>CAMQGK010000300.1:11290000-12490000 GCA_947000775.1 Pterois miles
ATTTAGCCTATTTATCTTCTACCGTTACCCGGTCCTGTGCTTAAGTATTGGCTGACCGATCTATCTTCCTAGCTATTACTTTGACATGTTTGCTATTACTTCCGGGTCACGTGACTGCCGCTCTTCATTCGATTTAAAATTATAAATGACAAAAAAGAAACTTGTAAAATACAAAATTGGATTTATTTTTTTCGTTCTGAGACAATAAACGAAACCCACGCCGACTCTGGGTGATATCTAACACCACACCGGCAGAATTCACGTCCTCGGGTAGTTAAGAGAGACTACATTTCCCATCAGCCCCGTGGGGCGCATCAATTTTCCTTTTTCAGTGCCGTTTTCTTGGTTTGCAGCTGGATCAGCTGGATGAACGCGCAGCAGGGCGACTCCTGAGGGAAAAACCTGGTGCGAGTTTTTCTCTAAAAACGGCGGATTATCACTCAAGAGTCGCTTCTTAAAGTATTTTGATTTGTTCTTTACTCATTTTTATGTTCTTTAGTGAGTTTGAACTTTGGTAAATTTGGATGAAATGATGAAAAAATAACATTCAGGGATTTTTCTTTGCTTGAATCCGGTGTTTGACCACCTGCACAGACAGAAGTGAGCGGACCGGAGCAGAGTGAGCTCCGCATTGGACAGACGAGCCTCCGGTGCCAACGCCTTCCCTCCTCCGCTCTCCCTGCGCTCCTCCACGGCTGGGAAACTTCAAGCTCGCCTCGCACAGACCCACCGCACGGCCAGCGTCTCCCTTCAAACCCATGAGCTGCTGAAAAACCACAGTCCCACGCTAAAGAAGTTGTGTTGAGAGCGAAACAAAAATGGGCTGCACGATCAGCGCCGAGGATAAAGCTGCGATGGAGAGGAGTAAAATGATTGATAAAAACCTGCGGGAAGACAGAGAGAAATCCTCCAGGGAAGTGAAACTGCTTCTGCTCGGTAGGCTATGAACTGTGGCTCTTTTTGATGCATGTTTGATCACCATGAATGTTTGAGTACTTTTACATTTTCACTGCAGTCTTTACTTTATGACTCCAAACACTCCTCCTCCTCCTCCTCCTCCTCCTCTTCCTCCTCCTTGGTTTAATGCAGCTGTGGATCCTCATGTCTCCACTGACACGACTTGTAGAAGTAAACCAGATGTTGGTGGTGGCGGTGAGAGGGAAACTAGAGCTTTTCTATCACTTACAAATGGTTGGAAGGTGCTCAGAGGACACTATTTGTTGACAAGTGTTGCCAGTTATCACAAAGCATGTTGTAACTCATGCAGGCCTGTTTTACAAACAGACCTTTACAGCTGCAGGGGGAATGCTGCTGACCCTGGTCTCAAGGACCTATAAGCACTGAGGAGCTACAACTAAAAGCTTTAGGGCAAATTAGCCCAATGTGGGACATTTTTTGCATTTCAGACTTCTGGAATATATTGCAAAATGAAGCCAATACATTAAATCCACACCCTGGATGTGTCCTAGCAAACCAAAAGAAGACAATGCAGATCTCACACTCGTAAAATAAATAGTAGACAATCTAATTTCTCCCACAAATCTTGATTTTCTAATGATGGACAGTCGTGTCTGAAATGTGGGATGCTGAAAAGTCTGTTAAAAGGCTTAAATTACATTAATTAATGTAGGAAACAGCTAAATGTGTAATTCCATGTTCAGTAATTACTGACAATGTTATAACTGTTACAAAACTTCGGCTTATGTGTGGACGTTATGTGGAGAATCAAACAATAAGACTATAAATGATAAATAAAAATAATCTTTAATAGTTTTGGGAGGGAGGTGTTCCAGGCACGACCAGCTGGGAGGAGACCCCGGGGACGACCCAGGACTAGATGGAGAGATTATATCTCCACTCTGGCCTGGGAACGCCTCGGGATCCCCCAGTCAGAGCTGGTTAATGTGGCCCAGGAAAGGGAAGTTTGGGGTCCCCTGCTGGAGCTGTTGCCCCCGCGACCTGACCCCGGATAAGCGGTTGAAGATGAAGATGAAGAAGTTTTGAAGCATTTAGGCATATTAGAAAGGCATTAAATATCAATACATTTATTGACTTGTATTTCTTTGAGGAAGACCTATACCCACTGGAGCTTAGGTGTCCCACATTAGGCAGTGTCCCACTTTACAGCAACTCACCCTATCTGGGCGATACTCTTCACATATAACTTGTAATGAAGTGAAGCTCAACTATTTTAGAAGTCGTTATGGGACAAGTCTGACCCAGAAATATTTTGTTTTATTAGTTCAGACACCAAAATGCTGAAAATTAAAAGGCAAAATGTGCAGTCCCATGTTTTGTCATTTTACCACTTAAAGTGTTATTGCTGTTAGAAAACCTCGGCTTATGTGTGGATGTTACATGGAAAATAAAGAAAAGACTATAAATAATAATAAATACAAAAGAATAGCTCAACTCTTTTAGAAGTTATTATGGGACAAATCTGACCTAGAAATATTTTTGTTTTATTAGCTTAGACACCAAAATGGTGAAAATTAAAACTACCACAGCAGTGTACTCATCTGAGTCTGGTAGTTTTTCTCTGTGGTTAGCTGTAGTTAGCTCGCCCGGCTTGTTGTTTTCATTTTATTTTTTAGTTTAGTGTGTTTATCTTCATCATGGCATTTGTGTGTGCAGAGAACAGGTGAATCAACACAGTGAATTACACAAAATCCCACCAGCAGAATGAACACAACACACCGACTGTCACTCTCTCTTGTCCTCTTCTTTACCGTCTCCTGCTGGAGATAAATTATCGGAAAGTCAAGTTGCTGTTTGGGAGTTTTGCCGGCCTCTAACAGGTCCGACTGACAAGGAGCGCAACTTTTAGCCCTAAAGAAAACAAGCAGCCGTGCGCGTCTAAAACGCCCCACAACTGCATTTCAAACGGCGGACCACAGTAACATGTCTGTCCGTCCTCCGGTGCGCTGTGGGCGGCGTGCGGCGATGCGACTCCTCGGTGCAGCAGCAGCCAGACGGCCGCCTCGCCAGGAGGAGATGGTGAAGAACAGAGAGAGAGTCGGTGTGTTGAGATCATTCTTGTCTCATTTGTGGTCTGATAAACAGTAAATTCATCTAAACTGGGTTGAAAAGTGATGCAATCTGCTGTGGTAATGAATTACGGCTGTCTCTTAACCACAAGCCCATTCTCTGTTTGAGAAAGAATGTGAACCAAAAAACAGGAAGTTAAACTGGCTGGAGGGGGACTTTAAGCTCTGTCTCATGCCTGTACTGACCACCGACTGTATGATACCTGCTGGCAGAGACTGTTTCAATGGAACTGCGTTGTTAGGCAACAGCTTGGGTCCATGTTTACTTCCTGTCAGCTGATTCCTGCAGCAGGAAATGAACTGGGACATATTGGAATGTTTCTGTTGACTGTGAACTGGTTTATATGTTATTGACACTTTGGGTGTGGACTGCACAGAGGTGCCAGGGGGATTTAATGCCCCCAGCAGCACTCCGCACTTTTATGCTCTGGTCCCTCGAGCAGGAGCTTCTGTCTTGTGCCCATTTTCAAAAACTAATCTAACTCCACTGAGCTGTTTGCATTTTTCATCTTACAACTTTAAGTCTTTGTGTTTTCAGTTCGTGAAAGTTGATTCTAAGTTTTTGTTCAGCTAAAAATGTCAGAGTTTGGTTGTACTTAGCTCCACTTACTTGTGTCACTTCTGGTTGCAAAAAATCAACATGGTGACGGCTAAAAGTCAAACTGGCGACGGCCAAAACGCTGAACCCGTGGCTTCATTACAGCAGTCCACAAACCAATGAGTGACGTCATGGTGACTACACCCACTTCTTAAATACAGTGCCTGCTTTTTCCCCTTATTCTATATCTGCATTATTCTCACAAAGAAAAACAGTTGTTTCTTTACTGTATGTTTGCTTTGACTTTTCTTGCAACTGTATCTTGAAGATATGACACAACAAAACCATGTCATTTCAGAGCCGCTACCTACAACTGTGTGGTGATTTTTATCAAGCTGTTCCCACTGTTTTGTTGATAGATTACAGCCGATTACACTGTTTTGTAGCGTGGAACTATTTTAGGTTGTCGAGCTCTGAGTGTAATGACGGAAGTAAAACCTGAGGTCACATAGATGTGGTTGTTGAGGATCCAGATGAATCCCACCATCAGCAGCAAACTGATCTGAGAGGATTAACTTCAGGCCGATACCTGTGGCTAAAATCTCATAGTATGGACACTCTCATTTCAAAAAGTAATCTAACTCCACATCCAGTTTTCTAGCTACAAGTGCATAATATGTTTATGTCATCTATAGCAGCATTTTAGTTGAGAAGATGAAGCAGTGTCACAGATTGTGGTTTTAGTCATTTGAAGAACATTCAGAGGCCTGGAGAAGTGAAAGTCTCCAGTATTTCACAACAATAAAGCGGACATTAGTTTGTAATTTTCTGCAACTGTTTTTTTCTCTGTTCCTTTAAAGCAGCAGTGGGTAGAAATGGAGCAAATATGATTTAAAAAAAAATAACTTTTATGAAACAGTCACTATATCCTGACAGTAATGCATGAGACAGGTAATCTGAAGAAAATCATGTCTCAGTGTCCTCCGGTGCTCCTAATGGCATCTGCAAGATTTCACAGACCGGAGGAAAACAACCAATCAGAGCTGAGCTGGAGTCTACCGTCTCTGAGCAGCTGTCAATCACTCGCTAACTCTGATCACATGATCAAACTAGGCAGCGCTGATCAAATATGAATCAATATTCTGTTACTGTAATACCTATTTCTCTGCTCAAATGTTGTCAGAAACATCTTGTTACTGTTTAGCTGTAAAATGAGAAAGTTTGTGACCCGGCAGCCATGTTGAGATCAGCTAAGGAAATACTAAGCACCGCCCACCAGGCGGAGCACAGCCAATAGGAACGTTCTCTCTCTGAAGTGACCAGTGATTGGCCAAAGTCTCCCATCACGAGCTAGATTTTTTTTTTAATGCCTGAAAACAGAGCCAAGAGGAGGAAGACTTGAATTATTTGACTCCTCAGATTCATCTTGAGGCGGTGACTCGACTTCCAGGTTGGGAAACACTGCTCTCTATACAATATATGTGATGAAACATTTCCGGCACAATATTCACTCTTCGTCATAATAACTGCTGTTTGAGAGACTGTGTTTTTGTTTTGTTTTTTGTGCATAAAGCAATTATTCTTTTACACTTTTTATACCATCACAGCAGTTAATAATAATCTAAAAACTTTCTAGCAATCAATGAAAGGCCCTATGTGTAGGAGTTGAAAGTCCATGCGTACACACTCGTTTACAGACAGCGTGTATGTACACGTTTAATTGTTACCAATGAAGAATAAACCATGGTGTTAGGTCACTATAGCAAGTCAGTGACATTATGCTGATCGACAAAAAAGTCTACATTACGATTGTAAGTCCAATGTTCACTCTTTTAGCTGTTTTGTGGAAGCCATCTGCTGCTTAAGCGTCTGCATGCTCCACTATGTTCACCAGATAGTCACTAGCTTTGTGGTTGGAGTGTACGATGGTGTTTTTTAAAGATTTTTACTGAAACCGACTGCAGCAGCTGGAAATGACACTGATGAAAGCAGTAACAGTGAACCAAAACAGTGAAGTTAAAGCTAAAATACATGAACACGCTCTGCAGAGCAGCAGAGTTTGGTGATAATTCTCTGTCATTAGTGACCACTTTCATATACACATAAAGATATAGAGGAGGAATGTCTACCTGAGCAGAGAATGAAGTCACTCTCCTTCTGTGTGTGTTGTAATCTGACCTTCTCTAAGCTTTGTTGACATCACCAGGTCACGTCGTTTAGTGCATGTTTGTGCATGTGAGCGCGCCCCGTTGGTCTGCTGCTCTGCGCTGCTCTCATGCGGCGGTTGCAGCCGATAATGTCGTCCCGACCGATAGTGGACGCGTACCACCCGTCCTCCGGTTCCCCTCCAGGTTAACACTGTTCTGCTCTGTCAGCAGTGTTGCTGTTGTTTTTGCTGTTAGCACTGTTAGTTGTGAGCCGCCAGCTCATCAGTCGCCATTTTTAGAGCGGTGCGGAGGCAATAGAAATACTCCCAATCTTGCATTTAGCACCTTTAACTGAAGCTGCAAGTTGTAAAATTTAAAAAAAATGAATAGTGACTTCTTGCCTACATGTCAGCTGAAACTACACTGAGGAATAAAAGGATAAAAAGACAGAGCACCATCAGTTATGTGTTGCCTCCAAAATGTTTTGCCCTGCAAAGAAGTGTGCACGACACAAGTTGATTGCACTGATGCAATTATGGTGCAACGCTCTAGACCTTTTGGTTGAGACGTTGGTTTTTTCCCATCATGAAATGTTGTGCAAGATGCATAACAATTCATGATGGGATGAAATAAAACCTACTGAAATGCTGTAGATTTCAGAGACGTTCAGTATGTGGAGTCCTCACTTAGTGAACTCATGTTAACATGTTTCCAGAATAAATGTACCAAGTAAGAACAGTATTTAATTAAATGGACGTACAGATGCAGCTATTACATTAGTCACAGAAATGAAATCGTCATATTCATTCATGCAGCAGGATTCATTCATGCAGCAGGATTCATTCATGCGCTCTGTGAGCAGGTAATGCCCACAGAGTGTCATTCTATTGATTGGGACAAATCTCCCCATGATAGACTCATTTCCTCGCAGTGGCTGACGTTTATTACCCTTAAGCTCATGTTATTCGAAGAATCAGTCATGAGATGTCAAACGCAAAAATCAATTTGCTGTAGATATTAAAGATTTGTTCTGGAGGGACACGTGCAAAGTGTTATTTAAACCCCTGAAATCAGTTTTATAGACCAGAGAAACACATTATTATGAAGTGGCATGTTGTCAATCTTATTAAGGTTTGAAATTTCATAGAGATTCAAAATTATTCCTTCAAAGAAATCCCACTTAACTGATTCATGTCTCAACAGTAATCACCGTAACAATATGTTAACACTGACAGCTCTTGATCAATACTGATCAAACATGAACAATTTATTTATTCTTTAATTGTTTTCCAACCAGTGGGCTACCTCTGGGACTAGAAGTGAAGCCAGTTCTGAAGAACCTGCATTCTTTCTAACAGCCAGAAGGGGGCGACTCCTCTGGTTGCAAAAAGAAGTCTGTATAGAAGTCTATGAGAACATGAACTTACCTCTCACTTCTTCTAACATGAGTTTATGGTCTCGATCGAAGTTTCAAGTCTTCTTCAATACAGCATGATGTTCATTTAGTCAGTTATGGTCCCATTTAAAGTCAAATAGATCATAAAGTAGATGATTTTTGGGACATTTTGCTCGCCTAAAAATTTCTAGTCAGCGATTGGTTGTACTTAGCCCCACCCTCTCTTGTGGTTGCAAAAACTCAAGATGGCGACGGCCAAAATGCGGAACTTGTGGCTTCAGTACAGCAGTCCACAAACCAATGGGTGGCATCATGGTGACTACGTCCACTTCTTAAGAAAAATGCGCTTACTTCTCACTTGATTTATTTCCTCAGTTAACATTGTTAACACAAGTTTATGGTCTCAATCACTAGTTTCAAGTCTTCTTCAATACTGCATGATATTCATTTAGTAAATCATGGTCCCATTTAGAGTCAATAGACATAAAGCAGGGGATGCTTTAGGGCATCGTCAGTGGCAGACTAAGGTGGTCAGGGGCCCCTAGACTACCCTTTGTATGGACCCCCCACCTTTACTCATCATGCTTTAAAGTTAGAAAAAAAGTAATTTAGTGCCATGTGTAAACGCATGCAGGAATATTACATGGTCCACACGTACCTAACATATTCGGTCATGGTGTTCTTTCTGCTGTTTCTGCTTTTCGTTTTGTGCTCCGTGATCATATTTTCATTTTACAGCTATTCTGTCCAGTAGTGACATGTTATTTGAAAACCAAATCGATATTATGAACCTGGTCACGTCATGGGGTCAGGTTCATAAGGTCAGCTGGGCATTGTTTTCGTTTAGCTTTAACTCTCACAGTGTTTCCAGTTCATGAAAGTTAATTGTGTCATTTTGGTTGCTTAAAAATGTCTTATTCAGTGTTTGGTCATATGTCTTCGTACCTCTCATGTCACTTCTTGTTACAAAAAACCAAGATGGCGACGGCCAAAATGCCGAACCCATGGCTTCAATACAATAGTCCACAAACCAATGGGCGAAGTCATGGTGACTACACCCACCTCTTATATACAGTCTATGTTTCCTGCTTTTCCCCTGTATTGTATATTTGCCTACTTCTCACAAAGAAAGTCAGTTATTTCTTTACTGTATGTTTGCAGTGATTTTTCTTGCAACTTTATCTTGAAGATATGACACAACAAAACCATGTCATTTCAGAGCCACTACCTACAACTGTGTGGTGATTTTTATCAAGCTGTTCCCACTGTTTTGTTGATAGATTACAGCCGATTACATTGTTTTGTAGCGTGGAACTATTTTAGGTTGTCGAGCCCTGAGTGTAATGACAGAAGTAAAACCTGTGGTCACATAGATGTGGTTGTTGAGGATCCAGATGAATCCCACCATCAGCAGCAAAGTGATCTGTGAGGATTAGCTTCAGGCCGATATGTGTGGCTAAAATCTCATTGTATGGATTCGCTCATTTTCAAGTTTTGACCACAAAGTTGAAGAGGAAGCCATTTTCCAGGCAGTGCCCTCTGCTCCTGGTCTGTACTGGAACAGTAGAGTTATAGGGGGAAAACAAAGAGGAGTTCAGCTTCTGCTCTTTGTACGAAACCACAAAGCTGGAGAGCCAACGGCCTCGCCAATGAAAATGCTCCCCATTTTGACCACGAAGAGTAATTCATAAAAAAAAAAAAAAAAAAGAAATCTGTGTTTCAGATTCTTGTTAAATGAGGCTTGGTTTGGAGTCTGACTCCAGTGAATTAAGTTGGTTTGTGAGCTGGCAGGAAGCCACGCTTGATGATCAGCCAAAAATGCCATGAATGAGCGAATTGGTGACGGACAGAACTGAGGAAAAGGATCAACACAATCTGTCCTCCACTCCCCGTCTGTGTGAGCCGGTGTAAATCTCTTTGCCGGTGACAGCTTAACCAAAGAATTTGTGGATTTAATTCTTGTTGGCCGGCCATCTGAACGTATTACACTATTGCGAGCCTGCTCGACAAAATTCATCTGCTGAGGATTCCTAACTGGCAGTATGAACATATCTCGCCACATTTAAGACAATGTATATCCTTATTTTGAAAATGTCTCAGATTCAGACTTGTTCCTGTCTGCTTTAAAAATAAGCAGGTATCTGGTAATTATAGAGGTTATATTAAGCAAGAGGAGGCTCTAGTGCCAGTGTGAACTCACCCCAGATGTTTACGGAAATAATTTCTCACCGGTTGTATGAGTTTCGCCTCTAATGTTTCATGTGCACACACGTTTTCATACCTCTTTAATTAAACTTCAGCTATGAAAAAATACTGATTCCAGAGTGAGTCAATGGATGGCACAAAGCACTGAATCTCCCCCACAGACATCAATTTTCAAATCCGAGCAATGACTTGGTCGTGTGCTAACCATCGATTAACCCTTGATCTGTTAGGAGGGCTATATTTGGCAGTCGTGTCGAGGAGGGAGCCTGTAAATTGCGAAATCTCATCTGAGATGTGCAAAAACTCATGAGTAATGTGGGACTCGCTGCCCAACAACCTATCCTAACTGAAACTATTCAAGGTCAATGCCTGACCATAACAATCTCGCCAGAGTTTCCACAGTTTGCTGGTTCCCTTCCAGCCATTACCATATTTGGCACAGCCAATAAATCATGCTGCCAATTTTTCCCAGAGAAACGGTACTGCAGCTGTAAGTATGAACCTGGAGCCAGAAGACGGTTAGCTTAGCTTAGCATAAAGACTGGAAACAAGGGGAAACAACCTGCCTGGCTCTGTCCAAAGGGAACAAAATCGACTGACACCTCTCAAGCTCCCTAATTAACACTTCAGATCTGTTTTTCTGAATTCATACAAAAACAGAAGTGGAAGAAAACACATTGGGGTTTTACCTTAGACTGTATTTAAGATGTGACGGTAGTCACAGTGATGTCACCGTGTGGTTTGTGTGCCATTTTGAATCCTCAAGTTTGGCATTTTGGCCATCGCCATCTTGGTTTCTGGGCGTCGCCATTTTGGTTTTATGCAACCAGAAGTGACACGAGAGAGTGGAGCTAAGTACAACTAAATGCTGAATAAGACATTTTTAGGTAACCAAAATGTCCTAATTAACTTTCATCAACTGAAAACACACTGAGAAAGACTTAACATTGTAAAACAAAAGCACAGACAACTCCGTGTTAGCAACTGTCAGCATACTCTTAGTGAGTGAAACCATAAACTCATGTTTACAATGTTTACTGACATAATAAATCAAGTGAGAAGTAGTATTTTCTCATAGACTTCTCTACAGCCACACTTGTTTTTGCAACCAGAGGAGTCGCCTCCTGCTGGCTGTTAGTACGAATGCAAGTTTAAGGAACTTCAGCATTGGCTTCACCTATCAGACCCTGAGTTTGTCCACTGGGTTTTACAGGGAGTTATGTGCTGGACTGTTTCTTGGCCATGCATGAAGTTTTCTGGTGGTTTTTATGTGCTTTTCCACTTTTCATTTTGGACTGTTGGGTAGACCAAACAAACAATTTGATGACGTCACCACAGTATTGAGGAAATACACAGGCATTTTTCACATTTTACAGCCCAGGATTAATAAAGAAAATAATATGCTGATTAACTGATGGTGACAAAAATTGCTAGTTTCTAGCTGTATACATCTGTATGATTGCAATAAACGCAGTTAGGGAGAAATCGCATCCATGTCGCTGTTGTCATGACTCCTAATGGTCGTTGTAGCCATCTTCACAGTACGGCAAGGATAGTGTGGATAATCTTTGTCGAATATGGACACTATATCACGGGCGTTGGTGTGTTATACCGCAGCACAGTGCCTGTATGAGATGCATGAGTCTTTCTATTGACTACAATGTAAATCCAAGGTGTGGAGTATGGTGGCTGAATTAAAGAGCGAAAAGACATACAGGTCAGCTGGGTATGGGTCCAACAAACACAGGGCTTTCATCCAGGGGACCGCTGTTGGTGTCCCGTTTCACTTCAGGTCACAATGACCTGTTCGTTTGTGTCCCGTGTTCACAACGTTCAGTTTTATTTTCACTTTACAAGCGTAGTAGTTTTTAGCCACACCATGTAGTTCTTTCCTAAACCCAGGTAAATCGTTTTGTTGCATAAAGCGACGCCAAGGACTGTGACAAAGCGGCAGTATGTGACGAGTTGGGATGAGAATGTGTTGGCCAACATCACGATGTTAAAGAGAAATCCTTAAAGAGACGTTCTGTGCAGCATGTTGTGAAGACACTGTTTGAATTTGGGGTTACATATCAAACATACTGTACAGTTTGGATTGGGTCAGAAACAAGTTGGTGTTTGCTATCTTTAGACTGCAGAGCAGACATGCTCTTTAATCATAGGTGGTGTTTTTATGGCCCCTCTGCTCTCTGACGCCCAGAACAGCTTGATATCTGGGATTGTCTCTCCAGTGGAAAAACACTGTCTCAGCCAGAAGCACAACAACTGTTTCCTGTTTGGTTGATTGATGTAGAAATACTGTAAAGGTCCCTAGTGTGAAATTATTTTCCCATTCATCATCATTATTACAGTCCCAAATTGAGTGTTTGATATTAGTTGTGTCAGTCATTAGCTCATCATTTTATTTAAAGAAAATTGTGACTTGCATACTTTTCTAATATATAGCATGCCACTGCACACTTTGCTATTGTATACAGTATTTCATTGTTATTCTATGTTAATATTTTATATTTTCTAAACTAGCTGGATGGTCTGTTATATTTATAGTGTACTCTATATTATCTGTAAAAAAAAAAAAACAACTTCTTCAGGTTTAGGCAAAAAAGTACTACTTAGTGAGGTTTAGGCAAAAAAAAACTGCAACTTTTTTAGGTTTAGGCAATAAAGCTATTTCTTTAGGTTTAGACAAAAAAACTACAACTTCTTTAGGTTAAGACAGCAAAACTTAAACTTTTTAGGTTTATCAATTAAAATACAACTTACATTTTAGGCAAAAAAAGTACAAGTTATTTAAGTTTAGGAAAAAATACTACAAATTATTTAGGTTTAGGCAACAGAATTACAACTTTACTTCTTTAGGTTTAGGCAAAAAACTACAACTTATTTAGGTTAAAAAAACAGTTAAGTCTATCTGTGACCTATCAGTCACCACATCTCATCACACTACTGTACTACTGTGCCATCATACTGTGTTTCTGCCAGGCTGTGGTATATACACATTTATAGTAAGCTGTTGATTGTTGATCGCTGTCTGATTCCTCGTGTGACGCTTCAGTATGGGGCGGCAGTAGCTCAGTCTGTAGGGAGTTGGCTTGGGAACCGGAGGGTCACCGGTTCAAGTCCCGACATGAGTGTGAGTGTGACCTGAGTGTGAACTGGTAGCTGGAGAGGTGCCAGTTTACCTCTAGGGCACTGCCGAGGTGCCCCTGAGAAAGGCACCAAACCCCCAACTGCTCGGGGCGTTTGTCTGGAGCAGCCCCCTCACTCTGACATCTCTCCATTAATGCATGTATGTGTGTTTCAGGTCTGCATGTACCATGTATAAAACAACAGAGTGTAAATTGAATTGAATTTAATAAAGGTTGATCTTCTTCTTCTTCTTCTTCTTCTTCTTCTTCTTCTTCTTCATGACCATATACTGTAGCGGTTCAGGTTCAGGTTCAGTTTCACTTTAATTTTTGGCATGAAAATCACAAGGATGCTTTTTCTTGGGTGTTTTGACATAAACATACTGCAGTCTGTGTGATTAAATGAGATCTGATTAAGTTCAGCTGCTCTCATGTAACTACTGTCCCTCTTTTTCAGGTGCTGGGGAATCTGGGAAAAGCACAATAGTAAAGCAGATGAAGTAAGTCACAGATTCCTGAGAACATTGCATCAAACTCCTACATCCTGTTGGCGAAACAGTCTCTCAATCCAACTGTCAGCGGCAGCCTTGTTGTCAGAGGTTAATAATGTGGGGAGAGCTGTGGTTACAAACAGGGTTCATCTTTGTGGAAACACTGTAGAAGCAAAGTGGGACCCTCATTTCACTGCGCTTAGGAAGCACCCTTTTGCTGTCAAACAATGGCCACAGAGGCCAGCCGTAGCCTGGCAGGACCTGAATAGACTCCCCCGGTTCCCACATTAGGCATACTGCATGCTCACCGAAGCTCAAATTCCAGCACTAATGACAGCGTTGCATGAAATGATTCAAATCTGCAATTTGTCCCACATTTGTTAAAGCCCATTGTTCACACTGTACAATATTTATGTTGAAACCCTATTTGGATTTTGTTTCTGTGTCAGAATCATTCATGAAGATGGCTATTCAGAAGAGGAGTGCAAGCAGTACAAAGTGGTGGTGTACAGCAACACCATCCAGTCCATCATGGCCATCATCAGGGCCATGGGCCGGTTAAAGATAGACTTTGGGGATGCTGCACGGTCGGTAAGTTCACGGCTTTCAGTCTGAGGGGGGTTTCACACTTTAAGACGGCATGTTGCTGTGAAAATATCATGTATTGGAATGATCAGATGAGATGAAGATCAAACTGTACTCGTTTGCTTTCTTTCCTCACATCTGTTTCTCTTCTCATGCACTGATTAAATTAAGCTGAACTGCCAATCACAGTAATTTCTCTCACTGATGAGCTCCACCGGTGATTTAACATGCTGAATCGTCTGAAAAAAGGTCTGACATTGGCAGACTACAGCCAACGACACACCGAAACAACTAGACTGATGGACACTCAGAGACGGCCCCAAAGTGGGTCAGGATCTTAAACTACAATGTAAACCCATCCATAGCAACATTAAACGATCAGAGAAAGTGCTCTGGGAGTGTGGTGACGTAGTTTAAAGAGCGAAAAGAGACCCACAGGGGGGCGGGAGGAGTGAGGAAGGGTCCAACAAACACAAGGCTGTGCCATGTAGTCTTTTCCTAAATCTAGCTAACCGGTTTTGTTGCCTAAACCTAACATAACGCCAAGAGGGGTGACAAAGAGTGAGATGTGAGGAGCTGGGATGAGAACATGTTGTAACCACGACAGGAACAAGTTTTCAATGACAGCAAATATTGTCTTTGTTGCTAGGACGATGCCCGCCAGCTGTTTGTCCTGGCGAGCTCGGCGGAGGAGGGGGTGATGTCGCCAGAGCTTACCGGCGTGATTCAGAGGCTGTGGAGTGACGCCGGAGTTCAGACGTGCTTCGATCGATCACGAGAGTATCAGCTCAACGACTCTGCTGCATAGTGAGTTCACGTCTCTACACACTGACTCACTAAGAGCCGACTACAAGCTCATTAAATGATGACCGTGATTCGTCAACAATGAAAATAATCATTAGTTGGAGCCATAAGTGAAACAATAAATAAATTTTACTCGATCCGACAGCCGAAAAGATTAGTCAATTATCTCTACTGTGGCTCATTTCTTTATCTTACATGATAATAAACTGAATATTTTTAGGTTTCTGATTGTTGGTCAGACAAAACAAGACATCTGATGACATTATATAAGGCCGTAGGAAACTATAGACCAAACAATTAATCAATTATTTGTCAACTATTAAAGTAATGGCCTATTTATAGACTGTTTTAATAATTGGTTAATTAGTTTGAGTAATTTAAAAAACAAAAACAGTCTAAATTCTCTGATTTCAGCTTCTTAAATGTGAATATTTTCTGGTTTCTTTCCTCCTCTTTGACAGTAAACTGAATATATTTGAGTTGTGGACCAAACAAGACATTTGAGGACGTCATCTTGGACTTTGGGAAACACCGATCCACATTTTTCACCATTTTCTGACATTATATAGACCAAACAACTAATTGATCAATCGAGATAATAATCAACAGATAAATCAAAAATGAAAATAATTGTTAGTTGCAGCCTTAAAGTGAAACTATAAATCGAGCTGATTAATGAAGCAACAGAAAAATAATCAACATCTTCTCTGTTGTGGCTCTTATCTTTATCTTAAGTGATCTTGAATGAATATTTTTAGGTTTTTGACTGTTGTTCAGACAAAACAAGACATCTGATGGAGGAAATTATAGACCAAACAATTAATCGATTAATAAAGGAAAATAATCTGCCGATTAATCAATAATGGAAATAATCATCAGTTTCAATAATCAAGTGTCATTTTCTTGATATTATTCAGCTTACTGACACTTTCTGAAAATTCCAGATGGAAGTGAAACGGTTTTGACGATTTAAAGGGAAGTTTGAGATTGCATCACCTGTCCTCTTACTGTTAAACTGACATTTCTTATAGCGTGGTTTCCCTCTTCACTAGAAGTTTAACTCAGTAGTTTTCCTCTTCCACGTCTGTAACATTTTCACTGGAACAAAAAACAGGAGGCAAGATGCGTCTTGTTGTCCGTGATCGTGTGTCGGCTTGTTGAACAGCTGATTGCATTCCTGAAAAAGCAGAAACACGAAGGAGGAACCGACAACGGGGAAAATGTTTCGGTCATCTTACTGTTCATGTATCACTTCTTTTCACAAAGCAGTTTCAGATTGTTATGACAGTCAACCACTGGATACAACTGTCTGATGAAGCTGAGTGAAAAATGCAAACAGAATGGTCTGAGCTAAATATAGTCAAGTCTAGTATAACCGATCAGACATGGATGAAACCCCAAGGTTTTCTGTCTCTGCAGCGTTTATATCACACACACACTCCTTGAAAGAAAGCAGCTCAAGGACACTTTCTTTGTTTTGAAAACAACCGAGCTGTCATGGTGCACTTTGTCCACACTGCGAGACAAGAGGAACCAGTGGAGTTGGTCTGTTTTTACTCAACCCACAAGGAGCCAGTGTTTATCATGCGCCAAAATATGAGCCCATATTTAGTATCATTCTGTGGAGTCCTGTCTGCAGAGCAAACCCCCCACTCCACCACACAAAATAAATATCGTTGCACTGCATCATGTTTGCTTTTTGATAAACTAATGTTAAAATGAAAAAAAAAAAGTACAAATTTTTGAAATATTTTTTAATGCTAGAATCTGCATATATACAGTATTTGCTTCATTGGAGTCTATGTGGAGGTAGAAGGAAGTTACTGCTTTTATTGTTGTAGTCTGAGTAACGTGACATCATATCCGTTCTGTATCGGTCAACCAAAACAAATAGTAGCCGGCCGCCACGAGCCAAAACAAAAAAGTGAAAAACAGCGGCGGGTCAGCGTGGATACGACCTGCACTCTCTCATGTTAAATCCAGCGTGGTAAACATTACACATCCAGTAAAATATTGAAACACTTTGGGTTTCACATGGTGGCAGGAAAAGCAGAGCTAGACATCACGGTAAAGCTGCATGCTAACTCTGTCACGGACAGGAAACGTTATGGTATTGCGGTAATGTGCTGCTGTCAAGCCAACCGTCACTCTGTGCTCATCTCTGTGGTCATATGGGCCGATGCTACAACTGTAGCAACTGTAACAACTGTTGTTTTAAAAGTCAGAAAAATGTCCTAAAAGCCCTGTGGTGTATGTCAACCTGTCTAGGGTGAACCCCGCCTTCACCCAATGTCAGTGGGGATTGGCTCCAGCCCCCCCCACCACCCTGAATGGGATAAGCAGATGGATGGATGGATGGATGGATGGATGGATGGATGGATGGATATTGGGAGCTGCCTGCTCTGCAGATACTCCTGCAGTGTGATGTGTGTATTACCTCTGGAATCATCTTCATATACATGTTTTCTGTCTCTCAGCTACCTGAACGACCTGGACAGGATCTGTCAGCCGAACTACGTCCCGACGCAGCAGGATGTGCTGCGTACACGTGTGAAGACCACCGGCATCGTTGAAACTCACTTCACCTTCAAAGATCTCTACTTCAAGTGAGTATAGCTGTATCTGTCTGTATGATGGGCCTCAGGTGGGCTGAATGGGCCATAAAAAGAACTTATTAAGCTTTACAGGCAGGCGGGTCATGGTTTACTGTATTGGTCAGCATTTAGACGTCTTGTTGCGTAACCCTCCGGCCCCTCCTACAGAGATTATCACCAGGCCAGGAAACACTCAACAACTAAATTCTGCTAGACAAAATTATGTTGTTGTTTTTTTTTTTTTTTACTTTTCTCCAGTCTTTGCTGTTTGTTTTTCCATATAGATACGGCATAGCTTTACCTATCCATATACAAACTGTGATGAGTGGTCTCAACAAGAAATGCTGTGACTCAGTGGCACACACAACCATTTTATTTTATGAGCGAGGTGGTTTTCCTCCTTCATTATTATTTCATTATTTCATAGCTGACGATCATCACAGACAAAATCTGAAAACACCTCATGAAAAATGAATTTGAAGCATAGACTGTATATAGTATGTAGATGGATGACGCGTCTCCACCAAAGAGTGTAGAAGCAAGGAGAAAAAACTTCAGTGTTTTTTTGACAACAGCCGCAAGATGGTGCTGTGGTAGGGCTGCTGCCATTTTGGACTGAAAACAGCAATAAGTCTATGGCCATGGATATATATAGAGACGTCCCTATATATATCCCTATATATATGTTCTTGTCCACTTAGTCTCACTGTCCCACTGTACAAAAAGAGAAGCCAAAATATTCGGATACGAGAGCTGCCATCTTTAAATTTTGATGTTATTTGAAACCAGAGTCTGCGCAGTAGTGATCAGGAGGCTGGAGCCGCGGCATCGAGGTCCCGCCCTCACACCCATCTGAGCCAATCAGGAGCGGAGCACGGCTGCAGCTTGCAAGCATGAGCCACCTAGCTAAAAATAACTGAAAAAAATGGAAAGGGAAGAAAATGCATTTTCATCCCTTCCCTTCAGTAATTTTTGTGTTATTTCTAACTTTGAACCCACTTTCCTTAAATGATAAATGGCAATTTTGTCTTGCAAATGATGAAAATGATGAAACGTGGCACTGTTTTCATCATATCATGAGTATATTGTCACATTGGCTTAAAATTAATCGAATTACTTGATAATTTATCACACAATTTTTCATTTCACATCCAATTTTACGGCTCCATTTTTCAATTCACTTGCACTTTTATCAATTAATTTTTGTTACTTCCACCCCTCATATTTTTATAGCATTAAATAACTAATTAAAACCAATCTTATAAGAAAATCAGCGTGATAAGAACCACCTGAAATGACAGAAACCATCTTTTTAGTTTGGCCCATGTCCCATCCACTAACATGGAGGGGGCAGGATTTATGACCCATACTGCAACCAGCCACCGGGGGTCTTCAGTCATCTTCAGTCTATGTTTGCATGTGCAGTACCTCACCTTTCTTCATATTGTGTATTGTGTCCATGTTCTTCAGCTGTCTGTTATCGTATGTTGTCGTAATGCTCCCCTCAGTATGTGGTTTGTTGTTTATTTTTAGAGAACTACATATTGAAGTGCTGTTTTTCAAGCCTCACTCACAAATGCTACTAACGGGCATTCAGCCCAGTACGACTCACCTGTGTAGCAGTAAATGTGATTACATCTCTTCGGTCCTTTTACATTATTTTATTGTTTAGCTGCTGCACTTATAAATATTGGTGAAACATTAACTGTAATAGCCTCCCTGGCCTGCCGTCGTGACCCCATAAAAAAATGCTCAGGATCTAGAAATGTGCAATCACTGAAATGGCGTTGAAGCACACGGCGTTCTTTCGTTTCATTCCTGTGTCAGTTAAACAGATTCAGTTTTGCCTCCGAGGGCCTCAGGTGGAGGCAGCAGACACAAACATTGTGTGTGTGTGTGTGTGTGTGTGTGTGTGTGTGTGTGTGTGTGTGTGGCCTTGCCCTGGATTTACGAGGACACTCATCCTCATGAAACACTGGAATTAAAATGATGACATAGGAATTAAAATGAGCACATTCACTGTACATTTATTTGTGCACTGTCTGTGTGTGTGTGCAGGATGTTTGATGTCGGGGGTCAGCGTTCAGAGAGGAAGAAGTGGATCCATTGTTTTGAGGGAGTCACATCTATCATTTTCTGCGTAGCGCTCAGTGACTACGATCTCGTCTTGGCTGAGGATGAAGAGATGGTAAGTGACCGTGTTTGTATAAAGAAAACTGAATACAGTGTCAGAGGCAGGCTCCTGTTCATTCCTACGAGAGCTGCTCAGTGGTGCAGGAAGCGAAAATTGCTCGACTGCCGAGAGTTAAAGTCTGTAGATAATGAGATAAAGTACCAGGATCATCTGGCGATCTCCCACATCCATTGGGCTTATAGAACAGGCACAGTAGAGTTTCCTTTAACTCCCCCTCTCTCGCTCATTCACATGAACATAGGACAGAAAAAAACTTTGGCTATTAGTGCTTTTTACAATTTTTTGGACCTAGTGACAGCTATTCAAGTTATACCCATTGTAAGTCTATGGGAAAAAGCATTTTAGGCCAGATGGCATCACATGACAGACACGGAAGTTGTAATTAAACTGTCTGGCCACTACAAAAATCAGCATCAACAATCAGCACATTTCCTGGGGGCTTGTAAGTGACGATTAAGTGGTTTAAGATTTGGAAGCATCTAGTGGTGGCTGAGTACCCCTCCACTTAGTCCTTCATTTCCAAGACTGCAGTAATGGTGAGTCGCCAAGGTCAAAATTGTGGTAATTTTATGAGCAATGGAAGTCAGACGGTGGCTGGCAGTAGTACAGTTTTGCGCTCCACAGTTTCATAACTGACCTTCAGAAAAATGTAAAAAAGCTCTCTCTGGAGCCAGACTGCATCCAAAGCGCATACTATGCACCACATACCCAATATATGTACTATGCTTCAACATACTTTTGTGTGAGTACTTTTTGGACACACTGAGCCGTTATTTACATTGTCACATCTTGAAAGCCTATTAGACGTGTAAGCATGGTAACCCTTGCCAACCTCATGTAACCAAAACGCTGATTTGTGAAAAAATGATCTGAAAAAGTATATATATTCTATATTTATTGAGTATATAATAAGTAAACATATAGTACATAGTATAAGTAAGTATAATAAATAAGTACACTTACTTAAGTAAAGTATACTACGCCTAGCAAAGTGGAATTTTAAACTTACACTTAAATTGAAGTGTTGTTAACGTCACAGAGCTGTCTGTCATTGTCTGAACGTTGGCGTCACTGCCACATTGCATTGTGGGATATTTATGCCGCCATAGCATTCCATAAAGTAATATTCACTGGAAATTGTATGCAGTTCACGTGTTATTAGTTTCATACTAAGGTTTCGAACAAACACAAAAAAACACTCCTAATATTTGAATGTACTAAGCAGTGTTTGGTTTGTCCGTGAATGGCGAAGCAACATGGTGGCGTCTGTGAAGACGACCCGCTCCCTATGTAGATATGAAGGACTCATTCTATGCTAACAAAGACACAACGATTCTTAGATTCAGGTGATTATACACTAAAGAAAACATACAGTATTTCTGTTAATAGATTCCCCAAAATGTTATGCACTGTTCCTTTAACACATAGTTGATATGGCGAAATCGTAAGAGGAAAATCATAGGTGTTGCTCAGAAAATTAATGATGGCTCTGTTCTGGTCAACTGTCCCATTATGTGATGACGGTGAGACAGTTTTTATAGCTTGTAAGTGCTGGCAAAGACACAACAGAACCTTTTCCATTTAGATTCAGCCACTAAAAGCTGTGTAAAATATGTTTCTATTAGTCTGTATCATTTACAACGCTGTGGTATTTCATATTCACAGAGCCTTTGGTTATTTTTGCAAACATTAAGACTTCAGAAAAAAAAAGAGGATTTCATTTTGTTTCCTGCATTCTGGTGACTTTTAAAGAATGAAAATGGCAAAATAATAAATACACTGCAACAGTATTTTTAATCTTTAATTCTTTAAATTTTACTTTTAATTCTTAGGAAAGAAAACTGAAATAATTCATGTGAATCTTTGGCATACACTAATATTCATCAGTTTTCATTCATTCATTCATTCATTCATTCATTCATTCATTGAAGGCCCTGAAGGCCGTTTCTGACATAACGCAACAACGGCACCACTGCTCTCCGAAACACATCATTTCTGATGGCTTGCTCCATGCCATGACGTCTTTTTAGTGCATCGAGCAAAGCCCGACTTCAGGTTCTGCAAGATGTGAAGTGGGGCAAGAGCAGCTCAAACTGAGTTGTGTCATGAGCAGATCTTTTCTGCCAGTAAACAACATTTGGTGTGGCTGTATTGTTGTCCGAGTGTAAACAGTAGGGCTTATACACATTGCACAGCACCAGAAACAGGTTGAGATAATGAAAAGGGGAAAAAAAAATGATGTGAACGTTTGTCATAAATCGTGAAATATGGGAGAACTGTGACACTGCGAGGAAACCGGGAGAGGGCGATGAAAAATGGGAGTCTCCTGGGAAAATTGGGAGGCTTGGCAAGTGACCGGCACTGTGAAGGTGGGGTTTGGAACGCACCCCAAGACCCTGCAACCAAAGCAGCTAAATGAAATTCAATCATCATTAATTGTAATTGTTACATCTTTGTCAAAATGTCTTTCTATTATTTGTAAGTTCACATCTGCGTTTTCCTCAGAACCGGATGCATGAGAGCATGAAGCTCTTCGACTCCATCTGCAACAACAAGTGGTTCACGCTCACCTCCATCATCCTGTTCCTCAACAAGAAGGACTTGTTTGAAGAGAAGATCGGCAGGAGTCCGCTCACTATCTGCTACCCCGAATACCCCGGTGAGACAGAGTTTTAACATGATGTTGTCAGATGGTGTGTAGTCACTCCTTGAATTAAATCATCTGTCTATCTGATGTATCTGAGCATTAACTTCCTGGAAATGTGTGATCATGCTCTTGATTTATTCGACCTTACTGAGCGAATACAGAAGGGGTGGGCGGATCAATCCAAAAATATCTACACTACCGATACCTACAGTATGTCTTGTTTGGAAGATTTATTCTAGTGTCAATAGGTTGGATACAAAAGTAGAAACAGTTCCTCTCTTCTACACCCATTTCTATTTCATCAAAGCAGTCTGTGCAAACTGTGATCTGTTGTACTGTTTGCGTCTCACTGCTGTTGTGATGTTGTATGCATTCAAACAAGAATCTCGTTGTTCACGCACAGCGGCGTGCACCCAAACTAGTTACTCCGACAGTCATATGATGGCTGAAGAAAGAGGAGCAGCTATTTCACAGCTGTGAATGATGGTTGAAGGTAGTTTCTAAAAAAATGCTAAAACATTTGTTATTCTAAACTAATACATTTTTGCTGTGTTAAAAAAAGCGTTTTTTCATGTTTGCACATTCAGTTTACAATAATAAAAAAAGACATTTCATTATTTGCCTTTAAAAAGTCTTATTTTTTAACATGCATGTGATAAGTAATTAACAGTGGACAGTAATTAACAGTGTAACAGCTTTTAATTATGAAAAGTATCATATCGGTGATATCAGCGATTCTGGCCCTGCATTACTTCGGTATTGGATCGAATCCAAAATCACCCACCCCTAGAATAAAGCACATATTTACATTCTGCAGCTAAAGCCAGTTTTGAGGTTGCAGCGTGTCTTAAATAAGCATCTTCATTGTGTGCATGATTGAACTAGTGACATCTTTACCAATCAGACAGACAAAGGCTTTGCGTTTAACTGTAGTATCACACGTGAACTTCATCACAACATTTTCAGTTTAACTGAATATTTCACTGACATCAATGTGCTTGACAATTTTATTAACCAAGAAAATCATTTCTAATGTCCATGATGGATTCTGGCAGTGATACCTATTTATAAATCTGCAACACAATAATTGGTGTCAAGGTTCATAATTTGCAACCTGTTAATAGTGAGGTGTTTCTCACAGCAGACTTGAACTGCTGCTTGCAGAATAAAATGACAAATGAAATATCATTAATAATTAGAAGCACCCCTGTTTGCATTTCATAAGTTTTGCTGACATTTTTCTCCACTTTTGATGAAAAAAACAAGCTCAAAGCACCATGTATCCTACAGTAGAATGAACAAAACTTGCATCAACAAACAGTAACATACAGTATATTAGTTAAAAAGCAAACGTATGTGATCCACGATCATACAGGATTGTTGAGCCTTTTTTTGTTTTTTTTTTTACTGCAGGTGGGGACTCATATGAGGAGACTGCAGCTTACATCCAGTGCCAGTTTGAGGACCTGAACAAACGAAAGGACACCAAGGAGATCTACACCCACTTCACTTGTGCCACAGACACCAAGAATGTGCAGTTTGTGTTCGACGCCGTCACCGACGTCATCATCAAGATCAACCTGAGGGAGATCGGGCTCTACTAAAGCTTCAGGCCCTGCAGGTCAGCACACTGACTTCCACCTGCGCTACAACTCACACAGAACGCTGCAGAGATGAGGCAACATGGTGCTGCTGTCAGAGTCAGCAGTCAAAAATGTTAGATGTTACTCATGTGTCGGCATGTTGGGTGCAGAGAGTTAAACAGCTTCATATCTAGTGGATGAATTACAATGAAATTTGGCAAAGAAGCTCTTCAGAGGAACAGTTTTTAGTCATCACCCGAGTTGTCATATAGTGTTGCGAACAAATCCATGACAGGACACATACATAAAATACTATTGACGGAATAACGTGAACATACAGACTAGAGGGAAGACCCCCAAAAGTGCTTTAGTTTTTGAGATACCCCTACCGGAGGTAGAACATAGCACAACAATGTTTCGATTGTGTTTTGTTTTTATAAAAGTATTTTACTGCAGAAGTGGTTAAATTTACAGATGTCGTGACACACCCTGTAAATAAAAGAAATGCAAACTAAATCCAGGCCGAATGGGAGATGATACATCTAAACTCATGTAATTTCATAATGCAAGCTCTGATTGATCCCAGATTTGGTGTGATAGTGGACAGGGGGTTCCTCTACATGTGTGAAGAGAGTGTAGAAGGTGAGTGAGTGTTATTCATCTGCCAACAAAGAGACAAAATGCACGATAAACAAAGTTAAAGATAATAATTTTTTTTTTGATTCATTACCATGATTTTGGCCAAATATAATAATAATAATCAAATCAAATAATCAACTCTATCCCAATCCCAGCAAACCAAATGTGGGACAAAGAGTATGTTTGTGTGGGACAATGTGGGACACGTTACTAAGGCTGAGAGGTGGTCTACAATTCTGATATAATGCCTATCTAACTTAAATAATAAACATTTCTATCCTGCCCCTTATCTTCTCTTTCTGAGCCCTTCTTGTGAGACTCACGTGAACTGTGTTTCCTCATGTTGTATCGTGTGAAATTGAAAAATAACTGATAAATTTCACAAAAAACTCTGAGAATCTCCTTCCACCGGCTTATAAATACTTTTAAGTAGTTTCACCGTATTTGTTGTAGCTGCTCTTCTTTTTCTTTGTGGTAGTTTCCATCATATATCTCCTAAATCTGCATAGCTTGTGAGTTTGCGGTGACGGTGGCGGTAAAAGGTTGACCTAAACTTAACCCAAGTGTGCACAGTTTGACAGCAAACACAGCGCCGTGATGACAGCCTACCCTGCTTTCGTCACAGCCTTTGGATAAAAGCCAGATTTTTAAAAAAGGCATCTGAAATGAATGAAAATGTGGGACATTGTCTAAATATGTGGGATGTGGGACTAGTGCTGTGTCGTAGGGGCGCGTAGTCACCCTGATCCACTGATGAAGGCTGTGTGATATGGCTGAATGTTCTGGACAAAGCAAGTACAGTAAGTGGACCCTGAGTTACTGTAGGAACATTTTATCAACCTACTATTTGACTGCTGACAATAATATTTGACATATAATATTTTCATTGATAATTAATATATCCACAAATTTACAAAAACAACAGCAGACAAAATAGATTGCAAACGCTCCATCTGAATCAAGAGAACTACAGCACAATAAATCTACTTTATGCTTATGAACCTTTAACCTCTTTTACCCAACAGACCCGGTATCGGATGTTAAAACCCTGCCCTTAAAAACATCATAAAATACTGTCTGCGGTGGTGTTATTTTCTGAATTGTTTCTAAAAGACGAGGGCTTAACGCAACTAAAACAACTCTCCAAATGTGTTTTGTCCAAACAATGTTTGTGATTTCAATATTTTAGTTTTTGACCATTTTTATGTTCATGTATACACTTGACTCTGGATTTTTTTGTAATCTTATTTACATTATTGATTTTATTTGTTATTATCTAAGTTTCATTTGATCATATTTCATTATTATGATAAAACTACTCCATTAGGAGTCAGAATTATATAATTTAGTTGTTTTTATTGATTTTCTGCTGTGCAAAATGGTCGAATCTGATGACGTACAGGGTAAGTGTCATGGTCAAAGGCTCCCCTGTGTTCACATAGCCTCCTGTAGTGGATATCAGTTGTACTTTATAGACAGATTCCCTTTCAAGAGGTAGAAAACCAATTTGGCACACTTTGGGTATCCAAGTGGTCAAATGGAGAGTCCACCAGGTCCTGTCCTGACTAAAACCTTTGTAGAATCGATGTGCTTTGTGTTATTTATATCTACATTCACACAGTTGTGGTCAAGGAGTTGCTGAATGAAATCAGTGGCATCTCTGTGTATTACATCATTGCTATAAAACATTTTAAGTAAGGATAAAAATGTAAATTTTTCATTTGGTTCATCACAGTTTACTCATCCATAGTAGCAGTCACAGTGTTACTGACATGGGGGTGGATTCTCTGAGGTTTTACCAATCCATAGAGACGAAGATCATGCATATAATAGACCTGGTAGTTGTGGGGTTATTCTTGAATTATTTTGGGTATGGGTTTAAAAGGTTAAATAAAACACAAGTAGTTCCTTCCAACCCCCCCCCCCCCCGTTGTGATGGCCACTTGGTATCGCCCGTGAGCCAGCGAGTTCAGCTAGCCACCGTTCAGCTAGCCACCGTTCAGCTAGCCACCGTTCAGCTAGCCACCGTTCAGCTAGCCACCGTTCAGCTAGCCACCGTTCAGCTAGCCACCACCGGCTAACAGCTGCTTGTCAACACGGTGTGTGAGGATGTCCGCAGAATACAGCAGTGACGGTAATGTACAGAAGGAAACTGTGTTAACTAACATTAAAGACAAAGTGTTGGCATTACTACATTAAGCCGACTAATTTGTGTGTCAAAAGTGCTAACACAGCTAGCTACATAACTTTTAAACAAGCTTTGTTACTGTAGTGTTGAAGAAGGCGAACAATAACTAAACCTTAGTTAAATTATATTTGAGACGAAGTTAAGAAGCAGATATTTGTGTGCGGATGTAAAAATGCTAAACATGCTGAACGTTATGCTAATAAGCTAACGTGCTAGAACACCAAACATGCTAGCTGCAAAATGCGCTAGCTTGTTTGGCGTCCGTCGCCATGCTAATGACGCGTCAGCCCGTAAATACGTTAACGTGGGCGCCATATTGGACCGGGTAAGCCTACACCAGTGAACGAGGAGCTGCCGTTTTTGTGGACAAAACGAACTACATTTCTTAGACGATTAACTTTGTTATTATAGTAAAGGGTTGATGATCTACATGGAGTAGAAAACGTTTTGTCTCTTGTTAATTATAATCTGGATATCTTACTTATAATCACTGCTAGATGCTCAGGAGACAAGTACCTACTCTAGGCTGACGTGTGAATTTCTCCACTGTGGGACTAATAAAGGAATATCTCATCTTATCTTATCTTATCTTATCTTATCTTATGAACTGAATTACATGCATGATAGAAAATAATTCATTTATCATAAGGACTTGTAAAAACTCACATTTGTCAAGTCTGGCTTTGGCTTATTTTCATTGTTTAACGGTTAACACTTGTAGAGAGGTCCCTGTATAATGTAATAGAATGTATATTGTACATTCTTCATCTGTTTTAGCGACCATTATTTCAATCTATGGGCTACCCCTAACACTGCTACTGTAATTAATATTATATACTTATTAATAAGAGCAATCACAGTAACAGACAAACGGTAAATAAATAAATAATGGTGACATAAATATTAGTATAATAATATTAGTTATGATCTGAGTTTATGTAAATAATGGTGATAATACAGCAATCATATATAAAACTAAAATAATCTAATAGGACATGTTGATGGGCAGACTGTTGATCTGTGAAACTGAAGCAGTGATTTTAATGTATTTAACAGTTTTTCTCCAAAATCTTTGGGAGACGACGTTAACTTAATGTTTCTCCTCATAGATCATAAACGTTTGAATATAAAACAATTCAAGGAAGTTGGTTCAGAATTGTAGACATTATATCCAGAAAAATAGCAGCTCCCCCATTCATTTGTATTTGTGTATGGGCCAGTCTTGCCTAGTCTAATATGGCGCCCACATTGACGTACGAACCAAGAGTCAATGCGGTGTCTGTGTATATAAGTCTATGATGCTAATCGTATGTACTGTATATCTGTAATGCCTATTAACTATGTGCATCTTAGCATTGGCACTCAGCTCAGTGTAGAGAGGTTGAACGTTGTGCCCAGTCTGACATGAATATACTTTTCATCCAACACTTTTTCTGGTGTGTAAAGAAGACCAAAAAAGCATGTTTATGATATATAAGTTATTATGACGAATTATCGTATTAATGAAAAATGTAATTACAGGTTTAATTACATGTGTTTGCATATTCTTATTTCTGTATCCATCTTATTCTTAGCTCCAATGATACCTTGTGTGAATTATGGTTGCAACTTCTAGTGCAATTTCTTATACTGCCGTGCATTCTGTGGCATAAACTGCCTTACATTTTAAAATGTACAGAAAAATAGTAAAAATAATTGGCTGTCATTAAACCAGTGCTACAATGCTGTGTCCCCCCTACACATCAAATCATCGCTGATGTTCTCCTGGTACTGTTATCAGTCCTTATAAGGACCTGATGTCTCTTCTTTGCTGATCTTTCATAGTCCAACCACAAAGCAGGATACAGGTTTTCCTCTGCTGGCTTTTTGTCGACTAAATGAAATGAGCTCACATAACAAGGATTTATGGTGGTCTCTTCAAGTTTAGGTTTCTCAGCCACATTCTTCTGGATTCCTCGTCTGTAGGTCGGTGATGGAAACTGTACAGTTGGTCACAAGAACAATCCCTTTTGGTTTTGGGTGCATGTTCAACTCACTGTTGTTGTTGTTGAAATTTAGCTTTGTCTGGTTGTTAGTACAGTCACTAAGAGCGCAACAAATCCCAGAGCTCCAAAATAACATTTTAGAAAATGCAAATTTAACATTATTAAATGTCTGTTAAAAAAATAAAGCAGGATTTGCTCAACTGAAAGTGAATTACTTTTCAAAAGAAGTGTTGTTGGAGGTTAGCCCCTATGGTTATCTTATGGGACAACTAGCTTACTGCTACTTCCTCTACCTCACCAGAAGGTACGCCCCTGAGAATAAGGTGGATATTAATATTAAACACTAGGTGGTGGCTTCAAATAAGCCCAGTGGGTTTTTTGCATCTTTCTGCAGTGTATATTATTCATTTTTGCTGTGTTTGTGTAGTCTTAATTTGTGCAAAAATAAATAAATAAACATTTTCATTATTCATTCATCATTTCCTGTCGCCATGGGTATTAATGATGGTTTTTCTTTGCTTTGCAGGTGTCAGGAGCTGAATCAGGACCTCTGGGCTGGTTTGTCTTGTCTGCAGAGAGCGAATTGGAAAGTAGGTGTCATACATACGGACTGAGCTGGTGGCCACGCTGCATGCGGGATCTAAATTCCACAATCTGGGGACTTGATACTGCGATTATTTTTTGTCTTAATAGATGTTACGATGCAGAGCACACTGGGAGAAGGTGATAAGTGGAGGGGAGGCTTGTGAAATGATCACTGTGAGAGTCCTGTCATATTTAAGACCTTTGCATCAGTCGGCGGCTGGCGGGTAAAGCCCCTCTGATGTCTGACACAGTTATACTTTGTTTGTTACATGCACCAGGACCAAAACAGACTATCAAATCCATCACTGCATTTCACAGCTCAAATGTAAATTCTGTTCACTTTTTTCTGTTGCATCTCCTCTTAGCTTAAGTCTGTGTTACATCACTTTTATTGAACATTTGCATTTCTTATATTTTAATTTTTGAGTTGCAATTATATAGTATTTCCACTTATGGATGTGTGAATGCAATAACTTATGTATGGAGAAGCGTTTTGTGTGAGCAGATTTGATGTATGTAACGTAACCTTCTGGGTCTGGGATTAGTTAGTAAGAGTGTAATGAGCTCAGTAGCAACACGGCTGTCTATTATACATAGTTAATTATAAACTAGACAGCATTGTATTGAACAATATTTTTATACATGAAACACATCACTGCAAATTGATTTGTAAAGGGAGATCTTAATTTCTGTGTGTTTGTTTTTTTTTTCTTCTTTCAATATGACTAATATTCCCTCAGCGGAGGTTGATAGAGAATATCCTTTTTTTTTCCAAGGTAATCTTTTAATACTATGGATATCAGTGATGATAAACATGTTACAGATAAAAAGTGAGATAGTTTGAAACAGCCAGAGGGTGTATTTGTTTTCTTTGGCTGCAGCCATCACATAATACTGAGGAAGTGTAATATACGGAATAGTGCAGTGAGAAGAGTTTGGGTTAGATCAGCATACTTGCCAACCTCGAGACCTTACAAAATGAAAAATTTAAATTAAAAGAATGAAAATAACAAAATAATAAGTACATTGCAGCATTTGTATGTTAAACTTGATTTTTCCTTTAACTCCCAGGAAAGAAAACTGAATAATTGAGTGTGAATCTCAGGCATAAACTAATATTCATCCATTTTTATTTATTTATGCTCCTACTTGAGTATTTCTTTCTTTCTCTCACTTCTCTCTTTTCAGTCACACTGTGACAACGCCACCACTGCGTTCTGAAACCTGTTATTTTTAACTGCTTGCACTGCGCCATGATGCCCTTTCGCTGCATCGAGCAAAGCCCAACTTTTGGCGCTGCACGCTGTGGGCTCAAACTGCGCCCTGTCACGAGCATAGACTGCTCTCTTTCTCCTGGAAACAACAGTTGATGTAGCTTTGTTGTCGTCTGGGTGAAAACAGTAGGGATTATACACACGGTTCAGTTTCAGAAACACGCTAAGATGACGAAAAAGGGAAAAAAAAAAAAAAAAAAAAGTGGGAAAATTTGTTATAAATGAGCAGAAATATGGGAGAAATGCAACCCCGAGAGCAAACCGGGAGAGGGCAATGAAAAATGGGAGTCTCCCGGGAAAATCAGGAGGGTTGGCAAGTATGCAGATCAGTCACTTCCTGTATGGAAAAATCCTGGTAGAAACATTCCTGAAGGTTCAAGTCGAGCTTCCTGTACATCGCTGCAGTTGTATTGGTTCATTCTAACATCATTAAATGATGGCACAAAGTTGTCTTCCCTTCCTTCCAGTTTAAAACCAACACCAAAATCTTCCCACAGGCAACACCATTCAGTTATCCACTGTGAAGATTCATAACAACCTAGTCTCACCTAAACTACGCAGAGAAGGAGGTCATGCAAATTGGAAACACTATTTTTAGACTTTAGACACATCTGTATGCCTGAGCTGAGGGCTCAGTTTGTTCCAGCTTCTGCACACAACACAGCTCACCAATACGTCCTCATTGTCCTGTTGTCTCTGTAGTATAATCCTCCATGGAAAAGCATTAATGACAAGAGTCATTATAATGTAGATTAAAACCGTAATCGATCATAAAGCCCACGAGAGCGTTAAGGGACAGATTCAACAACCAGTGCTGCACAATTACTCAAAATTTTATCGACATTGCTACATGGTGGACTAATTTTCAAATCACAGTAGGGGCAATTTTTGTTAAAAGTGAAATGAGTGTAAAAATACAATTTAAAATTAAGTATTGTTCTGCTACATTAATCGACAGACATAAGGAAACATCTTAGTTTGTTACAGATCTTGTCAAAAATCACAACATAATCATTTTAATGTTTTTCAATAAAAATGAGAATAATGATGTAAAAATTGTCATTCCGTCTAATATTGCAAATCCTACCGCAATCAGTCAAAAAAAAGCTATTGCATAATTTTTCAAAATTGTACAAACCTAGTAACAACCCAAAAACCTGAATTTTTGCATGGTTTGCACGGTCTGTTGACATTTTTCTCTTTTAGTAAAGTCTGTGCTTGACGATATTTCAGAAATATAATTTCTGGCTAAAATGGCTCAGCAGTGCATGTCCATGTCTTCCTGTAGGGATAATACAACATGTTTTTACGGTTAAAATCTTGATGGACAGATGGAAATACTACTGAACCACACTGGAAAGAAGCTTGACAGGTCGAATTAATGTTTCACAACTTTGAAAACCTTGAAGTTTGAATAAAATGCAAATTACCAAAACTGAGAATGTGCAACATTAAATATTTGAGCTCACTCAGTCTAAAGACACTGATTACTCCATTTTGACTGCACTCGCCATCAAATCTCACCAATCTGTCCCTGCACAATCTTACAGTAAATCTCAACGTACAGATTAATTACCACATTAATTTGTTTTACTCTCTCAATAGGGATGTTGATAATAACTGTTTAACTGATAACCAACATTAAGCATTTTAACGGATTAACACTATCAGTTAATGGATTTAAAGAAATATTGATGATGAATTAAAAAACTGAGAAAAACGCAGAGTAGCAGCTCATCACTTTTAGGAGAAAAGCTGATCCACCTTAAGAGAGAGTCGATGCAGATACAGGAAGTTGGCTCTGGACTTCCAGCTGAGGAGTTGTAGCTTGTAGCCTCGTAGCATTTATTCACCAACAAATAATCTGTACACACACTGTCTGCTACAGCTACGTTCACTGCTGTAACTTTAACAACAAACCCACACTCACCGCCGCCACACACACGGTCTGTCGGAAACTCACATGAGTTACGCTACAGCGGGCACGAAGCAAACCGACAATGCTAGCAGCTAGCAGATCCTAACGTGGCACAAACACACACACTGTTTGGACAATTGCTAAAGTTACAAGGGCAGGTACACAGCTGACAACCTGCTAATCTAAACTAAATGTGTGGTTGAGGCTTTTACTGGGAAAGTGGCTGGACGGGCAGGATGGTGAACTGTTGAACCACTGCACGTGAGGTACAAATCTCGTCGGTTAACAGTTAATAATCGGTTAACAAGGGTCGGTTATTGGTCAAGAAAATTTTTCACATCTGTACTTCCCTACTCACTCAGTAGGTTTATTGTTAATGAACTTCCATAAGCTGCCGTTTCAGGTCGGACCAGAACATCTGTATAACAGCAGCATTGTTCCCAACAAGTATCAGCTGAGGCTTTCGTTCGGTGGCGACTCCTCTGGTCCTCTAATTCCATATACGTCATTTCAGAGTGACAGTGTGATGCTGCAGCAAAGAAACCGAGACACGACTGAAGTTAATGCATCTTTATTTCATGCCTCTACATTTCATAAGAAAGGACAAACTCAGTAGATTTTCATTCCCTTTTCATAATAAAGCATCATCCCTCTAGTGTTTCACTCTTTCATATAGATTTATCTTTCAAAATATATTGAATTACCTACTCTTATGTACAAAGTTTCTCTACGGTGTTTGACCTTCTGAAATTTATTCATCACATTAAATTGTTAAATGTTCTCAATACATTAACACTATTTAGATTAGATACATGTACAATTTGGTTTGTAATCTGGGTATACTGTAAGTATATCTGAGATATTTGCTCAGCAACTTTGTACAGTTTAAATATCAAGACCACAGAGACTACTGCACTCAAAAACAAAAACAAGGTTGCAATGTTGCTATTCAAAATATTAATATTTTCCCCGATTTTATTGTTTTTTTTATTTATTTTTACAGAGCTTGGTTTTAATAGTAAATATAACTCACAACACAGTAGTCGAAAGGAAGCGACGAGGATCGAATGAGCAACTATTTCATCTTCATACCTTCAAACCAGCAGCTTCTGGTGTGAGACAAATGCTGTACTTGAGAAAACCTTGTAGAAAGCTGTATGTCCACAGCAACAACAATGTGGTGACTCGATGGTTGTTTCAACCCAGCTGGGCGTGCATTGTGTTGCAGGGATGTACTGTTGGAGACGGGTGATGAGCTAGGAGCAGTCAAGGACCAGGACTTGGCGTGGAAGCAGCGATGGCGTGAACACAACAACCTGAGGATCCTCTGCTCCAACAGTACACTTCTCAGTTAATGCCAATATGTGAGGGGTTAAGGTAGGAAAGGAAGTTCTGCAAAGATGGGAAAAATAAAAATATTAATGAAACAAATCACCTTAAAGCAGACATGTCATGAAAAACTCACTTTTTCAGTGCTTGTGACATACATGTGGGTATCTGGAGTTCCTACCAACCCACAAACTGTGAAATAAGACAAGTATTTTTGTAGGCTGCTGAGATCAGAAAACGTGATTCAACAAGCCATTCGGATTTGTCTCTCCTTCCTATGTCACATGCAGTCTCATTAGAGTAAACTGCCCCCCATCTGAGGGTCTCCACCCATAGATTGAGAACTATGGTACCTTCCAAATGGCATACTTTTACTTTTTCTACTTTTAGTAAATACTACAGCTGCCCTTACAGAGCACATAGTGTTACTTGTATTCCTTGGGATTGGAAGTAACAGTTACTATGTCCCATTACATAGTACATCAAATACATTATGCTAGAAATACCGGGATGTACTACAACATGTGGTGGCATTTTGCAGTAAGCAAGCCAGCATTCTCTAGCTATTCTGACCCACAATCCTCTGCGCAGTGGATATATGAGCAAGAGGGTCTGTAAGAGGAACTTGCAGTGTTATGATGAAGTAGTATGTCCCAATTAGGGATGCTAATTTTTGTTTTTTTTTTTTTCCAAAACAATAACTGACCCTCATTAACTTGGTTCATCCAAAGGAAAGAGTTACCGTAGCAGCCATGACGCTGTGTGTAGAGTGTAGTCATGCACATATGGTCTTTCAGTGCAGTGTAATGTTGAGTAATGTTAGCGAGTGTCCTGTCAGACCGCGTGTGTGGCGGCAGTGAGTGAAGGTTTGTTGGTGGATGCATACAGCATGCTACAGGACTGTATGTATTTTGTAACAGAAGCTGCGGTATGCACGTTAATGCATGCATGCAAGTAAAAGGTAAAAGGACACCATATTTTTATCACAAGCCAATAACTCTTAAAGAAATGGTGCTAAAATGGAGCGTTAGAGACAGAGGGTGAATACAGGTATATTCAGACAGACAGCAAGTGTTTTTTAAGGCATTTAAACATATTCTATTAGAAACCCAAAAAACACATATAAACCTAAAAATGAGCATGATATGTCCCCTGTAAATGAAGAGTAAAATCTTTTGCTGATGTCTTGAGGTAAACATTTTTGCTTCATTCATAGACATAGTCTTCAGTTTCAGTATGTTTCTGAAATGAAAACAGTCTGCAGCTTTACTGGTTTTAATTACAAATAATCACAACACTCTCATTATCGTCCTCATCCTCAGCGGTCCAAAAGGAAGAGTCTAAACTGAGTGGTTTGTGTTTCGGCTCATGTTATGTTCAGAAGTTGTTGCCTGGCAACACAGGACCGTCTGATATGATTGGCTCTAGGACGGTTAAATTGAATTGTCTGGGCTCTGCCTCATCTGGACCCTATTATTGTGTATCAACAAAGTCCCTGAGTGATGTGGTCACCGCGCACCTCTTTTCTCTGCTGCTGCTGCTTAGAAGAGACCACAGCTTTTAAGGTTTTCTTTGATGATGATGTCTGTCACAGCGTTGAACACAATCTCGACGTTCCTTGTGTCTGTGGCACAGGTCATGTGGGAGTAGATTTCTTTTACACCCTTCTTCATGTTCAGGTCCAAGAACTGCGTCTTGATGTAGTTGCCGGCGTCATCGTACGTGTTGGGCCCTATGGGAAACAAAGGGAGCAGATATATGAGATTTTATGGGCATTTTGTTGTTTAAAAAAAATTTACCCTGATCCCTATATCATTGTGTCGGTCAGCTGACATGACGTAAGTTTAATATAATTACTTTCATAACATAATTTAATTGAGGGAGCAACACTGAGGCTCTCACTGTCTGCAGTTATAATCTCAAGATTCATTATTTTTACTTATTGAGGTTATGTTTATTGTTTATTTGTTTGTCACATATAAAAAGACCATAAAATACAATTCACATGGGAATGAATGAAAGGAATGAAAAATATGTGGGAGGATGTGGTAGAAACCTGTCATGACTAATATAAAAACTGCACCCAAAGGAGATACAATAGGCAAAAATCTTACCATGACAAAAATCACCAGTATATTTTAAATGCTAGTGTTCAAAACAAAGTGTTCAAAAAAGAAGCAGGACTAATTGCCATATTTACAGTTTCTAAGCATTTCTAAGTCTCTTCTTATACAGAGACAATGACAGAGGAATCTATGGTAACACTTCATTTTACAGGTTTCATGGTAATTAGGTGATAATTAGCAAGTAACGCATTTGAAATTTTTTTTTTTTTTTTGGGAATCATTGCCAAATTACCCCAATATTTACCTCAAAATTACTTTATTATAAACATTGTTTAATAATTATAGTCCACTGTTTCCCAATAGCTGGTAATTTATTTAATACATTGCCAGGAAAAGAATACAAAGTTAATTGATATTTTCTTTTAAAACTCCCTGAATCATGACATTAGCTACTAGGTTACATTTATGTAGACAATAAGTCACACAACGGTGAGATTTGTGCCTGATTAGAAGTGCTGTTTTAGCATATAATTATTAAATAATGTTCCGTGAGGGACTCGGAGTAGAGCTGCTGCTCCTTTGTGTTGAAAGGGGCTAGTTGAGGTGGTTCAGGCGTCTGGTGAGGAGGCGCCCTCCCTATGGAGGTGTTCCAGGCACGACCAGCTGGGAAGAGGTCACGGGGAAGACCCAGGACTCGGTGGAGAGATTATATGTCCACACTGGCCTAGGAACGCCTCAGGATCCCCCAGTCTGAGCTGGTTAATGTGGCCCAGTAAAGGGAAGTTTGGGGTTGTCTGCTGGAGCTGTTGCCCCGGCGACCAGACCCCAGATAAGCAGGTGACAATGAGTAATTTTTTTATAAATTTTGAGGTAAATATTGGGGTAATTTGTCAGTATTTACAAAGACATTTCAAGTAGGTTTCTTTCTAATTATCACCTAGTTACCATGAAATTTGCGGACCTGTAAAGTGAAGTTTTACCCAATAAATTCAACTATACTAATGTTAACAGACATGTATTGTGTACAAAACCTCTTATTTTTCTCCAAGAGATTTGGTGACGTTATTGCAGACAAAACCAACCTGATTGAATTTAGACTTCCTCTATAATTGTCAGTTTTGGTCACAAATGAATCTCAATCTGTTGTTTGTCTGCGTTCTTGTGCTATTTACCACATTTTCCTGTTACAGTCCAATATTATTTAGAGCTGAAGGATGACTTGTTGATCTGCTCACTGCATGCCTGGCAAATGTAAGCTCACCATGTCCCCGTCCATCTAGCCTGATACTCTCACTGCTACAACAAGGTTGGTCCTGTCATAGCTCAGTATGCAGCGGGTATAACTCACGAACTCACGAAAGCGGCATCAGTCGGTCTTACCATCGTAGTCTGGGAAGCAGATACTCAGATGGACTTTCTTGATCTTTTCTTCAAAGAGATCCTTCTTGTTGAGGAAAAGCACGATGGAGGTCAGTGCGAAGAATCTGTGGTTGCAGATACTGTTGAATAGATGGAGGGACTCATGCATGCGGTTCTGAAAAGGTCAGAGAGGAACGAGTTGAGTTAGGGCGGTGCAGTCAATCATATTTCAGTTATGATTTTGACTTTCAGCTATTATGAAAACATATTTATTTTATTTATTTATTAACACATATTTATACAACCAGTGTGTTTATGATTCACCTTTTTTTACAAGAGCTCAAAGTTCTTCATAGATCTATCCTCTCAGTTGGGGTCTCAAAGTGCACCAGATAAATGCATTTCACTTTAAAATGTAGGCTCAAAAATATTCTTTCTTCATGCATGTATACAAAGTCAATGAGTAATCATGTTAAATAAATCTCAATGAATCTCAATATTGACCAAAATAATAGGGACTAGGTTGAGTTTAATATCAGATGCGTCAATTCGTCGTTTTTTTTACGCTTTACAAACGTGGACTCTCAACTCACCACTTCGTCGTCCTCTACCAGCACCATGTCGTATGCACTGAGAGCTCCGCAGAAGATGATGCAGGTCACACCCTCGAAACAGTGGATCCACTTCTTTCTCTCTGACCTCTGGCCGCCCACATCGAACATCCTGTTCACCACACCGAAAAATATTTATGATATAGGTTGTCCCGAGCTGCTGTATTGATACCCTCCACCTTAAAGAAGGGTGCTTCATTGAGCTGTGAGTGTGACTACAAACGGCATTCACGCTGTGACAAAGTGGGAGGTTGTAGGGATCGGGTTGGAAATGGGCCTGCATCAGTCTTTGCTGGTGTCAAGTTTAGCCCCCGTTGTGACTCACCTGAAGTGCAACTCTTTGCAGGAGAACTGTTCTTCAATGATACCAGTTGTTTTGACTCGAGATCGCAGCACGTCCTGCTCAGTGGGGAGGTAGTCCGGTTGGCAGATTCGGTCCATTTCGTTGAGGTAGCTGATGATGACAGAACAAACAGGCCTCAGATATGAAATCGTCTTTATCTGTAAACACTAAGCCAGCTGCCTCTTTAGTTTGTATGTATCTCTATACTGTTATCAATTACAGCTGCAACGATTAATCAATTAGCAGTCAACTGCTAAATTAATTGCCAAACATTTAATTTTTTTTTCGTATATGTAATTTACAGTTCATACCTACTAAAGTTTCTAAACAAACCTTTAAGTAATAAGCTTAGAAACAGACAAAACAAGATGTACACAAAAGAAAACAGCATTAGAAATTATTAAAAAAAATAATAATAATAAATAGAAAAAAAATATAAAAAATATTGGATGTTGTATTCAAATTTGTACATTATATTCACTGTATCATGATTGTAAACATATACAGTAAATGTACACATACTGTATGTCCATACGTAAGTTTGATTAATCACTTAGAGTAATTTTTTAAGGGAAAAAAAAAGTCAAAATTGTCTGATTCCAGTTTCTTCATTGTGAACATTTTCTGTTTTTTTAGCTCCTCTATGACCGTAAACTGAATATCTTTAAATTGTGGACTAAACGAGACATTTGAGGACGTTATTTTTGGCTTTGGGAAACATTGATCGTCATGTTTCACCATTTCCTTGCATTTAATTGACCAAAAAACAAATTAATTAATCAAGAAAATAATTGACAGATTAATCGACAGTAAAAATGATCATTACATGCAAATATTCGTGGCAGATTGTGGCTCTGATTGTACAGAAAGTAGTGTTGTTACGTTGGATGTTACAGGGACTGTGATAAATGCAAATGTAGAGCCCACTGTTCTGGTTGATTTATGGCTATGGAGATGTCTTCTTTATACTATGACAGTTTTCCTTAAATTACATTTAAAAAATCGCAATGTATTTGCTTGCTTACTGTATCACAATTTATCTAAATATATTGAATTGTACCCCTGTATCATGATATGTATCACCAGATTCTTGCTAATACACAGCCCCTTAAGTAATCGGCAACTGTTCTGATAATCGATTAATTGGTTTGAATAATTTTTAAGATAAAAAAAAGTCAAAATTCTCTGATTGCAGCTTCTTAAATGTGAATATTTTCTGGTTTTTTTACTCCTCTGTGACAGTAAGCTGAATATCTTTGAATTGTGGACAAAACAAGACATTTGAGGACATCATCTTCAGCTTTCTCCACCATTTTTTTGACATTTTATAGACCAAAGAACTTATCGATTAATTGAGAAGATAATCAACAATGAAAATAAGGGTGAGTTGCAGCCCTAGTATCAGTGCCGGTAATAGATATGCACTCACTATCCAGCTGAGTCGTTCAGTTGGTACTCAGCAGCTCTTTCGTAGCCGGCCTGCACGCCAGAGTCTTTCCACAGCTTCTTGATGACGTCGGCCAGCTCAGCAGGCATTGTGCCTTCTTCAATGGAGTCTGACAAGTTCTGCAGCTTCTGTGCATTCTCCTGTGGTTTTAATGCACGCAGAACAAAGATAAATCAGCACCGGCATAGCACATGAACTAATATATGGTACGAATTTATGTCAGCAAAAATTAACTCTACAAGTTAATCATGTCTGGTGTGCATCTTTTAAGTGTCATATGAGACCTGTGCAGCAGGCGAGCCAAAATCAATGCCGAGCATCTCCATGCCTCTGATGATAGCCAGAGCAGACTGCAGGATGTTGCCATAGATGACCGCTCTGAACTCCATTTGTTCCTCTTTTGAGTAACCACCTTGATGCAGAATCCTGTACACAGGTAGAAGTGTTTTAGTCCTGAATCCGTCCTTTTAGCAACCTCAGTCCGGCCCTTTGATCGTTTATAAATATTGAAAATAATAATAATAATAATCATTAAAATAATATTTTTAAGCAAGTTTATTCCCATTAATCAGCATTACCTGTCAGGCCATTGACACTGTTAAAAGTGATAGCCCAAATAACTAATCGTTAAATCGAGAAAATAATCAAAAGATTAATATGAAAATAATGATTAGTTGCAACTCACTAGCCAGCAGAGTCATTCAATGGAGACTTTATTATATTTCACACTATTGGCACTGTTAAAAGCAATATCATTGTGTTTTTATTTGAATAACCTGCTAACATAACATCGTTTATGAGTGTTTACATTATTTGATTACTAGAAGTTTTAACTCGGGTTGTTTAAAGTGACAGTAGGCAGAATATTTTTGGCATCACTGGGTAACAGTTCCATAACAGAGAGAAAACCAGACTTCTGCAGCTCCTCGTGGCTGTTTTCAGGCTTTAAAATAATCTAGCCAGGCCGTTTGATCGGAGTTTGTGAGTGATTGACAGCTGCTCAGAGGCAACAGGCTCCAGCTCAGCTCTGATTGGTTGTTTTCCTCCGGTCTATGAAATCTTGCAGATGCCGTTAGGATCACCAGAGGACCCTGAGGCACATGATTTATGTTCAGATTAGCTGTCACATGTACTACTGTCAGAATATAGTGACCGTTTTATAAAAATAGCCCTTTTAATTCCTATTTTCTTCAATTATGCAGCTTTAACAACCTCAGACTGGTCCTTTAATCATTTATGAATATGAAAAAAGTATTAAAAAATAGTTTCTTCAAATAAGGTAGAATTTATATATTTATTCCCATTTATCAACATTACCTTTCATGCTATGGACACTGTTATAAGCAATGTCATTGTGTTTTTATTTATATAACCTGCTAACATCAAGTTTATGGGTGTTTACATTGATTATTAGAAGATCATTATTTTATTATTATTATTATTATTATTATTATTATTATTATTTTATATAGTTGGATAATGAGCCCATTCTTTAACTGTCTTTACAGAAATATTTATTTAGTTGAAAAGTTTGAACCCAGGCTGTTTAAACAAAGGAAATTTAGTCTAACTGAATTGTATTTATTAAAACAATAACCTACCATCACATTTAAATTCATAGCTTTGCTATTTTCCACGCGTAAAAAGTCAAATTCATACAGTTAAGAAACAACTCTCAGCGCCGACCTGTGGTGTGTTTCTGTCCTCGCTCTGCTCTCATTGCCAGAGTGTAACTGCACAAAACAAGTGCTGACAAATCAGAGTAAGCGGATGTTTGACCTGTTGACCTTGCGATAAAAGGCTTCGCTGCTCGTGAAACAGACAGAGATGAGGGAGCTTTGGCCTGCTGGCCGCACGCCTGACCGATGAGATTAAACAAACTTTCATTGCTTGCCACTGACTGACTTTTTTTGGATGACATAAAAAGAAAATTCCATCTCTTATTTTAATACTTACTTCATTTGTTTTACGATGGTGCTTTTCCCTGATTCACCAGCGCCTGGAAGAGAATAAAAAGGTCAGAAACAACACACATAACTGCTGTGTTTCTCTTTGACACGCCAGTGAGTACAAACACAGTGTCGGCCATAAACAGCCAAAGAATGCGCTTTCATGATGGTGCAGCCAGTTTAGAGGAGCAGTCTTTGTGCTGTCGGTCTGTTTAGATTTTAGATAGTTTCAGGATGATTTTCTGAAGTTTACAGATGTCTACTTTCAGCGCATGGGAACAAAATTACATGACATTTGGTTTGTGCAGCTCAAAGAGTTCCCAGTAAGTTTCCCAGGAAATCCCAGTTCGGTTCCCAGCAACCAACTACATTTGGGTTTCTTTAGCATATCCTCTTGCAAAAGCTGTTTTTATGTATGCAAGGAGTTCTTGCATTTATTAACACATCTTCATTGATGTTTATTGCATTGGTTAGCATACTGGCACACAAGGAGCTAATCACAAGCATGTTTAGTTCAAGTAAAAAAAAAAAAGCAAATATAAACTTCTGGCTGTTTTCACAATGTCTATCAGCCTCCACAACATGGCGCTCTTGTTGTCTTTATCCACTCATTTCATCCTGCCTTATCTCTGATATTATGCTGCTGGAGAAGCTAATTGAAGTAAGTCTCTGAACAGTCTTTTCAGACACACACACATTACAACTCAAAAATGTATATTAGGATAACTCATAAGTAGTATCTCTTTATGGAAATCGTGACATTGCCATTCAAGAAAATCCATAGTTTTGGTGTTCAAACGTTTCACAAATCCCTGGTTTTGTATTGAAGTCTGTCTCCATGCAAATAGATGTGTTAGTATAAAAACCATTAATCAGAAGTAGACCTTTACATGAGCCCACGTTAAAAAGCATTTACCTTGCCAAATCTAAGTAATAATACAAAATTTACATTAAAAAGAGGCACAGAAAGATGCTCTATAGCCTGCACGTTAGGTAGAGCAAACAGACGAACTATATATGTGATGCATGTAACGAACAACATCCACTGCAGGTGATAAAAGCGAGACAAGACGCCGTTGTCTGTGGCAGTGGAGAGGACCGCATTAATGTGCGTTCTATTGTTGACAAAAATGTTTTGAAGCTTCGACCATTGGCATGGTAATCGATCTTCAAACCATGTTTTTTGTATTTTTATTTATTTCTCACAGAAGCTTTGAAGCCTAAAAAATGGTATTCGGGACTGCTCTCGGTTTTCATGAAAAGAGGACACAAAACAGGCGAAAGGTTCCACTAACAGGAACAACATAATCTATTGGCATTTTTTTTAGCCTTGTTTTTTCATGTTTGTTCTTCAATAAGCAGTTCATGTAAGATTATCAGTTGATTTTTGTGCGTTGGGCACCTCATGCTGTGACAAATGTCACTGAGCTCCAGTGTTTTGGCTCCAAACATTCGCAAATCACACTGAACCTGTATGAGGCAACTGAGACAGGGCAGGATGAGAAACATGTTCCAGTTTCTCTGGATGAGATGCACCTTGTGCGTACATTAATGCAAAATGTGGATGGTGCAATTTTGTACAATTTATGTCAAGCTTGCAGGAAAAACAGTGTAAGCTATCTCATATCACAGAGTCCTGCTCTCACTGGACCTTAGTTATTAAGCTCCATCCATCAAGACACTCGAGTGGCCTCGTCCAGCCCTCTCACAGAGAAACTGTTGGGTTTTCCGTCCGCAAGCAATCATTAGCAAATGATGAAGTAGTAAAGGTGGCACTGAGACTGTATGAGGACTGGTTTTCATTAGCTATGATGATTTAATTATCCTCTCTGAGTCATTCTTTCACCTCGTGCTCATTAGCGAATGTGGCTTTGCAGTGCAGTGAAATCTGCTCTTTAAATAATAACTTTATTTATATAGCACCTTTCAAAACAAAGTACTGTAAGTGCTTTACCATAAAAGCATGATAAAGTAATTAACATCCAGAAACTTAACATCTAAAAATAAAAAATATTGAGTTTGCCTGCCTGAGATCCTGAGCGGAGGAACTCTGTGTCGATGTTTAACCTGTTGTGTTTTTACTTTAATTAACTAAATGAAATGACGCAGGTTTTGCATACAAAATGTTATTTTTTTTCAGTTGTACTACACAAACTGTAGGAAAAATATTTGAGTCATCTCAGTTGATGCATTTCAACAATCAGGGACCGCAAATTTGTTTTTTTTAGAGCTAATTTATCAGATTTCATAGAGTGAAAGGGTGTGGAGAACCATAAGAAATAGTACTGGTACACAAATAGCAGTAAAAGAAATATAAAAAGAAATTACAAAAGCAATATTAATACATTAATGAACAGTTCAAATTCTAAAGGGATTTACAATAGAATTTTAAATTCCATTATTTATTCATTGATTGATTAATGTATTTTTAAATGATGACTGAAGGTGTTTTTGTAAATCACTTTTTAATTTGAACTATGTATTAATGGATTAATAATTCATTTGTAAATTCTTTTTATAATTTTGGTTTTATTGCCCATTAATATGTCAAATAATTAATTACTTTGTAATTTAGTCATTTTTTTCATGAGTCAATTTGTAAACGACTGTATTAACTTGTATTTTTCTTGTACAATTAGTTATTCATTGATTAAATGCTTTATTATTATTTACATGACCGTAACATTTAGGTTTATTTATTATATCCTCTGTGCAAAAGCTGTTTTTATGCATCATAAATATGCAAAGAGTTCAGCTGTTTATTTATGTTTATCTCACTGTTTAGCACACCTGCACACAAGGAGCTAACCACAAACATGTTTAGATCAAATCTAAACAGCCTTCTGGCTGCTTTCACAAGCTTTCACATCAGACGCCACAAGATGGCGCCCTTCCTGTCTTTATCCACTTCCTCCTGTCTGATCTCTGGTACTAAAGCTGGAGAAGCAACTCCTCTGTGTGTCAAATAGAAACAGATATTAACTGAATTATGTTTTCAGACACACAGATAACACGCTGAAGGAATAACAGTGTTGAGAGACATAGAGTTTTAGGTTTAATAGTAAATACTAAAAGCATTTATACAGTAAATACTTCATTTTAATCACAGCTGAAAAGCACAGTGATTCATGTTCTGCTGTCATTGTTGTGTCTCTTTCATAGGATCTTATGATTTGGGACTAGGGCAGTGAATTGGCATAAATCTGACAACACAATACGTATCATGCCTCAGGGGTTATGATTCAATATATTGCAATACAGTTAGCAAGACAATATATTGTTTTTAATTTTTAATTTTAGGAAACCTGTCAGTTGTATAAAGAACCACCATGTGCATAAAATCTGAGTAAAACAAGTTTACTTTTTTATGCAATCAGAACAGTGAGATCTGCATTTAGGGCATAAACGCGAAGAGGGTGCATCTCTTTGCAAATTCAATGAAGTATTGACCGAGTTAATTATTGCATGTAAACTATTAATTAAAAATCAATACAGTGATTTTGACAGTCAAACAGTATCACAAAACATAATATCGCAATATTTTCTTTCACCCATATTCAGTGCTATATGAATAGCAATAATGCATATTTTTTTTGTTTCCTAGATTTCCTTCAGAATATGTATGTTTGCGAACGTTGCTGTTATAACATCAGTATAGCAATAAAACACATTTTATTCTCTGTGCAAGTCAAGGGATCAGCAAAGACCTCACCAAGTGGATCTGCTCTAAACCAGTTAGCTAATCGGATTGACGTATCGCTGCTGGGCTGTGATTCATTTAGACCAAAGGCTGTGATTGTTTTAAGCACCAACGTCCTTCCATCAGAAGTGAAAAGTCAGACGCAGCAAAGAAAATCCAAGTACATTTTGCCGCCATTCTTTCAAACTGAATGAGCACAGTTTTAATAACGTTTCCAATGCTTTCATGCCTGCAGCGTTTGAGAAAGTTTAAATCCTGCAAACTCTTTAAAACAGCTCACCATAACACTGAAAACACGACTTTAAAACAGCTGAACAAGCTAAAGTCTCTGCAGTAAGTTCAAGCTTAAGTAGTTAACATGAAAGTCTAGAACTAATGTTTAGTTTGGACTTTCAGATCTGTTCTCTTAATTCTTACAATTTTTTGAGCTTCACCTCAGATCCCTGTGTTAGCTGCTCAGCCACTTGTCTGCCTGTACTTTACTCCTGCTAATGCCCTCTCGGTTTTGCACAAGATTAAACGGCCCTTCCCTCTTTCCAATAAACTAATGTAGGGTTTTATCTTGAAGTGAAGCCTGTAAATCCTCTGAGCGTACCACAGTGAACAGCAGCGTCAGAGCAGTTTAATGCACCTCAGATGGCTCACAATGAGCAAATGAGTCCCAAGTGAAGCATTCATCATTAACTTATGAATTCATTATTGTTATTATATATGAATTGAATGATCTGAAACATGTATTAACTCTTATTCTGAGATTTAGAACCAACATGACAACAACTTGTTAACATCTCAGGGTTCAATGAAAGTTGACTAAAACATTTTACCATGACTTAGTCATTTTTTTCTATGCTTTTTCTAATTTATCAGTCACACCTGTTGAGTGTTGGCTGACTGGTCTACTCTGCAGACCTGAAGACAGACACTTCAACCTGAACCTCCACATCCATCTCCACTGAAAGTCTTGTTCAATCAGGGATGCACAGTTAAAAGTGAGAATTTGCAAAGTGTTTTGAAGTGAAAGCCTGTCGGTGTAGCACTTCGCATCACCCGCAGTCTGGGGCAGAAAGAAAAAACAAAGCCATTCATGAGTGCACTTACCAAGCAGTAATAGCTTGACTGTTTTAGAGTCCTTATCAGCATCTTCTTGGAGTTGCTTTTCCAACTCCTTTGACTTTTTGTCCTCGGCGCTTGCTCCCGCACCCATTTCTTCTTCCTCCGCAAACTCAAGAGCCTCAAGGATGGAAATTTTGACGGTTCTCTGTGAGCAGCAGAGCAGAGAAGCTGGTTGCAACACTAATCGTGCTGAAAGGCGATTTCCGAGCGGAAGGGGATTGGTGAGGGAGGCGCTTGAGCTTTCCTAGCTTCTTGGCCTCTTTCGATTAGACGATCAGACGGAACCCAAGTCAAGGTTCAAATCAATGCAGTGGCTATGCTCCACCAGAGATCCACCCTTTAATTCCCTCTGCTTAAACCCTGGACTTAGGAGGTGCCTCTTCCTGATTGGACAGCCAATCCTATTAGTGTAATAAGGGCAATAGTGAATGATGTCAAGAAAAGGAGAATATAAACTCACTCACTGGTCTCAGTGAGAGTCATTGATCTCATCAGTCATTGATTTGATTTGACCATATTCATTTATACAAGTAGTAGTAGTAGAAGTATTAAATAAATAAATTTCTACAGCTATGGTACAAACTGGACATTAGGAAACAATACACACTATTTCCTGTCATCATAGAGCCATATATATATATATGTGTGTATATATTATATGGTTGTGGTAATGATTTTAAACATTTAGACCTGACAAAGGTCTGTTGTCCATTTAAATAAAGGTGTGGTTTGCGGTCAGTGTTCATACGTTGCTCTTTAGATCCACGCTGCATTTCCTGCCTGCGGGACTCTTGACTCCAGTGTCCGTCACATGGACGAAGCAGCAAGGCATTAACCTCTCATAAACTTCTTATAGTTAAGACGTTTAAATCCCAGGTGGTGCGGTGCCTGCTAAATAAAGCAACTGTCACTGCACTGCACTGTTTAGTTTACTGGGGTCTCAACGATGACATGACCTAAATTTGTTGGATATGTTGCATCCAACGCAACTGAAACTATCTCAAAAATATTCCTGCTTTCTTTCAGCCAGAGCAGAAGTTTGTTTTTAAGACAGCTATAGGTGGGATGTTATGTGCTGTAAGCTTGTTTGGAGCAGCTGATCTGTGAGCAGGTCAGCCTTGTGGTACTGATAGGTGGAGGTCAGTGGGCCTGGTCTTTAGGGCTGTTAGAGGACTTCCACTGAGATGCTGTATCTGAGGTTATTAACTCAGGCAAATGACGGGAGCTTACTGAAATATGTATTTCAGCAGGATTTTACAAGAAGTGTTTACAAAGTGCTGTTTAATTTCATTTAATAACCGTAGTCTCCCTTGCTTATATCTTTTAGTTTACATACTTTTTACATTGCATTTTAGAGGTGTGATCAGAGCATACATTTTTTAAAAATGTATATTTTTTAACCTCTTATTCATCCCCAGTGTCAGTAACAGTGTGACTGGTACTATGCCTGAGTGAATTGTGATGAACTAAATGAAAAATGCACATTTTTATCCTTGCCTACAATCTTTTCTAGATTAGACAGTGGATAACACAATTATAGCAATGATTTTATGCACAGAGATGCCACTGAATTCATTCAGCAACTCCTTGACTACAACTGTGTCAAAGCAGATATAAATAACACAAAGCACCTAGATTCTACAGTGGTTTTAGTCAGGACAGGACCACAGTGTGCCAAACGGGTTTTCTACCTCTTGAAAGGGAATCTGGCTATATACGACTGAGAGCCACTACAGGAGGCTATGTGCAGAGTGGAGTCTTTGGCCATGACATTTACCCTGTGCATCATCACATTCTACCATTATCCACAGCATAAAATCAATTAAAAACAACTAAATTGTATGGTTTTTACTCCAAATGAAGTGTTTTTATAATTATAATTTATAATAATGAAATATGATCAAATAAAACTTAGATAATAACAAATAAGGACAATAATAATGTAAATAAGATAACAGCAAAGAATCCAAAGTCAAGTATTAAATATAAAAACGGTCAGAAATATTCTAAAGTAAAAATACAATTTACAAGTTTGATTTTGTAACTAAAATATTGAAATCATTGCCAAACAAACACTGTTTGAACAAAAGACAGGTGTTGTGTTAGTAGTGTTAAGGCCTCATCTTTTAGAAACTATTTGGATAAAAGACCACCACAGCTCAGCTGAACCTGGTACCGGGTCCATCGGGTGAAAGAGGTTAAACCTGAGACAGGAGCATCACAGTAGAGCTAAGTGTCAGTCAGAGATGACAGCTATGGAAACTTTTGCTGTATGTAAAAGGATAGGTTTATGTTTTTCAAGTACTCACATGCCCATATGTACAGTACATTGAAAGAGTTACTGGACGCTGTAATCAACTCTTCCAATGTGAGTCCTAGTTCTACGTAAAAAATTTACTTTCAATTTCAAATTTAAATTTATTTTCATATAGCGTCAAATAATAACAGAAGTTGTTTCAACGTGCTGCTGCATAAACTAGCATATTACAAATATTTTTCATTAATATATAATACTATTAAAATATATACTACAGTACAAATATTTGTACTAAATAATTTTAATATAAATATATAATTATATACATATGCTAAAATATATATCTATCACCATTAAAAATATTCTATTATATTATCTAATAAATTATATTGAATGAGGATACATATATTATATATTTATATATCAATTAAAAGGATTTAATACAAATACATGTAATTTATTATATGTATTTCTATTTTAATATTATTATATATTAATAAAACAATTTATTAAACATGTGATCATAAAAAAGAAATAATATCAGATGTAGAATATCACATATGAATATCAACACTCTGCAGATGTCACCATTTTTCATTAATATATAATATTAAGATATATACTACATTACAAATATTTGTACACATTATGTTTAATGAAATATAAATATAGATTAAAAGATATAATTAATATTTAAATAAAAATAGTTATAAAAATGTTTATTAAACATTTTATCACAAAAGATAAATAATAAATCATATGATCCTGATTAATGTGCAAGTTTATGCAGCAGCCTGTTGAATAGCAACAACAGATGTCACCATGTGACCAGGAGAACCAGGACACTGGTAATATTAATATTATATTATTTATATATTGATATAATCAATATGTAAATAATATAATAATATTAATATCTAATGATTCATAAACATTCATATACATTGATAAACTGCCCAACAAAGGGTTTATATGATTTTATATTTACATTTACTGCAATAAACATTATGGCTTTCATCATATGGAGATAATATTGCTGAAAAAAACCTGTGTGTTATGTGACTACAAGCATGAAATATCTACTATCAATATCATTCATTAGCTTAATTGATCCTCATCTTTTTGGGTTAATGTGTTGTGGTGATTGTGGCTAAAATTAGGCAGCAATCACAGATGTGTTTGTTGTGTTCAGCAGTAGATCAGCAGTGTCTTTTAATCAGGCTGCAGCTGTTTAACTGCACATCAACCCATAACACTTTTTTTAATCCAGTAAAATCGAATAAAAGCAGGCCGCTGCAGCTCAACCTAAACTAGATGGGAATTATTGTCTTTTTTTTTTAAATTTTGTAAAAGTTGCACATATTGTTCCCACGTTTCTAACTTTCTCTGTGTGTTTAGTGTAGGAGGAGCAGGTTTAAGAGAACTTAAGTGAGACAGTCGGAGAGCCAGGTCAGTGACGTCAGGGTCAAAATAGGCTCAGGATTGACAGACTGGGATCTCTGAAGAAGAAGAAGTGTGACGTGAATGAAGGTGAAAACAGAACCAATTAATTCACAGAGTTTCACAGTCACCAGGACCGATAAAATCTCTATTTCCTGTTTTTAAATACTTACAGGCATTAAATATACTTCATAAGTAATCTCTTGTCAAATATGAACTCACAAACATAAAATATCAGAAACTTTACTTTTCAGGTGTACATACGGCACAGTCAGTGCATCAAAAAACAAACCCCACTTCAAACTTTCTCACTTTTCTGAGAGTCCAGTTCTGCACCGAGACACCGAGCATTAGACTCACGCCACTCTGCCTAAGCATGTAGTGCTAATTGCCCAGGGCAGGGTGTTTCAGGTCTAAATCCCTGTATGCTTCGAAGCAGGCTAATCGCAGCAGCACATCTAGTCATGGTGGCCAATCCCATTAGGAGGTGGATGGCGTAGCCCCGCTTTGTGCTCAGTCCCTGCGTCTCTGATCTGTTGACAAGATTACTCGCAGAGCTTCAGATCAACGAGAGAGGCAGGGGCTTAACACATCGTCTTTTTGGGTGGTGGGTGCAAGGAAACTTGAACATGTAGTACTTGTGTTTTTAGCAACATACTGCCAGACATTACAGTGCAGAAAGAATGATTAATGATGCAGCTTTATGAATGCAGTGAGCCTTTAATGCATCTTCCATATTATAGCCATGAAGATAAAAGAAAGAGCTGATTCTCGACTTAAACTTGGGACTTCACTGACAGATAAATAAGCCGATAGATATTCAAAAATCTCTTTTAAATCAGTGATACTGGTGAAATCCAATCATTCCCCTGTCAGGATCAAACTGTCATAAAGGTAACTTGTGTTGGATGAATCCTCTTTACTTCGCTGAGTGTGAGGTGTGGTGATGTCACTTTGTAAATCCTCTGCAGACTCTAGTACAGGCAGTCCACCCACTGATGAGCTCATGTGGTTTTACTCTACAAGCTTTTCCACAAGTCTGCAAAAATAAGTAAGTGTACTCCCTCTGATGACGCAGAGGGGAAGCTTGGAGATAGCGTATACTGCAGCAAGATGTTGTGATACTCGCTGTTAATCCTCTTTGACAAAACATCTTGTAAGTCCATCATATACAGTAGCTACTGTTAACTCTGTACAATTATAAAGGATGACCAATTAATTATATTATTATTCTTATTATTATTATTATTATTATTATTATTATTATTGGTAGGTTCAGTTTTAGGGCTAGGAGGCTAAATGCATACCTGTGAGGGTTTCTGGACAATGTCTGTCATTGTTTTGTGTTGTTAATTATTTTTTAATAATACATATATACATATATTTGCATAAAATGATCTATTTGTTCACTCCCATATTGATACGTATTAAATACTTGACAATTCTCCCTTGAAGGCACATTTTGAACAGAGAACAAATGTGCAGTTCATTTGCCAATTCATTTTGAAATGACAGCCCTAGTTTGGCCCTTTTCCCTCTCACTGACATGGTCTTCAGTTTTACAAACATTAGATTGGTGCATCAGCTTGGCCCTATATTGGATCAGTATTGGCCCTTTAGTTAGACATCTAGTACCATCTAGTTAGTGTTCCCTGATGTGATGAAGCTTCCACATCTGATTTTCCCCAAAGATTAATACCTGGCAGACTCCTTTAACCATCTGGATGGACAAAAATATTCTGTCAGCTGCACAATAAAAAGCTTGTATCCTAAACTGCAATTCTGTCTTCTAATCCAAACAAAGACTTGAGCTGAAAATGACTTGTGTCCTTGCTCAGTCTGTATAAATGACCCAACCATAACAGTTTTCTCCTGAGGTCTTGGCTCATTAAACTGTCTGATGCTAATGAGAGGAGCTGCTGTGATTGCCATTAGTCTACTGACGCTTAACTCCACCTGCTGCTGCAGTCTGCAGTATTTGACCGTTCAGCCGTCTAATCAAATTGAGCATGATCCGATTATTTGATGATTCCATTTGATTTGACTTTAATTTAGTGGCGACTATCTATGAGTTGAGATATGGTGTCACCAGTCCTACCGCTGTGAGCGAGGATATTGGGCGGGGCTTATGTTCTGTGGTGCGATGGATTAAAAGGATGTAAATATGGGTGCTGTCTCCAACTGGCAGGACCGGCTCCGGGTGATGTTTGGGGCTTCAGAGCTCTCTAGTGTCCTTTGTGGGACAGCTTAGTAACTGTCACAAAGTAGTACAAAGTACAAATTTAAGCCTACTTGTACTTTGATCTTATGCAGCTTTATACTTCTACTTCATCTCAAATATTCAGAATTATTTTGATCCATATTGAGATCATGATTATTATCGTGATTATTCATTGATTTTAGAAACAAAATATTTTGATTGCAATTTCACATTGAAATAAACAGAGCGCTGCCTTCACCTCCGTTGTGCTTCATTCCATCCATCAAAAAATTTGAAATGTTATCTGTTATTTTATTTTCATCTATAGAGGGTTTTTGCCTTAAAAAACACAAATCAAATGATTAGGAAAGAAAATTGTTGTTTTATTTAAATATTTGCGTTAATTTTTAAATCGTGGCAGTACATTTTTGATCTCAAAGATTTTTTACTCAAAAACTGGATTTTTGACAGTAGTTTGAAATCTGCCTTCACATACGGCCCCGGTCGGCTGAGTCAGTCACAGTGTGGTGTCATAGTGAGAAGTGGCAGTTTTGCCTGAGCAGTAAGCTCACCAAGATAGTGGCTTGCTCTTGGTGCTCGAGGTTGTGAGACTGAGATCTTCCTCTTCAAAATGCCCGGCCCTGACCCACAGCTGCACAACAGCTATAATAACTAATTGTTTTTCAGAATGCAGCTTTTAATACCCGCTCTGTCCAGTGAGAACCAGGCATCTCCAAATTTGGTGATTTTTGAATAAGAAAAAAACCACATGAACCTGGAGGAAATTACCTTTCTGTGTCCCCTCAGTGTGGCCCTAATACTCCGTCATAGTTCTGGTTATATTCAGCTTCATTTACAGTGTAGTTTTATTCTAAGAGACATGCTTATAATTTAGGCTTGAACCAAACATAAACAGACCATCAACATTTGTGGTGAGCATCATGAATATGACACTGTGATCTGTCATACACACCATATTTTACACCTGGAATAAATAATAATTTGGAGGCTATATACTTTGTGCCCTTTAAGGTCTCTAATTATAATTGCTGCTTGTTGATGTAAACGTGTCCTACCAATTTAATGACTGAACAGCTTACCTCACAGTCAGATGTCCAGGCTGCAGGATGATGCTGTGCTGCTGTCTGTTTCACTACTTCCCCCTAAAAGCCAGCAGAGGGCGCTGGATCCACAGTGCACACACCTCTGCTGCAACGCTGTGATCTGTTGCCAGTCTTGTTCATCCATCAGTTTTCTGCCAGTTTCTTGTCGTTGTTTTCTCATATATTATATATTAAATATAGGCGATTGACATCTTGTAGTTTCAAGGGATCATATCAGGTGATTATATCAGGTGATTGACAGCTGCTCGGAGACAACAGACTCCAGCTCGGCTCTAGTGTTCCTCCGGTCTGTGAAATCTGGCAGATGCCGTTAGGAGCACCGGAGGACCCAGAGGAACATGAGTTTTGTCAGATTACCTGTCTCATGCACTACTGTCAGAATATAGTTACTGTTTTATATATATATAACTTTATTCCATCCTATGTGCTCCATTTCTTCCCACTGCTGCTTTAACATTTTTATTAGCATTATTATTACTTTTACTATGAGTCTATTTCTTGCAAAAAAAAAAAAACTGTCATGTTTAATTTTCCTCTCTAACTACAACTTTTCTCTCCGTAGGTTTGCCCTCAGATTTGTGGTTGTCATGGCAACAGCAGAACTGCAGGCTGTGCTGTGTGTGTGTGTGTGTGTGTGTGTGTGTGTGTGTGTGTGTGTGTGTGTGTGTGCCAGAGGGGAAGCCGAGCCCCTCCATCCCGCCCCTCAGCCTCCATCAGTGCTGCAGCTCAGCCACCAAAGAGCCATTTCGGAGGGGGGCGGGGTCTGTTTCGCTGCAGAGGGATGCTCCGCAGCCCCACGCTGGACCAACCAGTCTGGAAACCCCTGCTCACAGGCACGTACACACACACACATACACACACACACACACACACACATACGTATGCTCTGACTGCAATTAAACCCCCTCAAGCACCCAGCATCTGTGCTAGATCTCGTCCCTCTCCTCCTCAGCTCTCCGACGCTCCGTCCTCTGCAGCTCTGACTCACTCGGCTCTGCTTTTCCCATTCACCGACCGAGCTGAGCGGCACAACCTGGGATCATGTCCTCCAACCTGCCCCCAGGGACCGCCACCGGGGCCAAGAGCAAGCCCCTCTCCTCCCTTCAGGAAGCGCGGGAGCCTGCAGTATGCAGCCAGCACAGGTGAGTGGAGGCGGCAGGGGGATGGAGAGGGAGGACGCTTTGAGTGTGCTGGTCCTGTAATATGAAATGAGTCCAAGGTACTGTGGCTCTGGACTGTGCATTATGTGAATTCTGACTTTTAGAACCATCATACTTTGATTTCTGATGATTTATCAGTGAAAGAAAGAAGAAGATACAGGGTGCAATACTTTTTCTCTGCGAGTAGTTTGGGGAAATGCAAACCTGTTGATTAGAGAGGTGTAGCAGAGGATGCTGAAGGGTTTCAGCATTCATACCCTGCAGTTTCTTGTCAGTGTGCTGGCTTATCCTCTGGCTTATTTTTATAAGTGACACAGCATGCATACATGCATTCTGTAGCATCAGCCAGAAGTTCATTTGCAGTACGATCAGCTGCTGCCGTGTGAAATCATTTTGACATTGCTGAAATGTTGCATAACTCGTCGTTGTGAGGTGAAAACTAATTTTGTCAGTTTTTGGCTTGTGAAACCCTTTCAAAACATGCTACAAGGTGAAAAATGTACTATGGAAATACTTTAAGTAGACACGAGATTTTGGTGTTTTTCATTTAGCCTGATGGCCGTATGTGGCCTGGAGAGAGTATGGAGGTTGGTACCTCAGGGCTCGATCCCCTGCTGAATGAGAGGATTAGCCTCCACTCTGATGTATGCACACACTGGTCAGTCTTTCATCCAAACTACAAAGAGTGACCATATGACGAAATGCCAGCCATTTAAATACCTCTCCCTCTGTTCATTCAGCCTCATCTCAAAATGTAAAAGATATTCATTTATATTAATAACATTTAGTTAGAAACATTGGTGTACTTGTGTCAGTGAAAATGAAGCACATAATCTCCCTCTACTGGCAAATTTAATTTCAAATATTAGAATTACATAACGCGCACAAACGTTGCCTTCAAAATATGCTGTGTCTTTAAAAATCACCCAGGTCGCGTTACCGTTGGGGATGTGTCCGACTGACGGCGACATGCTGTGACATTACGACTGTGAAGGCGGCGAGAGATTGATTCGTAGCCCTGACAATAAATACAACAGCTGGAGGTCTGAGTGACTCACCAACCCCTCTTATCAGGATGCTCTGTGTAACTACCCTCCTTTACAGCTGACAGTAGCAATTACAGAAATTGCTCTGGAGGAGTGAATCGTCACAGGAATGATGAGAGGCAGTCTTGGCTTTTGTATTTGACAGATACAGATTTCTTTCTCTGTTTTTTTGTTTTTTTTAGACGTAGAGGACTATGCACAGATTCAGCCTCTGGGGTTTGATTTACAAATTCTCTGCAGAAGCACATTAAGATAACATTCACATTTCATGTAGTTAAAGCATCCAGGGAACCATCTGAGTGGGCGAAGACGACATTTAGATGACTCATGTCTTTTGTTTTTGTTTTATCAAAGGGCACTAATGTAGTTTTGGGCAGATTGTACAGTCCAGTCTGAATAGTAATACATGCAGTGACCACAGGTTGCAGATACTATACTATTATACATATACTATTCGAATAATTGGCAGTACCATGCATTTAAATGCTTAAAGAATACTAAAGCTACAATGATTAATTGATTAGTTGTCAGCTATTGAACTATTTTGATATTTGATTAATCAGAGTAATTTTTAAGCAAATCAAGTCAAAATTCTCTGACTTTTTCTGGTATCTTTACTCCTCTATGACAGTAAACTGAATATCTTTGAGTTGTGGGCAAAACGACACATTTGAGGACTTCATCTTGAGCTTTAGGAGACACTGATTGATATTTTTCAACAGTTTCTGGCATTTTATAACCAAACAACTAATCGAGAAAAGAATCAAGAGATTAGCACTTGTTAACAATTGTTAGTTGCAGCCCTTCAACACTACAATATTTCCCTTTGAGATGTGGTAAAATAGTTTATAGTAACGTAAAATGGAAATACTTACAATGCAAGTACCTCAAAATTGTACCTAAGAACCTTTTGAATTTTTAAAGAAAAATAAGTCAAAATCTTCTGATGCCTGCTTCTTAGATGTGTGAATTTCCCCACTGTGGGACTAATAAAGGAATATCTTATCTTATCTTATCTTAGATGTGAATATTTTCTGATTTAGGACAGTAAACTGAATATCTTGGCAGGAATGATGAGAGGCAGTCTTGGCTTTTGTATTCAACAGATTTCTTTCTCTGTGTTTTTTTTTTAGACGTAGAGGACTATGCACAGATTTGGCCTCTGCGTTTTGATTTACAAATTCTCTGCAGAAGCACATTAAGATAACATTCACATTTCATGTTGTTAAAGCATCAGCACTAATGTAGTTTTGGCCAGAGTGTACAGTACAGTCTGTAAATAGTAATACATGCAGTGACCACAGTTTGCAGATACACAATGATGTAATTGTATTAGAAGGACTTTTTGAATAATTTGCAGGAATATCTTATCTTAATTGATTAGTTAATTATCAAATTAATCGTCAGCTATTTTGATAGCACATTTTCTGATTGCAGCTCCTTGATTGTGAATATTTTCTGGTTACTTCTCTGTGACAGTAAGCTTTAAAAAATGACTGAAACAATTAGTCGATTACCGAAATAGATGCCGATTATTTTAATTTTACTAATTAGAAGCTGTCAGCCTCACTGTTCATTTACGTGTAAGATAACATCAGGCTTGACTTGAACATTGCTTTACCGATATCCAATCCAGCTATTTGAGTCAGTATTGACCTGATATCAGGTCATAATTAATAAAGTAATTGCTGTAAATGAATCTACTCATAACAGGATCATAAATTATTTATCGTCTCCGCTTTCATTTCACTTGTCTGCCTAATGATTGTCGAAATCGACCCTTATCTGGAGGAGCTTTATCTTATTAGATTGCTTCAGTAATAATCCTTAACTGTGGATCCAATCTAACAGCCGATCAATCAGCACAGCCGAGTGGAACAGAGGAGAAGGCTGCAGCACATCTAATCAGCATTAAATGGTTGAATTACTCACATCTAACCTTTCTTTAAAGGTTGTGGACCCCCTGTTTGCTGTCATAGAGGTGTAAAGAAACCAGAAAATATTCACATTTAAGAAGCTGCAATCAGAGAATTCTGACTTGCTGATTAATTGATTATCAAAATAGTTGATTGATTTAATAGTTGACAACCAATCAGCTAATTGTTGCAGCTATCATCGCTATCTGATTACTGTTCTTATGTACAAGTTTGAGGTACTTGAACTGTAAGTATTTTCATTTTATGCTACTATAAACTTCTGTCACCTCATCTCAAAGAGAAATATTGTACTATTTATTCCACTATTATTATCTCGAAGCTATAGTTACTAACTAGTTTTCAGATTATTTTTTTTTTTAGAGCCACAGCGATTAGTCAATTTCTCAATTTGACAATCAACAAAAAAATTATCTGGACCTATTTTGATAATGGACTAATCGTGTCAGTCAGTTTCTAAGCAAAAATGCCAACTATTAGTTGGTTTCAGCTTCTCAATTTAAAAAAATAATAATTACAAGTGTTTAGCTTTTAGACTGTTGGTCAGAAAAAATGAAAAAATGAAAAATGAAAAAATGAAAAAATGTGGCAGCACATCTAATCCATCTAATCAGCATTAAATGAGACTGAATCACTCACATCTTTCCTTTCTTTAAAGGTTAGTGACACCCTGTTTACTGTCATAGAGGAGTAAACCTGGAATCAGAGAATTTTGAGTTATTTTTCTTTACTCCAAAATGACTCAAACCAATTAATTGATTTTCAAAATAGTAAATTGATTTAAAAGTTGACAACCAATGGAGTCATCAGTTAATCGTTGCAGCTCTTGGCTCCTTTAATTCAGTTGCTATCTGTTTAAGTACTATTTGTACTTATGTATGATTGTATAATTTGTATGTATAATTTTGAGATACTTGTACTATAAGTATTTCCAATTTTACATACTATAAACTTCTATTTCATCACATCTCAAAGGGAAATATTGTACTTTTTACTCCACTATGTTCATCTTAAAACTATAGTTACTAACTGTTACAATGATTAGTAGATTAATCAATTAGTTGATCAACCAAAAAAAAATTAAGCAAAAATGCCAAATATTAGCAGGTTCCAGCTTTTCATTTTAAAAAATGAATAATTACAAATGTTAAGATTTAGACTGTTGGTCGGAAAAAAATCTGCACAGTCGAGTGGAACAGATGTTGAAGGCTGCAGCACGTCTAATCAGCATTAAATGGTTGAATCATTCACATTTTAGCTTTCATTAAAGGTTAGGGACCCCCTTACACATAATATACTGTTCCACGTCTTTCAGCCCACCCGTTGCTCTCTTGTGCAGTTATCGTATGAAGAGCTGAGGCATGGCGTTGTCCATATTTAGAACAGTATTGTGGGTTTGTGGAGTGAACTCTGCAGCAAACAGCAGTGTGTGAATCACTTCTCTGGCTTTGAAAAAGGTAGTTCTGAGATTAGAGCGACACCCACTCACCAGTTAGCCTAGTCGGTGCCTCCTGCTGTTTTACACTCGTTGAACCACTTAGCAAAGAGAACATGTCAGTAGCATGAATGTTTTGTACAGTAAGTGGCAGAAACAGCCACTATTACACTCAGCAAAAGCAAAAACACACTCCCGGAAAATCTAATAATAATAATAATGATAAAGTTTATTATGCATGTATAGTGTAGCAAAGCGATATACTGCTGTGGACGGGGCCGGAAATAAAACTAATTTTAGCCACCTAAAAGAATCAGTATCAGTCCAAGTGTACACTATATTTACAATATTTTCTCCACTTTACCTTGCTTTGTCTGACGGAAAACTGAAACCGTTATATCCACCAATGCTCTTGTCAAAGTCACCAGACTCCATTGAAAAAAATTCAAAAGTCCTTTTACCTCACTGAACGCAGGAGTTGCTGGTCTACGCTACCTGGATTGGTTAGTTAGTTTGTGCTATTGTGTGACCTTGATGAATCTGAACCAACCAAAGTCACACAATAACACAAACAAATAACCGAATGAGGCAGCAGTAGACCAGCAACCCCTGTGTTCTGTGACGTAAAATTTCTGTTTTTTCAATTGAGTCTGGTGGCTTTGGCAAGAGCATAGCAGGCTTCATTAACGTATAAGCAGCATTTTAAAGTTGTAGCTTTATATACTGTTGGCTCATGAAAGCTGTATATTTAATAAACTGCTCATATGTTTTGTAGGTTAAGTCTGCAAAAAACAAGTAGGCTGTCGGATAAATGTAGTGGGGTAAAAAGAACAATATTTAATAGAAGTATAGGATTACTTCCCACCTTTTGCAGGAAAGCAGTACTACAATAAAATAAAATGTAAAATAACTACAGTTTACTACAATCAGAATAATCAGCACAGGAAGTCGTTGATGGACCTTTGAACGTGTTGCACTTCGCCCTCGTCTTGTTCACGCCTCCTTTGGCTGTGTCACTCCTCGTCATTGTTATGTGTCCACACATGTCGGGTTCTGTGTCGTGAACCAGTGCAGTAATTGCAGAAGAGAGACCCTGTCGGTTAAATGTTAAGCCCGTCACTCCCCTACACAGTAACGTAATCTGTACTAATAATGATTGACGGAGCCCCAGGACTCCCACCCTAACACACCTTCTGATAACCTTTAGTGAGTCACTCCTCGTGTGCATCTACACTGAATACTGTCTGCTGCTCACATGAACCAACATCTGGCCTGTTTAGAGGTCTCATGGACTTGTGCCCTATGGGTGGGACCTCCTCTTATTGTATTGCTGCTCATACTTAATGGTGTGGTGATAGTAGATATAGAGGTACAAGCTGCTGTTTGCAACACATCGACCTGTGGAGAGTCTTGTTTGAAAGGTACAGTGCACGCTGCTATATCAGAAATTAGAGCAGATATCTAATGGCTTAAATATTGCAGTGTTTTCGCTATTGTAGGGCCACAACTGACGATAAATTTAATTATCAGTTTAACTGTCAAGTATTTTCTTGATTAATCGATTAATAGTTTGATCTATACGTCAGAAAATGGTGAAAAATGTTGATCAGTGTTTCCCAAATCCCAATATGACGTCCTCAAATGTCTCGTTTTGTCCACAACTCAAAGATATTTAATTTATTGTCACGGAGGAGGAAAGAAACCAGAAAATATTCACATTTAAGAAGCTTGAATCAGAGATTTTTGACTTTTTTTCTTTAAAAATGACTCAAACTGATCAATTCATTATTAAAATAGTTGGTGATTAAATTGATAGCTGACAACCAATTGATTAATCAATCAATTTTTGCAGCTCTTCAGACATCTGCTTAAGTACTGCCCTGTACAATTTGAAGGTACTTGTACTGTGTAAGTATTTCCATTTTATACTATAACTAACTTCTATTTCATCACATCTCAAAGGGAGAAATTATAGTGTTTTGTCTATTGTTGGGCTGCAAATAATGATTTTTTTAATTGTTGATTAATCTGTTGATTATTTTCTTGATTAACTGATTAGTTGTTTGGTCTATAAAATGTCAGAAAATGGTGAAAAATGTTGATCAGTGTTTCCCAAAAGCCCAAGATGACGTCCTCAAATGTCTGGTTTTGTCCAAGTCTAAACAAAATGCTTGTTTGGTAATTATTTGAACATGTAATTTTAAAACTCAATGTACAAGAAATTGTATTTTTCCTTTATAATATTTTTGACAGTTTTTCAAAAATGTTTTTTATTTATTATTTATTATTTACATTATTATAATAAAATTACTCCATTTTGGAGTCAAAATTACACAATTTAGTTGTTTTTTTATTGATTTTATACTGTGCGGTAGAACGTGATGATGCACAGGGTAAATGTCATGGCCAAAGTGCACATAGCCTCCTGTGGTGGATACCAGTAGTATTTTATAGACAGATTCCCTTTCAAGAGGTTGAAAACCCATTTGGCACACTTTGGGTATCCAAGTGTCCAAATGGAGAGTCCGCCTGGTCATCTCTTTACTAAAACCTTTGTAATATCTATGAGCTTTGTGTTTTTTATATCTGCTTTGGCTCAGTTGTAGTCAAAGAGTTGCTGAATGAATTTAGTAGCGTCATTGTAATAATAGTGTTATCCACTGTCTAATCTAGAAAACATTTTAGATGAGGATAAAAAGCACATTTTTCCCCTGGTTTATCACAGTTTACTCGGGCGTAGTAACAGTCACAATATTACTGACACTGGGGTTGAATTCTCTGGTCTTACCTCTCCATAGAGACCAGGATCATACATATAGACCCGGTAGTTGTGACTCTCTTCATGATTTATTCTGGATAGGTCCGTCTAGGTGAACCACACCTTGCAGCATCCAAGGGCTTAAGAGGTTAATATAATAGTATAAACCTCTTACCATAGTGAGTACTTTTACTTCTTATGCTTATATTTTTTACTTGAGTTAGATATTGAATGCAGGACTTTTGTTTCTTCTCTATTCATGAATTTAAGTTGGTATATTAATGCTTCTCTGTCCTGTATTTGCTCTTTGACACCATGATGTGCTGGTGTTGATCTGTGTGTGATGCAGCATTTGGCCATCAGAGGGAGTTTGCTCTGAATAAATGCAGCAGCACTTATGATGAATCAATGAACAGGAATCTGGTTTGTTGTGCTCTTCTTGAGGCTGTTTGCTCAGTTCTCTTGAAAGACATTTTGGTTCATAGTGCCTTGAAAAGTAACACAATCATTTCACAGCGGTGATTTGCTTGTAGTCCGAATGCGTTTGACTCTGTTGCACTGCTTTTTTAGGAGCAACATTAGTGAACACACTTGAAAGGGGAGAAAATGCAGTTTATGATGAATGTCAGGAGGTTTTTATCGGTTTGTATTTCCATTCAGTTGTGAGCTTGATCACATTTTTTGACATGACTTGAGTTATTATGTGCTTGTTAGCAATTTACACTATGTAATTGTGCATTGTGATGTCTCAATATATGATTTCATCACGCCGATTCCACTGAAAGACGATAAATTATCTCATTGAATTATCGGCCAGTCCTATATTTAGTTGTATTGAAATTCTGATTGGATGCTTGGCGTCCTAAAATACAACAAAGCACATTATTTTTGCTTCGATAACAGATGATGAAAACAACTTCAGAGATAGTCACCAACAAATTCACTATTTACTTATGTTTGAGTAACATTTGCTTGAAAATACAGTGTCCTGAATTATTTAGCTGTCTTCTTTAGGGCTGAGTACCACAGACAGAGTAAAGACAACAATAATAAATATATAGACGGTTAACTACGCTTATCCTTTGTAAGAAAAGTGTATGAAAACAGCACAAATGCTTAAATAAGATTCTGTCAGGGTCAGACAAGGTTTAAGACTTCTTATTCAGCAAAGTTAAGACAACTTGAGTTGAACTCTCAACAGTATTGAGCAAGAGAAGATAAGAAAGGCAGCGCAAACACTTTATGCAAACCAGTGTTGATTGAGCTTTAAAACTTCTTTTACTCACTGGCTGCAGATTAATGGAATTAAGTGTCAGCTAACAACAGATTCAATCAGCATAGCTTTGTCTATTTGTCTTGTAATGCTTTGTAAAAACAAAAGCTCAGTTAGACTCCCAGCGATGGGATCAAATGGTTCTTGACTTAATTAAAAGTCAGTAATATCAGATAAATGTGTCATCGTTTTTATGTGCCATGACTGGACATTTTAATTCAGATCTGGTTATAGAAATTAAAGTGCAGTCCAGTAAAATTTTGAAACATTTTTCATGATATTTTTGCCGTTCAAGCAGCTGTTGCTGTTATCCAAAGTAAATTTACTCTCAGTGCGGATGTATAATAAGAGGAGAGATATGACTGCAGAGAAACGCAGCGTTGGATTTCACAAACATTTATCATCCTGTGTCATGAAATTGCATCAGTACTGAATTATTAATCCTCCGAGACCCGATCCAGACTGACTTTACTGTCTTTCAGCAGCTCTTGTAGGTTCATTTTTAGGACTAGCAGGCTAAATAACGCTCCAAAGTTAGGCTAAATTTTAGCAAGGAAAATTGGCATGGTCATTTTCAAAGAGGTCCCTTGACCTCTGACCTCAAGTTATGTGAATGAAAACAGGTTCTGTGGGTACCCACGAGTCTCCCTTTTACAGATATGCCCACTTTATGATAATCACATGCAGTTTGGGGCAAAAAACTTGTTATTTTCACCTGTTCTAAAATGGTGTATTGTATAATGGGGTCCTTGAACAGTCTTGAATTACATAAGTTGGGTATCACTGTAAAGCTGAGACTCTTGTGGATCCAATGAGCCCAACTGTATTCATGTGTGATGATGTTAGTCCCCATAGTGCCCATTTAATTGTAGTGAGACCATGTTTTGAAACTTGACCTCACTGTATAAAATGACCTGTGGTGGCCTCTAGGATAATCACAGTCTCATGAAACTTTACAACCACAACCACTGTTAAATATGGGTTGAGCAGAACAGAAGTGCTCGCCATCCCATCGTCGAAAAATGCAGTTCTTGCAAAAATCTCCAAATGTCAAAATTTGACAATTTGAAACCAAATTACAGCATGGCTTTTTCTGTGGCATTCATCAAGGTCTTAGTGTCTTAATGTAGTATTTTGGAGGGATTTTTGGTCATTTTTATCAATGCTGGATTGGTAAAAATGGTTAAATTGAGCACCAAATTGGTGTAACAAATGGTATCGGCCCAAAAATTGCTGCAACAACTTATAATAAAGCATGAGGATGGTCCTCATATGCTTCAATCATAATTTTCCCTTATACAAGTTTACAGTTCATTTTAAATCATTCATTCAGGTTTATTACAGATTTATGACTAGAACAACTTGACACAGTGCTGAGCAGCATCTTAAATTAATCTTCAGATTCCCAGCTTTCAGATGATGTACACCACAAATATGTGATATATCTACTGCTGACCTATCTTCCCCTAAAGACCCCCTGGACTCCCCTAAAGAAGAGAAAAACGGGTCTATTGTGGGGCCCAGAGGGTTAATGTGTTATTTCATCAGTTTTAGCAGACACACCGGTCTGTGTTTTATAGCATGGGAAAGTATGTTCCAGAAATTACTGCTGCAACCATAATGGGGACAATATGCGGCCCCTTTAATTTCATTCATGTGAGAGGACATAGAGGCAAGGTCTCATTTATTAGACATCATCTCCCTCAGACTGCTGCTATTCAGCTGGCAAAAAAAACAAAAGACCATGACATCGCAAACCTCACCGCTGAGCCAGCACCATGTTATTCACACACACAGAGACACAAACATCGTGAACACATGGTCCCTTCAGCAAAACACAGCGCAGAGGATAAATTAAAGGAGGCGGGGGGGTGCTGCTGGAGAAACTCACAGCAGGAGAAACCACATCCACCAGTGATGTGCGTCGTCTCCCCCCGCCTCCTCTCCCTCCTGTGGTACGTTCCACATAGATGTCAGAGGCATTTAAATGAGGAGGATCAGCTCCAGAGGCAGCTAGTGCAGCTACAGCTGGCCTGAACCGGGAGGCAGACAGAGCAGAGGGGGGTCACACACTGGGATGTGAGGGGGAGTTCATGGATCTGCCGGACCAGCTCTTTGTATGTATGACAGGGACAGATTAGAGGAGATGACTCTTTAACTCTGTGTGTATGTTTTTGTGGGAGCTTATGTTGCCAGTTTTGTCGTTTGAGTGTTTGAATCTTTCTTGTTTATCTCCATCCCTCCCTCCCATCATGTTTAACCCGTCTTGAAAGGACAGCAGACGCCATCCTGGGCCATTTGCTGTTTGGCATGCTCCATCTCCCCGCCAGGACAGCCTCTGTCTCCCTGTCTCTGTCTCTGCTAGCTGCTGGTTAACGCAGGCTCTGAGGAGGCAGGTACGCTCCACTACCCTCACCCTGTGCAAAAGCACAAATAATGCTCCCCTCTAACCCTCCCCCCTCCTTCCTCCTCTCCCTCTTTCACACTCGCTGCCACTCTCCTCTGTCCCTTGACGCCTTTATGTAGTAGCCCTGAGCAGTGCTGTCTTTTTTAGTGCGCTGTGTGTCTATTGATTGTCCCACAGACTAGCTTTCTCATGTCTTTTGGAGATACCACAAAGGTGCAACTATGTGCACAAAGAAACGGAGCAGATCGATAAACTGTGCTGACTACACCTGCAACTGTGGAGAGGGTTGTTTTCAAGGCTAGCGGGCATCCTGCCTTCTATATTTTTAGCATTTCTTTTCTTTGTGGTTCAAGTGGGAAGGCTGACAGCGGTAAACGAAACACAGGAAAAAAGTTTCTACTTGAATACCAACATCAGCCTGCAGAGATGGTGTTCATGCAGCTGCAGAGACCAAACCAAAGATTTTGATTACAGGTCTTGAGAGACTTCAGGTGCTCGATTCAGAGCTGTTGAGAGATGCTGGAGGAGTTAGCATCCTTTAGAGGAGCGTCATTAAATCTTGCTGTGTTTGTCCTTTGGACACCATATGTGATCGTGAGCAGCCAGATTTAATTGTTGTAATGCTGAATTGTGTGAAACACTGCAGTGTAAGTTAAAGCAGCAGTAGGCAGAATATTTTTGGCATCACTGGGCAAATATTTCATAATAAAATCTTTTCAAAAGAAAAGAAAAAAATCTAGCACGTGACAGGAGACTTTGGCCAATCACAGGTCATGTCAGAGCAAGAGAGCGTTCTTATTGGCTGTGTTCCGGCTGGTGGGTGGTGCTTCGTATTTTCGCAACAGCTAAACAGTAACTACAAGATGTTTCTGAAAACATCTGAGGTGAGAAATAGGCATTACAGTGATAAAATATTAATTCATATTTGATCAGATAAAAATGACTAAATAAAAAAATAATAATTTTTTAAATCATATTTCCTCCTGTTATACCCACTGCAGCTTTAACAACCTCAGACTGGTCCTTTGCCTCCTCTATGCAGAGAATCGCAGACTTCGATATGTTGCTGTTAAAGTGTTTTCACTTTGACTCGGCACCGACCTACTGTGTACACGAATCCCCTCTCCTCCAGTTTATCTCAAACAACTTTATAGACGATTATAAATGATTCAAGGATGATATCTGGCTCATCTACAGCGACACGATACAATTCAATAACTTGAAATCAGGTTTTTTAGCCAAAAAATTCAGTCAGTGTGACTGTGAAATAAATATGTGATACTGGACAGTGCAGGTCAGGATTCCTCAAAAGTTTTTCTTGTAAGGTAGCCAGGGATAAATTAATTATGAATATAAACAAGTAAGCATAACAAATAATGGCAAATACATACACCTTTTTGTGCTTTTTGTCATTACAACCCTAAATGTCACTGTTTTTGTTGTGTCCATCTCAACAAATGCCCAGCAGGAAGCCCATAATCCCCTGCATAAACAGTCTCGGACTGATTGTTTTGGTCCACACCAAAGTAAGATTTCTGCATTCACAACTGCCCAAACAAGCAGCACCACAGTTCAGTTAAAGCGGACTAAATGTTGGCTTGTGAAAGTGCCCTTACTAAACACTTAACAAAATGAACCTCCAGTGCTGCTTTTTATGTTGGTATTCGTGCTTTCTCAGCAGCAACTGACACGTGAGCTGTGAGCAAGTACTTGTTCTCGCTGTGAGACATTTGCTACAGAGACTGTGAGTCACTGGCATTTCTTTACTTTTGGGCTGAAAACCAAATCTGCATATAGTCAATGGGAGCAGGTAGACAGTGGTTGATGATGCTAGAAAATACACAAGATAAGTGGCTCCGCAGGCTCCGTCCTGTCCACTCTTCCCTTTCATTGTCTATACATGCAGCTGTGCAATGCATTCTGGTAGCGTGGCGGCACGATTCAAGACAGACTGTCACGACGCCCGCTCCTCATTTGCATAAAGTTGAGGTCTAGGTATTTTATGCAAATCACGGGCATCCAACGCTACTCGCCGCCTCTGGAAACTCCTGAAGAACTTTTAAACTAACGTTGTTGATCCAAAATAAAGACAGATTCAGCAACTGCTCATTTTTATGCGAGCAATAAGCTTGCATAAAAATGTTTTCTGAAACACAGTATGGTGAACTATTTTCGTGATATAAGCGAAGAAAGTTTCCAAACGAGCCGCCATGTTGGTTCAGGCTTGAAAACTGGGAGCAGCAGCCCACAAGGGAAACTGTCCCATCAGGCGCCTCGTGGCAGGCGGCCCATCAAGCGTCCAGTGCTGGGAAGCGAGGTGATCCCTTATGATAGACAACGCCCCTGTGGACATATAAAGAGGAGAGAGGAGGGGCTAAAAGAAAGGGAGTCTCTTGATGTTAAAATATAATCACTCAGAAATGAATGTATATATGCTGAAATGTTTCCATTCAGACAGGGATTCTTGTTTTCTGACAAAGACGAGGGGGAAAAAAGCACTTTTGACTGTAGATGAAGTTCCACTCAATGTCTCCTGACCTCTGACCTCAAGCTCCCCAATGGCCTGTAGGCTTCGGATAACTTTCCACTTGAGATCTCCTCCCCGAGGACCTGCTACACAGCACTATCCGGTTTGAGTTAGACTAGCGTTACTGCTCTCCATACAATGTGTTGCTGCTGAAATATGCATGCAGTGGAAGTCCCTCAGCAAGTTGATACTATTTGACCTCATTTTGAGGCTGTGTGTTGAATTCTCTTTGATTCATCATGCCTCCGATCTGTTGAACTCATGTTGCATTAAGCCCTCATGCCGCTTTCCTCCTGCTGCTATTAGATCAATAAAAGCTTCAGCCACCTAGATTATGTGGTAAATGTTCAAATGAAACGTGGCCGACTTTAATTTCTGAGTGGTTTGCTCTCCAACTGTGGGGGGGGGGGTGAGCTGTTATGTAACCATAGATGCTACTGATCCAAATATAGCAGCCATTAGGGGATTAGCTCCGGGCCCGGCAGGCTTGGCTAGGCTCAGCTTTGCTGTGGCCCAGTATGGATGTGTCTTTGCCGCTGGTCGCCTCCTGCCCTCCACGCCAGTGTCCACTGTTATCACGACACATTGATGTGCATCCAAACCGACAGCAGAGATAGCATCTTAGCCGGCTATACAGCCGTGCTCCCTCCTGTCACCGGGGGAGCATCTATCCATGACTGGACTTTGTGACTGAGACTGGAGGACAGTTCACAGCAAGTGTTCTCATCTTTATTTATTCAAGCTAAGCCTGTATATTGGCAAGAGTCTGGTGATCCTAATTCAAGCTATGTATTATTTCTTATTTATATAAATGTCCAGTTGAGGTTCTTCCATAATGTTCGAAGATGACGCAACATTTGTTCTTGCATATGTAAATGTTGTTTAGGGCTGCAGCTAATAGTGGTGGGGCAAAAATTATCATGACTGAAAGAACTAGATTGTGAGTACAAGCAGCTTAAATGGGTTTTCTCAGGAGGGTGGCTGGCGTCTCCCTTAGCGATAGGGTGAGAAGCTCAGCCATCAGTGAGGGAATCAGAGTAGAGCCACTGCTCCTTTGCATTGAAAGGAGTCAGTTGAGGTGGTTCGGGCATATAATAAGGATGCCCTCTTGGGGCCTCCCCGGTTCCAGGCACGACCAGCTGGGAGGAGGCCCGGGGAAGACCCAGGACTAGGTGGAGAGATTATATCTCCACACTGGCCTGGGAACGCTTCAGGATCCCCCAGTCAGAGATGGTTAATGTGGCCCGGGAAAGGGAAGTTTGGGATCCCTGCTGGAGCTGTTGCCCCCACGACTTGACCCCGGATGAGCAGTTGATGATGAGTGAGTGGAAAAAGTTGATACAGCATAGTACTGTGATATTTTGCGAGGCAATATTGTATCCATACATGGATGACGATCTTTTATTATATTCAGTATAGATTAGTATAGTATATAGATAGATTGTTAAGAGGTTAACCTCTTAACAATCTGACGGCCTGATTTTGTCTGTTAAGATAAGATAAGAGATAAGATAAGATGAACCTTTATTAATCCCCATAGGGAAATTCAGTTTTTTTCACACAGTACACATACAGGCATTAATGGAGAGATGGCAGAGTGAGGGGGCTGCTCCTGACAAGTGCCCCGAGCAGTTGGGGGTTTGATGCCTTGCTCAGAGGCACCTCGGCAGTGCCCAAGAGGTAAACTGGCACCTCTCCAGCAACCAGTTGGTCTTGGTCCATGTTGGGACTTGAACCGGTGACCCTCCGATTCCTAAATCAAGTCCCTACGGACTGAGCTACTGCCGCCCCGCCTGTTAGAGGTCGTAGCAGGATCAGTGTTAAAGCTAGAGTGAGCTAGAGCACCGGAGGACCAGTGGAACATGATATTTTTCAGATTACCTGTCTCACTACTGTCAGGATATAGTGACCGTTTTATAAAATAACTTTTTTAAATCATATTTGCTCCTTTTCTACCCACTGCAGTTTTTTCTCATTTGGTTAAATGCATCCTGTAGAAGTGATGGACACTAAATTCCTTTGTTATTTGTATAATTTGAATTTACTCAAAGCTCAATTGACTATTCGGTCTTTTAAAGGTCAAAGCGTGAGCCCACTTGAATATTTTTACACTAAAGAAGTTTGTGTTTCCCTCCGTGTTCGCTGAAGTATTTTAGTCCAAGATACTTGTGTATGTTTTCACGTTGCTGCCTTGTGGTGCAGGCAAAGCGTGTTGAGTGGGATGTGTTGATTGGTGTTAAGCAGAAGGTGATAAACAACGTGGTGAGTTGTGGTCCGGCCAATTATTACACCATCACATCTTTTCTCTTCATAGCCACCGTTTCGTCTGCCTCCTCGAGTGTTTTTGTAGCTTTTAATGAAGCTTTTTGTCGAGTCCTAATCAGCCCAGTTAATTGGCCTCTCTGGTCATCTTTACTGTCCCCATAGAGCAGGCAGACTCCGACATGTTGCGTTAAATAAATCAGTCTCTTTATTTAGTCAGGGCACAATAGTACAAAGACTGCAGGTGTCCTACAATATGACCTTCTTGTGTGTATGGTCTATAAATACCGACAGATCCAATGACACTCTAGCTTCACACAGGATGAAATATTTAACAGGATGATGAATATTTCAGTAGCAGGTACGTAGTTTTGATGGACAGATTAATATCATTGCAGACGGACTGCTGAATAGATTCTCGGAGCAGAAACACAGCAGTGAAGACATCGTCTCTCCTCACTGTTGACAGTCTCCACTCACCAGCCATCCTCATCCCAAGTCTTTTTTCAATCACCATCCCCCCTTTGTTTTCTGTCCTTTCCTTTCCATGACAACTGGGTTTGTATAAAACGTGAGTCTTGAAATGACAACAATGGAGGGTATCAGCCGGTGTATGTGCTGATGGCTGCTCTCCACCTGAATGGTCCATTGTGTCTTGAGGTATCTGCTGAGCTCAGACCTCCAAAAGACCTTCAGTGTAAAAGGCCCACTAACTGACAGAGGAACAATCTTCTGCAGACTGTTTTGGTCACTGTATATTAAAGGGATGAAAAATCATGAGGACAGAGTGCTTTCGTCAAACGGATTTTAGCAGATTCATTTTCATGTAAAGCCCACTTTTTCCCATGCTGAGTAAAATGAGAAGACATTTGCAATATTAAGGTTGGTAATCTCATTGAACCTTAATAGGATACAGCTGTGTTGCTCCAGACAACACAGCCCTCAAGGTCATAGGGACACACAAATCTCTCCACCACGATAAGGTGATGGTTCCCGGAGAGGCAAATGATCACATTACAGCTCATTTAGCAACTGGCAGCTGCAGCGTTCTCCCTCAGTACTGGATCACTTTCAAATATTGTTGTCTTCATTAGTCACTTAGACACAAAAACACTGGAAAATAGGGACCATGAGGATGAAACTGCCAACATTATCCTTTAAGTCTCACAATAAGGCTTGGATTATTCTAGAAGAGACATTCTTCAGTACCTCCAAACATGCATAGTTTCCTCACTTGTTTTACGAGTTCTTTCCCTCGTTCTCATCTTTTTCTCCAGTTGAGCTCCGTGGTGCCCGCCACCTCCTCACTTCCCAGCATTCTTTGCCTGGGATCCCTGTGGCCTTAAAACAATCCATCGACCTACGTACATCCATGGATGGGAAATACAAGGAGATCGCTGAGGTTAGTACTCCTAACCTAACATTTTAATATTAGGGTAACTTTAAACTGACTTGTGGCTGCGTAGGTGTGTATAATGCTATTTGCTGTATGTGTGAAGGAGCTGTTCTCCCGCACTCTGGCGGAGAGTGAGATGCGCAGCGCTCCCTATGAATTTCCAGAGGACAGCCCCATCGAACAGCTGGAGGAGAGACGTCATCGCCTTGAGCGACAGATCAGCCAGGATGTAAAGTAAGTGAAGAGAGAGGAAGGAGGTTATTATAAACACTTGGCCATATTTGCAGCTTAACTCTGTCAGTCCTAAAGCCTCTCTGTGCTCAGGTTTGAACCCGACATCCTCCTGCGAGCCAAACAGGAGTTCATGAAGACTGACAGTGCCACAGATCTCGAGTGAGTGTTTCCTCTGGCTGTCCACCTTATTCCTATCCCCCATGAGGCTTTGCGTGAATTATGGGCGCAACTTCTGGCACGTTGTTTCACTCAACAGGAACCGGTGTTTTCCATGGTAATGGTTTACTAATCCTCTCTCCGAGAGCGATTGTATTAAAAAAATCTTATAAGACATCTTGGAACACCACCTTTAACAGCTCAAACGGGATAATGTGATCTTACCTCTGCCTTCTACCATAGAGGGATGGAGTACAACCTGAAGAAGTGGCCTCAGATAACCTACACTAGCATATTTAGCTCCGTTATTAAGAAAGAAAGAAAGAAAGATATCCTTTTTAGTCCCACAGTGGGGAAATTCAGTTTCACTCTGTTGTTCACACAGTACAGTTCACACAGTACATATACATGTCAATGGAGAGATGTAGAGTGAAGGGGCTGCTCCTGACAAGCGCAGAGCAGTTGGGGGTTTGGTGCCTTGCTCAGGGGCACCTCGGCAGTGCCCAAGAGGTAAACTGGCACCTCTCCAGCAACCAGTTGGTCTTGGTCCATGGGGGATTTGAACCCGGGTCCTCCACATCCTAACCCAAGTCCTTACGGACTGAGCTACTGCCGCCCCCATTTATTGTCACGGTTGCTAAAGACGGTGAAGCAATGAACAATCTCAGAAGCTCTGAGGCAGATCAGTAATTCATATAAGTTACGCCTATAATTATTTCAACAGTAACAGCCCTGAGGATAAGGTGGATAGGCAACAGTGGTCTCATTATCCATTGAATGTATATCTGAAAGTACCCGAATAGAAAAGTTATTTGTTTATTGATCTATTAGATACATGAAGGAGCAGAGCCAAGCTCCCGACCTGCAGGAGAGAGAGCTGGTTCCAGAGAGAGAGTACCAGCGAGTCGCTATCTCTGGAGAGGAGAAATGTGGGGTAAGTCAGAGTCCCAGTAATGCAAAAAGGAAGTACAAGTATTTCACAGTAGAGGCACTTCTCACAATCAAATAACACCTCCTCTCTGAAAAAGACACCGTTTTTCCTTTTCCTTGTCTTCTATTGTTCTTCCAACAAGGTTCCTTTCACAGATCTGTTGGATGCAGCTAAATGTGTGGTGAAGGCTCTGTTCATCAGACAGAAGTATATGGGTCTGTCACTGCAGAGTTTCTGCAGGACCACCGCTCGCTACCTGCAGGAGCTGAGTGAGAGACCGCTGGATTTAGATATCTACGAGGAGGAGATCCCTGAGACCGCAGCCGCCGCAGGTAGATACAGCCTCATTTGCAGCTCTAATCCTGATCACCCACATCACACACATCTCACATCACAGATGTGTGTACATTTGGCTGATGATTGGTTGGTTATGAGCAGTTGGGTTTATTTATTTATTTATAGTTATAATTTCTGTTATTTAATTTCTTTTTAGATTAAATTGAATTGATTTTATAATTATTATTTATTTATTTACTTTTTAAATATATCTATTCTAAGGTATTTATGAATTGTTTTATTTTGTATATTTAGATGTTTTATTGTTGTAGTTTTATTATCAGAGGTGACATGAGGTGCCCACACTTTTGGAAAGAATCACAGATGTATGTAAATTTTGGTGATTTTACAGCGTCTTATGGTCAGTTGGGTTTGTTTATTTATTTCTTTATTTATAATTTATATTATTATTTTTCTTTTTCTTTTTTAATTAAGTTAATTTAATGTTCATTTATATTAGTACATAATTTGTTATTATTATTATCATCATTATTTTTATCATCACAGTATCTCTGTCTTTCGTCGTTATCGTTATTATTTTCATGGTTGGTGGCTGTTCTATTCTCTGTCTTTGTCATTCATAATATTCCTTGGTGTTGTTTATCTTTCCACTGTTGATTGTAGTGCTCTCTTTGCATTATACACACATCAGTAAAGCACTGAAACTAACTAATCTTATGTTAAACGACCAGTGTGTGGGATTTAGTGGCATCTAGCAGTGAGGTTGCAAATTGCAACCAACTGAATACCTGTCCGCTCACTCCTCCCTTTCTAAGCATGTAGGAGAACTACGGTGGCCTTCAGGTAATGTAAAAACACGAAAGAGCCAGTGTTTGGTTTGTCTGGGCTACTGCAGAAACATGGCGGGGCAACATGGCAGACTCTGTGAATAAAAACATAATAATATCCAGTATATTGTACTCAGTTTCAGCCAGTATAGCCTCCTAATCCTGCACACTGGTCCTTTAATATGGGACTATACATCATGTCCACTATCATGTGCCATATTCTCACATTAAGACATAACCGGGCACACCCACAGATTTCACAATCCATCTGTCACACGCCGTACCAGGCTGCCACAACGTGCAGCTTGTTAAAATCAGCCCTTTGTTGCATGTGCGTTCCCACGTCGTTCAGAGCCACCGTGACACACTGCGACATTCTGTCTCCTCTCAGATGCCACAGTGCACCCACCTGTTTCTGAAACGCACCCCTATGAGAACCAGGACCCTGCCAGCATGCCCCATGACATGGGTTATGGCTGCAAGATGGTGGATGGTGTCATGCATGTGTACACGACGAGGAACATTATGGAAAAGTGAGACATTTATGATGAATCACTGGCATGCTTTATCTTGTAGTCCTCTGTGTGGTTGGATGTCTGTTTTTAGACTCAGTTCACACATTTTTACTGGCAGCAGAGACTTTCCTGCTTAAGTTTCCACGTTTCCACAGGAGCACAGAGCTGGACCTGCCATATCCAGACCTGCAAGAGTACATCGCTGATATGAACGTGATGATGGCCCTCATTATCAACGGACCAGTGTATGTTTTCCTTATGATTTGTGTGCATTTAAGTTTTTTTTTTAATAATGATATTACGGCTGACGATTTATATATTTAATTGCATTTAATCACAAATTAATTACGCATTTTTTACCTGTTCAAAATGTACCTTAAAGGGAGATTTGTCAAGTGTTTAATACTCTTATCAAAATGGGAGTGGATAAATATGCTGCTTTATGCAAATGTATGTATATATTTATTACTGGAAATCAATCAACAACACAAAACAATAAATGATATTGTATTGTACCGTCACAGGTACTGCATTCAGCATAAAAGATATCCTCAAATCATCACATACTGTAACAACAGCTGTCAGTGTGCTGACTTGACTATGACTTGCCTCAAAGTGCATGTGACTATCATAAAGTGGGCATGTTTGTAAAGGGGAGACTCGTGAGTACCCATAAAACCCATATCTGGAGGTCAGAGGTCAGCTAACCCCTTTGAAAATGGCCATGACAGTTTTTCCTCACCAAAATTTAGCATAAATTTGGAGCATTATTTAGCCTCCTTCACGACAAGCTAGTCTGACATGGTTGGTACTAATGGATTCCTTAGGTTTTCTAGTTTTATATGATGCCACTGTCTTCACAGCTGAAAAATCACAAGTTGCGTTAACATGTTAAAGAAATTAGTGGTATTAAACCAATTTTCTTTAACACATTAACTTGGACAACCCTAGATGATACTTGACCACTCCAACTGCTGATCACAAGACTTTCTTGTCTCTTTCCTTTTTGAATCACATTTCTATCTTAGAAAGTACCCATTACTCATTTTTGTTTCCCTTTGCCACAGAAAGTCCTTCTGCTACCGTCGTCTGCAGTATCTCAGCTCCAAGTTCCAGATGCACATCCTGCTAAATGAGATGAAGGAGCTGGCAGCGCAAAAGAAAGTCCCACATCGAGACTTTTACAATATCCGTAAGGTGAACTTGAGAGCTGTTTCTACTGAGCCTAATCAGGGTTATTTATTATAATACACAACCAGACTCTAATGTATCATCTGTTTCACAGGTCGACACGCACATCCATGCTTCGTCCTGCATGAACCAGAAGCACTTGCTGCGTTTTATCAAAAGGGCCATGAAGAAGTATCCAAAGGAGATTGTGCATGTGGAAAGAGGGAAAGGTCAGACACTCATGGAGGTGTTTGAGTCCATGAACCTGACAGCCTTTGACCTGAGCGTGGATACGTTGGACATGCATGCAGTGAGTAATGCCCATAATGGATAGCTCAAAAGCTAACCAAACTGTGTCCCAAGGTTTAATTATTTGTTTTATTCTCTCCCATAAAAAATCCCTTGCAATCATGTTAAGAGTTTTGATAGCATATTTAAGGAATTCCTCTGAAATGGAAAGAGGCCACACATGAATATGGAAAAACTGCAGCAGCAAAATGGTGGTTTAGGGTTCCCAGAAATTTTGTTTTATTACTATGCATTTAGCCTGAGGCATGTGGCACAATGGGCATTGCCTCCAGAGAGCGCACCCCCAAGACTGTAAAATGTTATCTGCATTTTCACAATCACTGAAGTACTGGACCCAGACTGCTATTATGATTGGATGGCAAATACTTCTCAGGAGCTGGAAGGCACCTGAGGGAATTAGGAAAAGTAGCTGCATATTATGAAAGAATGTCATATATAAGTAGGCTAAAGGACAGGATAGAAAAATATCTCCTCAAGTGGGAGATGTCCGTATACTTCTTTTTATAAAGAAATATGTTTTTAAGCCTGTTTTTTTATTATTATTTAATTTTAATTTTATTTTTCTTGAAAAACATATACTGTAATACTATAATATAAATACTGTTATGCATATTGTAACTTAAAAAATTCAAGTCATAAAAACAGAGCCGACTAGTGGTTAAAATAATATACCACAGTGCTGAAATGGCGAATAGTAAGTCAACCAGACAGCAGCATCAGTTAATAAGAGATTGTTTCAACTCTCCTTGCAGGACCGCAACACTTTTCATCGCTTCGACAAGTTCAATGCCAAATACAACCCCATCGGCGAGTCCATCCTGAGAGAGATCTTCATCAAAACAGACAACTTCATTGAGGGGAAATATTTTGGTCACATTATTAAGGTGATACGGCCACAGATACTTGCAGAATGAGTGTACGAGGCGCTGGCCCCCTCTGCTGACTGTTTGTGTTGCTGCTTGTCAGGAGGTGATGGCAGACCTGGAGGAGAGCAAGTACCAGAACGTGGAGCTCCGGCTGTCGATCTACGGGCGCTCCAGAGACGAGTGGGACAAACTGGCCAAGTGGGCGGTCAAACATCGAGTCTACTCCAACAATGTGCGCTGGCTTGTGCAAGTGCCACGACTCTTGTGAGTAACCCCAGTGATGGGAAGTGTGATATGTCATTTACTCAAGCATTGTGAGGCAACTTTATGCCGCTTTTTACTTCTTCCAAGATGAAATATTGTACTGTACACATTTCAGTTTTACAAAACATAGGATCAGTTTATGTTATATGGTGATTTCTAAATATATATCTTAAAATCTGTTTTTACAGAACAATAACAACAACTAGTTGCTTAACTAGTGACATTATATAGCCTATTATTTTAGCTTCTGATTCCTGTATGCTTTGCGTCTGTTGTTGTGTATTACTTTTTTCCCCTCTGTCTGAAAACAGGTGATTCTGCCTGTTCTTAAGTCATAAACACAGTAGAGAACATCATTTAGATCAGACTTGGATCAACAGAAAAAAAAAATGTTGCTCGCCTATCAGGGCTCCGTAAGCAAGCCCAAAGGAAATTCAAAATTTTACTTGAGGGCACAGATTGGTTAATATGGGGCATGTCTGTAAAGGGGAGGTCATGGGTACCCATAGAACCCATTTTGATTCACATATCTTGAGATCAGAGATCAAGGGACCCCTTAGAAAATGGCTATGACAGTTAAAGCGTAAAGCGTAAATTATTTAGCTTCCTTCATGACAACCTGGTATGACATGGCTGATACGAATGAATTGATAAGATTTTATAGTTTCATCTGATGCCAGCATCTTCATTCTAGTTTAAATTGAGCCCGCTACAACCTTAAAGAACACACAGCCTTAAAGGAAATTAAAAATTTTAGTTGTGGGCACAAATGGGTTAATACTTGACTAATGCTTTTACTTAAGTCAAATTTTGATTTTGAATTATTTTTAAAGTGATACTTCTACTTTTACTTAACTAAAATAACTGACTGCTCCTCCACCACTGAGTAGCCCTTATCGAGGTTTACAAATAGCCACATCAGTGGCTAAGTATCTTTAAAATATCTGTAGCATACATGAATAAAAAGAGCACAAAATTGGCAGCATTTCATGATCTCACAGCTGACTTGTTCATTTGTTTTTGTTTTTTTTTTCTCAAAGCGACGTCTACCACACGAAGAAACAGCTGTGCAACTTCCAGGAGATGCTGGAGAATATCTTCATGCCTCTGTTTGAGGTTACAGTCGACCCCAGCAGCCACCCGGAGCTGCACCTCTTCCTTCAGCATGTACGTAGGCTTTGCTGTATAATCATGAATTTTTATATTAATCACATGTAGTCAGGCCTCAGAGGGTTTCATGGACCTCTCCCTCACACAGGTTGTGGGTTTTGACAGTGTGGACGATGAGTCAAAACCAGAGCAACATATCTTCAACCTGGACAGTCCGCTGCCAGTCAACTGGACAGAGGAGGACAACCCTCCCTACTCCTACTACCTCTACTACATGTATGCAAACATGACCGTGCTGAATCACCTGCGCAGGTATGTAACTACACCTCAGTCCAGTTGAAGACCATAATCTGCCTTTTTGTTTATAACAACTAGCAGACTCATTTTATGATCCTTAGAAAGTATGAAATGTTGGGTAGAAATCTGTATCGCTTATGCTTTCACATTTCAACCCAACTGAGGACTTTTATTGTCACAAAATATAATGCTCCATATTTTTAGTAATTAACCTTAATGTAACAGTAAAATTTTTAAACAGTTTTTTTTTTTTATTGATCTTTTTCTCACTAAATTTAGTGACTTTTGGAGCTAGTGATGCTAACTTATTTTCATCGGGAGAGTTGGCAACACTGTGCTTGGTTTCTCTGTTGTGTTGATTTATGCAGACAATATTTTGATTGTTTACACCCCAAACAAAGCTGTAATCCTCCTTTAATCCGTTGAAGTCACCCTCCCAGCGCCTGTGTCTCTTTCGTTCCAGGCAGCGGGGGTTTCACACGCTCGTCCTACGTCCTCATTGTGGCGAGGCGGGGCCGATCCATCACCTGGTGTCTGGTTTCATGCTGTCAGAGAACATCTCCCACGGGCTGCTGCTCAGGAAGGTCTGGCCTCAATGTCACAACTGCTTCATTGTCAGAGAGAGTCTGGGAGGAAATGATGACTTTAACAGATCATCTAACTTATGATTGTTCAGCTGAGTCATACTTTAGTTATAATGTCATTTCCTTAAATGCTCATGGAAAATCAATGCTGCAGTATTAAAGGTTGACCTTGGTATTTTTCAACCTGGGCCCTTTTCTCTGAAACTGGTCCAGCGTCATGGCGTATTCAAACTGGATCACAAAAATATTTGTCTCTCTCTGTTGACTACCATGGTCCATCGGTAGGGGAGAGACTTCGGCTCTCTTTTAAGGGATAATGCTGAAACCGGCGGCCACAAAACAAGCTGCGAGGACAGTGAGGACAATTGCATTCTCTAAAAGTGCTTTTTTGTCATGGACAGACTCAGATTGTTGCAAGTGTCGGACAACATTTTCATATTAGGTACGATAGATCTGTACTGTGCGAGTGCCCCCCCCACGCTGCTCAGCTTTCACATTAGTAAGAGGGTGAGATCGGCACATGCTGCATGCATATACAGACATAGATATGAAACAGTTTTATATCTACAGTATGTATACAGATTTCAGAAGAGGCCAGTGGCATTGAGAAAGGTCCACCCTTTCACAACAACTTGCTGAGTGCTGACGTGGCATTAAATAGGAGTCCATTTGGCTTTCACACCTGATTTGAACCGTACTCGTGTGCACATGATCCATTCTCCAGACCACCTTTTCAAGTGGACTCAGGCATTTTTCCTCCATCATAGTATGGTCCGGAGCATTTACACTAAACAAACAAGCTGGACATTGGGGACAGGTGTACTCTGATCTGGGCCTGAGTCCTGATGTGAAGGCAACCTTAGATAGCACTAAGCTACATTTTCTGTTGTCCAGCGCAACAGACTCTGCTCGGCTGGCCTTCGTGTTTCCACCAGGGATGTTTTCTATTCCACCGTTGTCTCCCAGCAACTTGTCACCTCACCAGATTTCACAACCAGAGTTGTTCTGTCCTCAATGTTGTTAGACACTAATAACAATCACTTTTCCACTTTCAGTCACACAATCCACTTTTAGTGGACATAAATGATGGCAGCAGCTTCCTCCAGTAGCATCATATTGCAGCTTGTGAACAGATGCCATATACAGCGCTCTCCCTCAATACTGGACCAATTTCAAAAGTTTTTGTTCACATTAATCAGTTAGACATAAAAACATGAGAAAATAAGGTCCAAGTTGAAAAATCCTTAAGTTACTCTTTAAGAAGAACAGCACATTAAGTCCTAAGTATCTTCTAATAATATAGTCAGACAAATACCGACAGAAAATAGTGTTGAAAAGCATGAGCATTGATGATCACAGCACACAAAATGATGCCTTATTTGCTTCCAGGCTCCTGTGCTACAGTATCTGTACTACTTGGCCCAGATAGGAATCGCCATGTCCCCTCTCAGCAATAACAGCCTGTTCCTGAGCTACCATCGTAACCCTTTACCAGAGTACCTGTCCAGAGGCCTCATGGTCTCTCTGTCCACAGACGACCCTCTGCAGTTTCACTTCACCAAGGTCAGTGTACACAGCCAGCCAATCATTTGTGACATCTTACATTTTTAGATTATCTGCAGGTTTGTTGTTAATCCTCTAAATGTGTTTATAAATAATGAATATAGTTTATGCAGAATGTTATATTAGAAGTGAAGAGATATTTTATTAGAACTGGTTTAGATCTAATCAGAAATGCTCTACACCTTGATCACTCTAATTAGCCACACATGCTGTATAATTGTATTGTAATTACACCCTCTCAACAATGTAGTTGGGGTATATAGCGCTCCATCCACCCGGCCGAGCAGAACCTATTGACTACACAGTGTGATCTAGTTGTGCCATTTGGTGGTGCTATAAAGTTTTTTTTTTTTTAATTTTCTCTCAAAAAAGTGATTATTGTGTGTAGTGATTATTCCATGGTGGCTTCATTAGCTGACTTCTTCTGCGCACTTGATACCTAAAACCTAAAACATGAATTAGACAATCAGTTCTTCTTCAAAAACATTTTTTATTATCCATCCATCCATTTTCTTCCTCTTATCCGGGGACGGGTCGTGGGGGCAGCAGGCTTAGCAGAGTATTCCAGATGTCCGTTACGCACTTCCAGAGGGACCCCGAGGTGTTCCCAGGCCACCCGAGGTACATAATCTCTCCAGTGTCTTCTGGGTCTGCCCCGGGGCCTCTTACCAGGTGGACGTACCCAGAAAACCATCAAAGACAGGCGTCCAGGAGGATCCTGATCAGATGTTGAACCACCTCAGCTGGCTCCTTTCAACATGAAGGAGCAGCGGCTCTACTCCGAGCTCCCTCCAGATGTCTGAGCTCCTCACTCTATCTCTAAGGCTGAGCCACCTTACGAAGGAAGCTCATTTCGGCCACTTGTATCCACAGTCTCATTCTTTTGGTCACTACCCGAAGCTCATGACTGTAGGTGAGGGTCAGAATATAGATGAACCAGTAAATCGAGAGTTTTGCCTACCAGCTCAGCTCTCTTTTCACCACAATGGTCCAGTACAGCGTCGCACCAAACCACCTGTCCATCTCTTAAACCTCCTCACATGGAGCAGCAACCTGGAGGATGCAGTCCACCATTTTCTGACAGAACCAGTTACGCCCATAATCATTTCTACAGTAATGCCCCTGAGAATAAGGTGGATAAGCTAATTATTTAAACAGGATTTGTTTAGCAAAGATTCTGTCCCTTTTTGATCCATATAAGCGTTTTCCACTGTACAGATATGTGTTTTGTGCTCTGTGTAGGAGCCCTTGATGGAAGAGTACAGCATTGCTGCTCAGGTGTGGAAGCTGAGCTCATGCGACATGTGTGAGCTGGCCAGAAACAGTGTGCTGATGAGCGGATTCTCTCAAAGGGTATCGTTCATCTTTGTAGTTCATTACACATTATGCAGTTATACTGTCCACAACTGTGTTGTTCTTCAGACAGTTTAATTTGACTCCTCTCCTGGATCAGGTGAAGAGCTCCTGGCTCGGCCCAAATCACACCAAGGAGGGGCAGGAGAGTAACGACATCAGGCGCACCAACGTCCCCGACATCCGTGTGGCGTACCGCTACGAGACCATGTGCGAGGAGCTGAATTTAATCACACAGGCCATCCGCACAGATGAGCTAGAGACCATTGAGGAGGAGGGGAGTCTGTGTATGGGAGCTGTGCACGGAGAGAAGTGACCACGCAGCACAACACAAACACAATTCTCATTACATTCCCTGTTTTCATATCAGGACTTTGTACAGATTTACATATCAACATATCACACCTGTGTAAAGGTTTGTTACGAGGATTATGAGCTAATGTGACAGAGAGGACCCACAATCTGTGTGCCCCTTTAGTTTCCTGTATCATTTCTTTGGTGACTTCACAATGTCTCTTCATGCATTTTTTTTTTAATTATTAGCACTGAATAATATTAATATTCAAGATTCAACCCATTAAATCGACTTCCAACACTGACCGATTAAAGTAAAAAGATCAAAATATTCAGCCTCTAAATAAGTACAGGGCTGTAGCTACCATTGATGACAGATATCTTTTCTGAGGTTTTATTGATCTTGGGAGAGTTTACTTTCTGCAGTTAAAAACATATACATGGTGGGTATTTTCATAGGCAGATTCCAGTATTTATAGACTTCACATATTTTAATTTGTCTCCCTTTAGCCCCACAAAATGAGCAAATGTGCAGCATGAGAAAGCTTTGAAACATGGTACTACTGATCGGGAAAGTACAGACAAAGTTCTCAGACAGTTATTTTAGGTTGGTTTTAGTTAGTTGTTGTTTCCAGGAGCTGGTGGCACCAGCTGTTAAAGGTGCAATGTGTAAGAAAAGGCCAGAATTTTAGTTCAAAACATTCAAAAAATTAACTTTATAATGTCAAGCAGCATAAATATCCCACTATGCATCACGGTAGTCACACCAACGTTCGTAACGGATGTTGACGTACTTTTTGCCACTTTGCTAGGCGTAATATATAATTTTAAATTTTAAATAAGGGTGTCAAGGGTTACCGTGGTTACACTTCTCCAACCGGTAAGGAGTCTCTCAGGAAGCGACGACGTAAATTACTGCTCAGTGCGTCTGAAAAGATGCATGCTACTGTATAATCACACAAAAATATGTTGAATGATAGTAAACATGTTGAGTATATAGTGCATGGTATGTGATTTCGAATGAAATCATTAATTAAGTTTTAATAGTTTGAAACTATCTAGTAGTTATGAAGGATGCAGGAACAACTTAAGCTGGTGCAATCTAATCCAGAGGAATTTCCTTGAAAGCACGATCCCATTTACAGTAAACTTACTAACTGGAAGAATAACTAATGAAAAATACCAATAAAATAACTTTTTTTGGTGCTGAGGGGAGTGAAGGGTGAGGCGATGACCTCCACGGCTGATGACCTCCGTATTTCTAAAATCCCAGCTCTGAATATTTACCAAATCATAAACTTTGGCAGTAAAATTTGTTTGTGTGATGCAAAAACCTTTCACGAATATTAATAAATAAATGCATGAATTGTTGTCGGTTTCATTCTGGTGTAATAATCCACAGGACAACCTCTAGCAGAAACATCTCCATCTATCATACGATCATATTTCCTACAGCTAATGTGTCATATTCTTACTGTTTTTTTTTTACAGTTATTCAGTAGATGTGCATGACGTCACGTCAATACATTTCTAATGCTACTCAGCTGTAGCATCTTATTATACTAACTCTTATTTTGTGACCTTGTTTTAGTCTGAGCAGTAACTCTGATGTGATACCATCTGTGCTTTACACACAGATATTTTAAATACGTACATTTTTGTGTCAGTATTGTGAATGATGCATGGTCTGTTGCTTCCGTTTTCACTCCTCAGAGTCCAACCGGTGCCAAATTCATGAATAAACACATTTTTTAGAGAAGTGAAAGTTGACACACCCTTTTCAAACTCCTGCCTTCAGTTCTGGTATTATCTGTGGGGCTACTTGTCACTATCCAAAACCACTGTGTCCCTCCCAGACAATTACTGTACATGTGCTGTTTGTGAAATATTATTTAATTGCATTTGTGTCTAAGAAAAATAAATGTTGTTCACATTGGAGTAGTTGTCATTTTTACATCATAGAACACAAATAAATTAAATTGAAAACTGCAGGTTACAAAAGTGATAAAGACTCAAAGCATGATGGATTTATTTAGACCAATCAGGTCTGTCTGAGTTTCAGCAGTTGATAGCTGGTAGGATTTCTGTGGTCATTTGTGTGAGTCAGACTTGCAGACCGAATGATTTTTCCCAGGAGACTCCTGTTTTTCATCGCCCTCTCCTCCTGGGGTCACTATTCTCACATATTTCTCTCAATTTATAGCAAATATTTAATTATCTCAACCTGCTTCTGGCACTGTACTGCATGTATAAGCCCTACTGTTTTCACCCAGAGGGCAATACAGCTACGTGAAATGCCATTTCAAAGTGAAAGAGAAGCTCGCAATACGTGCAGCGCTCAAAGTTGGGCTTTGCTCAATGCAGTGAAAAGCTGTCATGGCGCGGCACTTTACATTTCAAATACCAGGTGTCCGAGCCCAGTGGTGGCCTTCAGTGAGTGAGAGAAATGGAGAGTTACCTACTAAGACTACTAAAACTGATGAATATTAGCCTAATTTATGCCAGAGACTTGCACAAATTCATGCCATAGGGGAGTATAATTCAGTTTTCTTTGCTAATAATTAAAGGTAAAATTAAAAGTAGGCCTATTTCGTAAAAAAAAAAATGCTGTTGCAGTGTGCTTATTATTTTGTTTTCATTCTTTAAAAGTCACCAGAAAGCAGGAAACAGTCTCTCAAACTCTTGAGCTCTTTCATATTTTTGAGGTCTCAGGGTTAGTAAGCATGTGAGTCAGTAAAAGAAGTGAAACAAAGAGTGCATTGTGTGGCTTTGTGCTCCACATGGTGGGTCAAAGTGAGCAGGACGTTCAACACAAATCAAAATCATAGAATTGAGGTCTGGCTGCAAAGTTAATTACTAGCTCACACACTGCACAGTAACACCTATGACTGTTTTTGTGTAGGAATTTAGTGTCTAGTATCAAACAAAACAAAGCTGTTTCTAAAGAGGATAAGGTTGAAATAGCCAAGGCGAAAGCCAAGTACAAGGAAAAGACAGAAAATCAGTACGTAAATGGCGACCTAAGGTCAGCCTGGCAGGGGATTAAATCTATGGCCTCTGTTAAGCAGCATACTAGTAAATCCAAGCAGCTCATTACTATGAATGGAGTTGAGTATGTAGACTTCATGAGTACTTTTAATTTGTTCTTTTTGTGGTTTGAAAGGTCGGACTTCACTCAGGATGTATCCAGGTTGAGGGACTCCTTGGTTCCCCCATAGCGACATACCGATATCCCAAGAGCAGGTCAGTGGTTTGTTTCGGAAAACGAGAACAAGGAAAGCTTCGGGCCCTGACGTCATCTGTGGTCGCACTTTGCCCCACTGTGCTGATCGACTTAGTGAGGTTTTCATCAACAGATTTCAGATGTGTGCTGACATCTGCCAGCTGCCTAAAAGTCCTCCACCATAATTACCATTCCTAAAGTTAAATACCTGGGGAATTAAACCAATACAGACCTCTAGCACTCACTTCTCTTGTAATGAACAACCTTGAGCAAATCTTTCCTTTTATTTCAAATATTTTTACTCTCATACTTTTATTTATCATGCACCTCTACATATGCCATCTACTGTGGTCCCTCTGTCATTAATGACTGCGCAGTAACAGTATCTGTATCTGTATAAAACAATTAGTTTTGTTGTTCTTCTGAAGGTAATATTTCTAATATTAAATTTTTCTCATCTGTCAGGAGAATATACACACAAATACTGTTGCATGCCTTGCAAAAAATGAAGTATACTTTTATTTTATGAGTATATTCCCAAGTATATGCTATTAAATATTTTCAGATTTTTATTTTTTATAATATTTTGTATTGGCCCACTTTTTAGTTTATAAAAGTATACTTTAAGTCTACTTTAAATGTCAGAGTCTGAAATTTAAAGTAGACTTAAAATAAAGTAAAGTAGTAGTTTACATCCAAGTTTTGTACTGCAACTATAATATGAACTATACTATAAATTATAGGTCTACTGTTAGTTTATATACTTGTTGCCTATTTTTAGTTTATGAAAGTACACTTTAAAGTATTTTGTGCCACCCAGTTTCTAATAGAACAATCCAAGTTATATTTAGCATTGAAGTCTAGCTTAATTAAGCATATTACCATTTTCATCAATAAGATGCACAATTGACCATATTTGCATCATCGTCTATTGGTCTACAAACAGATTTTCTTCTATTAAAGATTATTATTCCGCAGTGGGACACTGAGGGCTGTAATTATGTTTGTAAACCAACTGGAACCAATGTTCTCTTAGCAGGTGGACCACTACGACCGAATTAGTTGAGGGACTGTTTACAGAGGAGCAACGTGAGCGGAGTTCACGGACGCCAGGTATTTTTAGTCAACTTGTAAAATGCTTCATTTCATGTTAGCGCCAGTCGCGTGTTTTAATCAACTTTCATGCTACATGCTGCGCATTTTGCTGATGTATGGTGTGCTATGTTTAATCGCAGCTGTGCGGACGTGGAGGCCTCAGAGACGGTGTCCAGGTGGGAACCTCCGCTGCACACAGGTAGGCCACGATCCCAGTGTCTGGTTCCAGTTGTGGTCGTGTTTACCGTGTTTACCGTGTTTACCAGTTAGGCTCATATGAACGCGCCTCTAATATATTCACAACTTGTGGAAAGTGTCTGAAAGCTCCCAGTTCATGATTTTAGACGTGTTTGTCGACGCTGTGAGAAATGGTGGAGCCCATGGAAGTTCATTTATCGGAGCATAATAAGTTAATATTTACAGTATGTTGTAATTTTAGTCATATATTGTTGAGGAAGGAGCTCTCAACGGCCTCTCCTCCGTCATGATGCCTTTCCATTCCTGCTATATGTTACCCACTTGCTAGCTCGCTAAATCATTAGCCTGTGAGGCTTCTACAACTTCTTCTTGACACCATAATACTACTTTTTATTGACATATAATGTGCAATGACTTTTTTTTTCAACATACTATACCATGATTTCTTTTCGACCTACTATACTATGACATTTTTTGACATGCTATACTGTGATTTTTTTTTTAGTGAACTAAAAAAAAAAATCCACATACTGTACTGACTTATTATTTTTTATTAGTATTTTTATTATTATTATTTATTTTATTATATTTTTTTTTTTTACTTTTTTTTCAACATAGCCTTTTTGACTTTTTCAACAGTAGGCTATGACTTTTTAATTTTTACTTTTTTCAACATGCTACACCATGACTTTTATGACATACTATGATGTGATTTTATTTCATGATACTATACAATGATTTTCTGTTGCTTTTTTCAACATACTATACTATTTCTTTTTTCGACATACTGTACCATGACTTTTTAAATAAACGTTTTCAACATGCTATACTATGACCTTTTTCATCATCTTATACTACGTTTTTTTTTAACTTTTTTTGACATACTATACTAAACTACATGTTGCTACATATTTTACTGTGACTTTTGTCTTACTTTTCTCGACCTACTATACTGTTTTTTTTTGTCATACTATACTATGACTTTTTTCTATTTACTATACTAGAACTGTTTTTCAACATATTATACTATCGACATGCTATACTATGATATTTTTTTTTTTTCAACATACTAGGCTGTCTTTTTGATCGTTTTCAACATGCTATACTGTGACTTTTTTTCAAGATACTATACTGTGACTTTTTTTCCTTTTTTCAACATACAACATATACTATGACTTTTTTCGCCATATGAAATATTATAGTATATTATGGCATATATTATATATTTATATAGTATATTATATATATGAAGCTTTTTTCCTTTTTTTTGACTCACTATATTTTGACTTTTTTTGACATACAATACTATGACTTTTTTTCAACATACTATATTATGGCTTTTTTACATACTATACTATGATTTTGTTTCGACATATATCAACATACTATAATTTGACATTTTTTTCAACTTTTTTCGACATACTATACTATGACTTTTTTGACATACTATAACATGTTTTTTCGAAATACAAGACAATGATTTTTTTCGACTCTTTTCGACATACTATACTATGACTTTTTCGACATACTGTACAATGATGTTTTTTCAAAATACAAGACAATGATTTTTTTTTTACCTTTTCGACATACTAAAGTGACATTTTTTCAACTTTTTTCGACATACTATACTTTGACTTTTTTAAAATTTTTTTTACTATGACTCTTTTTAAACTTTTTTTTTCGACATCTATATATTATACATATTATACTATGAGATTTTTTTTCAACATACTATACTTTGACTTTTTTTGACTTTTTTGACATATTATACTATTATGCTTTTTTTTCAAAATACTATACTATGACATTTTTTTTACTTTTTTGACATACTATACTATGATGTTTTTTCAAAATACAAGACGATGAAGTTTTTTCAACCTTTTCGGCATACTATACTTTGACTTTTTTAAAACTTTTTTTTGACTTACTCTACTTGGACTTTTTTATTTCGACATCGTATATATTATACATGTATACTATGAGATTTTTTTCAACATACTATACTATGCCTTTTTTTTCCTTTTTTGACATACTATACTTTGCTTTTTTTTTTCAAAATACTATAATTTGACATTTTCTTTTGACTTTTTTCAACATACTATACTATGACTTTTTCGACTGTTTTTTGACGTACTATACTATGTTTTTTCAAAATACAAGACGATGAATTTTTTTCAACCAGTTTCGACATACTATACTATAACATTTTTTTCGACTTACTTTGACATACTACACCATGACTTTTTCAACATACTATACTATGATGTTTTTTCAAAATACAAGACGATAAATTTTTTCGACTTTTCGACATATTATACTATGACTTTTTTTTCTCCTTTTTTTGACTTATTATACTTGGTCTTTTTTTCGACATACTATACTTTGCTTTTTTTTCAACACACTATACTATGACTTTTTTTCAACATGCTATACTATGATTTTTTTTTCGATTTTTGTCAACATTCTATAGACATTTTTTTGAACTTTTTTCAACAAACTATATTATGACCTTTTTCGACATACTATACTTTGCCTTATTTTCAACATACTTTTTGTAAATATACTAAAGTTGACTTTGACTTTTTTTTTTTTTCAACTTTTTTTCGACCTACTATACTATGACTTTGTTTTACTTTTTTAACTTACTATACGTCCCTGCGATGGACTGGCGACCTGTCCAGGGTGAACCCCGCCTTCGCCCAATGCCAGCTGGGATCGGCTCCAGCCTCCCCGCGACCCCTAACGGGATAAGCGGTTGACGATGGATGGATGGAACTTTGCGTGGACTTTTTTTGACATGCGATACTTTGCTTTATTTTCAACATACTATACTATGATTTTTTTGACATACTATACTATGACTTTTGTCGACATATGACTTTTTTTTTCAACATATTATACTATGACATTTTTTTTACTTTTTTAAACATACTATACAATGATGTTTTTTCAAAATACATGACCACGAATTTTTTTCAACCTTTTCGACATACTATACTATGACATTTTTTTCCACTTTTTTTGACATACTATACTATGACATTTTTTTTTTACTTTTTTCAACATACTATACCATGATGTTTTTTCAAAATACATGACGACGAATTTTTTTCGACCTTTTCGACATACTATACTATGACATTTTTTTCCACTTTTTTCAACATACTATACTAGGACATTTTTTTCCACTTTTTTCAACATACTATACTAGGACATTTTTTTCGACATGCTATACCATGACTTTTTTTTACTTTTTTTGACATACTATGACTTTTTCGACATACTCTACTATGATGTTTTTTCAAAATACAAGACGATGCATTTTTTTTTACCTTTTCGACATACTATACTATGACATTTTTTTCGACATACTGTACTATGACTTTTTTTTACTTTTTTTCCCCAACATACTATACTATGACATTTTTTTCGACCTTTTCCACATACTATACTCTGACTTTTTTTTTGCTTTTTCTGACATACCATACTATGACTTTTTCAGCATACTATACCATGATGTTTTTTCAAAATACATGACGACGAATTTTTTTCAACCTTTTCGACATACTATACTATGACATTTTTTTCCACTTTTTTTGACATACTATACTATGACATTTTTTTCGACATACTATGCTATGATGTTTTTTAAAAGTAGAAGATGAAGCATTTTTTTCGACCTTTTCGACATACTATACTAGGACTTTTTTTCAACATACTATACTAGGACATTTTTTTCGACATACTATACTATGACTTTTTTTTACGTTTTTTGACATGCTATGACTTTTTCGACATACTCTACTATGATGTTTTTTCAAAATACAAGACGATGCATTTTTTTTTTACCTTTTCGACATACTATACTATGACATTTTTTTCGACATACTGTACTATGACTTTTTTTTTAACTTTTTTTCCCCAACATACTATACTATGACATTTTTTTCGACATACACTACTATGACATTTTTTTCGACATACTATACTATGATTTTTTAAAAGTACAAGATGATGCATTTTTTTAACTTTTTGACATACTATAGTATGACATTTTTTTCGACATACTATACTGGCTTTACTTTTTTGACATACTGTACTTTGCTTTTTTTTCCCAACATACTATACTATGACTTTTTTCGACATCCTATACTATGACTTTTTTTCAACATACTATACTATGACATTTTTTTCAACATACTATACTATGATATTTTTTTCGACATACTATACTGACTTTTTTTTACGACATACTATACTATGATGGCATTTTTTTCGATTTACTATGCTATGACATTTTTTTCGACATACTATACTATGACATTTTTTTCGACACTTTTTGACATACTGTACTGTGACTTTTTTGACATGCTATACTATGATGTTTTTTCAAAATACAAGACGATTAATTTTTTTCGGCCTTTTCTACATACTATACTCTGGCTTTTTTTTTTTTTTTTTTACTTTTTTTGACATACTATACCATGACTTTTTCGACATACTATATTATAACTTTTTTTTTCCGACATACTATGCCTTTTTTTCTGATATACTATACTATGACTTTATTCAACATATTATACTATGATTTTCTTCGATTTTTTTCAACATAGTATAATTTGACATTTTCGACTTTTTTTTTTGACATACTATACTATTTTTTCGACATACTATACTATGACATTTTTTTCGACATACTATACTATGATGGGCTACATGGTGGTGTAGTGGTTAGCACTCTGGCCTCACAGCAAGAGGGTCGCAGGTTCGATTCCTGTTTGGAGTTTGCATGTTCTCCCTGTGTAAGCGTTGGTTTTCTCCGGGTACTCCGGCTTCCTCCCACAGTCCAAAGACATGCTGTTTAGGTTAATTGATCACTCTAAATTGCCCGTAGGTGTGGATGTGAGCATGAATGGTTGTCTGTCTATATGTTGTCTGTCTCTATGTGTCCTGTGATGGACTGGCGACCTGTCCAGGGTGAACCCTGCCTTCGCCCAATGACAGCTGGGATCGGCTCCAGCCCCCCCGCGACCCCTAACGGGAAAAGCGGTTGACGATGGATGGATGGATTTACTATGATGTTTTTCAAAAGTACAAGATGATAAATTTTTTTCGACCTTTTCGACATACTGTACTATGACATTTTTTTTTGACATACTATACTTTGCTTTTTTTTTCAACATACTATACTATGACATTTTTTTTTCTTTTTTTCAACGTACTATACTATGTTTTTTCAAAATACAAGACGATGAATTTTTTCAACCTTTTCGACATATTATACTATGACTTTTTTTTTGACATACTATACTATGATTTTTTCGACATACTATATTATGACTTTTTTTTCAACATACTATACTATGCCTTTTTTTTTACTTTTTTCAACGTACTATACTATGACATTTTTTTCAACATACTACACTATGACTTTTTTTTTAAACTTTTTTCAACATACTATACTATGACATTTTTTTGATCTTCTGATTTCGAGCTTTGATTTTTGATCTTTGGTTTTAAAAGTTGTGATTTTTGATTTTTAAATACTTATGCATTTTTTGAATCTTCTGTGCTTTTCTTTTGATTATTGTTTTTAACATACTTCTGTTTTGAACTTCTGGCTTTTTTTGCATACTTCTTGCTTTTTACTTCTAGTTTTTCGCTTTCTGTTTTTCAACATACTTATGTTTTTGCATCTCTGATTTTTGACATCTTTTGCTTTTTCAACTCTTCTATGCCTTTTTTTTTTTTAGTCTCTAGATTTTAACATACTCCTGCTTTTTTAAACTTTTTCAACATACTTACTAGATTTTTTCGACATACTATCTAGCATTTTTTCTTTTTGACATGCTATACTATGACATTTTTTTCGACATACTATACTATGATGTTTTTTTAAAAGTGATGATGCATTTTTTTCGATCTTTTCAACATACTATACTATGACATTTTTTTCGACATACTATACTGTGACTTTTTTTATTTTTTGACATACTTCTTGTTTTTTAACATCTTCTGCTTTTTCGACACCTTCTGTGCTTTTTTCTTTTTGCATCTTCTTGTTTTTTAACATACTTCTTGCTTTTTGCACTTCTAGATTTTTAACATACTTTCTTTGTTTCGCATCTTATTTTTTTTTAACATCTTCTGCCTTTTTTTCTTTTTTAACGTTTCTATGATTTTTAACATCTCATGTTTTCTTTAACTCTTTGATTTTTTGAATCTTCTAATTTTTCTTTTTTGACTGCTTACTATGATTTTTCGACATACTATACTATGATGTTTTTTAAAAGTGATGATGATTTTTCGATCTTTTCAACATACTATACTATGACATTTTTTTCGACATACTATACTGTGACTTTTTTTACTTTTTTTGACATACTATACTTAGCTTTTTTTCAACATACTATACTATGACTTTTTTCGACATCCTATACTGTGACTTTTTTTACTTTTTTTGACATACTATACTTAGCTTTTTTTTCAACATACTATACTATGACTTTTTTCGACATCCTATACTATGACTTTTTTTTCAACATACTATACTATGATTTTTTTTTTCGACATACTATACTATGACTTTTTTCAGCATACTATACTATGACTTTTTTTTTTCCTTTTTTTAACTTGCTATACTTGGGCTTTTTTGACATACTATATTTGGCTTTTTTTTTTCAACATACTATACTATGACTTTTTTCGACATAATATACTATGACTTTTTTTCAACATACTATACTATGATTTTTTTACATTTTTTTCAACATACTATACTTTGACATACTATACTATGATGTTTTTTCAAAATACAAGATGATGAATTTTTTTTTACCTTTTTGACATACTATACTGACATTTTTTTTGACTTTTTTTGACATACTATACTATGACTTTTGCGACATACTATACTATGATTTTTTAATATTTTTTCAACATAGTATACTATGAATTTTTCAACATACTATACTGTGATGTTTTTTCAAAATACAAGACAATGATTTTTTTTCAACCTTTTCGACATACTATACTGTGACATTTTTTTCAACTTTTTTTGACATACTATACTATGACTTTTTCGACATCCTATACTATGATGTTTTTTCAAAATCCAAGACGATGAATTTTTTTTTCCAACATACTATACTATGACTATACTTTGACATTTTTTTTTTATTTTTTTCGACATACTATAACATGTTTTTGCAACATATATGAATTTTTTTTAACCTTTTCGACCAACTATACTATGACTTTTTTTGACTTTTTTACTTACTATACTAGGACCTTTTTTTGACATACTTGCTATGCCTTTTTAATGTAGCCACAAGGGGGCACAAGCCAGTGTTTTATTGTACTATACCAAGACTTTTTTTTGACATATTATACTTAGATGTTTTTTCCCCATACTATACTTTGACATTTTGTCACTATTGTTGACATACTATACTATGACTTTTTTGACATCCTTTATTCTGACTTTTTTGACATCCTATACTATTTTTTTAATCATACTTGGCTATGACTTTTTTTCTCTTTTTTCAACCTGCTAGGCTCTGACTTTTTTCGACATATAGTATAGTACGTTGAGGAAAGTAAAAATAAGTGAAAGTATAGTATTTCAAATAAAGTCATAGCCTAGTATGTTGAAAAAAGTCATAGTGTAGTAGCTGAAAAATGTCTAAAAAGTCCTAATATGGCATGCCAAAAAAAGTCATAGTTTCGCATGCCAAAAAGTCATCAGTATAGTATGTTGAAAAAAGATGAAAACTCATAGCTTAGTATGTCAAAAATAAATAAATAAATAGAAAGTCATAGCCTAGTATGTTGAAAAACAGTCATAGTATATCAAAAAATGTCATAGTATAGTATGTCGAAATTTTTCGATGAAAACGTCAAATTTTTTGATGTAGAAAAAAATCATGAAAATGGTTGTAATATAGCATGTAAAGTGATTCTATGGTGAAAAAAGTCATTTCGTGAAATGTTGAAAAATTGACAAAAAATGTCATAGTATAGTATGTCAAAATTTTTCAATGAAAACGTCAAATTTTTCTGATGTTGAAAAAAATCATGAAAATCATCATATTATAGCATGTAAAATGATTCTATGGTGGAAAAAAAGTCATTTCGTGAAATGTTGAAAAATTGAACAAAAAAATGTCACGGTATAGTATGTCGAAATTTTTCGATGGAAACGTCAAATTTTTTTGATGTTGAAAAAAATCATGAAAATGGTTGTAATATAGCATGTAAAGTGATTCTATGGTGAAAAAAAGTCATTTCGTGAAATGTTGAAAAATTGTACAAAAAAAATCATAGTATAGTATGTCGAAATTTTTCGATGAAAACGTCAAAATTTTATGATGTTGATAAGAAATTCCTGAAATTGGTCATACTACAGCATGGAGAATGATTCATACTTGTAAAAAAAGTCATTTTAGTGGAATGTTGAAAAAAACAAGAAGGATAGATTTTTAAAAAAAACAGTATTAATAAGATAAAATAAAATAATATATACATAATAGAAAGTAAAGCCAAAAATTTTTCCAGCATATCAATAACATAAATGATTGTCCACGGTCGTATTATTTAAGCAGATGATATAATTGTATGAGTCCTTATGCAGTTATGAACAGTGAGTTTGTTGTGAATGTGTTGCAAAATTGTTACAAAAAGCGTCATAGTATAGTCTAACAGCTGCAGGCAGGAAGGATTTTCGATGAAAACGCTCAAATTCTTTCACTTAGGATGTTGAAAAAAATCATTTAAACGGAGGTCTCTAGAGCATGTAAAATGGTGTCTCTCATGGGGTGAAAAAGTCCTTTTCCATCGATGGATGAAAGATTTTACAAAAAAATCGTCTCTCATCTACCATGTCGCAATGATTCAATGAAAACTTCAAATTTTTTTGATGTTGAAAAAAATCATGGAAACGGTCATATTATAGCATGTAGAATGATTCTATGGTGGAAAAAAAGTCATTTTATGAATGTTGAAAAATTTTACAAAAAAATGTCATAGTATAGTATGTCGAAATTTTTCGATGAAAACGTCAAATTTTTCCGATGTTGAACAAAATCATGAAAATGGTCATATTATAGCATGTAAAATGATTTTATGGTGAAAAAAAGTCATTTTGTGAATTGTTGCAAAATTTTACAAAAAATGTCATAGTATAGTATGTCGAAATTTTTCGATGAAAACGTCAAATTTTTCTGATGTTGAAAAAAATCATTTAAATCGGTCGTATTATAGCATGTAAAATGATTCTATGGTGAAAAAAAGTCATTTTATCGAATGTTGAAAAATTTTACAAAAAAATGTCATAGTATAGTATGTCGAAATTTTTCAATGAAAACGTCAAATTTTTTTGATGTTGAAAAAAATCATGAAAAACGGTCGTATTATAGCATGTAAAATGATTCTATGGTGAAAAAAAGTCATTTCGTGCAATGTTGAAAAATTTTACAAAAAAATGTCATAGTATAGTATGTCGAAATTTTTCAATGAAAACGTCCAATTTTTTTGATGTTGACAAAATCATGAAAAATCGTATTAAAACATGTAAAATGATTCTATGGTGAAAAAAGGTCATTTCGTGAAATATTGAAAAAATTAACAAAAAAATCTCATAGTATAGTATGTCGAAATTTTTCGATGAAAACGTCAAATTTTTCTGATGTTGAAAAAAATCATGAAAACTTTCATATTATAGCATGTAAAATGATTCTATGGTGAAAAAAAGTCATTTTCGTGAAATGTTGGAAAATTTAACAAAAAAAATCATAGTATAGTATGTCGAAATTTTTCGATGAAAACGTCAAATTTTTCTGATGTTGAAAAAAATCATGAAAATCGTCATATTATAGCATGTAAAATGATTCTATGGTGAAAAAAAGTCATTTTGTGAAATGTTGGAAAATTTTACAAAAAAAATCATAGTATAGTATGTCGAAATTTTTCGATGAAAACATCAAAATTTTCTGATGTTGAAAAAAAATCATGAAAACGGTCATATTATAGCATGTAGAATGATTCTATAGTGAAAAAAAGTCATTTTATCGAATGTTGAAAAATTTTACAAAAAAATGTCATAGTATAGTATGTCGAATTTTTCAATGAAAACGTCAAATTTTTTTGATGTTGAAAAAAATCATGAAAATCGTTGTATTATAGCATGTAAAATAATTCTATGGTGAAAAAAAGTCATTTCGTGAAATGTTGGAAAAATTTACAAAAAAAGTCATAGTATAGTATGTCGAAATTTTTCGATGGAAACGTCAAATTTTTCTGAAGTTGAAAAAAAAATCCATGCAAACTTTCGTATTATAGCATGTAAAATGATTCTATGGTGAGAAAAAGGTCATTTCGTGAAATTTTGAAAAAATTTACAAAAAAATGTCATAGTATAGTATGTCGAAATTTTTCGATGAAAACGTCAAATTTTTCTGATGTTGAAAAAAAATCATGAAAATGGTCATATTATAGCATGTAAAATGATTCTATGGTGAAAAAAAGGTCATTTTGTGAAATGTTGGAAAATTAAAAAAAAAATGTCATAGTATAGTATGTCGAAATTTTTCGATGAAAACGTCAAAATTTTCCGATGTTGAAAAAAATCATGCAAACTTCAGTATTCTAGCATGTAGAATGATTCTATGGTGAAAAAAAGTCATTTTATCGAATGTTGAAAAATTTTACAAAAAAATGTCATAGTATAGTATGTCGAAATTTTTCAATGAAAACATCAAATTTTTTTGATGTTGAAAAAAATCATAAAAACGGTTGTATTATAGCGTGTAAAATGATTCTATGGTGAAAAAAAGTCATTTCGTGAAATGTTAAAAAATTTACAAAAAAATCTCATAGTATAGTATGTCGAAATTTTTCGATGGAAACGTCCAATTTTTCCAATGTTGAAAAAAAATCATTGAAACGGTTATATTATAGCATGTAAAATGATTTTATGGTGAAAAAAGTCATTTTATCGTAAATTGTTGAAAAATTTTACAAAAAACGTCATAGTATAGTATGTCGGAAGTTTTCGATGAAAACGTCAAATTTTTCCGATGTTGAAAAAAATCATTTAAACTGTCGTATTATAGCATGTAAAATGATTCTGTGGTGAGCAAAAGTCATTTTATGTAATGTTGGAAAAATTTACAAAAAAAATGTCATAGTATAGTATGTCGAAATTTTTCAATGAAAACGTCAAATTTTTCCAATGTTCACAAAAATCATGAAAATCGGTCATATTATAGCATGTAAAATGATTCTATGGTGAAAAAAAGTCATTTCGTGAAATGTTGCAAAATTTTACAAAAAATGTCATAGTATAGTATGTCGAAATTTTTCGATGAAAACGTCAAATTTTTCTGATGTTGAAAAAAATCATGAAAATCGTCGTATTATAGCATGTAAAATGATTCTATGGTGAAAAAAAGTAATTTTGTGAAATGTTGAAAAATTGAACAAAAAAAATCATAGTATAGTATGTCGAAATTTTTCGATGAAAATGTCTAATTTTTCTGATGTTGAAAAAAATCATTAAAACGGTCATATTATAGCATGTAGAATGATTCTATAGTGAAAAAAAGTCATTTTATCGAATGTTGAAAAATTTTACAAAAAAATGTCATAGTATAGTATGTCGAAATTTTTCGATGAAAACCTCAAATTTTTCCGATGTTGACAAAATCATGAAAACGGTTGTATTATAGCATGTAAAATGATTCTATGGTGAAAAAATTCATTTCGTGAAATGTTAAAAAATTAAACAAAAAAATCTCATAGTATAGTATGTCGAAATTTTTCGATGAAAACGACCAATTTTTCCAATGTTGAAAAAAAATCATGAAAACGGTCGTATTATAGCATGTAAAATGATTTTATGGTGAAAAAAGTCATTTCGTGAATTGTTGCAAAATTTTACAAAAAACGTCATAGTATAGTATGTCGGAAGTTTTCGATGAAAACGTCAAATTTTTCCGATAGTTGAAAAAAATCCTTTAAACGGTCCCACGTGGAGAAATTATAGCACGTAAAATGCAGATTCTGGATAGTGAAAAAGTCATTTTATCGAATGTTGAAAAATTTTAAAAAAAACATGTAATAATATAGTATGTCGAAATAATTTTTCAATGAAAGAACGCCAAAAATTTTTTTTGATGTTCAATAAAAAAATGATTGAACCGGTCCTATAATTTAAGCATGTAAAATGATTCTATGAGTGGAAAAAAAGTCATTTCGTGAAATGTTGCAAAATTTTACAAAAAATGTCAGTATAGTATGTCGAAATTTTTCGATGAAAACGTCAAATTTTTCTGATGTTGAAAAAAATCATGAAAATCGTCATATTATAGCATGTAGAATGATTCTATGGTGAAAAAAAAAGTCATTTTATGGAATGTTGGAAAATTTTACAAAAAAAAATCATAGTATAGTATGTCGAAATTTTTCGGTGAAAACGTCTAAATTTTCCGATGTTGAAAAAAATCATGAAAACGGTCGTATTATAGCATGTAAAATGATTTTATGGTGAAAAAAAGTAATTTTATCGAATTGTTGAAAAATTTTACAAAAAAATGTCATAGTATAGTATGTCGAAATTTTTCGATGAAAACGTCAAATTTTTCTGATGTTGAAAAAAACCATGCAAACTTTCGTATTATAGCATGTAGAATGATTCTATGGTGAGAAAAAGTCATTTCGTGAAATTGTTGAAAAATTCTACAAAAAAATCTCATAGTATAGTATGTCGAAATTTTTCGATGAAAACGTCAAATTTTTCTGATGTTCAAAAAAATCATGAAAATCGTCATATTATAGCATGTAAAATGATTCTATGGTGAAAAAAGTAATTTCGTGAAATGTTAAAAAATTGAACAAAAAAATCTCATAGTATAGTATGTCGAAATTTTTTGATGAAAACGTCCAATTTTTCCGATGTTGAAAAAAATCGTGGAAATGGTCGTATCGTAGCATGTAAAATGATTTTATGGTGAAAAAAAGTCATTTCGTGAAATGTTGCAAAATTTTACAAAAAATGTCATAGTATAGTATGTCGGAAATTTTTCGATGAAAACGTCAAATTTTTTTGATGTTGAAAAAAATCATGAAAATGGTTGTAATATAGCATGTAAAGTGATTCTATGGTGAAAAAAAGTCATTTTGTGAAATGTTGGAAAATTTTACAAAAAAAATCATAGTATAGTATGTCGAAATTTTTCGATGAAAACGTCAAAATTTTCTGATGTTGAAAAAAATCATGAAAATGGTCATATTATAGCATGTAGAATGATTCTATTGTGAAAAAAAGTCATTTTATCGAATGTTGAAAAATTTTACAAAAAAATGTCATAGTATAGTATGTCGAAATTTTTCGATGAAAACCTCAAATTTTTCCGATGTTGACAAAATCATGAAAACGGTCGTATTATAGCATGTAAAATGATTCTATGGTGAAAAAAGTCATTTCGTGAAATGTTAAAAAATTGAACAAAAAAATCTCATAGTATAGTATGTCGAAATTTTTCGATGAAAACATGAAATTTTTCTGATGTTGAAAAAAATCATGAAAATCGTCATATTATAGCATGTAAAATGATTCTATGGTGAAAAAAAGTCATTTTGTGCAATGTTGAAAAATTTTACAAAAAATGTCATAGTATAGTATGTCGAAATTTTTCAATGAAAACGTCCAATTTTTTTGATGTTGACAAAATCATGAAAACGGTCGTATTATAGCACGTAAAATGATTCTATGGTGAAAAAAGTCATTTCGTGAAATGTTAAAAAATTCAACAAAAAAATCTCATAGTATAGTATGTCGAAATTTTTCGATGAAAACGTCAAATTTTTCTGATGTTGAAAAAAATCATGAAAATCGTCATATTATAGCATGTAAAATTATTCTATGGTGAAAAAAAAGTCATTTTGTGAAATGTTGGAAAATTTAACAAAAAAATCATAGTATAGTATGTCGAAATTTTTCGATGAAAACGTCAAAATTTGCCGATGTTGAAAAAAAATCATGAAAACGGTCATATTATAGCATGTAGAATGATTCTATGGTGAAAAAAGGTCATTTTATCGAATGTTGAAAAATTTTACAAAAAATGTCAAAGTATAGTATGTCGAAATTTTTCAATGAAAACGTAAATTTTTTTGATGTTGAAAAAAATCATGAAAATCGTCATATTATAGCATGAAAAATAATTCTATGGTGAAAAAAACCATTTCGTGAAATGTTGGAAAAATTTACAAAAAAAGTCATAGTATAGTATGTGAAATGTTTCGATGGAAACGTCAAATTTTTCCGCGGTTGAAAAAAAATCATTGAAATGGTTATATTATAACATGTAAAATGATTCTATGGTGAAAAAGGTCATTTTATCCAATATTGAAAAATTTTACAAAAAATGTCATAGTATAGTATGTCGAAATTTTTCGATGAAACGTCAAATTTTTTTCAATGTTGAAAAAAAATCATGAAAACTTTAGTATTATAGCATGTAGAATGATTTTATGGTGAAAAAAAGTCATTTTATCGAATGTTGAAAAATTTTACAAAAAAATATCATAGTATAGTATGTCGAAATTTTTCGATGAAAACATCCAATTTTTCCAATGTTGAAAAAAATCATAAAAACGGTCGTATTATAGCGTGTAAAATGATTTTATGGTGAAAAAAGTCATTTCGTGAAATTGTTAAAAAATTGTACAAAAACATCTCATAGTATAGTATGTCGAAATTTTTCGATGAAAACGTCAAATTTTTCTAATGTTGAAAAAAAATCATGAAAACGGTCGTATTATAGCATGTAAAATGATTCTATGGTGAAAAAAGTCATTTTGTAAATTGTTGAAAAATTTTACAAAAAATGTCATAGTATAGTATGTCGGAATTTTTCGATGAAAACGTCAAATTTTTCCGATGTTGAAAAAAATCATTTAAACGGTCGTATTATAGCATGTAAAATGATTCTATGGTGAAAAAAAGTCATTTTGTGAAATGTTGGAAAATTTTACAAAAAAATGTCATAATATAGTATGTCGAAATTTTTCGATGAAAACCTCAAATTTTTCCGATGTTGAAAAAAAATCATGAAAACGGTCGTATTATAGCATGTAAAATGATTCTATGGTGAAAAAAAGTCATTTTGTGAAATGTTGGAAAATTTTACAAAAAAAATCATAGTATAGTATGTCGAAATTTTTCGATGAAAACGTCAAAATTTTCTGATGTTGAAAAAAATCATGAAAAACGGTCATATTATAGCATGTAAAATGATTCTATAGTGAAAAAAAGTCATTTTATCGAAATGTTGGAAAATTTTACAAAAAAATGTCATAGTATAGTATGTCGAAATTTTTCGATGAAAATCTCAAATTTTTCTGATGTTGAACAAAATCATGAAAACGGTCATATTATAGCATGTAGAATGATTCTATGGTGAAAAAAAGTCATTTTATGAAATGTTAGAAAAATTCTACAAAAAAATCTCATAGTATAGTATGTCGAAATTTTTCGATGAAAACCTCAAATTTTTCCGATGTTGAAAAAAAATCATGAAAACGGTTGTATTATAGCATGTAAAATGATTTTATGGTGAAAAAATTCATTTCATGAAATGTTAAAAAATTAAACAAAAAAATCTCATAGTATAGTATGTCGAAATTTTTCGATGAAAACGTCCAATTTTTCCAATGTTGAAAAAAAATCATGAAAACGGTCGTATTATAGCATGTAAAATGATTTTATGGTGAAAAAAGTCATTTCGTGAATTGTTGCAAAATTTTACAAAAAACGTCATAGTATAGTATGTCGGAACTTTTCCATGAAAACGTCAAATTTTTCTGATGTTGAAAAAAATCATGAAAATCGTCATATTATAGCATGTAAAATGATTCTATGGTGAAAAAAAGTCATTTTGTCCAATATTGAAAAATTTTACAAAAAATGTCATAGTATAGTATGTCGAAATTTTTCGATGAAAACGTCAAATTTTTTGATGTTGAAAAAAATCATGAAAATGGTTGTAATATAGCATGTAAAGTGATTCTATGGTGAAAAAAAGTCATTTTGTGAAATGTTGGAAAATTTTACAAAAAAACGTCATAGTATAGTATGTCGGAATTTTTCCATGAAAACGTCAAATTTTTCCGATGTTGAAAAAAATCATTTAAACGGTCGTATTATAGCATGTAAAATGATTTTGTGGTGAAAAAGTCATTTTATCTAATGTTGAAAAATTTTACAAAAAAATGTCATAATATAGTATGTCGAAATTTTTCAATGAAAACGTCAAATTTTTTTGATGTTGAAAAAAATCATGGAAACGGTCGTATTATAGCATGTAAAATGACTCTATGGTGGAAAAAAAGTCATTTTATGAAATGTTGAAAAATTTTACAAAAAAATGTCATAGTATAGTATGTCGAAATTTTTCGATGAAAACCTCAAATTTTTCTGATGTTGAACAAAATCATGAAAACGGTCATATTATAGCATGTAGAATGATTCTATGGTGAAAAAAAGTCATTTTATCGAAATGTTAAAAAAATTCTACAAAAAAATGTCATAGTATAGTATGTCGAAATTTTTCGATGAAAACGTCCAATTTTTCCAATGTTGAAAAAAAATCATGAAAACAGTCGTATTATAGCATGTAAAATGATTCTATGGTGGAAAAAAGTCATTTTATGAAATGTTGAAAAATTGAACAAAAAAATCTCATAGTATAGTATGTCGAAATTTTTCGATGAAAACGTCAAATTTTTCCGATGTTGAAAAAAAATCATGAAAATGGTTGTAATATAGCATGTAAAATGATTCTATGGTGAAAAAAAGTCATTTTATGGAATGTTGAAAAATTGAACAAAAAAATGTCATAGTATAGTATGTCGAAATGTTTCGATGAAAACGTCAAATTTTTTCGATGTTGACAAAATCATGAAAATGGTCGTAATATAGCATGTAAAATGATTCTATGGTGAAAGAAGTCATTTTGTGAAATGTTGGAAAAATTGAACAAAAAACTGTCATAGTATAGTATGTCGAAATTTTTCGATGAAAACGTCAAATTTTTCTGATGTTGAAAAAAATCATTGAAGAAGAAGAAGATAGAAGAAGATATTCCTTTATTAGTCCTGCTAGGGGTAATTCAAAAAACGGTTATATTATAGCATGTAAAATGATTCTGTGGTGAAAAAAGGTCATTTTATCCAATATTGAAAAATTTTACAAAAAATGTCATAGTATAGTATTTCGAAATTTTTCGATGAAAACGTCAAAATTTTCTGATGTTGAAAAAAATCATGAAAACGGTTATAATATAGCATGTAAAGTGATTCTATGGTGAAAAAAAGTCATTTTATCGAATGTTGAAAAATTTTACAAAAAAATGTCATAGTATAGTATTGAAATTTTTCGATGACCTCTTTTTCCGATGTTGAAAAATTGACAAAAAAATGTCATAGTATAGTATGTATGTATGTCGAAATTTTTCGATGAAAACGTCAAATTTTTCCAATGTTGAAAAAAAATCATGAAAACGGTCGTATTATAGCATGTAAAATGATTCTATGGTGAAAAAAGTCATTTTGTGAAATATTGAAAAATTTCCAAAAAAATATCATAGTATAGTATGTCGAAATTTTTCGATGAAAACGTCAAATTTTTCCGATGTTGAAAAAAATCATTGAAGAAGAAGAAGATAGAAGATATTCCTTTATTAGTCCCGCTAGGGGAAATTCAAATACGGTTATATTATAGCATGTAAATGATTCTATGGTGAAAAAAGGTCATTTTATCCAATATTAAAAATTTTTACAAAAAAATGTCATAGTATAGCATGTCGAAAAAAATGATGAAAAACGTAATAGTATAGTATGTCGAAGATGGATGGATATACTAAGATATTTTTATTTAATAATCTTTAAACATTTTATAGTGTCCTATACAATGACATTTTTACAGCATACTATACAACAATTTTTAAAACATTTTTTTGCATACTATGACATGTTTTTATGGCTCACGATACTGGGACTTTTTATGACATATTTTATGGTATACCATACCAGGCATATGACATTCTATGTCACAGTTTATTTTTTTTATTGTTCTTTATGTAACATTATACTATGAAATATGTATACAGTCATCCTCGCATGTATTCTTGCAGTAGCATGTGTTAGTACTGTGTCTGTCGTTGTGGTTTCACCGTGTCTGGACTAGTCTGGACTTGGATTCTGAATCTGGGTAAAAACAGGAGTTGGCTGCACACAGCAGGCAACCAGCTGTCAATCATCTACATTTGAAGGCTCGCTGCTGGGTGCGTTCGTATTCAGACACCTTGAAATTGTTCCTGGGCTGTTCGTGCAAACAAAAGAACCGGTTTAGATTGCACTACTGGTTCGAGTGACTGCCCGGTTCACCCCGCCCATCCCCACCGTGCGATGCGTCCCCTCCCAGGCTACAGAAACAAACCAGCCCAGCCCGCCGCTTTCCCTCCTTCTCCCTCTCCGTCCAGCGAGCTGCTCAGGTCGTCAACAGCCACGTTTGAACTCTGAAAGTGCTGCAAAATGACAATGAAACTGGCGTACTGGGACATTCGCGGGGTGAGTTTAAAACCGTCTTTGTTTGTAAAGTAGCTGCTGTTGTTTGCAGCGCTGTGAACGTTAACGGCTGAACATCAACTAGACCCGCTTTAAATCACACACAGCCGCCTTTCAAACTCTTTGCATCTAATTTAGGCCTTAAACTTTCATAGAAATTGTACAACACGGCGCAAGTGTGTTTTTATAAGGATGTAATAGGTTTTGACAGAGCCGGGCTTGGCTAAATGTTAAGTAACTGTGATAAAACCGGGCGGCTGCGTGTGCACGTTTTCTAATGTTATAATGATGACCAGCAGTCTGATTCAAACACACCGTAGCTAACATGCTAGCTAACATGTTTATGCAAGCTAACATGTTTATGTTAGCTGACATGTTAGCTATTAAATCAGCAGTAGCGTTAATGTTCAGACAATCTGAAGATGATCAGTGTTACCAGAGGAAGTAAAGGGCTGTAAAGTTATTAGTTAGCTGGGGAGTCATTGAAATGGAGAAATAAACGAGTAGTATGTCAAACACTGTGACATTCACACACATGAACCTGTTGTTCGGGTGGTGATAAGTCAAGTCTGTACATGGTTCAGGACAAGCCCTCATGGGCTGAAACAGACACCTCCTACTTTTAAAATAATTTACTATTAACCAGCCTTTAAGATACAATTTAAAACCTTCAAGTCACCAGAGACCTAACTCATATCTTAAGAGTGCTTATTTTATGTGGTTAAAACTCAGGAGGCAGACACACAGTAAGATATCTTTTTATGACTGTGTATACCAGGATTTTTTTTTAATTATTTTATTGTAGTTAGAGTTTTTATGGCATACTGTATTACAAGTTTTATTACTTTTTTGGACACAAACTTTTTTATACTTATATTTATATATAAATAAAGATTTATATATAGCATGACTTTTTATGTCATTTTTATGGCATACAACATGGTATTTGTTCTAACTTTTATGGTATTGTGTACTATGATTTTTACGACATACTGTTTTGACAATATGCTGTTTATATTATATATATTTGACATACTATGACCTTTTTTTACTTTTTTGACATACTATGACTTTTTTTTCTTTTTTTTTATTGTAACTATAGTATGACTTTTTATGGCATTTTATGGCATACTATAGTATGATAGAACTTTTTTATGGTATCATGTACTATATTTTTACAGCATACTATATTATAACATTCATAGCCTTTTGATATTACTTTTGTAGTTGTGTATTTTATTCATACTATGACTTGCAATACCTTTTTTTTACATATGATTTTTTAATTTTTTTATTGTAATATATAAATGTAACGCCTGTCCCATTCTCGTAAACACAATCTCTCCAAAACGCCTTCGGGGAATTTCTTCAGATTTGTGAACACTAATCTATGAATTGGCTAATGAATTAAACATCTAAGAATTGTACCACTCAACTGATGTTTGTCAATGCATTTCATGTGTGAACATCAGATCAACAAATCTGTCACTATAAAAGCTGAGAAATCTCAACCTGTCATCTCTGATTTTTGGACACAGCTCGCTCAGCCTGCCCGCCTGCTGCTGGAGTACACCGGTACCAAGTATGAGGACAAGTTTTACGTCTGTGGTGAAGGTAACTTTCATTTCAACTAACAGAACGAGACACTACAGGCAGAAACATTGTTTTTCATACACTAGTTAATTTTGAGATTTTGAGCTATTTTGCTTCCATAACATGTCTTGTTTCAGACTAGTGGAAAGAAAACATCCAAAATACACATTTTGGTGTTTATTTTACTAGTGTGTCTATTTGCATATGTAGATTTCTCTTAAATTCACCAAGAGTTATTATTAGTTAATGCCTCATTTGCATATTTAAACAAAATTTCATCAAACTTGTCATACAGAAAAATAATTGTCTTAATGTAAGTAATCAATTGGGGAAGTTCCATAGTGATATCTGGTAATGTTTTTTACCTTATTCCCCTGTAGTGTCTTGCAACCAGAAATTGCTTGTTAACAGCGACAGTTGTGGCCATTAAGTCTTGTTCTCGTACTACATAGACACAAATGAGTCAGTCAAAACAGTGCGGTGACACGCACATGATTAACAGCTAAAACCACAATATCACTATATATTTAACCTGCTTGGCAGTAATGTTAGCCGACCAAACAAAGGTCTCTCCATGAATCGATGTTGATCCTAGTGTTAACTTTTAACAGCTTCAGCCTCCCGACCGTGATCAGAAGGAACAGGGGAGACATTGGTGTTTTGGTCGGAGACGATAACGTTACTCGCTCCACAGCTCACTGACGGAGGTTAACTGTGGAGCAGAGTACGGTATCGACTCCGGCCCTGGAGACCAAAGCTGCAGTCTCCCTGTCTTCTGACAGTCAGGAGGCTGAAACAGGAAGAGGTGACACTGTTTTTTAAGACGGCCTTCACTTGATAATACTTTGCGGCTTTGGTGCTTCTGTGTAGTTTGTGTCGGAGTTTGAAGAGCATAGCCACATATGAGCATGTGTGGGAAACTGACTCGCAATAATTTACCTTTTAATTGTAAACCTTCTTAAAATTAAGTTTCTCTCACTCTGAGCCAGAAATCTCCACTTCAGTAGCACTAATATGCACCTGACTCCAGTGTCGTCATATTTTGAAGGTGTTTATCGAGGGGTTTGTTCATGTATCACTCATAGTCTGATTTATAAAACATTTTATTCCAAAAAACACAGACATTTGCATATATTTAGTAATAGTGCCTCATTTGCATATTCAAACATACAATTAAAAAAAACTTGTAATACAAAAAAAATTGTGTCAACGTAGGTAATTAACTGGGGAAGTTTCATGGTGATACCAATTAGTTCAAAGTTTTACCGTATACACCTGTAGTGTCTTCTTTTCAGTGTCCATACAGCTACTTACTTACCGACTACATGTTTCTTCCACACAGCTCCCAACTTTGACAAGAGCTGCTGGTTTGATGAAAAACACAAACTTGAAATGGATTTTCCCAATGTGAGTGAGTTTAATTTGTTCATTTCAATAAAAGTATAAAGCTGGCGAGTTTAAAACATCAGCTCATAATTTTATTGTTAACATCTCAACATAGCTGCCCTACTTGGAGGATGGAGACCGGAAGATAGTGCAGAGTAATGCCATCATGAGATACATCGCTCGTAAGCACAACATGTGTAAGTATTGTGTGTTTATTGAGTTATAATAGTTTTGAATTTTCAGTTGGTTTTTATTTTATTTTATTTTAGTTTTGGCTTTGATTTAATTATACCCCCGCGACAATGTATTTGGGGTACAGATAGCTCACTTGGAAACTACTTGACTTAGGAACAAATTTGGTTTGATGGTTGACAGTGTGGTCTAGTTCAGCCTATATATATATATATATAAATATAAATATATATAAATATAAATATATATAAATATATATAAATATAAATATATATATATAAATATATATAAATATAAATATATATATATATATATATATATATATATATATATATATATATATATATATATATATATATATATATATATATATATATATATATATATATATATATATATAAATAAATAAATATATATATATATATAAATATATATATTTATAAATATATATATATTCATCAAAACTGATTATTTTCAACGTGTTTACAATTTCTATTTTGCTTAGGAACTTCAAAGCTGGTATTATAAGATAAGATATTTCTTCATTCCCACAGTGGGGAAAATTACGCTGATCGATGACAGTGTTGCGGGATGCGCGGAGGTATGAGCCGTGCTCACTACCTTGTCTGAGATTAGTTTTAGTTGGTTTTCAGTGTGTTTGCTAATTTTAGTTTGTTTTTCAGAAAGTTTTACTTCAATTTTTCATATTTTTATTTAGACAGTCCTTTTTCTTAGATCCAGCTCTGTGCCAGAAGGTTGGACGTACATGTACATACAAAATACATGGCTGGAGGACTGTGTAGGAATAGGCCAAATGTTTAATTGAAGCTATTGCGGCATAGCGCCATCTCCTGGATGTCTGTTTAATTTCTGTGGTTCAAAGTCATGAGAGTTGACTGAAATTCATGCTGTCTCCTTTTTTCGGTAGTGATATATTATAGCTAAAAAACTTAAATGAATTTGTTTTTGTATTTATTCATTTTTTAACACAATCAGTTTAGTTTCAATTTAGATATTCTTAAAGGATATAATTTTTATTTAGTTTCAGGTTACTAAAAATATTTCTCACTACTCTTTTGTTTTAGTTTCAGTTTACTCTAATAACCCTGGTGTTAGAGTGTTAATTAGTTTCATGTCCATTTTCATTCATCCATTATTTGTTTATCTTATTTAGGAAACTCGTGGTCTCCTTTTACATTATTATTTTTTGATTATATTTGATTATACGCAGTTTTCAGGTGTAGTATCTCAGTCTTTATTCTTCGAGTGTGTCACTAAATGTGATCTGATCACAGGTGGAGAGACGGAGGATGAGAAGATCCGTGTGGACATCTTGGAGAACCAGGCGATGGACTTCAGAAACGGCTTTGTGAGGCTGTGCTACAGTGACTTTGTGAGTAGTGCTTTAAGAGTTAAATAACACTGAATGTGTCACTTAATGCTCTTTTAGTCCCCACTAATGCCAACATCACCTCTCTGACACCAGGACAAGATAAAGCCCGGGTACCTCGAGATGCTGCCAGGCCTACTGAAGCAGTTCTCAGATTTCTTGGGTGACAGGAAGTGGTTCGCTGGTGACAAGGTATGTCAGCCAGCCACCGTCATTTTTAAAGCTGCACGTAATGTGAAAGGGGGGCTGCTTGCTTCATGAATCTGTCTGACTTCATGTAGAGAGCAATCTTCTCCAGAGCCTATGATGAGATGATATAATACCAGGTCATAAAAAAACACATTTCAAGACCAGCATATAGACACAGACAACCATTCACACCTACATGCAATTTAGTCATCAATTAATTAACCTGTATGTCTTTGGACTGTGGGAGGAATTCGGAAAAAACCCTCGCTAACACGGGGAGAACATGCAAAGTCCACACAGAAGAGCCCCAAGCCGTTCAGTTTTGTAATTTGTATTACAAATTCAATATTTACAATTTCAAATCCGGCTTGGGACTCTCCTTTTTTAAGCGTGGGTTTTCTCCCGGTACTCCGGCTTCCTCCCACAGTCCAAAGACATGCAGTTTAGGTTAATTGATGACTCTAATTGGCCCCATAGGTGTGGATGTGAGCGTGAATGGTTGTCTGTCTATAAGTCATCTGTCTCTATGTGCCCTGCGATGGACTGGCGACCTGTCCAGGGTGAACCCCGCCTTCGCCCCCACCCCTAACGGGATAAGCGGTTGAGAATGGATGGATGGTAATGTGAAAGGGGTTGCTAATAGTGACAAACACTCAAGTCATTTGACTGATTGTTTGTATAAAACCAAACTAAAAGTATTGATTAGTGCAGCATCAATGTTGAGTTTGAGCCTTTATTCTATGATCAACATGTCTGTTAATATAACTTATCTTTACAACAGATCACTTTTGTGGACTTCCTCATGTACGAGCTGTTGGATCAACACCGGATGTTTCATCCTACATGCCTGGATGACTTCAAGAACCTCAAAGATCTTCTAGACCGTTTTGAGGTAAGAACACTCCACTGTTTGTTTCTCGGAGACAAACGGCACATCCTGCACATAGCACTGACAGTTGCAGTCAGGAAATTGAAAGTCTAGGGGCCAGTTTCATAAAGCGAGCTAAGAAAAGTTGTTGAGCCTAACAAATCAGTCGGGGCTGAAGCAGTTCCATGAAGGTCAATTCAATTTTATGCTCGTCTTTCATACAATCAGACTAAAGGTCTTTACACATCAAGACGAAACATTACGCACTGACAGAAACCTCTGTCCATCCATCTTCAACCGCTTATCCCGTTAGGGGTCGCTGGAGCCGATCCCAGCTGGCATTGGGCAAAGGCGGGGTTCACCCTGGACAGGTCACCAGTCCATCACAGGGCACATAGAGACAGACAACCATTCACGCTCACATCCACACCTATGGGCAATTTAGAGTAATCAATTAACCTAAACAGCATGTCTTTGGACTGTGGGAGGAAGCCTGTAGAAAACCCACACAAACGCGGGGAGAATATGCAAACTCCACACAGAAGAGCCCCAAGCCGGATTTGAACCTGTGATCTTGCTGTGAGGCGAGAGTGCTAACCACTGCAGCACCGTGCAGCCCAGTAACCTGGGTCCGTTGATCTTTTCATTATTCTATTTGTTATGAAAACTTGAAAAATTTGTAAAACAAGACAAAACTGAACGGCTTGGGGCTCTTCTGTCTGGAGTTTGCATGGTCACCCCGCGTTTGCGAGGGTTTTTTCCGTATTCCTCCCACAGTCCAAAGACATACAGGTTAATTAATTGATGACTTAAAATGGCATGTAGGTGTGAATGGTTGTCTGTCCCTATATGCTGGTCTTGAAATGTGTTTTTTACTGACCTGGTATTATATCATCTCATCATAGGCTCTGGAGAAGATTGCTGCCTACATGAAGTCGGACAGATTCATGAAGACTCCTGTCAACAACAAGATGGCCAAGTGGGGAAACAAGAAAGAGTAAAGGTCAATGCATTCATGCCTTTAGAGAAATATTGAAAGAAATGCAACTAACTCAGTAACTTGTAAATTCAGGACTAGAGAAAAGATTTTGTAGCCTTTTGTAAGCTTCATGTCTTTTTAATCACGTTTCACTTTCCCAAACATTCACACACCAGTTTCTGAAACTATTTCAGTTGAATCAGAATTGTGGAAAAAGGAAATCAGATTTGTATTGATATCTGTTAGAAACTTTAATTTGACTTAAAGCACTTATTATATTTGTTACATTGGAAAGATTTTTTTGGACAGAAATAAATCTTGTACTCACTTTACTTGGGACTCAGTTTCAAATTCACTTTCTTTAAGATACATGACATCTAAGCTTCAATTAAAAGAAAATATAATATAGGGTATAAGTTAATGCAGCAGAAGGGTGTACTGTCTTTTTATAGTATGTAATTTGGTTAACTGTAGTTATCGAACAAACATCTGTGATTATTTTGGGTTAATCACAGTTAAAAAAACCTGCACAATTTACTTGAAATAACTAGAAGTATATTATAAGTAAAACAAATTGCAATAAAAATTAATTTGAGTAACTAATTCTTGCTGCTGGTGATAAATTATACAAGATATATTAGTTTCAGTAAAAGTGCTTTCTCTTAAATAATAAATGCTGAAAGTAAATAATTTAAGACAAAAGGATGAATTAGACACCTATTCTAGATGTTGATGTTAGTAGCGGCCGTTGTACAGGCCTGATGGTTCACTGGCGAGCTGTAAGGAACGAGATGAAACATTACTGATGTGCTGCAAATGGATGTTAAGAGTGTGAGTATCACCAGTCATTACTTACTGCAATGGCTGATTTAATGGCCTGGAGCTGGAAGAAGACCTTGCCTCCGTCCTCTGGACACACCGTCCTGATCTCATCCTTGGTCATCCCCAGAAGCAGTTTACCAGTCAGCACCCCGAGGCTGGTCGCAGTGCTGCACAAGAGAAGGGCAAGAAACACTGACTATCGTCTTATTTACAAGACAAATATCTTACATCTCCAGGCAGTGTTAAAGCATACATCAAATTATATCACCGTTTAGCTTCTTTTTATAGAAATAAAACCAATTTACTTCATTTTCACAAATGAATACACCGATACTGACATTAATAAATAGCTAAAAATCTGAGTAGAACTCAGAGCAGCAGCTTGTCACCTTAGAGAGAAAAGCTGGTCCACCTTAACAGTTCGCCTTAAGAGAGTCTGAGCTGGCAGATACAGGAAGTCGGCTCCTGTCTTGACCAAGCTCCCAGGAAGAGCGCCGGTCATTGATCTCAATGTTTGTAGTGGTTTAATAGTGGTATTACAACTGCTGTGTCAGTCGCGTGGCGTCTAGACTTCCATTGAGAAAGAGATGTCTGTATGTCAATGAATCAACTCCCAAGTATGAACACTTCAATAGCCCTTACTTAAATCATTTGGTCCTAAAAGCTGTAAAATGCACTAATGGCCAAATCCAATGTTATTTCCTGCCTCTGTTTATGTCTACGGAGACCCAGACCGTGACGACAGCGCAAACTGTGACGTTAAAACCCTGAGACTAAGTCATGTGATCCACCGGACACTATTGCACATATAGGACATGCGCCCAATAAGACCCTAGAAGATCCGGGTACTTTTCCAGGCGGAAGTTGAGCCATGTTGGCTTCATGCACCGCCAACCATCTTTCATAGGAATGAACGGGGCCTCTTTATACATCCATTTATTCACCGACAAACTGTACACACACTGCTACACCTGCGTTCACAGCTACCACGCCACTGACAAACACACACTCACCGCCACCACACACACACTCGGTCTGTCAAACACTCGCTAAAGTTACGCCACGCTGACAGACCGTATGTATGTGACAACAGTGAGCACAAAGCCACCAGCAACGCTACATCTACTAAAGTAGCACAATCCAAACAGATACTGTCTGTCGTACACTTGCTAACATTACACCAGGCAGACACACACACACACTGTCGTCGACAATACGTTCAGCATCGTGGCTGCTACAGTAACTCTCGGATGGGTGAACTGCAGACTTGGTTGTCGTGCTCATATCCTGCAGCTGGCGCACCGCTGCATAAAACACTTGTCGGTTAGCGGTTAATAATTTGTTATGGGTCGGTGATGGTAGCTTCCTTAATTACGTTACATTAGCCCACCATTGTTTAGCTTTTTTTTTTTTTGTTGTTTTTAAAGAAATGATCCCTAGCTCCCCAATTATTTCACTTACATTTTGGAGAAACCTTTGTATTCCAGCCAGGCTTTGACCTCTGCAGGTGTGGAGGTCATGTCCAGAGTCACAGGGCCGCGAGTGTCCTGCTGTGGTGGAGAGCAAAAGGAATAAGATATCACACATTAGATTTACTGTCCATTCCAATACCCATACCACCATACTATTTAGTATGCCAGAAAAAGATTCAGGATGTCCCAATATGTAGTATGTGAAATGCAGTATGACAAATATACCAGTACTACTACATCGGGTGGCATTTTGCAGTATGCAAGCCAGCATGCTTTTCTGACCCACAATCCTCTCTGCAGCGGCTACATGAGCAACAGGGTCAAACTTCATGCAGCAATACATATTTTATAAGGGCAGCTGCAGCATGTACTAAGAGTAAAAACAAAAAGTTTGTGATTTGGAGTGTAGCCGTTGTTAAGTGGCTACTCAGGAGAGGTACGTGTTACTTAGCTCACCGGTAGGTCCTCTATGGGCTCGGCACTCTTCATCGGCTCCAGGACATTCTGAGGAACGTTGCCTTCCTCATCACGGCCGTTACGAACAAGCCACCACTGCTTGGATTTCTGAACTACCTGTAAAAACCCCAAAAAGATGAAACCTTTAAAACGTCTGACTGTTGCTACTGGCAGTCATGATTGTGACTATGATTAATATACAAACAGCTTTAAGCAAAACTGAATAGAAACTAGGCTGCATTCAGATTAATGTAGTATACAAGTAGAGGATGTGAAGTTATAAGCAGATTATTAAGATGGCTCTCTGCTGCCGATCCAATCAATGTCTACTGCTAGATTTATTTTCTTTTGAGTATTAGGGCCACATTCTGGGGGGGGGAAATCTGAGATTTCAAGAATACTAAGAGATAAAAGTCATTTTATGAGAATAAAGTTATACTATTTCAAGAAAAAAAGTTGTAATACTATGAAAATAAAGTCATAACCACTAGAAAGTGAATATTATGAGAAAAAAAGTTGTAATTTAATGAGAATAAAGTCATTAATTTCTGAACTGCTCTAGGTTTTTGTTATTTGGCTTTACCAACTTAGTCATTATATCCACATTATTGATGATTATTTATCAAAAATCTCATTATGTTAGTATTTTGTGAAAGCACCAATAGTCAATCCTACAATATCATTGCAATATCTACTGTACATTGAGGTATTTGGTAAAAAATATTGTGTTACTTGATTTTATCCATATTGCCCAGCCCTAGGTGGGTGTCAAAAACCAAATCCAACCCTAGTGCAAGTAACTTTGGGATTTACCGACACTGGGCATCAGACTCTGGACTAGTGATGTTAACGTTTAAAAACTTTTAATTGTTAACGACCCTTGTTTAACCGATAATTAACCGTTAACCAACAAGGTCAGTGTGACGCAAGAAGCAGTGCTCCAGCTGCAGTATATGAGCACAACAGACAACTGAGTCAACAGTTCACCATCAGGAGGGTTACTGTAGCAGCCACGGTGCTGCGTTCACTGTCTCCAGTTCACCGTCGGGAGGGTTACTGTAGCAGCCACGGTGCTGCGTTCACTGTCTCCAGTTCACCATCGGGAGGGTTACTGTAGCAGCCACGGTGCTGCGTTCACTGTCTCCAGTTCTCCATCGGGAGAGTTACTGTAGCAGCCACGGTGCTGCGTTCACTGTCTCCAGTTCACCGTCGGGAGAGTTACTGTAGCAAGACACACATCTGTTTGGGGGCGGCAGTAGCTCAGTGTAAGGACTTGGGTTAGGATGTGGAGGACCCGGGTTCAAATCCCCCATGGACCAAGACCAACTGGTTGCTGGAGAGGTGCCAGTTTACCTCTTGGGCACTGCCGAGGTGCCCCTGAGCAAGGCACCAAACCCCCAACTGCTCTGGGCGCTTGTCAGGAGCAGCCCCCTCACTCTGACATCTCTCCATTGACATGTATATGTACTGTGTACTGTGAACAGCAGAGTGTAAAACTGAATTTCCCCACTGTGGGACTAATAAAGGAATATCTTCTTCTTCTTCTTTAGTTTGTGCTACGTTAGCAGCTGAAGCGTCGCCGGTGGCTTCATGCTCGCCTTTGTCACACACGAACGGTCTGTCAGTGTGGCGTAACTTAAGCGAGTGTCCGACAGATCATGTGTGGTGGCGGTGAGATTGGGATTGTCGGTGGCGTTGTAGCTGTGAACGTAGCTGTTAATGTGGACCAGCTTTTCTCCTTTAAGTAACAAGCCACTCCTCTGAGTTTTGCTCAGCTTTTTATTTAATTATTATTTCTTTTAATCAATAGCGTTAATCCATTATATTTCTGAACTGTCTGTTAAGAAATATAATGGATAAATGGTTATATGTAAACCTCTGTAATTTGTTTTAGTTTAAGTCTGGATAATTTTCCTAATGGTTCACATTTGCAAGCACAAAAAAAGTTTCCAATGTTCACTAACATAGTGATTTTTATCTACAACTACAAGCATGTTAGAAATACAGGTATTGTGCTTGTGTTGTCCGTGTTAAGGTTCTTGTACCATCTCACCTCGACAACCTCTCCCTTCATAATGCTCAGCTCTCGGTTGTTCCTGGCCATGAAGTCGTAAATCACCCGCATGTACAGGGGTGGCTCACGGGGGCCGGGTGGGAGGTGCTGGCTGTTGCTCCTGCTGATTGGTCTGTTCTGATAAGGAAGTGGGGGAGACCTGCGTGAGGGGGCGGGCGGCTGCCAGCCGTCGTAGAACTCTGGGATATAAAGTGGGATGTCTTCGTCCGGCCAGCTAGACCTACAAGGTGACAGGAGGGTAGGAGTGAATTTAAAAATGAAAAGGATCTAATAACTTCACGAAACGCTCCTTTAATGAGCTTAGTCAGACATTGTGAGTGATGGATTTGAGATCATTCAAACATGACAAATGTGGCTTAAAGATACCCAGGGTATCACCTGGATTAACTAACCCTAACAAATGAGATCAACCAAACGGTCCTACAGCGCAGCGTATCAACTCGGTAAGTCAACCCAGGGTTCCTCAATCTGGCTATGAGAGCGTTCACATGAAGCAGGCAGTGTTTGCATTATCTGAATGAATGTGAGCATCTCTATGTGCGATGGACTGGCGACCTGTCCAGGGTGTACCCCCCATTCGTCCAATGTCAGCTGGGATCGCCCAGAAAGAGATAAGCAGTTGCAGATGAATGGATGGACCCCTTGACACAATGCCCTGGACCTCACTGAAAGAATCATTGATCTATAGGACATAAATGCAGCATTAACTCTGACCTATAGTTACATATCCGCGAACACACACTACACCCAGGTGAGGGCATGTCAGTGTAGGTGACACAATCTGAGGGTCATATACAGTATATGAGAAGGTAACAAGCTTGATAAAAAAGACTTGTGCAGGTGTGTGAGGGTTATATTATAAGACTGCCCTACCTGGGGAAGTTCCAGCTGTCTCCCAGAGACCTCCACAGCTGGTCCTCCTCCAGGTCGACGACCTCGCTAAGCAGCCGCACGGCGGCGTCTGTCAGCAGGGGGGAGAGCACAGTGGGTGGCAGGTCTGCAGGATACTGACGCAGGATCTGTGGAACGATGGAGGAAGGAAGGATCACGCATACATCACTGTAAATAATTAGGGTGTTGACAGTGGATTTGTCCAGCTTAGAGGAGCTCACCACGCCTAAGCTATTGAAGAAGATGTGGACAAAGTCGGGAGCACTGGGGCTGGTAAGTGCTCCGTCCAGCTGGCCCTGTAACACAGCGCATTTCAGTCAACACATCTGAGCGTTCACCGAAAACCTTTCCACAAACATTAATCTGTGAAGACATTCAAAGATTTGAAGAAGTATCTACCAGCAGGTTGAATCCATATTTGATTTTCTGAAGACAGGAGGTGTATTCGTCCCAGGGTGGCAGACTGACAGCTGGTGCTGCAGGAGAGAAAACACCTATCAGACATCTGTGCTATCAGCATGTCAGCACCTTTTCCACCTTATCCTCAGGGGCGTTAATGGAGAAATGATTATGGGTGTAACTTCTGGTGAGGTTGCGGAAGAGGCAGTAAGCTAGTTAGTCCCATAGCGCTTACCACCAACATCGCAAATCCTTTATTTTTTTACCAGATATTTAAGTCAACAGAGCTAAATATGCTAGTGTAGGTTATCTGAGGCAACTTATTTACGTCATCCTCCTGTCCCTCCACAGAAGAAGGTAGATGTATGATCACATTATCCCATTTGAGTTGTAATAAGTGGTGTTTTACTAGATTTTTAATCCAAATCACTCTAGGAGAGACAATTAGCGTAATGTTATGGAAAATTGTGGTTCCGGTTCAGTGACACCTGAAAGTTGCACCCATAATGTTTACTAATATTTTGAGGACTATAGGAGTAACATGTATGAATTTCCCCTTTAAGGATACATGTCCTTGGAAAGATAAACTGGAGAAAGATTATGATTACCATTCTTAGTAGATTTCTTCTTCTTTAGCGCGTTTTTTTTTTCTTCTTGTTCTCTTGCAGTGAAGAAGATGCATTTGCTGCAGCAGACACTTTGCCCATGAAGATCTCCAAATCATTGATGACGTGGTTTAAAATGTCCTGTGAAAAGGAGCACAAGATGGAAGGAAAACATATTCAGCTCGGGACGATATGTTCATTTCATGCCACGGTTATCCTGGCCAAAAAAAGTGCATGATATCACAATAATCATCAAAATATGCTTAAAACTCTACAAATGACTTGAAAACATACTGGAAACTTTAGCTTAGATTGTGTTAAGACACTAAAATATGTATTGCATGGTAAATAAGACACCACGCTTTTTCAAGTCACTTGTGATAACATTCATAATTATCCCAATAAAGGAAATTCACAGCAGGAAACCGATGAAGTGCCTACTCCGGGTAGGGAATGAGTCCTTATCCCAAGTGAAGGAGTTCAAGTACCTCGGGGTCTTGTTGGCGAGTGAGGGGATGACGGAGATTGGCTGGAGAATCGGAGCAGCGGGGGCGATACTGCATTCACTTAACCGCACCGTTGTGACTAAAAGAGAGCAGACCCGGAAGGAAAAACTCTCGATCTACCAGTCAGTCTTTGTTCCTGCTCTCACCTACGGTCATGAGGGCTGGGTCATGACCGAAAGAACTAGATCGGGTACAAGTGGCCGAAACAGGTTTTCTCTGGAGGGTGGCTGGCGTGAGAAGCTCAGTCATCCATGAGGGACTCGGAGTAGAGCCGCTGCTCCTTAGTGTAGAAAGGAACCAGTTGAGGTGGTTTGTGCATCTGGTAAGGAGGCCCCCTGGATGCCCCCTCACCTCCCCATATAGGAAGATGCTCCAGGCACAACCAGCAGGGAGAAGGCACCAGGGAGGACCTAGGACTAGGTGGAGAGATTATATCACCACACCGGCCTGGGAACGCCTTAGGATCCCCCAGTCAGAGCTGGTTAATGTGGCCCAGGAAAGGGGTCCCCTGCTGGAGCTGTTGCCCCCGCGACCTGACCCCGGATAAGCGGTTAACAATGAGAGAGAGCGAGGAAATTCACCTCGATCAACTAACTGAGAGCGTTTTATAGTTGTGATCCACAATATAATCCTACATCGTTCCATCCATAGCGGCACGGAGGAGCTTTCTTAAGAACCGTCATGTATGAACATGTTTTCCTTGAGATTTGAAAGATGATTAGACATCTATGATAATGTATCACTGATGCAATCCACTACTCATAATGTATAATTTAACAGTTCAACTGGCAGCACTGACCGTGTTCCTCTCTGTGTCCGTCTGCTCAGCGACCTCTGGGCTGATCTGTAATTCATGAAGATCAGGATGCTGCATTGTTGCTTCTTGTGGGGTGTAGACCCGAGGAGGCGGCATATTTTCTACAAGGAAATAAAATCAAGTATTTAGAGACAAACAATCTACTATTACTATGTTTATATGCACACTAATAATCCACTATTATTCTGAATATGACAGTACTGTGAATTTGATAACAGGCATTGACCTCGAACAATCAAAGTTAGGATAGGTCATCGTGCAGCGAGTCTCGAGAGAGCTTTTTGCAAGTTTTCCAATCAGCGGGTTACCTTCTAGACACGACCTCTTGCCTGTTTACGTCCAGCTCTGTGTGTTGGAAACAACTCAACTAGCCTAGTTTGCAGAAATGCTGCTCAAAAGAAAAGCCCACATTTCTTGTGGGAAGGTGAAACACACCTACTTTTAAACATTATAAAAGACTTGGATATCAGCGGGTCTTTTTGATACGCACAAATATCGTGATTGCAGACTTTGGGATTTTCTTTCAGAGGATTCGATGAAGTCGTACCTGGTTCTCTGTTCCTCTGTTGGGGGGGCGGGTGGTCCGGTGGCGGCGGCGTCCTCTCTGGCTGCACAGGACGAGGTCCAACCTGCCGGAAGCTTCCTGGAACATGTTGCCCGATGAGATTCTCAAGATTAGTCCTGAAAACATCAACGACAGACAGCAGTTAATGCATTTTACTCTTCAGTTTCTTTCTTGTGTCGTTCCTGTTATGCAGCAACAGTTTGGCCTCAATAATCTTTGAAATAAATTATGGATTTTTCATGTTTTTTTTTTTTTTTTGCATTATACAAGAATAGTGAAAACTTACTGGCCAATCTCACACACTCAAATAATAATCCTTATATCAATAGTAGTGGTAGTAGTCTTTTATTTGGAGGGCGAGAAACTACAAACTAAGAGTGTGAAAAATAATCAGGGCATCTGTGGAAGAAGTACACAGAACTTTTTAATTACTAATTACTTATAATTTAATTCTAATTAAAGTACTGTGTAATACAGTGTAGAAATACTTTGTTACAAGTAAAAGTCCTGTATTCAAATCTTGCTTGAGTAAACTTATTAGAATCAAAATCTACTTATAGTTTCAAATTAAAAGTATTTACTATTATGCAAAATGTCAGAATAATAGATATCATATTATTGTATTATAATTATTGATGCATTACTGTATACATCACATTGTTATTGCAGCTGGTTATGGTGGGGAAAATATTAAATACTTAACTACAATCTAGCTGTTGTACAATCTACAATAAAGTATCATTATTGATTATCTGATTGAGATTATTCTTACAAAATATCTGTAAAGTAACTAAAGCTGTCAAATAAATGTAGTGCAGTAAAAAGTACAATATTTCCCTCTGAGATGTAGCGAGGGAGAAGTGTAGAGTAGTAGAAAATGGAGATACTCAAGTACAACTACCTTAAACCTGTATTCAAGTGCAGTACTTGAGTAAATGTGCATAGTTACATTACATCACTGCTTCAGGGACACAGAAAATGATGAATATATAGATATACACACACATACAGTATACTGTATTTACATATACAATCAGAGTTTAGTATGGCCTATAAATTATTTAAGAATTAACAGACACGTGTACACACATATATATACACTGTGTATACTTATACAATCAGTGTGTTTAGCATGGCCTATAAAATTAGAAATAAATTATTTATAAATTAATTAATTTAAGAATTTTAGTATTTTTTCAGAATTATGTTGTTCTTGGATAATTTGATTACTCTGGACTGGCGACATGGTAAAACTGAGCACATGGTACCAAAAGGTATTTTAATGTGCATTATTCTTTGTTTATGTTAAAAAGAAGACCTTAATCTACAATTTAAGCCATTTGTAATAAATATTTATTACATTTTAAAGAATATGAAGCAGTGCGGTGTGATGTGATTATTGTACCTGATGTCAGACTGGTCTCTGCGTGGCTCCACAGCATCTCCTCCTCTTTGGACCGCCTTATCCAGATCACTCTTGACGAGCCTCGCCTGGTAAAACACAGCTGCTTTAAATCAAACTACCACGTGATACCAGCAAAAGACATTTGTCATGAAATGGTGATAATGGAACAGCCTTGATTTCAGACATGTCACATCGTCCCTCCTCTGGATGACGACGGTGAAGAGGCCACTGGTGAAATGCGACTCACCCCGGTCTCCTCACACTGGAACAGGAACACCTGGCGGACGGGTTTGTTGCGTTCCTGCACGGTGATGGTGAGCAGAGAGTTGTAGGCGCAGCTGTCAAGCACAGCTTTGGTTTCCAGGATGCAGCTCAAAGGCAGCGACTCCAGCTCCGACTTTAGGACCAGATTAAACAGGACAAACAGGTTTATGAAAAACACAGTTACTAATCAATTCTGACAGGATCGACGTACAGACAAAAGTTGAGCTGTATATGTGAAGTGTGTAGCTGCCAACCTTGGTCTCAATGTCACTGAGCAGCAGGTATCCACTCTGAACCTCCAGGATCATCTCCTGAGGCCACAGACGACCTTTGGCGTCCAGCCTCTTGAGCTTGGCCAAGCAGTCGTTCAACGTCTTCATCTCCTGGCCGTCCAGCTCGCAGGTGAACAGGTGCTGTGGAGTCAATGTTGAGATGTCATGGATGAAGAGAGATAAAGGTCGTACTGTGTGAAATCTGCACCGCGTGGAGACGCTCATTTACCTCCACTCTGACGTGAAAGTTGTCCGGATGTCTGTTCAGTGCCTCGGAGTACTCCTTTCTCTGCACTGATGTAAAGAAAATGGACTTTACTGTCTTTCAGAGTAAAATAGCACAGTAGCAGGTTCAGTTTTAGGGCTAGAGTGAAGGTACAGATATATGAAACTAGAAAACATATATGTGTATAGATATGTGAATGAAAGTGGGTTCTATGGGTACCCACAAGTCTCCCATTTACAGGTATGCCCACTTTATGATAATGACATGCAGTATTAAGTGTTATTTTCTCCTAAAATGATGTTTGAATATTTCTGGATACTGGGTTCCCTCAACAGTGTTGAATTACATAAATTAGGTATCACTTTAAAACTGAGACTTTGTGGATCCAATGAGCCCAATTACATTCAATTGTGATGAAGTTAGTCACCATAGGAGCCACTTCATCGTAGTGTGACCATTTTTTACCTCACTGTATAAAATGACCTGTGGTGACCTCTATGATAATCAAAGCCTCATGAAACTTTACATCCACAAACTAGAGGCCATAATCATTCAGAGGATGGATGGCTATCATAACTAGATTGACAATAAGGGGGGTTTCTGGGTGGTTTAAACAACAGAAGTGCTCGCCATCCAATTGCCAAAAACTGCAATTCTTGCAGAAATCTCCAAATGTCAAAAGTTTGATATCAAATCAAAACAGCATGGCTTTTTCTATGGTGTTCCTCAAGGTCTTGGGGAAAAAAAAATAACCTTCACCCCCCCCCATATATATATATATATATATATATATATATATATATATATGTGTGTGTGTGTGTGTGTGTGTGTGTGTGTGTGTGTGTGTGTGTGTGTGTGTGTGTGTGTTGATAAGAGAACATACTGTATATTGATTTCCCACTGGGTCTGGACATGTTGTTTCTCTGAAGTGGAGCAGCCTTCAGGTCATCTTGTTGGAAAGCTCTCCTCTGCTGAGGAAGGTCCTCTGGTGAGAAACCCCTAAGGTGAAACAAAAGCTCAGGGATTTGAAGATAAACACAGTTACCACAACACAGCAGTGTTTTATCATGAAAGGGTGTGGACACTGTAGTGGTGTAAAGAGACTAATTAATGCTCAAAGTCTTCACCAAGTTAATTCCTGTGAATCTGACAGTGAAGTTACATTTACTAACCTCGGGGAATATGAGAAAGGTGCAGTGTTACCAAACATTTTCAAACTACGTCTGTCCTTGTTGGAAGAGATAAAACTTCAGATTAGCAAGAATCCTTCAGAGCCACTCCGACCTGTACGGAAAGATGTTTCTCATGCTGGTAAAACGACTTTTTCACAACAGACATTTTGACTTGTTACAGTAGGAAAAGCACAGGTATAAATCATGAAATTAATGATGGTTTAATCCATTTAGCTATTTTGATGTTGTATTTGATCTCTGTAATTATAATACAACAGCAGCGGGTGTTGCGTTTTTAAGTATTTCCTTCAGTGATGCTGCTTCACCAGCGTTGTGTGAAAAATGGATATTGCAGGTCGTTCTGCTGCTTTAACTTTACATCAACTTATAACAAAGGGATTATCTGAACCAGTGAAAGATATCACCGAGGTTGGAACTGAAATTAAAAAAGGAATAACCTGCAGGCTACCACAACATTTTATATGACAAATATTGACTTATTTTTTGAGTTGTGGTGAACAAGTAGAACCATTAAATGTATATTTCTCTCCGTTTCAGTAAATATTTATTATATTATTTATTTATGCTGATTATTTGTTTGCTACATGTTAATGCTACTGTTAATATCATTTATTCTTTTTTTTATTTGTTTGAAATGAACAAATAGAAATAAAGTGAAACAAAATGGTTGTCACTGTCCACTTAGCATGAATCCAAATTAGTATAGGTCTGTATGAAAATAATATGCAAGACAGGCATATCGTTTGTTTTCATCAATGGCAGAATGGTGTGTTGCTTTAAAAGTTGTGGCCGAAAGGTAAGCAGGATGTCCAGTGTTTCCTATACTAAAGGAGATAAGAAAGGAAGCATCTTTCCTAAAAATTTACAGGATTTAGACTGCTCTGTTATATTCGATTTTTGACAATGTTACGCACTGTTCCTTTAAGCTTATATTTACACTGTACTTTACCATTTGCTATTATCTGTGCAAACAGAAGCAATAAGAAAACACTAAAATTAAATTCCCTGTTGGTTAATGGTTATAAGTAAATGGTTAAAATGAACAATTCAGTAATTATTAATCTGTCTTTGAGACTTCAACTCTTGACTCAACTTGGATCTGAATAAGTAAATCAATAAAGAGTACCTTTACACAAATTATTCAGTTCAGTAAAAACAGGCAACACAAGCACATTACAGATGAAATTCAAAGTGTCACATACCTCCTGGATTGAGTGTAGGCTGCAAGATGAGTTTCCTGTCAACACCTCACTATCTGTAAGAGCAAACACGTTCCCATTTCTGAACAGGACATAATGCAATCAATCAAGATTAATTTAAACTCCCTTTATTATACTCACCTTTACATAATCTATGCATTACTTGTCAGCGTCAGCTCCGCTCCGGCGTCATCTTTCCCTTCTTTTAAACCGATTTTCTAGCGAGCAGAAAACACCTGCTACCGAGAAAATTTCCTTGACTTCCTGCTTGAGGTCTCCAGGATCAAAGTGCAACGATCTGACGGGGAGTGACGGATCAGGAGGCTTGCAGCGATTTGTCACTTGAGCATAAGTATTTGAGTTGTGGTGAAAGGCAGCGTATCTGACGCTCATTATGAGTCCAAAGGTTTAGAAATGCTTCAGTATCTCTTTCAGAGCGTGCAAAGGTCTCAAGTGCTCCAGAAAATGCCTTTATGTAATTACCCAGCTCAAGCTTTATCTATTATGGCTATAAAAAAGGTGACGGTCACCTAACGTCATAAGCAACATACATAAGCAAAGGTTAAAGTAAAAGTTGAAAGAAATGAACGTTTGTTGAAGTAGAAAAACACAACTACACAAGATGAATAAGAGAACCATTTATTTTACTATCAGGTGACGTGTAAATACTGTACACACCCATAACACATCGACAGAGACAATCTTTGAAGAGGAAATAGTTTATTCTGTAAAGAAAAGCGAACGTCTCGTCTTGGGACCATGAGTTGAGGTTTAGAGAAGTCTTCCCTGAAGACTCGACAGTTTAGACAGCAGCTTTGGCCTGAGTGGCCTTGGCCAGAGCCTTCAGGTCTGTGATGCACTTCGCGATGCTCTCTTTCTCCTGAAAACACAGTAGCACACAGATAGGACGCATCATCTTGTTGATGTATGTACAAGACAGTAAGAACATAGGATCACAGGTCAGTTAGGTAACTTTTTCACAATAAGGATAATTTAAACATTGTGATTCATACCATCGTTAAGTAAACTATTCATTAGAAGTGTAATGATTCATCTACTACACCATCATCATCAATTTATATTCAGCTACAACTATGTATATCCAACTACATCGATAGGTACTCGGCCAGTTGTCCTTCACAGGGAACATATCCATCTTAAATCAATTTGCATCCCTGTTTTCTCAACAGTACGTTCACAGGATATCAAAGGGGAGGAGGACCTCGTCCATGTTGGTGATGTGTTCTAGCCGGATCTTATTTTCAGTGATCTTGTCCTTGCAGTAGGTGCGGAAAATGGCTCGCTTTTCTTTGTAATCCTTTGGCAGCTGCTGCAAGATGGTAGTTTTTGTGCGTATGGAGAGATTACGCCTTTTCATAAAAACAAAAGCACAGAGAAGGACCTCCTCAAAAGTCGCTGATTTTCATGTCAAGCGCTACCGCTGCTGCCTTGGGTCGAACAGAAACTGTAGAGATGCTTCTACCTGCTGCTCTCTGCTGAATAACCCACTGTTCAATTTTGTCCTCTAACTGTGGCCATCTTGCTTTGTTCCCTTGGAAACTGTTTGGTCTTCTTTACTTGGGGCAGGTCATCTTCTTGCTTCCTCCACTTCCGTACCATTGATTCATTCATATTAAATTGTCTCTCTGCTGCTCTATTACCATATTCTGCTGCCTAACTGAGCCTTAAGCTTGAAATCCGCTTCGTAAACATGTCTCTTCACAGGTGCCATTTTGGGCTCCTTATACAAACACACGATAATGTTATGGTGCCGATATGTCGAAGCACAGTAACAATAGGTATTACTCCGCGAGGCGCCTGACTACCGTTACCATAATGCTCCGACAGTCCAGCCAGCGGTGCGGCTTTGAAGCTTACCAAACTCATAATAAAACATTTTGACAGATTTTTGAGCGCCCTGTACCACATAAAATTGGTTCGAGGAGGTCAGTAAACAACCAGAATTGATATATAAGGCGCACTGGATTATAAGGCGCACTGTCAATTTTTTTTAGAAAATACGGTAAATCAACTCCCCAGTACAAACACTCAAAAAAAATCATTAGGTCTTTAAAAATGTAAAATGCACTAATGGCCAAATCTAGAGATATTTTCTTCCTCTGTTTAAGTCTCTGGCGACCCAGACGGTGACAACAGTGCAAGCCGTGACGTTGAGACCCCATGACCGAGTCATGTGACCAAGCGGACGCCACTGCACAGTAGGGGTCAATAAGACCTAGAAGATCGGGATCCAGCTATTTATTTCACAGTCACACTGATTGAACTTTTGGCAAAAAGAAAAGTTACTATAATCAATTTCAAGTCATTGAATCATATCGTATCCTCTAGATGAACCAAATATCGTCCGTGAATCATATCGGAACCATGGAAAGTGATCGTTACATCCCTACAATTCTTTTATTATCTTATGTTAATTAAGTAAATCAATAATGCAAAAATCAATAGGGCTGCTGAGTTTTCTGTATTACTGCTGATACAAATCCAAACAAGTATTTTTCTTTAACTTTTTTCATTTGACAAAAGCCAAAGGTGTTAAACAACTGGGTGTAATCTTATATTCAAGGCATTTTACACTTAATAAGCATTCACAGCATCAGATATTCCATTAACTCTAACATATATAATCTTAATTGGCCTTAAAATAATCCTTGAAAGTATTATTACTACTATTATTACATTTGTGATTAACAATTTTCATTCAACAGTAGCTCAGTCACATTGACCCAAAAATACACTGAGATTGTGCAAATGTTTGAATGTGCAAAAAGTTTAAGTTGATTAGGTGCAACATACATATTTTAAGTATTTTATATTAAGTTATATTTGACTTCCTCAAGAAAAGACACAATAGAGGAGAGAAGAGTGAATCATGCCTACATGTGTGTTGACCAAGCAGAGATAACATTAAATGAGAAAAGCTGATCATAAGGAGAATAAATATTTGAAGGCAACACTGGATGACTGAAAGACTATTATATAATTTTATATTTTGAAATGGCACCTGAATTTTGTGTTTTCCTTTACATCAATTTAAGATATTTCCACCATATATTGGTCCATAATAATTCACAAGAATGCAGGAAATTAAGTGTTCAAAGTTTCCTGGGGGGACAACTCCCAGACCCCCCCACCTGATGTGTCGCCTCCATCACCTGGGTTCCTGGCTGGGACTACTATTATCATACTATAACACTATTTAAACCCAGCTGGAAAACCCTGCATTAGTATATGATTTCAGACACAACCTTAATCATCCCTAAAAGTGTTTTGTTAGCCCAGATTATCCTACAGGAGTTTCCAAAACAGTATTGAGGTTTGATATCCAGCCTCGACAATGAAATGATAGATCATGAAAACAAACTGGCACTAATATAAATTATTAAAATTAAGCCTAGAATGGTAAAATGCAATGCAAATTTCCCCAAAAGGCTCTTGTCACATACATCAGCACCCAGGCGGAGGCTTCAGGCACAAAAAGACTGACCTGCTGAGGAGTGATGCTGCTGACGACACTCTTCTCCACCCAGCTGACCATGTGCTCCTGCTCCATGCGGGCGTGGAGATGCTGCAGGGCCACCTGGTAGTCTAAACGCCTCTTCACCTCATTGGTCACCATGTGTAGCCTCTCTCTGTAGTTGGTCTCCAACAGCATGGCCACATTGTTCTGAGAGGAAAAGAGCAGTCCACGCTATAGAAATATCTGGTCTACACTTGGGTTGCTAAAATTCTTGGCATTTAATCCTGAAATAATCATGCTGTAATTTAAGAAAATAAGTATAGTTTCAAATTTGATGAGTCAAGCTGATCCGGACAGAGGTGATCACTGTAAGCAGTTTCCACTGTACTATGAGAAAACTAAATTAATATCGGGGGGGGGGGGGGGGGGGGGAGATAACCCTATAGCCAATAATGTTAATCAGTTAAAATGCTTAATGTCGGTTATCAGTTAAATGGTTAATTATTAAAATCCCTATAGTTTGCTGTTTTAGAAAAACATCTGAAGATGACAGAATATGCTATGTGCTAATAAATGCAGCCAGAATTCAGTTAGAAACTGGACATTTTTAAACAGACTGCAAATAAATATAAAGAGAAGCAAATGCACCACTGCAATTCACTGATACAGCTGGTTGGTGTGTTGCATAGCTCAGTGTTGACTCTAACAACCTTTATTTATTTGCAGATTTATTTATTTAATTTTCTCCTAGTACAGTGATGGTAGTGATCAAGTCTGTCCAGATCAAACTGAACACTATAAGTGGATGATTACTAGAACCAAATTTTTGCTATTGTGCATCATTTCTCATGCAGTTAACCATCTAACTGACATTTCTATATTTATTACACGAATATCCCTGTGTGCCGCAGAGCCGGCTGAGGATCAAGGCAAAGCATTATCAATGCACTTGACAAGGACAACTGCAACCACATGTGCTTTCCCCATGCTCATTTGGTTTTCATTCATTTTCTCATAATGATAATGTGCACGCAGCACAGGTAACGTTATGCAGCTGGAAAGTAGATGGTCCGGGAGGCAAAGTATCAAGGGAGTAAAGTAAAAAATAAAAATTCATTTAACGTTGGTCTAATGTAGTTTTTAAATGTTCTTCCATATGTCATGCATAAAAAGACCCCAAATGAACACTGTAAGCAGACTACTTGATTACTTTAAGTTAATTATTTAAACAGCATTTGTATAGGAGTGAATGTGTCCAAAGCTTTTTGATCCATATAAGCGGTTCATCGCTGTAACCGTGATTACAATAAGTGGTTTCCACTGTATTGCAGCACCACACATTCATAGTAACCACAGCAGGTTTCTTTGGCTACTCTGTGATGTTGTTGCAATTTCTACTTGTTGCCAGCAGAGGCTGATAAATGTCAAAAATCACATAATGACGCTGGGCAGCATACAGCAGTCAGTATGGATTGTTGAGTAAATATGAAGCAGTATATTATGAACAGTGAATATACTGGTAAACAGAAATGGACAAGTCGATGCTGCTTACCCTCTTGGCATCAAAGAGCATTGATCTTCCCTCTGCTCTCCACTGTTCCTTCTTCTCTTCCTTGATAGCCTGAGCCAGGCTGGACATGGCGACGTCCTTCACCTCCTGAGCCTGAGCCACTTTCTCCTGCAAACACACACACAGCAGGATCACAGGGGAGCTTGAAAAGGCTGTGCACAAAAAACATACTCTGATGTGAAATTTTAAATACCCAATTATTAGCCAAATATATATATATATATATATATATATAACACAACTTGGTATGGTTATCAACCCACCTCATTCAATTTGTCAGCAAAGGCTGCAACACTGGGACCAAACTTCTTGATACCATAGATGATGACGCCGCCGATGGAAGCAGCAGCAAAGGTCTCGTGATTGATGACGTAGATTTCCTTAGAAAGCATGTAGAGGAGGAGGCCAGTGCCCAGCATATATGGTCCTAGCGAGAAACCGAACCATGTAGAATTGATTGATGACAATTTAAAAAGTCAGGGAGTTACAAAGCATAAAAGAATGTAAAATACAACAACAATAACAATAACACAACACGGTTGTGGGTTTTTCATGTTTTATCCATTTATGATTGTGTTAATTTCGTTTTCTTAGTCTTGTAAGCTGTTTTGGTGTTTCGCAATACATAAACTGTCATATTCTATGATGTCTTTATATAAAGAAAACATATACCTTATAACGCATTATAACGCAACTTCATACATTGAAAAACCCAATAAACACAGTATGGAGGAAAAAAAAAAATAAAAAATAACCTAAAATTGAGTCTTGTTACTGACCTGTAACTCCAGTTTTTGGGTACAGGAGCTGGAAAATCTCCTCTGGGAAAATGCCATGACGGACTTTGCCTCCCTTCTCTGGCAGAGGGGGCACTGGGGCCAGACTCTGGGAGGATGTGTGCAGGGAGCGGGACGCCTGGACCAGACTGTGGGAGGCAATATAGCAGCTTATATTTAAGATACAAGATTTATATTTGTTGTTGCTACAACTTATCATCATGTTAGTAACAAATGCTGTAAATAAAACAACTTCTAAAGTCACCTACCCAGCTCCAAGTGGACCGCTGCTTTTCAGGCCATTGGCTGCAAACAGAACAGACAATCACAAATTCAGGGGTGCAACTGGTTTTCCACTGATGTTTAATCTCGGTTATTTTCTTAATTAATCCACACTGTTTCAACAAATACTATTATAACATTCATGATGGTTGGAATAATTGCAAAACTACTGTATTATCACATGTAATAAACTGGTAACGATGTGCCTTCACTGTACAATGACAAAAGTCAACAGAAACCAGTTACAGCATGAGGCTGTTCCAATACCTGATGATAGCTAAACTAATAGAAATGTCTGGTAGCAACTACGCTATCTTCAGATGAAACTTGTGCAAACATTAAAATAAAAACACGTTTGACGGATTTGCAACGTGAAGCCAGTGGAACTTATCTTACAAACGTAAAGAGCACAAACACGACTAATGCTAGCTGAGGTGACATTTACAGGCGTCCTAAGCTAGCGCTAGCTACTGTAGCTTTGGTTTGCTAGATGGTTAGCTATCGTTATCTAGCTTAGCTATAACCGACTGGTAGTGACGTGTGCTAAAAAAAGACATACATGCTATACAGTCAATAGCATTCCCAATAACTGTCGACATAAATATACAAGAAATAAACTAACCACGGTTGGAGAGTGTACATCTTGCTTATAGTTACTCCAGCTACTTAAAGCTAGCATTAGCATGTCTCATTCAATGTGCGGCCTGCACTTTACCCTTCAGCTTCACACTCACTTTTAACTTTAGTTTCTCCTGCTTGACAGTTCGGTTAGACCAGAGCTTAGTGCGTTTTATTAATCAATAAAAGCGATATTAATGCATACCTGACACAATAACGAGCCTGGACAGCATGTTTGGAGGATGAAGTGCCAAGTTCTTGCTACACCGGGCACCCTTGTCTTCGTGCCCTTCTGCAAAGAGCCACAAAGATGGCGGAAACACGAGATATCCTCCTGAAGTATCGCGAGAGTTGGAGTAGCGTTCCTATTTTTAAAACTGGTAAAGGAGGCACAAGATGGCGCTGTACGTGAGGATGAAATTTGTCACTGGCCTGACTTTGAATTTGGATTAAGGTAATTGTGGTATTATTGGAGATAGTTGTGATGCTAAAATCCGATGTGTTGGGTTAATTAATTTTAAAAACGCTCATGACTCTAATCAAAACAAGTACAAGTAAATCAGTCAGCTTAATACAACTAATGCATGCACAAGCATACACACCACCAGCAAATGATGAAGTTGATGCCATTTACAGCTTCAATGAGAAATTAGACTGCTGTTCTGAAAAAAAATGTAAATTTCCATGAGGTAACCACACACAGACACACACCTCATAGCTCTCTCTCCCATGTGGTGTGTTTTATCCCAGGCTGCATGCAGGGGGAATTGTCTGGGTCTGAGTGTAATCTTGGGGCCCACCCGTGTATGGCATCAGGCTGATGCGAGTGGCTGGTGAGATAGAGGAACATATGACGCTGTGGTTCTCTTCACTTCCTGTAAAGTTATGCTCAACAGAAACAGCTACATGTGAAACACAGGCGAAAACCCCCCAGACACTGTTTCAGAAGAGAGAGAGAAAATGGATAACTTCTTTATCACCACATGAAGACTTTTCCCCACTGAATGAGATGGCATTGTAGGTAAGATCCACCATGGTTTTCTGCTTATTGAGCAATATTTTGTCTTTGCATTATCTTACATTTTCCCTCCACGGCCTCAGTCAACACTTGCAAGGGCCTCGTCTGTCTTTGAGACAAGAGCTTTTTGACAAAATACAACAGTGCAACCACTGCAACATCTGCGTTACATTTACTAAAATTATTACTAAAAGCACTACAATACGAGCTACTACTAAGCCTACTGCTTCTACTACACCCACATGGTTCATGAAGTAAATGCATGTCTGTACACAGAGCATCCCTAATGTAAAATATACTAAAATATACAAATTTTATGCATACTTCTTGCATACTTTCTTTATTTTCCTTTAAGCATGTAAAAGTCTCTTGACATTAAAATATCAGAGTTTGAGAAATAGAGTTTTAGAGCATATTTGAAACACTGTTTTTTCTATGTATATGTAAAAAATGAAAAAACAGACTGTTACAGTATTATCTTCATACTGTTTGAGCCATCATTTTTGCACCTGCAACACTACCCATAACATTTTATACACATAAGTAAGTTATATGATTTCAACTCAGGTACATTGTATATTTCATTTCATTTGCTAACCCTAATCCAATGTTGCTGTAGGCTCGAGGCACTGTAACAGCCAGAGCAGCTGCCATGGACGCCCTGGCTGTCAGTGTAACGCAGCTCCCCCCAGTGAAACCCTTTGACCAAATAGTGGACATCAGAGCAGAGAAACGTGAGCACCTGCGAGGACGCAACAACGTGACCTCGTGCCGCAGCCCTACGAGAGAGTTTGACACGCGACTGATAAAGAATGAACTGAAGGAAAAGAGGCACCTTGAATTTCTGAGGAGGAGATCAGTGAGCCCGGAGCTGTCAAACTATTCCCCCAGGAGAAAACCTTCACCAAAGACATTTTCAATGAAACATCACAGTTTAATCGGCAAGTCAGAGACATTGCATACAAATGTACAAAATAATCCCACTAATGGGAGGCATCCAGTGATGATTTTACCACCAAACAGCAGCATAACTGATGGCCCAAGCACCAGCAACTGGGTAAATATCCTTTGACATTGTTAGATGTGTTATTTCACCCTCATCTGTCCATGTTCACAGAATCTTCTTCTCTGTCCTCATATCCTCAGGCGTCATTATGGTCAGAACAGGTAACACTGATGAGGCAAGAGAAAGGCCACACAAGTAAACAAGCATCTACCTCCACACCAGCGATAAAGGAGTCAAACCAGCACAGGACACAGAGCACAGATAGACGAGAGAATAGTATTAATGGTAAAAGTCTTGCATTGTTGCATGCTTTCACTGTCAAATTATCCTTCATACTAATAATGCTTTTATAATGCTCCTTTTGTCAAGGTCAAAAGACGAGCATCAAAACCTTTATCCAAACGGAAGGGATTCACCAAAAATTCTCTGTCCAAACTGAAAATATTCTCCAAAAACAGATACTACAAGATACCAGTATGCAGACGGAGTGAGTTGAGTTTATATCCCAACTATGATACCTGTGATCAGTGTTTTATATTTCTATAATGATATATTTTCTTCTGTGCAGGTCTGGTTTTGTCACTGTTAAGGAGTCAGTAAGTTTCAAACTCCTGATTTATTCACTGGGGTTTTACATCTAAATTGCATATTGCAAAAAATAACATTTACTAAAATACAAATGTTTAATGTCTCTTATCTCTCACATTATAGGATCTTCAGAGCTTAACTGACTACTTGCAGGTAAACCAAACAATCCTTTTCCAAATCAATTCTGTGCTGTTTTGTGTGTTCTCAAAAGCAAGGCCATGTCACTTTGACAGATGAAATAACTATGGCTGCCCCCTCTTAGTCGACTAATCTGTCATTTTGGTTTTAGTCAGCTGAGATTTCTTAAGTCCACCATTTTAATGCTTTTTTTCCATGCTGAATGACGTATTTCCAAGAAACTTATGAGCAAAAACTCAGAGACATCTTTCAATTAAATAAACTAATCAATTAGTTAACAAAATCATATGGTTTTAGTTAATTAAGGATTTCTTTTGTTGAGGGCAGCCCTAGAAATAACACATTCGTCCTCTAGTAAATGAAACATTATAAGCCGCATAACTCATCCTCCCTCAGTTAAACCCACTCAAGGATTTTCCTGATAAAGCCTCACTTGGTCTGGTATGACCTATGACCTGTAACTGAATGGAGACTAATGTTAGCTAGATTTAGCTGCATTACTGACATTATTACATAAGTGTGTGACTTTTTTCCTCTTGCCCTTCTTTGCCATCATCCCATAGACTATTTGTCACTTTTGGCTACAATTAATAAGCAAAAGTTAGATGGTTTTGCTTTGTTTATATGATCTGAAGCTACTGTGTAGCCTGCAGCTTATGGTGGCTAATGTTTGCTAGATTTAGCTGTGTAACTGTCATAACTGAAATAAGTTTGACATTTGTCATCTTGTCATACTGTTATCCAACATTTTACCATTTACCATCATCGCATACTTGTAACTGTGGCTACAGTGGTTGTCAATAAGCAAATGTAGACATTTTTGCTCTGTTTATATGATCAGAAGTGACTGTATGACTTGTAGCTTATGGTGTTAGCTAGATTTAGTTGTGTAACTGCCATTACTGAAATAAGTTTGACTTTTCTCTACTTGTCTAATGTTGCTCTACATTTGTCTATTTACTATCACATGATTGTCACTTGTGGCTACAGTGGCTGTTTTCCCTTGTTTACATGATCTGACTCTTCTTGTCCTTCTGTTACACATATTACCATTTACCATCATCCCATAATTGTCACTACGATGGCTGTTAACAAGCAAAAGTTAGTGTTGCTTTGTTTATATAACCTGAAGCTACTGTATAGCCTGCAGCTTATGGTGGCTACTGTTAGTTAGATTTAGCTGTGTAGCTAACATAATTGAAGTCTGTGACTTTATTGTAACTTATCTATTTGTATGCTGTTGTTGTTTTCTGCCAGGAGGCCCTGTGGAGAGAGGAGGCTGTGAAGAAGAAGCTGGCAACCCTCCAGGAGAGCACGACAAACCTCATGAACTCCTCCAGCAAAATATGGACGGTAAGACTCTCCATCAGTATGCACAGGCTATCATCAAGCACACCCCCCACTGTTTCACAGTTACAGTTTCCAAATATCTTGTTTTATAAGGTCATGCAGTGTCTTTGGCTCCCTGGTTGACATTACACTGAAAATGTCTTTTGTCGCAGTCGAGTTCACAGCAGTGTATGACGGCTGCTACCTCAGGAAGGCCTATGCAGTCTGTGGTTTGGAGCTTCCTGCTTCCGCTCTAGCCTATACGGCATAGGACGACTGCAAGCTGTCATGCTCATACAGGAAGGGTGTAACAGTCAGCAGCTAATATAATTTATAGATGCTACCGTTGTGCATCCTTATTAGCTCTCTTTTGGAGTTCCCTTTTTGTTTTATTGTGTTTTTTTTTTTTTGGGTTTGAGCAGGATCTAGAAGTTGAATTAGTTTAAATCATTTATTCTTTTTCATTCTCACTCAGGTATGTTATTGTGAGGAAAATTATGTGTTATCAATACATGTTTCCACACTGTAGTGTAGTGCTACAGTGATCTTTCCTCAGCTTCACTGATGCTGCAAGTTCCCTTTGTGCACCAGTGAAAGAACATACTGTCACAGATTCTGGTAGATGAACCATTAATTTTTCCATCTGCAGGCTACAGCGTGACAGTCAGTCATTTCCTTTCTAACCCACACAGGCTCGCTGCAGTGAAGATGTGCTGAGAAACAAAATCAAGGCTCTGGAGGCGCAGCTGCAAGTCTGCCTGCAGGTAAGAACAGCAGCTGGTGGCAAAGAAGCAACCACTGAGGTTTTTATATAAATTATTTCTATGCAGCAACTCAAACATTTTGTGCTACAGCCAACACTTTCATGCAGTGTGTGTTTTGGTTTGCATCTTAACTCAGCAGTGTTGTGTCCTTATAGAAGTTTCCCAGGGATGGAGTGAAGAAACTGGTTATACAGATGGAGAAGCAGAAGCTGGTGTATGAGGAGAGAGCCCTGGTCGCCCTGCAGAAGGTCACACAGGAGAAAACTGAGGCACTCAGCAAGGCAGAGACAATGCAGGTCAAATATCTAGCCTTTAAACCAAACAATTAACAACCACAGTGTTTTAATTTAACTATGCAGATGACTTATTTGGTGATAAATGTGTTCTGTTGACATATTGCAGCTGGATTTTGAACACACTGTTTTTGTTTGTTTTGGGTTTTTTTTAACCAGGAAGCGCTACTAACAGCAAAGGCAGAGGCACGGAGGTGGCAGAGCCTTTGCGAGGAGCTGAAGCTGAGCTCCGGACAGCTCAGGGAGAACCAACACCTCAGTAACGAACAGCTGCAACAGCTGCACAGCCAAGTGGCGGTACGGTATAGTCTGCAACCACGTGGTTGGTCCAGAAGTTTCACTGTAAATGATCGTGAAAAATGTGTGTGTGTCCTGTGCAGCTGTCCAGAAGTAGAGAGGCCGAGCTGAGGGAGGAGGTGGTGTCATTGAGACAAGAGAAGAAGGAGCTGCAGTACAACATGTACCTGCTTGAGGAGGACAACCAGGTTTTAAGAGAGGCAATCCAGCACCTCAGAGGCAAGACTCACTCATACTGAACTCCTTGGAACATTTAAAATACTGCAGAGGCAACACAGATCTGATTTCTGTTTCTTAGATGGCAGCAACAAGAGCCAGGACGTCATGACGCAGGAGCGTCTGACGTCAGAGGAAGCAGATCTGCGGCTGACGGCGACGAGAGACTCTCAGGTGGAGGAGCAGCTCCGTCACACTCAGGAGAAACTACAACTCAAAGAGAGAGAGGTAAAGTGACGGTATCACAGTGTACTGTAGCACAGCGTCACGCTTTGTTTGATTTAGAACTGACACACAAGTGATAATTGCAGTAAGCTTAAATCCATAAATCCAAACAAGGTGAGTCAAAGATAATATCCCCCTCATTTACATTTTGCTGTGCTGCATAATGCGAATTTAATTTGTATGTACTGACAAAACAAACTAAATGATCTCAGCTTTCAGTATCACTCAGCTTCACTAATAAAATTAGTGAAATCTATTTAAAAATACTTATTAAAGGAGACCTATTATGCTTTTGTGCTTTTTTCCCTTTAGTGTGAGATATAGTTATTTGTGCATGTAAAATATCTGCAAAGTTACAAAGAACACAGCAAAGGGAGGTACTCTCCCCAACAGAAATACTGCATCCGAACCAGCTGAAACGCCTCGCTTGAAGTCCCACCTTTTCTTCTGTAACGTGGTGATGTCACCAAAAAACACATTTGCGTAACAGCTAGTTTGGCGCTCCCTCAAACAAACCTAGTTAGAGAAGAAAGTGCTCAAACAGAGTGTTTCAGACAGCTGGTATGAGAGAAATAAAGCATTTTTCTGAACATGTAAAACACGTTCAAAATACAAGAATTTACCTGAAAATAAGCATAATAGGTCCTGTTTTAGATGCATTTCATATTACTTTCCCTCGTTTCTGGAAAACGTTTTAGAGATAAAGGTACATTTTGTCCTCTCTGGCTTTAAACACATCTTTCTAAAGATCACCTGGATTGTAAATGTATTTCGAATGGGGTGCAGCCAAATTTGATCTAAATACATGTCCCTTCCATATGGCATTGTGTGTGTGTGTGTGTGTGTGTGTGTGTGTGTGTGTGTGTGTGTGTGTGTGTGTGTGTGTGTGTGTGTGTGTGTGTGTGTGCAGTGTGAGGAGCTGCAGACAGAGCTGCAAGCCATGGAGCAGGAGTGTCAGTCCAGCCAGGCCCGGCTGTCGCAGTGCAGGGACGAACTCCGGCAACTCAGCCACCGCCGCAGGCCACCGGTGAGCTGTGTGTGTATAAATGTGTGTGTATGTGTCTGTATACAGTAGGCTTTTAGGGGAATTTGAAAATAAATGTCCTTGCTATACTCGAATGCTCTCATTTACCCTTACATTGTCACATTTTCTGTGCCCTTTTATTTTGCTTCATTTTTGCTGCAGCTACATCAGCAGTAACGACTATGGTTCCTCTGTGATGTACAACTTTGACATTTCTCCCCTCTTAATTTAGACACTGTGTGGCTCCTGGTGGAAAGTGTGTGTGTTCGTCCTTCTCCTCGCTGTGGCGGCGGTCGCCATGTTGTGGCTGTGGCATCCTCCTTTCAGGGAGCAAGTTGAAGACCTGTACTCAGACATAGAAACACGTATTGAAGACTATCTCATGGAAATGGCATCTCCTCAACACTCAGGCTGTTTTAGACCGATATGATAATGTCACTGCTCAGGAATATTGTTTTTATGCTACTACTGCTGTAGTATGTTGATATTTTTGCATACAGTTTTAGAACTGGAACTCAAAGTGTGTGTGTTGATGTGTCATATGTTTGTTCAAATGCAAGTGAACACTTCTAGCGTGAAAGATGTTTGTTTGTAATGTTTGACAATGAAACAACGAAAACATGTTAAAAGTACTGTCACATGTTGGCTGACGTTAATGACATTTTAAGAAGCTGTGAGTCAATCATATCAACCAAAATAGTCAGGACTCAGGAGTAGGAAAATAGGAAGTATCCTTCATACTGTAAAAAGCTCATTTACTTGAAAGCACCACCTTGAATTATTACAAATCCATTAAAATAAAGACAAAACATTTTTTTTGGCTGTTGCTCTCAGTAAAAGAAAGAAAGGAGAGTAAGCCCTCAATACAAGAGCCATTAGAGTTTCACATTATAAGAAATAAAGAAATATTCTTATTATAACCAGTGCTACTGTTTGTGGATTTTTTTTGGAAAATATTTTTAATCTTGCTTAGTTGAAATTAAATAAATAGTCACTAGTCAGAGTCTTGAGTTCATGGTGATTTGGGTGAAGTTGCAAGATACATGAGGTCTCCATTAGTGGAGACACTGTAAAGAAGAATGACACTTAAAGGGATAGTCTGGGTGTTTTAAAGTGGAGTTGTATGAGGTACTTTTATGAGTTAGTGTATTACCTACAGCACACCCCAGTTTGGAGAAACAGACAGGAGTTACCACATGGAAGCAAAGCGATGTACTGCTGTGGAAGGTGCCGGCACTAAAACATATTTTATCCAAATAAAAGAAAGGCCCATCTAAAAAAATTAGTTTAAATGTTTTTAGGTGTAGAAAATATGTTTTGCATTACATTGCTTTGAACTGCTGTCTGCTTGTCCGAACTGGGGGCATCATCTACTGCAGGTAATGCACTAACAACAGATAAGTACTTCATACAACCCCACTTAAAAACACCCAAACTATCCCTTTAAGTTGGTCAGAGCGGATAGTTTTCTTGGTTGCATCCTATTACATCTTATGTAAATCATCATCCACAGACAAATATTGATTTATAAGATCTTGTTCTTCTTATAGACTAAATATACCACTGGACTCATCCAGCCTTACCCTCTAAAATCTGGTATAGATAAAAATGATTGTTACCACAAATATCGGCGGGAGAACCATCCCCATCGCCATCAGACCGCACTAGTATTCAGCATTAATTGTCTTGTGTGATGTGACAGCGTGGGCACCGTGTGGTAACTACCAGCTGCTCGTGTCAATGCTAAAATGACAGAATAATATGTGGTAAACTCCACACAAATGTTCATGAAACTGACAGACATGACACATGGCACCATCTATTGTCTGATTACACTCAAACTCAGAGACAAAACACACTATTGTTCATTGTATTCGGTGGTTTTAACTGTTCCAGATAAAGCTCCATTCTCAACAGGCACTGACACAGCACATCCACATACACACTGATCTTTCACCCACATTTACCTGCATGTTCCCCAAATACACCACGGCTCACTGAAGAGATGGAGCCCAGCTGGACGGAGGTCAGTCTCCTGGTGAAACTGGCACTGGAGGTAAGACGATAGATGCAGATGAGTGATGGGGTTTTTGAAACATATTTCACAATCTGACAAAGAGGATCTTGCCAAACTCCCTTTTACTTACAGAGTGATAATCCACTACGAGATGAGGACGGCAGTTCTGCTGTTTGTTGTGGGATTGTGTGTGTTGAATGTCACATCGTCCCTGAAAATCTGCGCTTTCAATGTGCAGAGCTTCGGTGAATCAAAGGCAAACAACAAGAAGGTTATGGGGATTCTCCTGAAGGTGCTCTACTACTGTATTTGTACAACTAGAGCAACATAAAAGCAGAACTAGACTGCTGATGGATCTTTCTTTCTTTTTGCTCCCCAGATCCTTTCTCGATGCGACTTGTGTCTGATTCAGGAGGTCCGAGACTCGAAAGGAGCAGCAATACAAGCTTTGGTTAAGGAACTTAATGGGTATGAGCTTTCTTTGGTTCAAAACCTGCAAATTTAGTGGTAGGTGTGGGGGACGGGATGTTCAGGGGTTGATAAAAAGTCAGCAGATGTCACATAGAAGTGGTGTAGATCATCTGAAAGCTGGGAACTTGAAGATTAATTTGAGATGCTCAACGCTGTGTCAAGTTGTTCTAATAACTGATTAATTAAAATAAATTGTGAGAGTGTATAATGGCTAAGAACATGATGATAGAAGTATATGATGTCCATCCCCATGCTCTATTATGTTTCGTAAGTTGTTGCAGCTATTTTTGGGTTGATTCCATTTGTTACACAGATTTGGTGCTAAATTTAACAATTTTTTTACCTATCGAGAATTCACAAAAATGATCAATAATCCCTCCAAAATACCACATTAAGACACCAAGACCACGAGGAACACCATAAAAAAAGCCATGCTGTGATTTGATATCAAAAACTTTTGACATTTGGAGATTTCTGCAGGAATTGCATTTTTTGCAACTGGGTGGCAAGCATTTCTGTTGTGGAAACTGCTCAGAAACCCCTTTATTGTCAGTCTACCTAGGAAAGCCATCAGTCCTCTGAATGTGACTACGGGCACTAACATTATCACACATTAATAGAGCTCACTGCATCCACAAGAGTCTCAGCTTTACAGTGATTCCCAATTTAAATTCAAGACTTTGCAGGGGCCCAAGTGTGTAGAAATATTCAAACACACCATTTTTAGAACATGTGAAATTTATACTGCATTCAAACAGCTGCATGTGATTATCATAAAGTGGGCATGTCTGTAAAGGGGAGACTGGTGGGGACCCAGAGAACCCATTTACATTCACATATCTTGAGGTCAGAGGTCAAGGGGCCTCTTTGAAAATGACTATGCCAGTTTTTCCTCGACATAATTTAGCCCAGTTTTGGAGCATTATTTAGCAATCTTCCTAACAAGCTAGCATGACATGTTTGGTACCACAGGATTCCTGAGGTTTTAGGGTAGCTTTTCTAGATATATTACCAAATGTCTTTGCTCCAGTTTCAAAAGTTAGCACATACCAACCTCTGAAATACACAACAGCAGCTGGGCCCTGTTTTAAGGGGTCACATCCTGTCACACCTTCAACTGTAAACTCATTTATGTTGTTGTCTGCAGATTTGATGAGTCCAACTCATACTCCTATGTGGAAAGTGAAAGGCTGGGGAGAAATACCTACAAAGAGCAGTATGTCTACATTTACAGGTAGCCCATAATCTGACACAACACGCTGCTATTAATGGTCAGTTTAACATGAGTGACATTAATGCCATCTTGTTTCCACTTCTCCAGGAGCAATGTGCTGACGGTCAAAGAGCATTATCAGTATCCTAAACTAGAAGGAGAAGGGACCAATGAAACGGATGTTTTCTCCAGAGAGCCTTTCATTATTCGCTTTCACTCCCCAACGACACGTACGAGGAAATAAAAGGCATCTTTGCAATTATAGAGGAAAAGAAATTAGTCACATTTGTACACACCATAATTTCACAGATATAGACTTTCTTATATTGGTTTTGAAAAACCTGGATGCTAGGTGGATCACAGCACTTTATCCAGATGAAAAAGCTAAAAGAAGTAGAATGATGAATGCAGCAGGCAGCCAGAAACCAAGCTGGGCTCAGAGGAATAAAAGAGGAGATAGAGGGCTGGGCAGGGATAAAATCATTAGGGCTGTCAATTGATTCAAATATTCAATTTAAAAGAACTAACCATTCATTTTTATCTGTTCAAAATGTATCTGAAAGGGAAATTTGAGAAATATTTAATACTCTTGTCAACATGGGAGTGGACAAATATGCTGTTTTATGCAAATGTATGTATACATTTCTTACTGGAAATCAGTTAACAATGAAAACAATGACAGATATTGTCCAGAAACCCTCACAGTTACTACATTTAGTATAACAAATATGCTCAAATCATAACATGACAAACTGCAGCCCAACAGGCAACAACAGCTGTCAGTGCGTCAGTGTGCTGACTTGACTATGACTTGATCCAGACTGACTGGGATTATCATAAAGTGGGCATGTCTGTAAAGGGGAGACTGGTGGGGACCCAGAGAACCCATTTACATTCACATATCTGGAGGTCAGAGGTAAATAGACCCCTTTACAAATGGCCATGACAGTTTTTCTTCACCAGAATTTAGCTCAAGTTTGGAGCGTTATTTAACCTCCTTCTCAACAAGTTAGGTCATCAGGTGGATTCATCAGGTTTTCTAGTTTCATATGATGCCAGTATCTTCACTTAACCTTTAAAACCGAGCCTGCTACAGCCTAAAAAGTTGCGTTAACACATTTTAAAAAATCAGTGGCGTTAAAACGAATAGACATTATCACGTTAACTTTGACAGCCCTAAATATCATTTACCAAGATATCGTGATACACAATTACGTCACAAACGTCATCTAAACTGATAAAAACAAGCACATGTTAACTGAATCTGATCATTGTACTTCGTCATTAAATGAGAAAATACTCAGTACTTTTCATTTGTCAAGTATTTAATTCACACAGGTGTATACAAAAGTAGGCTCTACCATGTGGTTATTTCATAGAGACCATTTATTTATGGAATTAGAAGAAAACATGCTATACTGTGATATACACTATATCAATATATGAAATGACCTAAAAGATAGAAGATTTTGGCCTTATTGCTCAGCCCTACAGGGAAATTAATGTTTCATGTGAACTCTGTATCCTGAATATATTAAAACCAGGCAAGTCTGCTTGTAAACAAGTTCATTAAAGATGCGTCATGAACGTTTGTTTGCTTTTTGCAGTGGTGAAGGATTTTGTCCTGATTGGGCAGCACACCTGTCCCAGAAACGCCATGAAGGAGATAAATGAACTGTACACGGTCTTCAAAGGGATTTACAAGAAGTGGAAAACTGATGTAGGTTATTTTTATTTGGACCATTTTTAAATCTAGATCTTGGTCAGATATCTTAGTCTCATATTGGTTTCTTTCTTCCACATATGATGAAATCTTCCGAGTGATTTCGATCGACTGAACTCCCCTTTTTGCTCCCTTTCATTCACCCAGAATGTGATGATCTTGGGCGACCTGAACGCCGGCTGCAGCTACGTCACCGTCAAGGGCTGGAGAGCCGTGCGCTTGAGGAGTGACCCCAGATTTCGCTGGTTAATCGGAGATGAGCAAGACACTACTGTCCGAGAGAAGACGCACTGCGCCTACGACAGGTCAGTGACAGTGAAAACTGAACTACATACAGTATAGTCACTGAAGTAGTACTCAACAATTACTTTGCATGTATACTTTCTATAATGAGGTGAGAAACCCAGGGAAAAACACTGTTTATCATGCACTGGTTCATTTAGAGATTTTTGGCTACTTTGCCTCCATAATAGGGTGCATCAGCAAGAATCTGGCGTTTTCTGTCACTCTGAGCCAGAAATATCCACTTCAGCAATACTGACATCCACCAAACTTTCCAGTTTCATTACAATCGATAGTCTGAATGTTTTTACAGAGAGGATTGTACATATATCATTCACAGCCTGATTTATAGAACATTTTATTTGCAAAAACATGGCAAAAATTTATTTCTTCATGAACGTTGACAGTATTTTCTGATTTATGGAGTGATAAAATCCCAAAATCCACTCTTTAAAATTCTAATATGTCAACAAATGAACCTGGTTTTATCCAGTGTTCTCATTTCTGATCTGGAAATGTATTATATTTAATAATGCAATGGCTCATTCGCATATTTAATCATAACATTTCAGAAAACCTGTAATACAAAAATGCACTATTATAAGAAGTGAACTGGGGAAGTTTCATGGTGATCTATCTATATCTATCTATTAGTTAAAAATGTTAAAAGGGCTTTCTGCTGATATACAATATGGTGTTCACATTTTCAAACAGGATCATTGTCCATGGACGTGAGATTATTTCCAGTATAGTGCCGGGTTCTGCTCAGCCATTCAACTTTAAAGAGAATTTCCATCTCACGGAGGATGAGGTAAACATGTCATATATATATATATATATATATATGTATAGGTCCTGTCTTGTTCACAATTTACAACATTATGTCTCTCTTAACAAGCTGTAGCTTCCAACTTTATGCAGATGACACCGTTCTGAGTTACTTTGCTGATACTGCACACTCATACATTCACTTTCTAATCTGAAATTACTTCTGAATGCAAAGAAGACTAAATATATGTTATTCTCCTGAACTAGTGGTACTATGGACAACAGTTTGTATATTATGGCTCTGAATGGACATAGTACTGACAAGGTCTCAGAGTGTAAATACCACGGCATCTGGCTGAAACCAAAACTTGACAAAAAATTGGATATTACAAAAACAGAGCTACTTTTCCTATGTTCAGTAGGAAGCTAATGATTGAGGCTGTTTTCTTGTCTGTCTTGGATTACGGTGACGTTATCTATAGACACGCCTCTGCCGCCACTCTCGAACCGTCTCAGTCCCCCCTTTAGATTTATTACTGGTGACAGTTATTCTACTCATCATTGCATCTTGTATGAAAAGGTTGGTTGGGCATCTCTAACAGTAAGACGTGATAGGCATTGGTTTTTATCTACTTATAAAGCCCTTAAGGGCAACTTGCCGTATTAAACTGGTCCTTTAGTCATTATTCAACTTGTTCAAGTGATTGGCTAAAGTCTGAAGTCTTGTGTGCAAACACTAAATTTGGGAGGGTAACGCTTCATTTTAATGGTCTGCAAATTTTATGGTAATTAGGTGATGATTAGCAAGTTGAAATTTCTTTGGAATTACTGTCAGTTTACCTTAAAATTGATCAAAAGTTATTTATTAGAAACATTATTTAATAATTATATTCTGTTATTTCCCAATAGCTGGGGATTTATTTAATACATGTCCAGGAAAAGAGTACAAACTTCATTGATATGCTTTATATCCATGTCTACGGGTAAACAGAAGATAATTAGCAAATAACTTATTTGAAATTTCTTAAAAACTCCCTGAATTATGACATTAGTTACCAGGTTATATCTGTGTAGACAATAAGTCACAATAGTGAGATTTGTGTCTGATCAGAGGTGTCTTCTCAAGCCTTATTTTAACAATTCCATGCTATTTCAGCATATAATTAATATATAATATAATAATATAATATAATTACCATGAAATTTGTGGACTAAAATGAAGTCTTCCATTTGGGGAAACTGCTTTTAGTGTTTGTGCTGCAAAAACTTTACGCATTTTAATTAAACAGCTCTACCTAAAGGTGATTTTAAATCCATAATTGTTACTCTTCTCTTTAACATTGTTCTATTGTTCTATTGTTGTCTGCCTGATTGCTTCATGTAATTTGTTAATTATGTTCATGTGTATATTCATATTTATTTTGTTTATTGTACTTTCTGTTTTATTGTACTCTCGACATCACTGAAAGTGAGAGTATGCCCTCAATGAGTCCTTGAGATTTAAATAAAAGCTGAACGAATGAATATAGATGTACCCTTTAATTCAGTCATATGCTCTTCTTTTCATGGCACTTTCAGGCTCTTGAGGTGAGTGATCACTTCCCTGTAGAAGTTGACCTGAAGCCCAACCACCGCTACCGCCTCCGCAATGAGCTGTAGGATGACCATCAGCAAACCAGCATGTGTTGATTTTACTTGATTTTAGTCGTCATAATAAATCAAAGTTCCCAATGACGCATTCACTGACAACTGTTCCTCTTTAATGACTCTAACTCATCATGTAATTGTCACTGCGCTCATCTCAGTCACATAGACATGAGTTGTTTCAGCATGAGGGAACTGCATGTTCAGCTGCTGGAGTTTATGTTGTGCATCTGAAACCACATCAAAGTTGACACCATTTCAGCTCACGAAGGTAAGTTCCTGCAGCAACACAAAACACAAGACACTTGTGTTTCGACTTTTTTAGAGAGACTACTTTTTGATTATCTTCTGTTTTACGGTATGGTTTATATTAAAGTAGACATTTGTAGTTATATGTTTGACCAAATCCATTAGTTGTAATGTGTAATTTATGCACCGTGTGTTTGACAGGAAGCCACTTACAGCAACAGATGAGAGTTACTTCGCGCTCTCTTCCTTTCTGAGGAGGTTATCTGTGGCAACGCAGTGATGTTTGTCTCGATCTAACTATACAAACGATTGTTTTGAAAAGATGGAGCAAAGTTTTGCTGATCTACTCAGCGATGCTTTTTCAGGTAAGAAATGTGTCTTATTTCTCAGTACTGTGGTATTTACTTTTTTAAAAACTATTTATGAAAGTATTTAATGTTCAAATGATGTTACAGAGACAGCTGTTCCTTCGTTCCCTGATGGAGATTTGGACTTTGAGAACTTAAATTTTGAAGAAGACAAAACAGAGATCTCTCAAGAAAACTTCCTTACAAAGGAAGAGGGGGCCTTACGACAGGAAGCAACTGCAGTTGTATCAGGTAGAGAGACTACAGATATATACATGGCTGAAAATGTTGGTGAAGAGCAGTGTGAAAGAGATGAGGAGGATTTTCAAGGGGCCATGAGCAGGGACACAACACAGGAGGATGATTACACAAGTTCAGGTGGAGAGTCTGAAGGGGAAGGCTCTGTCTCTGGAGAAGAGGATGAGGAAGATGATGTGGGAAAAGGAGAGAAACCAGAGGATTTGCTGAGGTCAGTCCACTGCGGCGATGAGTTTCACGATGGTAATAAAGAGGACAGGATCGTTGCTGCGGGACAACCTCTGGCCCCAGAGGGTGCTGAAAAGCCTCAAGTTAGAAACGAGGAGCAAGGTGAGAGCAATGAAGAGGTGTCCTATTTTGAGAGAGTCCCTGAAGGTGGTGGTGAGATGATGAGAAGAGGTGACGGGATTGAAGAGGATGAGCAGGAGAGGGAAGAAGAAAAGGAGTGTGAGGGCATGAAAATCGAACAAGAAGATGTTCTCGCTGTGTGTTTCGAGCAGGAGCTCGAGAGACCTCGCAGAGACGGTCAAGCGAAAGCCAATCTGGACTTTCCAGAAATATCAGTGCAAAGTCTGCAGGATCTCATTGCCGAAGTTGACAGTGAGGAATGTGGAAAGAAAGTGAAGGATTTCTCAGGAGAGGAGCACCAAGATGCAGGTGAGAGCTTTGCAGATTATCCCTCAGACTTTTCTTCGTGTGAATATGTTGAAGATGGAGGAAGAAATCAACAGAGCGATCGCCAGTCGAACGCCTTGGCTTGTGTATCCAACAGCAGTTACAGCCTGGAAAGAGCATGGATGGGAAGAGCTGAGGACGCTGATGAGGAGCCAGATGGGTATCTGTACAGCCGAGATTCAGAGGTGGACACTGAGGAGTTCAGGAGCCTGGATGAAAAGGACATTGTGGAGAATGCAGCTGTAACGACGGTTGATGATGGATGTGAGACAGGTGAGAGTGACTCCTACACCTCCAGTGATGAAGAAGAAAGGAGGAGCGATGAGGAACTCTCTGATAGTTTGCATCTGCAAGATCTTGACACCAACATGCAACAGGACGAGGCTCGCGTTGGGAGCAGCGCAGCGTTTACTGACTACTATGACAGAGCAGATCCAGCAGATTTCAACGTAAATTGGAATCTAGACGTGTTGACAACCGGCACCTGTCTGTCTGAAGACCTGTTAACCACAGACGAAGCGGAAACGCTGCTTTCAGATGTGATTCTGCGCCCTGCAGAAGACGTGAACAGCTACTCAGTGGTGCAGACAGGGGACGCAAAATCAACGAGCCCCTCTAACCAGGGATCCCTGGATGACAGCTTCTTCTTCTACGCTGAACCCGAAGCCTCTGGGATCACCGAGCTGGGACAGCTGGGAGACGACGAGTACGAAGAGGAGAGGAACTGGGAGCAAGAGCAGGAGAGAATCAAGGCTTTCTATGAGTTTTATGACGACAGCGACAGAGAGAATGAAAGAGAAGGTGGGTGAAAATGATGGATATGATTTTTAGATGGAATAACATATTCATAAGTTTCCATTTGTACATTTTTATAGGGAGGCAGATAAAAGTCCAGTTTTGTGCAGAGCCACTGTCTCAAGTCATTCACTATGAAACCGACAGGTGAGCATATAGTCAAATTTATACGACAGATCCAGATCCAGATCCGGATCAGATCGAAACAAAAAACAACTGTCTGCTTCCTCGTATTTCAGCAGTGACAGAGATTCACTCAGCAGCTCCACAGAGGGAGAGGAGGACCCGAGCTCTGCAGAAACATATGAGGTTTGCATGCAGACACATATGAAAACGCATGCACCAGATTTTTTTTTAAAACTGCTTTGCCTTTGTCCAGGAATTCAGGGAGCCCGACGATGCCAGGCAAACGACACCGGCTTGTGATCCCCTAAACACTCAGCTACCAGAGAACGTGCCAGATCTCGGCAACGCACAAATGTGTACCAGGAAACACAAAGTGTGTACTCTCCGGCCTTTACTAAACATTCACTTTGCTGCTGAATTGTTTGGTTACGTTTGCCTCTCTGTTCTGTCCTTCGCAGTGTTTCAACATGCTGAAGCTGACGCTGAAGATGGGTCTGGTGATCCTGACGGGACTGCTCACGTTCTGGTTTGCCACAGACCAAACAGACTGGTTCAGCCATGCGTCGTTCTTTTAGGTCAAAACCTAATCATTTGTCCTTAAAACTTGTCCACATGCTTACAAGCAATAAATCAAAAATCCAAAACGACAATATTGTCCTGTAAAAATGTTCTGTAAAGTGCTAAACATTCAAAAATGTGTTGAGTTGTTTGTAACATGCTGTTTTGTGCTTAATAAAGATCTAACATTGTTTACAATGATGTATTTGTATGAATGGTAGATAAATCATAGTCACACTTTTTGTAAGTAATGTAGATTATATCAGGGCTAAATAGGTCTAAATCTATAAGGCATCTAATGTTGAGGTACTTGTGCTATTTGAGTAGTTTTCTGATCCTTCTCTTCATCATCCCAGAGAGAAATATTGTACTTTAATCTTTTATCATAAGTTTACTAACTTTGAACGAAACACAACATGGAGTCTAACCAAGTACAATTACTCACGTATTTTTACAATTTTAGGTACTTGTATTTTACTTGAATATTTCCACTTTCTGCTACTTTATGCTTCTACTCCACTACATCTCAGAGGGAAACATTGTACTTTTTACTGCACTACATTTATTTGACTTTTTAGCTACTTTTCACCATAAAAAAATATATGATTTGCTTTTGTAATATGATGCAGTAATGTACTACTAATTTACCATATAGGATATAAAGTATCTAAACAGACTACACATTGAAGAGCTACAACATTAAAATGTATGTATGTGTTAGAGATAAAAAGAGAGAATAATATAATACTCTATAACAATATAACACTTTAAAAGGAGAACCTCCTGCATAATGACTTATTTTATTTTTTATATTTTGATGATAATACAGATGCAATTTTACTTAAGTGGCATTTCCTTTACTTGTAACAAGTATTTTTACTTTGCTGTATTACAGTAAAATATCTGAATATTTCTTCTGCCACTATGATCAAGCTATGCTACTACCAATATTACTATTTATTTTTTATTTACAACTATCACTACTACTATTTATTCTTTATTTACTGCTGCCACTATTAATATTTTTTTTATTTACTATTACCACTACTTCTATTTCTTTTTACTTACCACTACCACTACTACTATTTATTTTTTATTTACTATTACCAGTACTACCATTCATTTTTTATTTTATATTTACTACTACTGCTTATTTTTTATTTACTACTACCATTACTACCATTTATTTCTTATTTTATTTTTGCTAAGAGAATTAGTGAATATCTGATATTTTGCTGATAATACTCGCATACTTTTACTAAAGTGGCATAACTTTTACGTCTAATGGAGTATTTTACATTGTTGTATTACTACTTTAAAAGTAAAATATCTGAATATTATTTCTTCCGCCACTTTGAGCATTAGCTTTACTACTATGCCGGGGGCGGCAGTAGCTCAGTCTGTAGGGAACCGGTTGTCATGGGTTAAGTCCCGAAATGGACCAAGAACTGAGTGTGAACTGGTAGCTGGAGATGCCAGTTTACCTCTTGGGCACTGCCGAGGTGCCCCTGAGCAAGGCACCAAACCCCCAACTGCTCGGGGCGCTTGTCAGGAGCAGCCCCCTCTCTCTGACATCTCTCCATTGATGCATGTATATGGGTCCTGAATGTGCATGTGTGTGTTAACAACAGAGTGTAAATTGAATTTCCCCTAGTGGAACTAATAATTCTATAAAAGGTTGATCTTCTTCTTCTTCTTCTTCTAATATTTATCTTTTATTTACTACTATGATTACTAATGTTTATTTTTTTATTTCCTACTACCATTACTAATATTTATTTTATTTACTAGTACCATTATCAGTATTTATTTTTTACTACTACCATTACTAATATTTATTTTTTACTACTACCATTATTAATATTTATTTTTTTTTTATTTACTACAAGCATTAGTAAATCTTTGCCAGTTTGAGGCGCTGTTTTATTTCCGGTAAGAAACTAAAATAGAAATAAGAAACCATAAAAGAAGAATGTGGTAACCGGAAACGGAGATGACGTAAAGCACTGATGTTTTCTATTCTTGGGTCAACAAAGGAGGGCGGGGTTTAGCGCTCTCTATGCTTCCCCACTCCCGTTCGATTCCACATTGGTTCGTCGCTACCCGGTCAACAAAACGAGCTCCTCCTGGTCGTTATCGGTGGGAGGAGTTGTGGTTGTTGGTCTGTTTTTCTGTCACAACTTACCCGAAACAAAAATTCACCGACAAACAACACCCGTCTCTAAACGGATAAATCAGGTCACAGAAAATGTCTTCCCTCAGGAGTAAATCTGCGCAGGATATCAGCGACCTGCTGGATGAATACGGGATAAAACACGGGCCTGTGGTCGGTCAGTGGCTCACATTCAACATTTAATTTGCGCCCGTTTTTGAATCACGCCAGCTAACTTAAACAGGCCTCCACTACCTGATCACCAACTTTACTCCTGAAGCCAGTAGTGGCTGAACTTATGTAGTTTACTTTGTGTTCATTATTGTCTCAAATGCCTTTTTTTGTTCTCAGACTCCACCAGAAGTCTCTATGAGAAGAAGCTGAAAGAGGCCATGGCCAAAGGGAAAAGAGCGAAACCTTCACCCGACAAAACCTACTACAGAGAAGAGGGTAACTCTCGTCTGTACTATTATCTAATACAAAGTACTTTGTTAAATACTGGGGATGGGCGATACCAGACTTTTTTTAATTCGATACGATACTCTGTCTAATTTCACCGATATTGATACGGATCATTTCTTAAACTGACGTGATTTTTTTACGAATTTTTATTACTTAATTTTATATTTTATTTGCTTAGATTTTAGCCCTATATTTTATACTCTATTTTAGGTCTTAGTTTCTCATTTTAATATGGATGATTTCCCATTTTATTTATAGCCTTGCATGTTTACCCCCCCCCCCCCTTTTAGTCTTTAAATGTATAACATTTATACGTAGACAAATAATTTTAGATCAAGCATACATCCACAGCTTTTAGAAAGATGCCAAATAAAAGTACTGCTTTTCCTAAAAACAATTATTCTGATTGTGAATTAATCATTTCCAAAATGAATGTTTTGTTCATCTCTGTGGACGATATTTCTAACCAGGCTTCTAGTTGACATCTAGTGTCTTTATAATAAATCAACATTTATAATGTTAATGTTTAATTTAGCCATTATTACTGTATTGTTAGAAACAAATTATTAAGTTGAATCTATTAGATGATAAGGTGCATAAAGCCGAACAACTGGAAACATTTGTGCTGATATTGTGTTTAAATGAATGTTGATGAAGTGGTTCACCAATAAAACCAGTGTATTATTGAACCTCTGTTTTTTGTTAAAGATAAGATAAGATAAGATGAACCTTTATTAATCCCCGGAGGGAAATTCGGGAAAGGGTGACAAAATATACCTGGGCTACAGTTGCTGTACTTCAGTGGGCCACTTAAGTATTGCAAATGTGCAGGTTATAGTGTAATAGAAATGTCCACTAGCACTGACATTTCGCCTGTTTGTTTTAATTTCAGAGGAGGAAGTTACCTATGAATACAGGACACCTGTAAGTATCTCCATGCCCATCACCCGCCAAATAGATAAATAATTATTTGATGAAGAATGCTAGTCCAAGTGTCCATTTGCACGTCAGAAACAATTTGACAACGAAAACTGTGTTGACAGTGGGAAAATCAACAAGTTGGTCCTGAAATTAGAGATCAGTGCATCTCTTATCATTTAAGTTCACTGTTGCTACGGGCTGCTAACCTTGTTGTTTGAGTGAGAGATTCTGTTGCCTGAATTTACCAACAAAATAATCAAGTCAGTTATATTTATATAGACCAAAATCACATATTAGTCTAACAAAAAGGACGTAATGCTCATTTGTTTTCTAATCTGATTGAGGAGGAGCGTCCCATGGAAAGACCAGAGATACAAATATAAATTAAACAGAACATTATTAAACTCAGAAAAAAGTTTGGAAATTTGTTTTTGGTGGATTATTTCTCTGTTGCTACAATGCTAATTGTCATTTCTTTTATGTTGTTGGAAAATCTGTTTATTTACCTTCATACCTTGTTAAGATCATGTATTTGTGGGATGAGCAGCACAGCTGATTATGTGGGTAGCATCCAAGTGAGATTTACCAAAACTCTCTTTCAGTGCTAAACAGTGTATTCTGCTGTCGGTACCGACTATTGATCTGAGCTCCAGGTGCTGCAGCCAATCAGGCACCACAAGACCAGACCACAGGATCACAAAGTGATCTGGTTCATTCTGAAAAGTCAGCTTTTTCGAAACCAACATGGCTCTGTTTAAAATTTAGTTTCAAAACAAAACTCATCTCTTCTCTGACATGATTTTAATATCAGACGACTTGTTACCAATCAGTGTTCAATAATCAGCTGTGCCACTCATCCTACAACTACATGATCCTCACAAGTTGGACATCATTGTGAAGTAAATACACAGGTTTTCCAACGATATAAAATACAACGCCAGTTAGCATTTTAACAACAGAGAAATAATCCACCAAACACAAATTAACAAACTTTTTTTCAGAGTTTATATGGAGCCACAGTTAAATCCGGTGGGCGTACAGGTATACGTTGTTTTCATCAACACAGTTGTAAAACGTCACTACTTTTTATCTCTGCTTCCCATTTTTCAGGTCAGGAGTGATGCTGCAGGAGACGGGTTAGTTGTCTTATAGATATTCACTTCCATTTCAGTAAATCTAATGAGCAAATACAAATGATTTTTTTTTTCTTGTCTATCTAGTTGGTCCTACATGAGGTCAAGACCAGAGTGGAGTGGGAGGGAATTTGAACATGAGTAAGTGTTAACATGTAAATTTACAGTACTACAGTAGTAGCACGGTAGTTGTCTCAGTACACACGTCTCCTGTTTTATGTCCTATGTGTTTTCTACAGGACGTCCTACTCAAGCTACTCAAGGTCAAAGCCTGACTACAGAGGACAGGATCTTATTGATGAGTAAGTGTATTTATATTAAGTCAAATAGTGTCATCAAATGTTTTCAGTTTATTTAGGTTCAAATTTGCTAAATTGTTTGTCTTCAGTACTTTTAGTACTTTACTCGACTGTTTCCATTTCTATTTTCATGCTGCTACATGCTTCTACTCCATTACAGTTCAGAGGCAAATACTAGGCAGCTATAGTTGCATTGAAGATCAAGATTTTACATACAAAACGTATGAGCAGAATAAATTATCATAAATTATGATGCAGTGTTTCAGATTAAGCTCCCCATCATCATATAAAATAGTTATGAGCTCCACCGCGACCAGTAAAATACTACATTAATGCATCAGTAATAACAACTGAATAATATAAACTGTAATGGATAATGTACAAGGAGCCGGTCGTTGTTGTGAAGTCCAGAACCAGAAAGGTGTGAAATTTATGCGGTTAAAAACAATTAATTATCAAAAGTCTTGTTAAAATGACACTGAGAGGGCAGCAGTGCAATTCTGATTTTTAGGTAAAATGATCTCATCACTTCAGCGTTACAGTTGTTGAAACAACGGTAACTCGGTGCTAGTTTGTGATGGAGAATTTTAATGAGTTTAAGTCATTTAATTCCCTTTCAGGCCCTACATGTACGACACGCCGGCCACTTACAGAAGCTCCTATTTGAAATCGCCACCCGTGAAACCTCAAGATGCTCCGAAGGCACCCAAGTCGTCTCGCCTCATCCCACTCTGGGTTCAGTTTGTGTTCTTCATCGCCGTGGCAGTCTTCCTCTACTTAGTTTTTTCCAATATGGAGACAAATGAATCCCTCAAGGCAATCGAATGATCTTTTCAGTTTTCACTTTATTGTGAATCTTAATTGGATGAATGTATTTTAGTTAATGCCATTATTTTAGACTTTGCTGAGATTGGGCTTTATGCAATATTTTTATGCTTTCATATTATTTGCTTGCTGATGTTTATAGGTAAAACAGTCACCCAGCTTCACTACTCGAATAGATGATGCTGCTGCTTTAAAGGGACTCAATGTAAGAATCAGGAATTGCTTGTTAACAGTGACACCTGTGGCTGTTCAGTCAATGACAGTCAGCGTCATGTTGCTGGCACTATGCTCATACTACACAGACACAAACAAGCATCAGTCAAAACAGTGAGGCGATACACGTCAGCTAAAACCACAATATAAAGATATTTCACCTGGTGAAAGTAATTTATCTGACCAGACGACGGTCCATCTGTGAATCAATGCTGATACTAGTGTTAACTGTTCCTGCTTCAGCCTCCTGATGGAGACAGACAACCATTCACACTCACCTATGGGCAATTTAGAGTCATCAGTTAATCTGTATTCCTTTGGACTGTGGGAGGAAGCCGGAGAACCCGGAGAAACCCCATGCTAACACGGGGAGAACATGCAAACTCCACAGAAGAGCCCCAAGCCAGCCTGGAGCATGCAACCCTCTTGCTGTGAGGAGACAGCGCTACCTGCACCACCATGCAGCAGCAGGGAAACCTCTGTTGGTCTAGAGGAGCTGCAGCGTTGATTTCTGCACAGTCTGAAGCAGGAAAAGTTAACACTGTTTGGTAAGATGGGCTTCACTAGATATAACATTGTGGTTTTGCCGCTTCCGCGTGGTTTGTGTTGGAGTCTGAAGAGCATAGCCACACACGAGCACGCATGGGAAACCGACCCACAACAATTTATACATGTAAGAAATTACAAACAGCACCTCTTAAAGGACAGAGGTGAGAGAATATCAATCAGTCAGAAATACACTGAATTGTTCTTCCTCTTACCTGGACAGTTTCAGTGTGATGTTTTGGAGATCAGTGGTGTCACCGCTATCCTCCAACAGGACAGAGGACATGCTGTTGTTTGGCTTGCAGTGCTGATGAAAATGTCAAGAAATTAAAAAACTCAGTCCACATATGATGCCACACTTAAACTTTATGTATCCACAGATCTTGAAAAGGGACAGACATATTTAGACGGAGACACTGATGTTGACTAAGTTTTGTTTGGTGCATAAAGCATCACAAACTGCAAACAAAATGCCAGTCAGTCCCATTGTATTGTGGTGAGCCTCAGCAGTTCACAGTGAATCTGTTTTTGTCATACGATACTCGATAATTTCAACCCAAATCTCTTATTACACTTCATAGGCCACTGTTCAAATTTCATCAAGCATATTTTTCCTTTTTCCAGATTTTAAGCAACTTTTGGACAGTTTTCTTTGTAAATTCAACATTTCAAAACCACTTTTAACACTAGTCAATCTGTTGTTCAGTATCAGAAGTATTGCACCAGATCTGTATAGCTTCCCAAAATGTTCCTTTTCAGTGTTACAGTACGTGGTGGTGCTTGATGCTCTATGATTCTGTGTATATTGTTAATATAAAGATTGACTAAATCCTTGTAGTTTATATAATATTGGGGTACAACAATGCTTCCATTTATCAGAAACAATAATTAACAAATACAGCTGGGACAGTTTTCAGACCAGCTGTAATGCAAGTGCCTCCATGGTTTTGTAGGAATAATTGGGATATAATTATTGATGTTTTTTCAGTGTTTAATAAGAAGTTGAGGTTTTAGCTCGGGTAAAAATATGACATTGAAGTGTTTATACGAGCTGTAATACCATGCTTATGCTTTGCTTCAGTAGAGATATCACACATTTGTACTAACTGACATTTACATCCTGTAGAGTTTGATGTGTTTTGTATTGCTGTTGCATAATTCAAACTATTAAAAGAGCTGGTATACTGTATGTAAACATTTCACGCACCACGTTATTTATTCTACAGCAACAATACATTTTAAATGTTAAAATTGTATTTGTATTATGCAAAGCTTTTTCCTCTTATGTAGTTTGACTTGATGCGATAAATCAACCAACAATTCCTGCAGAAATATTTGTAGATTGTCAAACAAAACTCATCGAACCCAGAAGCTCCAACAACAGCAGCATTTTAATCAACTACAGCTTCTATTTACCAACGTTTAAGTGCAATAATGTACATATTGTAAATGACATAAGATGCATAGTAGGGTTAGACTTAAAATACAAAAACATCTTCTAATCCTTTAAGGATCATTGATCTGGAGAAGCGAGTACATAATAAGCCAGTGGAGCCTGTCATTAGTGTTATCTGGTAATAAATACAAAAAAAAAAATGTTCTCAAACTGCATTTACAGACCTGAGGGACCCATGTCACAGTTTCCCCAGTTTAGATTTTAGTTGCAGTTTTCCACTCCAACATCCAGCGTCAAGGCAGTTGCCAAGTCTGAGTGAATATGAAGTCTAGCTGGAACCACTACAGACTGCGAACTGGAAATAAATTATAATGTCTTCTGAGGCTGTTGGCTCACATCTCATCATAATGCAAGGCTTAATAAGCCAATCATATCCAGCAGTGACACTAGCCTGAAGTTTGGTGTGATGGAGGTCCATGTTAGTCCATTAAAAACATCCGAACTGTACTGAACTGGTCCACGAGGTGCCCTTTTTCCAAAGGTGTTTCATTCTGTCTCCTGCCGACTGAATCCACGACGGACGAAGTGTGAGCCCCCGACTCTCCGCTTGTTTGTGATTCTGCTTGACAGATGAAACAAAATGCTTCACGTTAAGTGACTAGTGATGCCACAGACAATGATAAACTCAAATATTACAAAGCCCATAGAAAGTATTCAGCCCTCCTTTAAAAGTTTTCATTGAAACACTAAATAAAAGTAGATTTAATGTGGATTTTTTTGACAGGGATTAACAAAAAAATCCTTTGCCAAATGAAAAAACTACAAAGTGATCTAAATCAATTAATGAAATAAAATACACATTTCAAGTATTCACCCCATTTATTAGGACATATTTGCATTATCACTAGTGGTAATAGTTTGTGTCGTAAAGGGGTTCAGCTGATTGCTGATTTTATTTTTATTGTTGTGTAATGCACAATAATACTCCCATCTCAAACAGGCTTACAAGACACTATCATTTAGAAAATAAAGGAATTGATAAAACAAAGGTAGTCAACTAAGCTTTTGAGCATTAAAATTAAATTAAAAAGCCAGTCCACCAAAACATTTCTGGATTTTGAGCTTTTCATTTAAAATAGATATTCTTAATTCATCATAATGTGGACAATACAACAAAAAAAAATCTGATTCAACTTCTCATAACTCGCATAGTTTGCACAACCTGAGGAAGGACTCTTGTTCTTAACTGTGCAACTAAAAATCTTTGACTTCTTGATAAATTTGCTAAACATAAGATTCAGCGCCATAATTTGAATGTTAATTTTTGTTTTAACAGTAAATCCACTTGCACCACAATACAAGGTGGCAAAGCTTGAACCACGATAGACAAACACTAAACAGGAAAAGCACAGGTCAGGGGTTGGATACAAGAAAATCTTAAACTCTTGATTTATTGCTATAAAACAATAAAACCTCCAAAGAGGGTGAATTTGATTTTAGAGGCACTGCATTTGTAAGAATCATGACCTTCAATACCTTTAGTGATCTGCTGCCCCGTCATAGCTTGTTGATTGATAAGGCAACATAAGTGTTGTCCACACCTGGAGACAGAAAGCACATCTATTACTCTAAGTACACAGACAGGATGATTTCCTAAATTCACTCTTCTGCATACTTGCCAACCTTGAGACCTGAAAAAAGGGAGGATTTCAAAATCAAAGCAGAGGGTCTCTGTTTCCTGAATTCTGGTGACTTTTAAAGAATGAAAATAACAAAATAATTAATACACTGCAACAGCATTTTAGGTTGAACTTTTAATTTTACCTTTAATTCTCAGGAAAGGAAACTGAATATTTCACCCTTGTGGCGTAAACTGTGTGAATCTCAGCTTAAACACCTAACAGTCATCAGATTTTATTCATTTTTTTTGCCCCTGCTTGAGTATTTCTTTCAGTTAGCTCCCTCCATTTCCCCTCATTCTCTCACTCACTGTAGATCCTTTTGGACACAATGTGTCAAACGCACAACTGCGCTCTGAAACCCGTTATTTACGATGGCTAACGCTGCGCCACGGCGGCTTTTCGCTACGTCGAGAAAAGCCCAACTTTGGGCGCTGCATGCTGTGATGGCTGCTGAACTCAGTGGCAAGTGCAGCTCAAACATTAGGAATGTTCATTCAAAGTAAAATACTATTCGAAAATCACTGACAAGTATTTGATTATTATTCAAAAATTGCAGCATGACCCGCAACCCCTCAGAAATCGTGATCCATCCCTATCAAACATGAGATCAAACCGCACTGTGCTACAAGCATAGACAGCTCTCTTCCACCAGGCAACTACATTTGGTGTCTCTTTATTATCGTCCAGGTGGAAACAGAAAGGATTATAAATACTGTACAGTGCAAGAAACAAGTTAAGCATGAAAATTTGCCATAAATCAGGAGAAATATGGGAGAACTGTGACCCTGGGAGGAAACCAGGACACAATAATTAAAAGCTTCTGGCAACAATTGAATCGAAGGCAACTGGACTTAGATTTGTCTCTGAAGACGTTTCGCCCCTTATCCAAGTGGCTTCATCAGTTCGAACAGTCTGGTCCGAACTAGTCCCCACTAGCCTGACTAATCAAGACAATCAAGACTAATCAAGACTAGTCGTCAGACTAGTCCAGTTGCCTTCGATCCAATTGTTGCCAGAATGAATATGACCTGGATGAATGAGAACGTTCACAGAATAATGAAAAGCGTGAGTCTCCCAGGAAAATCAGGAGGGTTGGCAAGTATGGATCTCTGTCTAAAGATAAAAGAAGGAACTTACAGGTTCTGGTCTCTCGCTCCAGTTCAGTGGGCTTCTTCTCCTTGTTACACAGCACCTTGGCCACGATGATTATAATGACAACAGCTACAACAAACGTCAGGCCAGACACAAGCCAGCTGATCACCATTGGACTCAGTATTGGGTCTGGATCTGAGGGTGAGAGGATGTAACTTTATATACACAATGGGTTTTCATAGATGGAACTTCATCTACTGCAACTACAGCTGCAAAGACAAACACAACAAGTCAGGAATATTTACATAAAACCCAACTGATTAATAATATTTTGATATCGTGATTTTTTTTAAGCCAGCCTGTTCTTTCTAACACACATCACATTAGTATGTACAGTATCTATGGTCTGTCCATAGAAATTAAATACAACTAGAAGGGTCACATGTGCTCTTGTAACAGAACCTACATTAGTGGAGCCATTAACTGTGGGGTCACAGCTCCCCTTCTCTTTATATATACATGCCAAAGACAGCTGGCTGGTTCAATAGTTCAGTAGTTTGGCCCCAGGCGGAGAGACTGTTCAGACTTGGTGCTGCTGCTGGCCAACAGCCTATTCACCTCATTTTTTGTGTCAGTGCAGCACCAAAGCCTGGCAGAACCAGAATAGATGTGTAAAGAGAACTGAATACAGTGATGGAGGCAGGCCCCCTGCACAGTGGCGCATAAAGCCAAAATGGCTCGACTCCCAGGTGCAAAAGTACCCGGATCTTGGGAACCAGTCCAGGGGCTAACCAGCTAGCTATTTTGCTAATTCCACCATGCTTCAATACCATACTGCTTATGGAAGACAAGCCAGCCTGCTACATCTAAGTCAGCCTACTACAACGGTCACTATGTCAATGGTACACATAAAAATGGCCGCCGCTCTGACCATCCTGCGATGTTGATCTGAATATATGGAATATCCGTTCAACTCCTAATTCTATTTCTATGATCTGTCTCTGTAATAGTATCAGTGTCACCTCTGATGGCTATAGGCAGGGGCTGGCTTTCTCTGGAGACAAAGGTGCGTCCCCCCAGCTGGACCCGATACAGGCAGTAGTAGTAACCCTCGTTGGAGCTCTGGGCGTTGGGAAAGGTGAACGTGACGGATGGCGTGAGGGCAGGCAGGGACTGGCGCACTGTGCCATTGGAGCGGATCAGACGCAGCTGGAAGGACCCCCCGGGGTACTGCTGCGGCGTGGAGCAGGTGATGTTAAAATTGTGGCCTTTCATTACGGAACCAGCCGGGGCCTCGGTGGACGTGTTGTACCAGTGTTGGGGAGTCAGGAGTTCCACTGTGATCAGTCAAAGAGGTTTAAATAGGTTATTAAGGGCAATAATAGAGAGATTCAAGGACTCAAGGAACTTAATTGTTATACCAGCACACATTTACAGGATTTGGTACGAAATTAGGACCCAGGTTTCAGCAAGTACTAAGAGAAAAGCAATAAATAAATAAACAAATATTACAAAAGAGGTAAGGCCAAAATTAGCTTGCTAAAAAACAATGAAAATGTTAAAAAAAAAAAAAAAAAAAGAGATTATCAGGCTGACAAACAGTCAAGTCCCCCCTCTCATGAAAACGTGGATTTTGTTTAAATCCAATGTGGGCCTGAACCATAAATACAGTTTTTCTTCTAACCTGTTGCACATCAGTGTATTTATTGTATGTGTATGTATTATTGTAACTGTTGTTTTTATCATGGATACTTTTACACAGAATGCAAATATTACGCAGCAAAGAAAAGCAACTTTTTTTCTTGATTAAATTTGAATTTCTGAGCTTTCACACCACAGTTAAAGGCATCAATCCCGTTGTGTGGAACCATTTAAGTTGCGCCCCTGTTTATGAAAGAACAACACAGAGGCGCCGTAGTCTGGACCGGGACGGCAAACTTTATTACTTTATTACTTTATTACTCCTTGACAACGGCAGCGCAAACAAGATCTACTCCTTCCATTCTTACCTTTCACAAAGAAGCATTTAGCAATTTGTGTTATTTGCCCCAACATGCAAAGGTCATCACCCTTCAATGTTTTTACAAAATACTCTAAAATAAAATGGCCTTTTTGGTAAGCCTGCACGATACGAGGAAAATGTGCAATGTGCAAGAACATTGTTCAATATTGTGATTATGTTGTGAATTGTGATATATAAATATTGAAGTGTGCATATTAGCTATACTTATATCAGCCTGGTTGTTTTTAAAATTCAGAATCGGATTAGAATTGAATATTTTAAATACAACTAGGATACATGTTGTTACTAGGGCACTCCACAACCAGCACTGCTCCCAGTAGACCACATACCCAGGAAAACTGACAATAACTGCACTAAACTGTACACCAACTGTGTAATATCAGTACTATTGGGTGTAAACCTCAACTCATACTGTGCAATACTCTCAGGTGAAACTTCATTACAATAACTATGCAATAGCTATTTTTCCACTTGTGCAATTGTGTTAGTCTGTTTATTGTCAATACTGTATATATTGTTGCTATTTTTAATATTCCACCTTGTTTATGTTGTTCTGATATTTTTATATTTCCTTCGACTTAAATTGTCATATTTTTGTCTAAAAATACACACTATCCTATACTGACACTATCCCTTTTACTGCTGTGCACTGCAAATTTCTCCACTGTGGGACTAATAAAGGAATATCTTATCTCCACCGCGGCCTCTCTGATCAGCTGTTTGCTGACTTTGCTGTGTGTTGATGTGTGCGAAGAGCTCCGACACACAGCAGGAAGAGGCTGCAGCGTGATAATAAACACTACAGTCTTCAGCCCCAGAGCTTGTTTAATAACATGTTTTGTTAACCCCTAAATATTATGATTTCTCTTATTCATCGTGTTTCAGGCAGCCTTGTGCTAAGTGTTGATAGTGCATGTTGATATCGCAATGACAATGATATATATCTGTCAGCCCTACTTTTTGGTGAGGTTATACTCCAGATTTTTGCTGATTAATGACCGGTGAGAGTCATATTGACAACAAACTAGACAAATCAGAACATCAGATTAAAAAAAGCCATTACAAGCTAAATGTTATTGCCAATACTAATTATAAATATGAAAAAGTGAAATAAATAAATTAAAATTAATGAATGACAATTATATGCAACACAGCTACTATGAAGCAAAGAAAAACAATACAGAGTCGCTGTGAAAATAAAAATGTGTAACAACAATATCAACTTAAAAGGTCCACCTGGAGCTTTCAACTGCATCTCACAGTCTTCTTCAGCAAATGGAGCTGGTCAAAGATAAACTGACTTTTGTGTTTAGATGATTATCTTGTTACATGTGATATATATTACATGTTACATAATGTAAGTTACGAGCAAAGACATTTAATAAAATGAAATCCAACCTGATTCACGGCAAAAGACTTAAGAGAAATTGCAGGCTGAACAAACGCTCCACCTGTCTAGATCTTAGCTAAGGTGCTGGACACATGAATGAGTCCATAAGATTTCTGCACACTTAGATCCACGCAGTATTTCACTTGATTCTTTAATGCTAGGCTTTCAGTCTGTCAGACCTTCATCAGAGCATAAAAGGACTTAAGGAAAATTAAAATCTAAATTGACACACACGCTCTTGGTTGAGTTGAGCAGAGAATTAAACATCCAATATAGATTGCAAAACAAAATAAGGTGCTATGGGAATGGGCCCTGGTGTAACAGAGCTAATATGGACTAAACAATGTGGTTTACGACTCACCGACAGTGATGTTGATAGAGTTGCTGGGTGGAGAGCTGAGCAGCTGAGAAGGGAAGCCGCCCTTGATCCGGTACTGACAACTGTAGCTGCCCTGATGGAAAGTCTCTATATCGGACAGAGTCAGCTCCACTCTGGTCTGGGTCTGGTCCGCCCTCTGTGTAACCAGCGGCGTCGACACTCCATGTTTGTACAGGTGAAAGTCATTGAGGTGGTGACCCAGCAAAACGCTGCAGCCAAAACGAACGGCCTCACCCGGAGAGAACACGGTGTGGGGGGACAGGAGGGTGAGGGTGGGCATTAAAAGGGTACCTGTGAGTAAAGACAAGTTAATCACAAAATGTAAAAGAGATCATGAAATCATAAAATGTAATGAATGTGAGTATGTACCTCTGGAAGAGGTAGGTCTAAAAGTCGAAAAGTTTAGTAACTCATCCCACCACCGACGAACCATACATTGGATTAAGATTTCCTGCTTCACAGTGACAGTAGGACTGGTAGTAATAGTTCATTTACAGACACTTGTGAACCATACATCATGTTATTTATATTCTGGTTTTCTAGTTGCATCTCTCTGTGTCTCTTTCTCTCTCAGGAGTCATCGAGATCTTTAGCAGTTCTGTCGTCCTCCGCCATACAAACAGGGAGGCAGTTTGCAAATGTTACATAAACATTACTTATTTTTACCCACAACATGATTTTTTTCTTTCCTAAACCTAACAAATTCATATTGTTGCCTAAACCTACATTATTTCCATGGTGCTGTCCCCAGATAATGTGGTTTTACGAGGTCGCACATACTGTAGGCTATTTCTAAATACGGTCGTTGAAATGCGGTCCTGAAACTGCAGTCTCCTCTATTGCAGGGACATAATATTGCAAAAGAGTGGAGTCTCACCTGAGCATTTCACCCCTGCATCGTTCTCATGGGTGCAATAGGCGTTACTGTGAAGGACAACGGCACAGCGTGTCAAACTGGACTCGTGTCCGGAGCACTGGACATGCCGCAGCCAGATCTCTCCGCTGCCTGCACCAAACACTGCGCCATGAAGGGCAGACTCAGCTAAGCCACAGCCCAGCTCCAGGCACACCACGTCAGCCTCCCGCAGGTCCCAGCCGTGGTCGCACACAGTCCCCCACTGCTCATGGCGACGTACCTCAACCCTGCCAGAGCACTCGTTCTCCCCATTCACTAGTCTGACCCCACCTGTGGATCAGAGAAAAATGACTTGGAGACAGAAGGTGCAGGAACAGATATGGATGCAGCAGGTGTATATTAATTGCAGGCTTACCAAACGCTGTAACTCCATCCCACAGAACACCAAACAGGCCTGTAGGGAAATCACAAACATAATTATCATGGGGTAAATAGATTCAAATCCATTAGAAATTAGAAACAATGGCAGCTATCAACACGCAGTTGCTTGTTTTTTTTTAGGTACACTAATATGGTTTTATACAACAGTCCTGCAATGTTTAATTTTGGTCTTAAGTGTTTTGAGAGGCGTTGATTCAACTTTATGGTCATTTTGGAGGCTGTAGTGATGTTGCTCACCCCTTTTTGGCTTTAGCACATCTCTCCAAAACAAACACTGAACAGTATAATCTTCATGAGTGTAACATCTATTAACATCTTTTATCCGACGAACCCGGTACTGAATTCGGTTGAGCTGTGTGTTAAAACACTGCCTTTCAAAACTTCATAGTCTTCTTTCTGAACAGTTTCTAAAAGACACTAAAAAAAAAAACACTGCACATGTATTTTGTCCACTCAATGTTGGTTTGGCAATGATTTTAAATCAATGCAAGAGAAATTGTATTCTTACTTCATAATATTTTTGATCGTTTTTAAATTGAATGTACATATTTGACTTTGGATTATTTTTTGTTATCTTATGTACATTTCTATTGATCTGATTTGTTATTATCTAAGTTTTACCAGATCATATTTCATTATTAAAATAAAACTACTCCATTTGACATCAAAATTATACAATTTAGTTGTTTTTTTTTTTAATGATTTTCCGATGTGCACAATGGTATAATATGATGCCCCGCAGGGTAAATGTCATGGCCAAAGGCTCCACTGTGTACACAGAGCCTCCTGAAGTGGCTAGATTCCCTTTCAAGAGGTAGAAACCCCATTTAGCACACTTTGGGTATCCAAGTAGCCAAACGGAGAGTCCACCAGGTCCTGTCCTGACTAAAACCTTTGTAGAATCGATGTGTTTTGTGTTATTTATATTTGCTTTGACACAGTTGTGGTCAAGGAGTTGCTGAATGAAATCAGTGGCATCTCTGTGCATGACATCATTGCTAACAATGTTATCCACTGTTCAGTGAGGATGAAAATGTAAATTTTTACTTTAGTTCATCACAATTTACTAAGGCATGGTAACAGCCACAGTGTTACTGACACTGGGGATGAATTCTCTGAGGTCTAACCTATCCATAGAGACCATGATCCCACATATAGACCTGGTAGTTGTGGAGCTCTTCTTATTCTTGGTTTATTTTGGGAATGTCTGTCTAAATGAACTGCACATTCCAGTACTGTAGGGCTTAAGACGTTGAAGAGCTGCTGCATTGTGTTTTACATGTAGACTGCTTTAGCTTGAGCCAAGTGGACCCAATAAACTAGCAACTTAGTGGATAACGGTGGTAATGTTTACAGGTAACCAACAGGTTTATAATTAGCTAAGCTAAACGGGATCTCGTAGCATTAACTTAAGCTATACAAGACAATTTAGCTACAAATGCTAACCTTAGCTTTCGTCATGGTTTCAAGATAACGTTGAGAAAACACGTTTGTTTTTTCTTTACCGTGTAGTAGTGCTAAATTCAGTTAGCTGTCGGTTCAGTTATCCCGTTGCATAATCGCGTGAAACATAAGCTACCTAAAGTTAGCTAGTTCACAGTTAGCTAGCGTTAGCTGAGCTTAGCTAGCCGTTATTAGCTTCCTGGGCTTACCTGTTAAAAGGATATGGAGGAATCTCAGCATCGTTCCCCTCACCCTTCCATCACACGGCCGGGTGGGATCGGGTGGGATGCCCGTTGTCGTGGTGATGATGCTGGAAGCTCGTGACCGAACAAGACATTAGGTAGCTTGTGTGCTACATAGGCTAACAGCTAGCTAGCTAAACTAAGAGGTGACGGCTAGCAACTTTAACCAGCCGCGCGGGTGTAAAGACATTATCGGCAGTTGAGCGATGCTAAAGCATTAAAAAGCGATTAATTAGTGAGAATAAACGAGGCTGCCGATGAGACCGGGTGTCTGTCACCGTAACACGATGTCCGCGGGACAACGTTAGGAGAACTACATGCCGTCAGGCCGCCATACTCACGTCAGTTCAGCTCGGAGCTGAGCGGTTCCCCCTGCGGCAGACAGAGGTCACCACAAGCCGCCGCAGCGCTGCGTTTCACCCCGGTTAAACCCAGTAACTCTCCCTTTATGGAGGGTCACTACAGTAGAGGACAGAGCCATAGCTACAAATACAAATGTTAAATTAAATTAAATTAAATTAAATTAAATTAAATTAAATACCCTTAATTTATCCAGCAAACCAACTTCTATATATTTTTAAACAGACGTACTTAAATTAGAGATGATGTTGCTTTGTGAAGTATGAGAAAACATTGCCATTTTCTCTTTGAAATTATTTTTTTTATTGTATTTTTGATTAGTTCTGATGTAATTAAAAATGTTTTTATGCAGCATAATTAGTCTGCAATTAATCGTTTTGTTTATACTTAATTTAGGTCTATATGTTTTATTGGTATTAGCCCTCTGAGACACACAATAGGCCTGTTTTTTTCTTTTTTAGGGGTCTTTAGGGGGAGATAGCAGATTAGCAGGTTGCCTGACTATCACAGGGCTGACACATGGAGACAGACAATCATTTTTATTTGTTTGTTTATTAATATAAGTGTATAAGGGCTTGGAACATTATGATCAAACTGTATGATGACCATTTCTTGTCTTCTTCATAAATCAGAAATAAACATGAATTAATATATTAATAATTTAAAATAAATTATAAAAATGTATAACATTAGAAGTATATGACAGTCATCGTCATGCTCTATTATGTCTCATAAGTTGCTGCTGCAAGTTTTGGGTTGATACCATTTGTGTTGATGTGTGGGTTGATACACAAATTTGGTGCTAAATTTAACCATTTTTTACCATTCAAGAATTGATAAAAATGATCAATAATCCCTCCAGAATACCACATTAAAACACCAAAGCCTTGAGGGACACCACACAAAAAGCCATACTGGGATTTGGTATAAAAAAAAAAATGCCAGAATTGCATTTTACGACGATTGGATGGCGAGCACTTCTATTCTGTAAAGTGCTCAGAAACCTCCTTATTGTCAGTTTAGCTTGGAAAGACATCCATCCTCTGAATGCTCAAGGTCTCTAGTTTGTGGCTGTAAAGTTTCATTAAGCTGTGATTAACCTAGAGGTCACCACAGGTCATTTTATACAGTGAGTTTGCTTCAAAAAATGGCCTCACCAATGAATTGGACAGTTTAGGGACCCAGTATGCAGAAATATTCAAATACACAATTTTAGAACAGGAGAAAATAACTCTTATATAGAAAAAATTACTTGTGATTATCATAAAGTGGGCATGTCTGTGAAGGGAGAGACTCGTGGGGACCCAGAGAACCCATTTACATTCATATATCTTGAGGTCAGAGGTCAAGGGACCCCTTTGAAAATTACAGTGCCAGTTTACCCTCACCAAAATTAGCATTAATTTGGAGCGTTATTTAGCCTCCTCCCCAACAAGCTAGCATGACGTTGGTCATTCCCTAGGTTTACTAGTTTCATATATCTGCATCTTCACTCCAGCTCTAAAAGCAAACCTGCTACAGCATCTGAAAGACGGGATTGATCACAAAGTTAAAACTTTATTAGTACAAAAACCTAATTTCTTAGTCTCATGTTATCCATGTACTGTGGCTCAGCAAAGAAACACTGTGTGTGGAGGAACAAAGAGGAAGTTTCATACTATGAAAACAGATAGACTGTTGTACTTATTATGTAACCTGTAATTATGAGGAGGAGAAACAACAGCAGAGGGGATTTCTCACAACCTGGCAGCCTGAAGCCTGTCGAATACATTTCAGAGAGAGTGTGTGAGGCATAGGTGACCAGCTCCTCCGTCAGTACTGCAGACAGAAATATCCACACCATTCAGAGATTTAACAACACAAGTTTCCTGATGCTGCAATACTCCCACTTCCTCCCACCATTTGGTCATGAGCCTGTACTTCCTGGAAAGAACAATGTGGATGAATCAACCAAAAACCACACCAAGAAGAAGACATTTTGCTGATTCATGTGTGAAATGATTTCACACACCAAGTGTGACTAACCCAATAAGTGCCCTGAGGCATTTTTTTAATCCATATTTTCCTGTTGGAGATGACTAGGCTTTCCTGTAGCACAGAGATTTCCTCCCTCTCGTTTGACTGTAAGCAAGTGTGTTTGCATTTTAAGCATCTCATTTGTGTCCATAATGGATCACAAGTCATCCAGAACAGACGCACTTCGGCAGGCGCTGGTTTGTAGAGCTCGTTAAGGCAGCAGGTACAAGTGAAATCTGCAAAATAATAGATATCCTGAAAACTGGCTTCAATCTGAAAGAGAACTGGGACTTGGGAGAAGATTTACTCTCTATTTAAGCCAAAAGGCTCCAAAGCAACGACATTGGGAATCCTGGAAATGATAAAATTTAAAACAGCTTTTACATCACATTGTTTTTGTACAGCACACGGTGACATTTACTCATCCTGGTATTAGGAGCAGCTATTATATAGCACCCTAGCACCCGTGGAGCAGTTTGAGGGTCCGGTGTCTTGCTCAGTGGCACCCTGACAGTGCCTGGGATGTGACCTGGCACCTCTCCAGCTACCAGTCCACAGTCCGTACTTGGTCCGTACCAGGATTAGAACTTTCGACCTTCTGGTTCCCAAGCCAAGAGCTACCGCTGTCCTTAAATGCAAGTCTAGACCTCTATCCAGTCCAGAATTTCAGTCAGTTTTACAAAGAACAGGGACATGTTGTCAAGATGTGTAAAACTAATACAGACCTATTCACTGACTCGAGAATATAACTGCTGCCAAAAAGGTGACTTTACAATTCAGTACTGACTTTAACCATCTGAGACCCACAATAGACGCCAGAGCGTTATTTAGCCTCCAAAGGATTCTTTAGATTTTCTAGTTTCATTTATCTGTAGCTGCACTCCAGCTCTAAAACTGAACCTGGCCTCTGAAAGACAGTGAAGTCTCCGAGGGTTAAGAAGATTGATTACTTATGCATCCAATTTATACTTGTACTGTAATTTCAGTCAGTGTGCTATCTTTTCACTTTGGCACCAAATAATCTTTGATCAGGGTCATAAAAGCTGTGAGCGCTCTACTGTGGTTCAATGTCATAAAACAATAAAGCACGAAAACGTCCAAGTAGGTGAATACTTTTTATAGGCATGATATGTTTGTGGAAGACTTGTTTGGTTCAGACCTGTGACTGTTTGTGAAGCAGGCATTCTCAGCAAATCTTTCAGTACAAGGACAAAAACAATTATAAAACACCTTGATGCTCAGTCATTAGCATAAAACAAAAGGAGAGACTGAACACTTTAGACTGCAGATTTAGAACATAACTATAAAATTAACTTGACTGAAGAGACCATATTTATCTCCTAAATGCATTTTCAGCCAAATTCCTACATAAATGAATTGAACAGAATATTTGGACTTCAGTACAGAACCAGCTATTAGTCCCTCACATTTCTTGATTTTGACATCTTAACAGTGCAGTAACCCTGCTCTGTGCTTTCAACACAGTACATAGATTTGTGTATTAGCAGAATCATTTCTTCAGTACTTGCGAGAACCACCAACTGATTCTTGATGCATTTTTATTGAGCCATTGGTCAAATAGCATCCAAGTTCTCATTATATTGCAAAAGATGACTCTTCCCCCCCCCCACAAAGAAAACATACAGATAAACCTGTATATAATCAGAATATATTAATGAAAAATATGATACATTTCTCTGTAATTCAAACTTCAAACTCAGCACATTGTATGTGTGAAACAGAAATCTCAAATGTGGAAGGAACAGCACTATTAGTATGTCATATGAATTACTTCCCTTCATTAACTAAAAGAGTCAATTTTTCAACATTTACCACTGATAAAAGGAAACAAACATTGTCATAAAATAACAAAACATGAAATAATTTAGTTAACTTAACACTAGTCCTCTAAGAAGATGACCTTTTTCACAGGTTTGGAGCTTTAAAAAGTACCAGAACTTCAGTTATTTTGATAAACTCCCAACGACAAACTTTTAATAAAACAATGCGTTTAGCTCTTTGGATAACAGTTCAACTTGTTTCAGTTCCACCTGAAAAGTCTCAGTAGCACCACATTAAATTCAATGTATGTACTGAATTTTCAAAAGTCTCTTGCCCAGTGGTTTTTGTGTGTGGCATCCCGGATCCCAACTTTCAAGCATTTTCTTCACTTGGATTCTCCCAGCAGGTGGATAATGAGTTCATACGTGGAGAGGACGATGGCTGTGTTGGGGATTTGTCTAATTAGCTGTGGAATGAGTCCTCTATAAAAAGCAGAGTAGCCTTCCTCCACTGCTATTAACCTCCCTGTCTGGAAGAAATACTTGTACTTGCTGCCTTCCTCACGCAGCCTTGTCCGAATGACCTCTGTGAAGACAAAAAAAAAAAAAAAAAAGTATTAGTCATTTAAATAAATACTTCTCCCTGACATTAGGCTGTTGTGTTGCAAGAAACAAATAATGGCTGTTTACCGTGTGGATAAGCTATGCAGGACGCACAACCCTTTGAAAAAGCAGCTGCTAACATCAGACCCAGGAAGTCTGACGCTCCTTTCTCCTTTTCACTATTTGGGGAGGTGAACTGGCTCTTGGCGAGGTGTTTCTTTAGCGTCTCGTAGATGAGGAAGCAGATCATGGTCTCAGAGATTCCGGCATACGACGCGGTCAGGCCTCGGTAGAAGCCCCGGATACCTTCCGTTTTGTAAACGTATCGGGCGCACTGCAGCGCATTCATCTTCTTCTCTCCTCTGGCTCTAAAAAAGGTCAAACAGGTCACGCTTATTAGTGCCAAAAATCACAAAGGGGTTCATAGTAACAACTACTGATAGTCATCTTGGCGTTTTTATGTAGGGCTGGGACGATTCACCCATCTCCCCACTTGTTGCTATCATGGTACTTGGGTAGGGATTTGATATATATTGCGATTTTTAAGTATTGTGATTCATTATTCTGATTTATTGCAATTTTTGTTGTGTTTTTTAACAGCATGGGGGAAAAGTTGAATACACTTCTAGGGACTTTTACTTTGGAAAATATCTAAATTAATAACTTAAAATGTTTGCTTTTCAGCATGTGTGTAGTCAGAGATGTCCTAAAGTCAAATATATCAGGATCATTGTCAGGAATTATTTATTCCTTTTTTTCCAGCAACCCAAAAAAAAATCACAGAATAAAGACATTTCCCCTCACAAATTAGTGGTATTTTCTTTTTAATTTATAAGGGACATATCTTGTTTTATACTTCTGATGAATATAATCCAGTCAATCTTATTTCTATATATGCATTTTGTATATACAGTTCCTTTTGTTAACACCCTAGATTGAAAACCGGACGTAGTGACACGTCTACTTCCTCTAACCTCTCTTTCTCTAGCTCTCCTGTCAGCTCCGTTCTCTTTATCCAGTCATGTTCAGCTCCATCGGGGCCGTTTGAATGCATTTAACATAAATGTCAGGATATGGGTGCTCTAGATTAGTAGTGTCGGACCATTTGACCACAGAGATGAGAGTGACGGCTGGCTTGACCGCAGGTTACGATACAATAATGTTTCCTGTCCATGACAGTTAGCATGCAGCTTTAGCCACGACGTCTAGCTCTGCTGTTCCTGCAATGTGTGAAACCCAAAGTGTTTCCATACTTTACTGTATGTGTAGTAAAGATTGGATGTAACATGTGAGGGTGCAGGTCATATCCACATGAACCCTCCGCTATTTTGCACTTTTCCGTTACACATAAAACAAGTTGCAAAAAATTTCTGTTTATTGTCTAAGCGATTAATCACACTTCAAGCCAGAGGAAGCATGTAACATCCTAGAGTTCCCTTATTGAGATGAATGAGTGACTAATAGAAGCTGAACTGAATATTGTGTGTTGTGATGCAGGACGAGTGTTCTCTGAAGAGTGAACAGACCTGTTCCTGTGTCCTCACTCCTCACATGATACTACTGCCCTGTACTCGGTAATGTAAATATAGACTCTTCTTCTGTGCGCAGGACAGTGCGTCAGCAATGCGTATTTATGGCGCCAGCTCACACGCTCAGTCTCAAACTGCATAACCCAAGGACACAGCTGTGACGGTGGGCTCCCATAAAGGTCACACGATGGAATACCTGCCTACCTGCCCTAAAATGAGTCATATTGTTTTATATAGATCCAACACACAGCCATCTAGAGCCAAACATGTAAGCACTAGGGCTGTCAATCAATTAAAATATTTAATCACAATTCATCGCAAATTAATCACATTTATCTGTTCAAAATTTACCGCAAAGGGAGATTTGTCAAGTATTTAATACTCTTATCAACATGAGTGGAAAGTATGTATATATTTATTATTGGAAATCAATTAATACAAAACAATAACACATATTGTCCAGAAACCCTCACAGGTACTGCATTTAGCATAAAAATAATGCTCAAATCATAACATGGCAAACAGCTGTCAGTGTGCTGACTTGCACCAAACTGCATGTGATTATCATAAAGTGGGCATGTCTGTAAAGGGGAGACTCGTGGGTACCTAGAGAACCCATTTACATTCACATATCTTGAGGTCAGAGGTCAAGGGACCCCTTTGAAAATGGTCTCGACAGGTTTTCCTCGCCAATATTCAGTGCAAATATGGAGGGTCATTTAACCTCCTTCATAACAAGCTAGTGTGACATGACATGGACCGATGGATTCCTTAAAACTGAGCCTGCTACAACTTAAAAATTGCAAGTTTGGATTGATGTGTTGATTCCATACCAGTATCTTTACTCTAGCTTTAAAACTGAGCCCACTCCTATTGAATTTTGATAATACAAATTTGCATTTACTTGTTATCATTGCATTAACTTTAACAGCTGCAATAAACACACACAGGACAGGTGAAATTAAAGAGTGTACGCACTTTTTCTCCAGCTGCATTCTGGTCTTGACCATCCAAATGGGGTTCATCAGTGAGTTTGTGACAAAAGCTGAGGACGGGGGACAAAAGAAGCATATTCAGTTTAACAGTGCAGTGTAACATAAGATTGATTTCATCCCCTCAATGTAACTCATACCGTTGTAAGGATGAAAGTGTTGTTGCACTACGATTAACTGTAGGGAATTACAGCAGGATCACAAAGACATTAAGTCTATTTTCATATGTCATCTGATAAAACACAGAAACGTTTAACACAGAGTCTGTAGTGTTCATCTGGACTTATTCATTGGGAAAATTTGCAGTATAAGACAAAACTGAATTAATTATGTTGGTGCAATGGATCGCGCTAGACCCAACCGGGCTAATGAATGAATGACATTAGCAAGAAGCTATTGTTTAGCTACCCAGAGCACAATCATTACTGTCTAATCTTTCATACATCCTTTGATTTGCAACCATCCCCGGTTCCAAGCCGGTCTGCATCACTGCAGTTGTGTCACAACCTCTTTACATTCAGTATCTCTGTTGTCAGTCATGTGTTTATTGCAATGTGCTTTGTGCTGGGAGACAAGTTGAATGTTTATCAGACAAAGACAAGTCAAACCACCTATTTTGCTTTTTCCCGGATGCAAATAAAAGGACAAAAATTAACGACGGGTGAAAGCTTCTGAGTACGTATGTAAACATGACTGACACCTGAGGTTGTCTTTATTTTCAAATGTGCAACAAAAAATATGGTCTTGATGTGTGAAGGCCTTTAACATCTGCAAAAATACTGCAGCCAATAAATATGAACTTTCTAAAGCCTATAAATGTTCATTTTAAACTTGTTTGCATTCTGTTATTTTATCCAACAGGGTAGACAAAATTTATAAGCTTAAACAAATACTAATTTTGCAGGACACTGGGTTGCCTTACAGCTGCTTTACATGTATGTACCAACAGCTAAGACTGCTCACCTGCGACACCAGCAGAAGACATGTGCACCACTCCACTATTAGGGACGAACAGCCCATTGAACGTCTCTTTAGATTTCGAGTATGCAGCAAAATAAATGGCTCTGAAACACAGAGAACAAACTGGTAAGATCGCCACGTAGCTGCAAAGGTTAGCACACAGCGATTAAATATGAATGCATTGTCAATATGCGAGTGTGGTTTTATAACAGCTGAGCGATTATGCTAAGGATTGCATTTGGACTTGTTTTGGCTTTTGACAGAGTGCATCCAGAGCAGTCTGTTTCCTCTCTGCTTGGCTTCTGGAACAAACCATCACTGCACCAGAATGGGCTGAATAAGCACTGGACACCACAGAGCTGCTCTGAATGTGAGCCGGTCCAAGTTGGCCAGTGGAAACGAAGAGACGGTGGAATGACTGAGCAAAGGATCATATTGAGGCTACTCATTAACCATGAGGAAAGTCTACATAACCCATGACCTTTTTCAGTTGGTCTCAAAGTCTACATCAACATTGTGTGTCAACTGAATCGAGGCTGTTCATTTCATGTATTGCTGCCGTTTCCAGTATTATCAAACCAAAATGAAGCAGGCCTGACTATTTATTAACAGTAAAAATAAAACAAAACTTCACAAGGTGTAGGACAAGCTGTTTTAAGATTTAACAGCTAGACAGGATATTCATTAGAGATATCTGCAATGTCATTTTGACTAGTATGATTGAAGTGCATGGAGTTTCTTGTTACAGATACCCACGATTCAGTTGCAGATATCCACAATGTGAATTATGACTAGTCCAGTTTCAGATATCTACAATTTAATTGTGACTAGTCAGAATTCCAGTTCAAGATACTTTAATTCCCCTCAACAGTAGATATCTACATTATCCATTTTGGACATCGAAAATTGAATTTTGACTGGTCAGAATGACGTTGGAGAGATCTCAAACTGGAGTAACGGATAGCGTATGGGTTTATAGTGTGTGATAAATCTACTCAACGCTGTAATTTACTACCATAACTCTCTAGTGAACAAAGCTCTCGTTCGCCACAGATTCCTTGATGATGATCCACAGCGGTCCCCGACCCCTCGTCTCACAGCCTGCTGTACACAGAGACCAGTGTTATGTGTCCAACTCGGAGGATGGCTCGTTTCACTTAAAATGACGTTGTAGCTCGCTGTCTACCTTACTACCTTTAGAAAGAGACGTCATTTGTGTTTTAACAACTTAAGAGTTGAATCTGTGAATATCTTTACAACTTTCCCGACTTTTCCAAGTTACTAAAAGCTTCTGCTGATAGCTGTTGGGCCTATGTCAAACGGGAAACCTTGATGAACAACATCATGCAAAACAATACCGACTAGTCATAATGACGTTTGAGATATCTGTAACTGTTATTTAGGTTAATCAGTACTGAATTACAGATATCTCTCAGTGATGTTTTGACTAGTCAGAATGACTTAATACAGCAGATCATCTGCAATATGAATTCTGACTAGTCACAATGTAATTGTGGATATCTCTAATGTTAAATCTTGATAGTCAAGCTTAGCTATCAAATGTTAAAACAGCTCGCCATACAAGGTGTACCTAAAAGACTGAGCTCTTGTTTAGACTCAGCCACATCAATTATTATCCAGCTGTTATCAGATCAGTTATTATTCAGCCGCTCTCAACGTGTGCATGTTAAACTCTGGGACACTAAAGCCTCAGACATTTAGTTCTGTGTTTGTTCCTCATCTTGTTTTTGATCAAATAAAAGTACAGAAGCCTCATGCGACGCTGTAGCCTGTAGGCAGACTTAACAGCTGACTCAGAGCTCGGTACAAGGCTGAGGGGACGGGACTCTGAAGTTGCTGCCATGACAACGGCTTCCCCTTTAAACCACCAGTTAATGCTTTCAGCCATTAAAGTTAAAAATATAACCACAGTCCCCTTCTTTCCTGTTTTCCGTGGTTGGCAGCTGTGATATAACACAGAGAAACCTTCGCTCTGCTTCACTTCTTATCCTTCTGCTCTCCTTCTAGTTTTTGAATATACCGTATGAGGTCACTTCATTGTACATCATCGCTAAACTGTGCAGGTATCATTTACACAGAGCTGGCTACAGTTTCAGGACTCTGTTAAACAAAACGTCAATGAGTAAAGGTGGTGGGGGAGATGGGAGTGTCATGTACACTGATTTTACTGTACCTTGAGGGGGCCACGCCAACCAGGTTTGGCCCCAGACCACGGAAAAGAGATCTTGGTCCCTCTTTTTCTAGAATCGATCTGAAACAAAAGTAAATAAGAATTAAAACAATGTCTTTAAAACCTGCCTTTCAACAAACTTTTGTGTGACTAATCAGTAGTATATGTCTTTATGGACGTACTGAGAAGCAATGTACATTTTCACTTCCTGAGAGCCTGTGTACTGGTGGAGACGTGTAACCACGGTAACCTGTGCCAATCTTAAATGACAGTTTGAGTGACTCCAAGACTGACTTAATTATAAATAAACTAATAAATAAACAAAATAAATTAAATAAATAAATAAGGCTGTGTATTGGCAACAATCTGGCGATATGATGCCTATCACACAAGAGGGGTTATGATTCAATATATTGCAATTTTTTTAATCAAATTTTAGGAAACTTGTCTTAGTATAAAGAATATACCACAATATGCATAAAATTGGAGCATTAAAAGTTTTTTTTTTTTTTTTTTTTTAATGCAAACAGAACAGTGGGATCTTATCCCAGTCTCTGTAACATCCAACTATGGCTGCAACTAATGATTGTTTTCTAGGTTAATCGATAAGTTGTTTGGTTTAAAAAATGTCAGAAAATGGTGAAAAATGTTCATCACTGTTTCTCAAATGCCCAAGATGACGTCTTCAAATGTCTTTTGTCCACAACTCAAAGATATTCAGTTTACTCTCGTGGAGGAGTAAAGAAACCAGAAAATATTCACATTTAAGAAGCTGGAATCAGAGAATTTTGACTTTTTTTCTCTTAAAAATTAAATCGATTATCAAGATAGTTCAGTGATTAATTTAATAGTTAACAACTAATCGATTATTCGTTGCAGCTCCACATCACTTTGAGAGGAATACAGTATTGACTTCATTAATCTTTGCATGTAAACTATTAATCAAAAATCAATACAGCATTTTTGAGAATCAATAAGCAGTCCGCTTAGCAAAGTGATATCCGCCAACATCTGTATCATGTTGGTGGATAACCACCATCATACTGGACAACATCATAACCGCATAGCATTGTGGGATCTTTACATTGCTGTAGTGTCCAGTGTTTCATAATATTTGACCAAAAATAGTATACAATTCGCAAAATGTAGCTTTCATACTAAGGTTTCAAACATACTAACAAATGTTTTAGCCACTAAATAGCTTGTTAGTCTGCAATTTCTGACACATCACTTTTATTTTTGAATATACATATATATATATGTTATATTCATCATCCTCATCTGCTCAAGTACGTCCTGGTTAATGTTCAGTCACAAGTGTGGTGATAAATTAATCAGAATATAAATAGCAGTTAGGCAGTTAAGCTTTCAGCTTATATGGGCTTATCATAAAATGTGTAAAATTACTGCATGATTTAATATCATCTTAAGTATAATTAGAAAATGCTTCTTGTTTAAATTAATAATTAAAAAATAATAAATAAGACAATACAGTAATACATACATATTACCCTTATGTTAAGGCAGAGGTTATTGCAGCAGTGGGTATTTGCTTATTTGCATTGAACATGAGACATTTAACTTGAGTGTGTGTGTATTGAATGAAATGATATTCAATGTATTTTGCAATGTTTCAAAAATGTATTTTTGCTTATTTATACTTATTTTGTAATAGTGTGTATATCTTTTCTAAATCACTGATGGAGCAATTTAACTGAACTACCAACTCAACCTACAAAATAAAAGGAGGAACTTGACAGTTACACCAAAGGTCTGTGTAGGATTACCCACCCAGCTCTATTAAGGGAGTGAGTATGGTAGCTCCTGCACTCGTTCCAAGCCAGTGCTGTTCACTTGAGCTGGTTTTGCCTGTGTTTATACATGAAACCAAGTCCCCTCTGCAGTGCTTGACTTGTCACGTACGCCACATCCCTACAGGGCGATTTTTTTTTTTTTTGGAGGGAGTGACATTCATTCCCCAGACAGGCAGGTGGCCTGCAGCCACGCAACGAGGGAGAGTACACCAATACAGTTTGTGCTGGATGTCTGCCATGCACACCTCGTCTTTCAAGCAGTGTTCACGCAATCTAGCTATATCTCACTGGCACCAGACACCTCTTATCAAATGAGCAATTTAAAAACACAATAAAGCAGTGTTCACCGTCAAGGTTTCATTGACAGAAGAAGGGAGTTTAAGGTCTATAATTAATTTTGCATAAATATAAGCCCATAAAAGCAAAGACAGCTCTCTAACAGCTCTGAAAATCTATTTGTATCAGCTAAAGTAAGATGGAAAACTAGCATAAGATCTAAATCTACAAGAAAATATTTATTCAAAAATGTCTTTCGGCATACATAACTTAAACAGCTAGCAGCTACAGCCAACCAGTCGAGACCAGTTCAGGTTGCAGCCCCGAGTGTAATATAACACTGACTCTGCACCGTGGTTAAAACCTTCCCTCCTTTCTCATGGTCTGCTTCTCCTTACTTCCATGAACACCATAAAAAATAGTTTTATGCATATCGTAATTTTCCTGGTGGAAAAGAATGTTTTGTACCACCCAAAACAGCTGGTTAAAGACACTAAGTACGAGCAGGACACTGTGTACTTAATCCTCACTTTATGTTGGAGGGGATTTGAGGCCCACGAAAGCAGAAGGCAAATGACAGGCTGTCTGTTGTATTTTCATGGACTAAATCACAACAATCACACAGGACTTTATACAGTAAATACTTATTTTGACAAATGTGCCACATCCACACGTCAGACATGCCTAAACATTGACGTCTGTGCAGAGTAAAGCAAAGTGTACCAGCTTTGAGGAGCAAACAGTTTGTACCTTTGCTAGCAGGTAGAAAAATACAACTGCCTCAAGGGACAGCCCACAAAGCATGCTACAGCACTGTTTGCCAGCAACATATAGAAAACACCTTACCGTAGGACCTGCAGCAGCCCCGGTGCAACAGCACCCGGTCGGATAACTCCAGCACCGCTTAGAGTGCCCAGCTGGACCTGGAAGACGGGTCGGAGGGTGAGGCTAGAGGACTGCAATCGTGTCTTCAACACCTCCAGGGGGCAGGTCACAATGGCTCCCACCGTACCACTACAGCTGCACATTGATCACATGAAAATAAGGATTATGGCCACTGGGGTATTTAAAATCTTACAAATCCCAGTAAAATGCATGTATGTAACCCAGTGGTTCTATTATTTGCAAGGTTACTCATATTAGCTTTGACTGGGGGGAGCTATTTTCCACCATAACATAACTGAGGAGGTCCTGGCCAAGTATAATGAACAATTATGGTCAAAGACCAGCCTCTAGCTCTGCAGTGGAAATACCCATCACATCTAGTCCACCAGGTTTTACAGCTCAGATGTCCTAATTCCACTTGGACAGGGTTATTTGCCTGATGAAAGTTTTTAGATCCCACTTTTCCTATTAAAGCATTAAAAATGCATTCATTTAGTTACTTACAGTTCCCATTAGTACATCCTTTATCATCTGTGTCTATGACCTTTCCAGTGACAAGCTTAGGAGTCTGGAACAGATTAGTCTAAGCCTCTGTACTGTTTGTGACTGAAGGACAGAGTCAAACATCTTAGCAAATTAATATCTGATCTAATTATAATCGCTGATCAGTCATCTGTCCACCTGACCCATATTTGCAGTTTTTCTTAATTTTTTTTATAGAGCATTTTGTTATCTAATTGAGGAAAACAAATTGTGCTTTAAATTACATGATGTTCCACATTGCATAACCTAATTTGACAAACAAAGACATGTTGACATGTTGAGAAGTGACCATGACCTTTGACCACAAGATAAGAAATCTAGGGGAATGGATGCAAGAGTGTGGCCCTTTCAAAATGACAAACATGCTTACAAATTGTATGCATGAACTATGGTGGTGGTGTTTAGAAAGGCTGCCATACCAGCCTGGCTGGTTTTCTGAGGTATTTGTTATCTTTAAAGGAAAACAAACACATTTCCTCTGCAGGTTTGACATACTTCATGTTTTACGATTACGATGATGATACAGGTCAAGTAAAAAAAGTGGTCAACATCCTCATCACCTTATGATACATCTGACTAATTTCATTCTAACCTCTTTTACCCTACAGACCCAGCGCCGGGTTTGGCTGAGCTGTGTGTTAAAACACTGCCTTTAAAAACTTTATTAAATGCTGTGGTGGTCTTTTTTCCCAAAGTGTTTCTAAGGCAGAGGCCCTAACATGACTAAAACAACACTCCAAATATACTTTGTCCAAACAATGCTTGTTTGGCAATGATTTCAATATTTCAGTTACAAAATAAACACAAGAGAAACTCCATTTGGAGTCAAAATTATACAATGTAGTTGTTATTTATTGATTTTATACTGTGCACAATTGTAAAATATGATGATCCACAGGGTAAATGTCATGGCCAAAGGCTGCCTTGTGTGTACTTAGCCTCCTGTAGTGGATAGCAATAGTATTTTACAGCTAGTATCCCTTCCAAGAGGTAGAAATCTCATTTAGCACACTTTGGGTATCCAAGTGGCCAAATGGAGAGTCCTATCCTGACTAAACCATTTGAAGAATCTGTGTTTTGTGTTATTTATATCAGCTCAGTTGTAGTCAAAGAGTTGCTGAATGAATTCAACGGCATCTCTGTGCATGGCATGGTTGCTATAATGGTCTCATTTAGAAAATATTAGGTTAAAAGGGTTAGGTTACTTTTAGTTCATGACAGTTCACTCAAACATAATAACAGTCATAATGTCACAATTCTCTGAGCTCTTACCTGTCCATAGAGACCAAGCTCATGCATATAGACCTGGTAGTTGCATAGCTATGCTTGATTTATTTTGGCTATGTCTGTCTAGATGAACCACACATCCCGGGTTAAATTCATAGTCGCGTCTGCGGAGCTAAAATTAGTTAACTAGCGGTTCAGTATAACACTTCAAGGGTAAAATGGCGTCATCTTTAACAAGCCAGTGTTGTTTAAATGTGACTTCAACGTCAACTGGAAGCCACTAAGCTCGTTGTTGTATCACAGGTATAAATATGATATTTCTGGGTTTACAAATGGCTAATTTGGACCAGGTTGAGAGGAGCTGTTGGCACTGTTAGCATGGAGCTATGACTGTTGGCAACAGAGTACCTCCGCTGTTACGTAACAACGAAGGGCATCGCTAGCCAAAGCCTGACCGCTCTCATGACTGAGCCACATCCAGCCGACTCGGTCTTGAATTACAGTTTTAGTGCAGTGTATTAACGAGCACATCGCGTTGTTACTCGCATTTACGAATACGAGCTTCCAGACCTACACAAAACACAACGGCGACATCCGGCTAGCTAACTGTAGCTAGCTAGCAGATGTTAGCAAACTTCCGCACGGGAACTTCCGCTGGCTGATCAATGGGAATAAAACCCACTGACCGGCGATTCATTGTCCGCGATAAACAACATTAGTTTGATTATAAGTTTAAGATTTAAAACACAAACGTTAGTCGTTATTTTCACCTTGTTGTGTCAAGTAATTATAAGTCAGCAAGTGAAGGACACGGTAAAACAAACCGATGTGTCACATTCGGCAGATCGTGCTATGCTAACACGAGCTAGCTCCGATTAGCATGCTGTCTGGCGGCTCTATAATATTGAAAATGCGTTAAATTAAGTGGATTTTCACAAGTGTGCGTGTAGCAGAAACACGTGTAACCCAATGTTGAGTTACGTGGAGCTTCGAGTTATTGATAACGTTAATGTGACTCACCCGCCGGCGAAGAGGTGTAGCAGCGTGTCTTTCTGTGCCATCCTTCTCGTTTTCAAACTGCCACCATACTCGTGTTATATCTCTTGTTAAAATCGCGTTTCCACCGAAAAAGAAGGAATGGAGCGACGGTGTACTGTTCCCAGGGTGAGTGTGCTCTCGTTCATCCGTCTCTCTCTGTGCCGGCTCAGGGAGGAGCGGCGACGGGATGACCCGAGAAGATCTGCCCACGATTTACGTCAGAGGGCCGGTCGGGGGTGTTGTCCGTGACGTAGGGACACGTGCTCGTCCATGTGTGCTGACCTTCTCTGGGTCGGAGTCAGAGTCCGGATCTTTATTTACTACCAGGTGTATCAGCCATACACTAGGAAGTTAGCTTTGGTTTGCTGAGTGACACTAAGCGGTAAAACTTAAAGAGGAACAGTATACAATATGAACTGAGTCACCTGAAGACATAAAAATAAAAAACACGATTTTGAAGTCCTCCTGAAGTCCACCACCATCTCCACTGTCTTCTGAGCATTGAGCTCCAGGTGGTTCTGGCGGCACCAGGATACCAGATGGTTGACCTCCCGTCTCGGCGATGAGGCCGACGAGGGTGGTGTCGTCTGCAAACTGAAGGAGTTTGGTGTCCGAAGGTGCAGCCATTGGTGTACAGGGACTACAAGTATACTTATTTAGATACAAAATAAGAGAGTACTGTATATGCTTTCAGTTTAATTTTATGTACTTATCAGAGATATATTTAACAAAATTAGACATACATATCCTTGGCTCATGATACTTGGCTCATTCTGATACTTGGCTGAAACATACAAGTATACAGAATAGTCTTAAATATACGTGGCTTATGCTGACAAGTATACAGAATAGTCTTAAATATACTTGGCTCAGCGACAAGTATAGAGAAAAGTGTTAAATATTCTTTGCTCATACTGACAAGTGTACAGAATAGTCTAAGTATACTTGGCTCATACTGACAAGTAAGCTGTACAGAATATTCTAAGTATACTTGACTTATAGGCCTACATGGACTTAATATTTTGATAAAGATATAGTTAAGGAAAGTGTAAGTAAGTATCCTCGCCTTGGCAGCTGAGAAGTTCATCGGTGCAAACATATTTTTGATTCTGATGAAATATTCTACAAAGGTTACGTGGTACAATTTGACCTGACCTCAAACCAGTTCACTTCTATACAGACTTTCCATCAAACTATTTCTCTACCTTTACTTAGGCTGTTATTGATAAGAAACAAACATAAATAACAGAAAAATAAGGGCCCTGAAGATGAAATATGACTCCATTCCTGTTATCTGTGTCATAACAGACATGTGATGCTACAGTATGTGGTCTCCACCAATGAGCGGTGTGTGACAAAGTATGGTGTGCTGTCACCAAGGAAGTATGGGTTTTAAATCAATCAGAAAGTTCATGTGTGTTTGTCTGCACAATAACATGTGTGTCATGGTGTCAAAACAGTCTCGTCTAACCAGCTGCACTCGTTTTTTGTCCTATTTATCTCTAATTATGTTCGTCATTATGAGTTAACAGAGTGCATTAACTCTCTAATTACTATGTAAACAAAGGGTCCTTGTGCAAGTGAGCAATAAAGTGCATTTCATGTGTTGCATAACAAAGGATGTGTCCTTGCAACGCTTTTGTCAATAAACTATCAACTGGTAAATATATTTTACTCGAGATTTTAGATATTTCAGAGGGCAAAATTGTCCATTTTACTCCACTACATTTATTTGACAGCTCAGGTTACTGGATAATTTTTAGATTAAGATTTTTACTAGAATGGCCTTGTTAAATTGCAGCTGCAATTTAGATCCCATTGGGGTTGCTGTGTATGTGTGTGTAAATTTAGCTGAATCTAATCCTGTGCCTCATATAAAAAAATAAAACCATTACAGGGATTAACCCGTCTCACTCTCTGTATCAGTGAAACTGTCACAGTAGAGCGAGGATGACTGGTGCAGCAGTAACAGAGACTCAACCCCCACCAGAGCCACTCCCACCACTCCCACAGCACCCACCACTCCCACAGCTCCCACCACTCCCACAGCACCCACCACTCCCACAGCCCCCCTCCCACAGCTCCCACAGCTCCCACCACTCCCACAGCTCCCACCACTCCCACAGCTCCCACCACTCCCACAGCACCCACCACTCCCACAGCTCCCACCACTCCCTCACCCTTCAATACAGGTTCCCCTCAGTGCTTTCCTCAAGTACACTGAAATACATTTTATTTCAAAAGCATATAACTTCACTGCCTTACCTTTAATAGTATTTCAGTGTAAACCTGCTTGTTTAATATTCACCTAAATCTTGATATATGTTTTGAATTAGAAACAACGTTCACTGAAGTGAAATTCATCCATTATTTAATACTAATGCTTAATATAACATTATTTCAGCTTAAAGGTTAAGATGTTTTGTGTCAGTGTTTTTTTCCTGTCCTTGCAATTTAGTGTAACCAAATGTACAATAATATCTCTGCAAGCTAGAAACTATACATACTATGCATATACTATACAATAATTTACTCTGCTTTACTATACTATGGAGGATGGAACCTGCCAAAATCAAAAATAAATGAAAAAATAAATAAACGACTTGATACTTGAATAAATATACCATTAAATGCAACAACAATAATATAAAAATAAATATGGCCATTAATTAATTCATAAAATGTGAAATTATTAAATTATCAAATATGTGACATATTTCTGTTTTCTGTCTGTAATTTTATTTGTGTATTTATTTATTTTTTATTTAATTATTTATTTGTTTCATTATATCTTTGTTTTTGCATTTATTTTTATATTAAATGTTTGCATTCTTAATTAATTTATTTTTGCATTTATAATTTTTTGTTTCGTTGGTATTTATTTATGTTCTTATGCATTTATTTATTGGTGTATTAATTTTGCATTTTTATTTATTTATTTTGCATTTATTTATTATTTATTTTGTCTTTATTTTTAAATATATGTATCTATTTATTTCTATTTATTCTATATATGTATATGTGTATCTGTGCATTTCACCTCTTATTTATTTCCCCAAAATAATTTATTCATGTATTCTTTTCTTAATACATTTCAATCTCATTATGCAAACATTCAGGGTTTGAGGAGATAGTTTGTGGCATTTAATTATTTTAAATCTATATTATGTTTATCACCTGTAGCTGGTGGTTGGGAATATTTTTCACAGTATTTCCTTCCTTCATGCAAAAGACAAAATAAATAAAAATCAATGGCTGCTGCAAACAGTCCAACAGAAATCATCTTGTTCTCCATCTTTCCCAGAGTCAGATAGAAGGATGGATGTGAGTTTCAGCTCTGTGTGTTCAGTACAGAGATAGATCAGGACGCATTAAGCTTAGCTTAACGCAAAGACTGGAAGCGGGGGGAAACTGCTAGCCTAGTCACATGAAAAGAGAAAAACAATACTCCCTCCAACAGCTCAAGTATCTGTTTTTAAATTACCATCACAATACTCTCGCTGTGTTCCAAGGAGCCTCTGGTTTGACATTTAAGGGTGGAATAAAGTCCAGTAATAAATATATACACACATTTACATAAGGCAGCATATCTGTCTACTCCCATGTTGATAAGAGTATTAAATACTTGAGAAATCTCCCTTTAAGGTACATTTTAATCATGGGCAATCATACTATTTATCATGATTACATATTTAAATTGACTGCCTTCATAATTGTATGTAGACTGAATATATGCATACAAATCACTATAAGGATTATAAGTAAAATAGAAGCAGCAAGTAAGAGGGAGACATCAGCAGAGGACATTTCCCAGCAGCCTTGCAGAGTTGTGGCTCTACATCTCACTGACTTTAAGTCAGGAAGGAGTTACCTCCTGGAAACAACGTTAAATGAAGGTCGTACTATTTATGGACAAAACATTAGGGGTCAGATTATTCTGTCTCTGCAATGTTCTCCATCCACTCTGTGTGCTGTGACTCAAATAGGTGAGCTTTGTTTTGTTTAAATAGGTGTCTGTCAGCTCAGACAACTGGCTTTAACGAGTGACTGAAGACTTTTGCATAAATACTGTGTACCCTGTGTGTGTGTTTAAATTCAGCGTCTGCTTGTTTGTTTGCAGATATGTTGACTTGTCTCAGTAGGACAAGCAGCACAGGTGTTAACAACTTTAACGATGCTTCATTCTATTACAGTGTCCCAGTGAGCCAGCATGCACAACATGAAACTAAGGCAGCTAAATGGAGTTCAGCCAGTATCAACTAGCTTGCAATCAATACAGTCACAACTCCATCTAATGTCATTTCTAGGGCTGTCAATCAATTCAGATGTTTGATTGCAATTAATCACACATTTTTTTATCTGTTCAAAATGTACCTTAAATTGAGACCTGTCAGTATTCTTATTAACATGGGAGTGGACAAATATGCTGCTTTATGCAAATATATGTATGTATTTCTTACTGGAAATCAGTTAACAATGAAAACAATGACAGATATTGCCCAGAAACCCTCACAGGTACTACATTTAGCATTAATAAATATGCTCAAATCATAACATGGCAAACTGCAGCTCAACAGACAACAACAGCTGTCAGTGTGTAGTTGACTTGACTATGACTTGATCCAAACTGACTGTGATTATCATAAAGTGGGCATGTCTGTAAAGGGGAGACTGGTGGGGACCCACAGAACCCATTTACTTTCACATATCTTGAGGTCAGAGGTCAAGGGACCCCTTTGAAATGCCCATGCCAGTTTTTCCTCGGCAAAATTTAGTATAAGTTTGAAGCGTTATTTAACCTCCTTTGCAACAAGCTAGTATGACGTGGTTGGGACCGATGGACTCCGGTCATATCTTCACTAGCTTTAAGATTGAGCCCATTGCGGGGCAGTTAATCACAACAATTGCACATTCTGCTATAAAAGCAACAGATTTAGCAGATGTAGGTTTACACGTTACGCAAATTTGGCCTCTGAGAGCTGTGTCGGCCATTTTAACAGTGATTAGAGTTTACCAGCAATCCTGAAATTTATCCAGCGATATCCACCAATTTTACTGGTAATGAATTTTACTGGTAACGAATTTCCCTCCGGGGATTAATAAAGGTTCATCTTATCTTATCTTAAAAGAAAAATGCAACGCAAAATGCACAATTGTTATGAATATTTCATCTTAGCTGCCCAACTTCCGCCACAAACTAAAAACCACAAGTTGCGTTATGTGTTTAAAGAAATTAGTGGTGTTACAACTAATTTGCATTAAAGCGTTATCGCATTAACTCTGACAGCTGCAAGTTAGACGCTGCCTTAAATGTTGTTTATTCTACTCTCACTACTGTACCATAATAATATTGCCTTAATACTGATATTTTACTCATCCCCTGTAGCTTGTGAACATTTTCACAGTGGATTCTTGCACAAAGCACAAATACACAATATATACTTTGAAATAAACTTTAATAGATACTTACAATCAAACCTACAACAAGGAATACAAATAAAATGGAAGCTGCAAGCAAGGAAAGTAAGGTGTGGCACAGTGTGTCCAAGGACCACGCCTGCACATTTAAAAATACTACTCAACAGGTCTATGATATGGCATTTGACAATATGTTGGCAATCTTATCTTTTTATTACATTTGTGCAGCACTTTGTGGATTGTCTTTTTTGGTGCCTTAAATCTGAAATTTGCGGATTCAGGCACAACGCCGTTCACCTATTGTTCCCCAAAACCCCTTTTGCATGTGATAAAACACAAACACTACATCAATGGTTCTCAGCTATGTGCCAGTGAGACCCAAGAGTAGCAGGTTTTCATTACAAAGCACCACCTCAGTGGATGTTTCACTGGTTAGTTTCCATTCGGTGGCTGAATGTGTGCAAACCAGTGAAAACAGCTGAAGGAAAGGCTGGCTGAATTTAAAAATAACAAAAACACACACACACACACAAAAAAAAAACAAAACTCTTGGGCCCCGACAGCATGTGGTTGAAAACTACCGCACTACAAAAAAAAGCAGGAGTGACAGAAAAGATTTTTTAAACAGACGTGATTGTATTGAGATTTCCTGCAGATGCATGCTACGAATAATCACAGTGACATTATCCTTCTGTTAATATTTCTGCTGATGGTGTTCCTGTTGGATGCCGTGACGGTAAGCGATGGAGCACACTTCTATAAACGCAGAGAAACCTGACGAGTGCAGCGAGTGGTTGCTGCTCTTCAGCTGCCTCACAGTGCATCTCGCCACAATGCACTTAAACTACAACTAGACTCACTGTGGAGTGGTCGGCATCTCCTGTCTGTGCTGTGTCAACCTCAGTTTTATCAACTATCCATGTAAAAACCATGATTTCTAAAAGCAACTAGGATTACATGTTCTCAATTTGAGAGGATGTACAGATTGGCATGTGTGTGCTGCCACCTTGTGGTTGGATGTTGGCAGTGCTTCTGCACTAGTTTCCATCCAACTACTTTGTTTTAGCACAACGGATAACATCAATTTAAAAAGGCTATAAGGTAGAAACTCATAATCATAAAGTCAGAGTAGAGATACCGACCACATTCACCTACAAACTGGAGGCATACTTGCCAACCTTGAGACCTCAAAAACAGGGATGATTTCAAAATCAAAAGGGGGTGGTCTGGGGGTCCTAACTTTGTTTCCTGCATTCTGGTGACTTTAAAAGAAATAACTAAATAATTACAAAAAGTACACCACGCCAGAATTTTCATGTTAAATAGGCCTACTTTTAATTTTATTTTTATTTCTCAGGAAAGAAAATGAAATAATTCAGATTAATTAATATTCATCAGTTTTTATCCATTCACTCATTTTGTTGCACCTACTTTAGTATTTAATTCTCACTCACTGAAGGCCCTTTCAGACACAATGCAACGATGGTACCACTGTGCCCATTATTTCTAATTGTTTGCACTGTGCCACAACGCCTTTTCACTGCATCGAGCAAAGCCAAACTTGGACGCTGACATGCTGTGATGTGCGGCCTGCGTCATGTCAGTCGTCAATGTATGAATATTTATGATCGTGAGCAGCTTTCTTCTTCTGGAAACTGAAATTTGGTGTAGCTGTATTGTCATCCGAGTGGAAACAGTAGGGCTTATACAGCGCCAGAAACCGGTTGCGAAAAACCGGAGAAGTGTGAGGCCGGGAGGAAACTGGGTAAGGGGAATGAAAAATGGGAGTTTCCTGGGAAAATCAGGAGGGTTGGCAAGTGTGACAGGAGGAGGTGCGCCAGCATGGTGACCGTCAGGGCATCATCTGGATCAGCATGTGCATAGTGCTCAGTGATTCCTGATTTCATAAAGTTAGAGAATACAAAGAGTCTTAAAAACAGGATAAGAAGCTCAGAAGGCATCCAGCCACCGACAAAGAAGCATACTTTTTGAAGGCTGAGTCAGTCCTGGAGGCTCGAGCAATGTTGTCAAACGGGTTCAACCCCAGAAGGATCCCAGAGAAACATGAGAGAGAGACAAGAGGGTGTGCTGAGGGTGCCAAGAGCGTCGGCGCCGTCATTGGTAGAGCAGGTAGTTCTTGAGAGAGGCCGGCAGGGGCAGTCTATGGATTTCGCCCAGACGGTCTCTTCCTAACGCCACCCTCACCGAACGCCTACACAGGTCCATCAGAGAGAGGGGTTCAGCTGGGGGGAGACAGGAAAAGCATGTATAATAATAATTAGGGTTGTCAAATTGATTAAAATATTTAATCGCAATTAATCACATTTTTTAACTGTTCAAAATGCACCTTAAAGGGAGATTAGTCAAGTATTTAAAACTCTTATAAACATGGGAGTGGACAAATGTGCTGCTTCATGCAAATGTGTGTTTATATTTATTACTGGAAACCAATTAACAACACAAAGCAATAATATTGTCCAGAAACCCTCACAGGTACTACATTCAGCATAACAAATATGCTCAAATCATAACATGGCAAACTGCAGCCCAACAGGCAACAACAGCTGTCAGTGTGTCAGTGTGCTGACTTGACTATGACTTGATCCAGACTGACTGGGATTATCACAAAGTGGGCATGTCTGTAAAAGGGAGACTGGTGGGGACCCAGAGAACCCATTTTCATTCTTATATCTGGGGGTCAGAGGTCAAGGGACCCCTTTGAAGATGGACATGACAGGTTTTCCAGTTTGGAGTGTCACTTTTACCTTTTACAACAAGTTCAATAACATGGTTGGTACCAATGGATTCCTTAGGTTTTCTAGTTTCATATGATGTTGTATCTTCACTCTAGCATTAAAACTGAGCCTGTTGCATGGCAGTTAATCATAAAAATTGTGCATTTTGAGATAAAAGTTTAGCATAGATGTGGGTTTATACGTTATTCATGTTTGGCCTCTGAGGGCTGTGGTGGCCATTTTAACTGCGATTAGAGGTTACCAACAATCCTGAATATGATTATCATGAAGTGAGCATGTCTGTAAAGGGGAGACTCGTAGGTGCCCATAACACCCATTTTCATTCACCAATCTTCAGGTCAGAGGTCAAGGGACCCCTTTGAAACTGGCCAGGACAGTTTTTCCTCACCTAAATAACATTGGAGCATTATTTTGCCTCCTTTGTGACAAGCTACGAGTTTTGTGCTTTGAAATATAGGAAAGAATTATGAAAAATCTAAATAAATAGAGCCTTACTTAGACGGATATAAAGTTTTTTCTACAAACCTTTTATTTAAAAAAAAAACAAAACAAATACATGCATTTCATTTTACATAGCTGTAGAACAACTTAAGATACTGTCTAAAATTAATAAAGCCTGACTTAATTTAGGAAATATCTGATCAAAGAATAAACAAAAAGGCGTTTAGAGTCAAATTTTGGTGTTTGACAATTTTCTGTGCTACAGCATACTACAAAACTACTGAAGTTCACTAACCAGCCCTATGGGTATTTACCAGTAGGTGTGGCTTTTTGTAGAGCCAGAAAATCTATTAATTTGACCTTTAGCCATATTTGGTGCCAACACTGCCTACTGGATCCAAAGATCTGCAGGATTAACTACCTTTTACGACACAAACTGCCTTTAACATCCATGTATGGTCGGGGATTTCCCCTCTCTACATCCAGCAGTGAGAGGAACATCACATCAAACTAAAACAGGCTTTTTACGCCGATCACTGCATCTGTACAGCTTGTTTACCACAGGCCTAAACTAGGTCGACGGATCTGAGCTGAACATAAAAATCTAATGAACACAGCACTGGGGACATGTGGGTAGTACAGCATGTTTTGATGAGCACCTATTTTCCCCTCATTTAAAGCTCATGACCCTTTCAGCATGCAAGAATTGTCATTAATCCAATTAAAATCATATTAAATTTGTCTGGGGGGGGAACAAGCAGCTTGTTTTTTATGTTCATAAAACATTAAGGATCGCTGGATGTTGTAAACATCTATAACTGAGGCGCCACAGAGTTTAAAAACAAAGGCAAAGTACAGTAAATTAGTTAATAGGTTACAGCGACCTCTTTTCTACTAAGATCACGACACATTGTCAGATGCAAAAGGTGATTCACGGTTATGTTAAATATTAATCTATACTGTCATTTGGACTGCCAGGCAAGAACACAAACAATGTCATGTTATCACAGGTATACAAGTGCTTTATATAACATCCAGAGGGAGAGGCAGCCATACTGATTCAGATCTACAGTATCCCTCTGTTGTAATATGGCACACCCTTGACTGCTAATTGCATTAATAAATGCTGCTACCAGTTGTGGAAGAGCTGAACAAATGAGGAATCATTACAGATTGCAAAACACCATCGCTCATGAACTCATGATTTTGAAATGAAAGCAGAGGTCTCCCCCGGATAAAAAAATTGTATCAGAGACTTTGTTTCCTGCATTCAGGTGACTTTTTAATCTTAAATACTGTTAACTCGAGAATAAATACAGAATAATGAGGTGAACTCATATTAATTTCTCTTCTAGTACTCTCCATTCAGGGCTTTAAACCAACTTTTTCCACCATCCTCCAGGAAGCGTCCCGAAATTAATGGAGAGTCAATCTTTGTTTGTAGAAACAAAGATTTTAAATTTGGGGCGGTCTATGTAGTTTAGTCTATGTAGGGATGGTTTATGTAGCCTTAGTTATTTCTCTGATTACTTACATAGTGAATGTTACTTCTCTTTTATGTTGGTGGCAGCGCAACTGACACTTGATTTAGCAGCTGATTTCGAACATAACATTAATCACATGGAGGAGTTGGTGTTTTTATGGGCAAGCACAAGGATATGAGCTACTTTGACAAGGGTCAAATTGTGATGGCTTGACAACTGGGTCAGAGCATCTCTAAAACTGTAGTTTTTTGGGAAGTTCCTGGTCTGAAGTGGTCAGGACCAACCAAAAGTGGTCCAGGGAAAGAAAACCGGTGAACCGGCGTCATGATTCATTGATGCATGTGAAGAGAGACGGCTGTGTTGTCCGATCCAATAAAAGAGCTACTCTAGCTCAAACTGCTGAAAAAGATAATGCCGGTAGACAAAAAAAAAAGACAAATTTAAAACATAAAGGTTGTACTTACGATCAAGTCCATTTATGTACCGGATTCTTATTTCACAGTGTCCCCACACGGCGCTCACCACTGGGTACAGCTTCCTGCCCTTAAGTCCTCTGAACGCCACCCCTAGATAATGTCCGTCCACTATGTAACCAAGCGTCCCCTCGTCCATGTCCAACACTACTAAAAGGGAGTCTGGTATGATGAAGGTGTCATCTGGCTCCAGAAAGGCCGGGTAGGTTTTTCCTGGGTGATTCTTGCCATCGTGGTAGAGTTTACTCCTGCACAGGTCCCAGCCCCAGGACTCGGCGTTGCTTCCTACCAAAGCTGTGTAGCCCACCGAGTGCAGCGGGGCATCGCTTGTGGCCACTCCAACCACGGCGTGCGTGCCCCTCTGACGCATGGCCCAGCTGATCTCCCACACATGTAGTCCCCGCGTGTAGCCGACGTGGCCCCGGATGGCGTCCGTGCTCTGCGCCACAGGGTGCCTGTGAAACACCAGCTTGTTGTCATCCTTGACGAAGATGTTGAGGGAGCGGTCGTCATTGTTCCACGAGTGCTGGACCTGGATGTCCACGCCGGCGGGCGGCATGTCCAGCAGCAGGTCCAGTCGAGACGGCTTGGTGTGACTCAGGGCCTGTAGCTCCAGCTTCAGGGGGCTGAATGCCGGATCCCGCATATCAATGGTTTTAATGCCACCAGGGACTTTTTGCCCCATGCTCTGAATAGTTAAAGCAGCTCCCTCTTCTTCCTCCTCCTCCTCCTCCTCCTCCGTCTCGTCCTCCTCCTTGTCGTCGTCCTCCCCCCTCCTCAAAACTATTGGGGGGAGTAATCACCCTTGGACCCTCTCCTCCACTGTGATCCTTCAACCCCAAGAAGCAGGTTTGATGCTCCCCCGTTTCACTAGCTGCAGACAGCAAAGGTCACACCAGGTGCTGTTTGAAGCCTTCCTGGAGAGATTAGAGGAGATGAAAGCAGATAAGCCAAACAAGTTAATTATTAGATAATCCTATTAGCAACATTTCTGCTTGAATAAGGAAAGCATCACATCCTACAAAACAGCAACAAGCTAGACGTAAGAGACATTGGCTCTGTTCAGACCTGGTATTAACATGCATCCTCAGCGATTAGATCATAATGTTACATGAATGTCAGGAGTAATAACAGTAATATCCTACAGATTTGTGAATTTGTACATTTTGTTAACATCAGAATAAAAGGTCATCATATTGGTATTCCCCAGGGACTTCCGCACCGCCAGCACCGCCGCCTTTGGCCACATGGCTCCAGAGCCAGAGATGAGAGATCCATGCTATGAACACAACAAAATCATTGACACGTCTCCGACAATATGATGATAATGCACTTTGCCTCCAGACCAGTCTCGTAGTGTGTAGACTATGTAACCTATAGATAAGATATGTTTTAATAAAATACAGTTGTACCGACAGGATGCACCAGAGCACAGAAGCAGTTCCCATGCTAGGCGGTCCTTAATGTGGCCCAGGACACATTCACTACACACTGCTAAAAGAATAAGGCCATATGTGGCCCACACCACCTCTGAATGTGGTCAGAAAGATACAAGTGAGTGGAAGTGAGCTCAGATCATGAGTGGTCACTCAGGACGCATGTGGAGACGCATTCTAATAGGTGTGAACAGACGTACTTGAAGCTGCCCACTTGTGATCGTATCACTCAGGACGCATGTTAATGCCAAGTCTGAACAAGGCCACAGATGCTACAAAACAGCAGCCAACTAAACACAAGAGATATTGAGCCAAACCTTAACATGCCCTCTGATGAAAAGAGAAATGGCACAGCTGATGCAATTACATACATACGATACAGTACATACTGAATTTATTGGCAATCTTGCAGTGCATTTTTACAGTTAATGCAATTCACTGGTTTAACTAGATTTATTTGCTTCTCAGTAAACAACAGCAGATGTTAGCTGCAGGGTTGTTTGGTGGCCTCAAAAGTGTCGTTGTTCTCATGTGATGTTTAGTGTACGAAACATAAAGAAGGGAGTGTCCCATGACCCAAGGAATACAAGATGTAAAGCTAAATACCGATTTACACTATTATCACTACGCGACAGGAAGTAAACATGTGTCTGCTGACTGCAGCAAAGATGTGCTAAAGTATGACCGATTTTCTCACAGCCATCTGAAGATAATCTAAAGTCTGAAGGCGTCAGACTGTATGGCCTCATTTTACCCTCCCTACTGGCTCACTATAACGTTGAGCCAACCAAGAAAGACAAGACCAACAAGTTTCTGCCACTCAGCAGTCAGAAACGTATCTGCTATTGATTGAAAAGATCATGTATAATGTATCAGACTACAGAGAACAGACTGGCCTAATTAATTACATTATCTGATTTAGGGATTACATTTAACCGACATTAAATGGGTTAAAAGAAATAATAATAATAATTAATTAAAAAGTTGAGAAAAACTCAGGAGGCTCGTCACTTTGAGGAAAACCTTAAGAGAGAGCCGGTCCAGATACAGGAAGTTGGCTCTGGACTTCCAGCTGAGGGGTTGTAGCTTGGAGCTTCGTAGCATTTATTCACCAACAAATAAACTGTACACACACTGTCTGCTACAGCTACGTTCACAGCTATGACGCCACCAACAAACCCACACTCACCACCGTAACACACACACATATGGTCTGTCGGAAACTCACTGAAGTTACGCTATAGCGGGCACGAAGTCACAGGCAAAGCTAGCAGCTGCTAACGTAGTACAAACACAGTGGTTGTGTAGTGTAACGTTCTCTGACAGTGAGAGAAGGAAGAGATGGTGTTAAATTGAAGGCTGGAGACAGTGAACGCAGCACCATGGCTGCTACGCTAGCTCTCCTGGACAGTGAATGCAGCACCGTGGCTGTTACAGTATCTCTCCTGACGTTGAACTGGAAACAGTGAACGCAGCACCGTGGCTGTTTGCAATATACTACATTGCTTACAGTATCACAATACAGTACATTGCAATTAGGGCTGGCAATCAATTAAAATATTTGATCGCAATTAATCGCAGACGTGCCGCCTTAGCAGGTGACACTACTTCAGACATCACTCATGTCAGTTTACATCAATGTCAAGTGTGACAGGAAGAAGCACACTAACAATACACAAGCATTAAAAAAAAAAGCTATTTTCTTTACCGTTTCTTCTTTTTAGTTTCATAAGTAAAATTGTGTGGTTTGTCTGAGACATGCCGGGCCGGGCAGAACCATCATGAGGACCGTATAATGCCCAGGCTGCACTAGAGGATATAATAAATCAGGTGATTGGATTCTGTGGTACCATAATTGTTATCTAATAGTGTTAGTGTATAGCGAACATGAAAAGCAGCGCTAAGCGGCACAGAAGTAAATCCCTCCATGGGCTGACACGTTACTCAGCTACTATTCCCACAATCTCCAAAAATAGGAGGAAAAAAAGAGAGGGGAAAAACTGCAGCCATTTCTTATTATATGGTTGTCTAGTCAGACGGCAACAGGAAAAGCAGTAATAAAATGTCTGGCTTAAAAAAAACATAAAACCTTCTGTCGTGTTTGAGGGAGACACCACAGCTCTTTTGAGACAGGAACAGTTTCAGGAACACAGAAACTGACAATAAAAGCCTGATGAATACCTGCTGTGCTTTACTTCACACCGTCTCCATTACAATAGACCACAGCTGTGATGGGACGGTTCCTTGAAGCCTGAATCCAACTCTGTTATAGCTCATTTTTACATGTCATTTGAAACCCATCTGAATGCCAACGAGACTACTTCAGGTCAACAGTCAGGCCTTTCTTTTATAGTGAACTGCTGCTCTTTGGTCTTCGTACCTCTGCCTGTATCGTAGCGAGGCTGAAGAGAGCATTGTGCAATGTGGAAAACTGTGCTGCTGGGAAGGCCACTCTAATTGAATTGTAGACAAGAGTTCATTGAGAAGTGCTTTGGCTCTTCTTCTAATGCAAGTAAACAACCATTTAAATGGGTCATGTCTCGTCAGTGATTGGAAAACAGGAGGGAAGAAAAAGCAAGCAGCGGGTGGCTAGCATCTGAATGTAAACAATCTCTTTTTCAATGCCTGTCCAACATTCAGGGAGAGTGAAACATGTTAATTTGCACACTCTTTGAGCCAGCAGTTTACCCTTCCTCTCCCCGTGGCACTGGGCCACCATACAATGCAAGAAAATCAAAACTAACAGAACAATTAAAAAAAAAAAAAAAAAAAAAAAGTCTTCCCACATTTACCTTGGACTTCAAAACAAACATGGCCACTAGCAGTATAAAAGGTGGCTTGTGGAGGGATATATTTGGGCTGGGATCCTGGCCTGGTTGGGGTTCATGGGCCCCTGGGTTGGTTTGGAGCTTATTAAAATGCAGGAGGAAGGGCTCGCTGGATTTGCTGAGCCAAGGAAACACTTGTCTCTATTGTGAGGCCCAATTTAGACCGGGCCCACCTGAACTTAAGCCCTAGCTTGTTTGCTGACCTGGTGAGTGCATAAAGCTCAAGGTTTACCAATGACAAAGTCAGCCATTGTACGGAGTCAAAGCTTGAAAGTGTTATGTAGAAAACTGCTACCAAATATAAAACTGTCTTTTCTATATCCAATGAGGGAATTAAAGGGGAGCTACGACCATTTTCAAAATTCATACATGTTATTCCTATGACTAAATGGTAAATGGACTTGCATTTATGCAACACTTTTCTAGTCTTCCAACCACTCAAAGCACTTTACACTTCATGTCAGCATTCACCCATTCACACACAATAGAGAGCTAAAACTCAAACTTGTGACGTCATCGGGTATAAACTCTGGAGCTGCTGTATAGTGCAGTATGACACTGAGAGTACCCAGCTGAATGTTTGGGTATATTTACATGTTCTGTGCACAACTACAGATGAGACATGTTCTGTGGATCAATCCTTCATTGTCTATGGGGCAACTCCATACTTTGTATCCTGTGACATCACAAGTTTGAGACTTACTTCTCTGGTTTCTGCTTCGAGAAAGAATCAATGATGTTCAGCAATATTGAGCAAACTTTCCTAGAGCCAGAGAAATAACACAGTGGGATTATTACCTTAGGTTGCATTCCCCTTTAAAATGATGTTTGAGGCATGAAAGTTGACACTGTTCAGTTATGAACGGGTTGTTTTCGAGCAAATTAAGGAAATTAAAGGGAAACTACACCCATTTTCATAAATGTATACACGTTATCCCTATGGTCTACGGTAAAACTGAACAACTCTACCATATCCAAAAACTTGGCAGCTTGTGATGTCATTGGGTATAAATTCTGGAGCTGCTATATAGGCAATGAATTGGTTAAGATGTTATAGATGACACTGAGAGCACCCAGATGAATATTCAGAGTATATGGGTACATTTTGGCAGTTGAGAACACTATAGAATTAAGCCTCCCATTCATTGTCTATGGGGCAACTCCAGACTCTGTACCCTATGACATCATAAATGCGAGACTAACTTCTCTGGTTTCTGCCTTTGACAGATGTTCACCTGTACTGAGCGAACTTTCCTTGTTTGCTTAACCTACTTCTTCCTTTAGGTTGTGTTGCCCTTTAAAACTGTTCAGTTATGAACATGTTATTTTGGAGGGTGTAGTTCTGTATTACAATAACACTGAGAGGTTTCTAATATTTGGTCTATCCTCTGATATAAACTGGGTGAATACAATATATCAATGAGGATACAGCCGTCCAAACTCCAACAACACCAGCGCAGTACTACAGTACTACCGCCTCCAGTTGAATCAACACCTCTCTAAAACAGTTCCAACAAAAACGTTAAGTTCATATATTAAATTGTACAGCGCTGTCTGATGTAGAGTTGGTTAGTTTAAGGTAAGTCTACCCTCTGGGTGTGTGTTTGTAGGCCCTCTGGACAAGTTAACCAACAATAGCTCGTCATGCTAGCAAGTGCAAGGAGCTCAATCGTCAGTAAGGTCTCGTGGGCCGAGCAGCCGTGTGCTCCTGGCTCGTGACACGTCCACGCGCGACCACACAGACGTGAATCCAACGGTACCGACCGTCGGTCCGGGACGTTGCTTCTGTTTACCTGAAGCTCGACCGCGGACGAGACGTTCGTTACACAACAAGCCGCGTTAGCATACACAGCAACACGTTAACGGGCGGCTAACGGGGGACGAAAACTCCTCCTCCTCCTAGACTGGACAACGACCCCCCTTTTCAGGGTGCTGTTTTCGGTATGGGGTATGTAAATGGGGTGTAAAGAGAAACACAGAAACCGAAACAAGCGCTTCGGCAGCCACTATCGGAGCGGAAAACGGGGGGTGAAAAGCGCAAACACGCACAGGAAACAGACCTTGTTGAGGTGGGAAACACCAGAGAGGATGGGGTGAGACCGGGGGACGCCTCGGACTTTTCTCCGACTCACTCCATCGTAGTTTCTCGTTTCCTTGTCGTCTCACCTTTTACCATTTCAGGCTGGACATGAATTAGGTGAAATGATGATGGCTGCTCTCTAACATCTCTCGCGTCACGTGACAAAATGCTCGCAGCTGCTACGACAGATTAGGACCTCCCTACTGACGGGCTGCAGCCGAGCGAAGTCAGCTTCACGTTGGAGGGGCCATCTATGCGGATAAGTTTGTTTGTGTGTTTATAAAAACATTTAAATCCCACATTACATGTATTTTTTAATTTGTATTGCATAATTTGACAAATTATAGAGTTTTAATTTTATTTTATAAAATTCAAGTTACACTCACAAACACTTGCTATGCCTCACTATGATGTATACATTTTATAATTTAGTACGCCTGACTCTAAAACAAGATTTGTCATTTGTTTCTCCTCAAAACATTTCAGCATAGTTTTTTCTTAAGTGTTTTCATAATCCTAAAACCTGGTTGCAATAATAATAATAATAATAATAATAATAATAATAACCATCATCATAATCATAATATAAAATAACAAATGATGCTTTTATTAATATTACAGTAGTGTTGTTATAAATTAGGTCAGACTGTAAAAGTGCTAAAATCATCATTGTATGTTTATATTTAGTTTAGATTAAGACATACTGTACAAACACAAAAAATTGGCTTCACAGCTGTAACTCACAGGGAAAGTAGTTATTGAATTTAGAATATGTATTTTCAACATATGTATTTAAATTCTTGAATTTTCCTAAACCCCTTTGTAGCGGTGGGGGGTTATAATAAATTTATATAAATATATAATATATAGAAGCTAAGTGGTTATAATAATATATAAAATCAAGTCAGACTGTAAAAAGTACTCAAGCTTACACAGGAAGTATCAAAACTATTGACTGAAAATCGTCATGGTACATTTATATTTATGTTTTTAAAAAGATACTCAAACACGCACATACACATAGATGTGGCTTCACTCACAGGGAAAGTAGACATCAAATTTCAAATGTGTGGTTCTATCTGCAAAAAAATTCAAATTAGCTGTTGAAATATGACTTATTTAAAGAAAATACACTAGATAGATTCATTTATTTGGCAAAGACATAGGTAAGCACAAATCTTCACACACCTGGTCTTAACATATAAGATAAGATAAGATATTCCTTTATTGGTCCCACACATATAGAATATGAACCAAAACTACAGGCACAGCCATCATTATAACATATATTTTCATTGTTGTTGGCGCAGTGACACATGTAATGATTTATAATAATTTGTTCATCCAAGACTGAAAGTAAACATGTTTACTGAAAATGGAAAAATATTCTCAGCAACCTCTTACCAATATAAAACTAACTTCAGTCCAGTGCATCACCAGCACAGGATCCCTTCAGCGTGTAAACTAAGCTGCAGACTACACTGAGCTGAACATATCAGGTAGGACATCACACAGACACTGTTCATTCACATCTTTGTCAGTTTGACAGTAAGGCAGGGAGTTTAACATTAATTTATAGTAAAACTGTAAAAAGCTGCTTTGGGATTGTCTGGTGCAGGTTTACATTCACTGTGTACGCTCAGTATCTCTATGCCAAAAAAAATAATACTTTTATTTTTCTGTGTACTCGTGTCCTCCTAAAATGCATTCCTGGAAAGAGTTATGCTAGTATTGTCTGTCCTAAGGGCATGCATGTGATGTGTGATGGTGAAAGAAGCCCTAATTGATAATTCACAGTCTGTCTCACACAGACACACAGTCATGTTTCTATGACTTTTGAGGACATTACATTGACTTAGACTCATTTCCTGGAGACTTACCCTAACCCTAAACCAAGTCCTCACCCTAAAATATAAGTTTTATGTTATAGGGATGTGCATTTTCTCCCCAAAAGGCAGAAACATCCCCACAAAGTTACTGTGTAAACAGATTCATGTCCCCACAACATGAGTAATACACACCAGCACGCCATATGAGCGACTCCGGCAGGGTCATGACATTATTGACGGCACCGGTGAACCATGATTGCTCACACACTGACACACTGGGCCACTTTAGTGTACAACTTGACCTTCAGGCCATTCAGGAACTCATTGACACGCTACTCCACTGACTGACACACTGACCCAGGGGGAATGCCAAGTATTTGGACTGACAAGGATGATGCGCCCTGCACACGACCTTCACATGCTGGACGACTGATGCAGTCACTTCTAATCATTCAAGCAAATATCTTCAGAAACAGAAGCTCCTTTAAGACAACATCATTTTGTTTCCATAGTGACCCCCAGTGAATGCTTATCAACTCCTACTTAGTTTCAGTTTGTGTACCAGACAGTTTTTCTCATTCACTTTGGCTCAATTCTTGAAGGAGATACGTTCAAATCTCTGAACAATTAGTTTGTCGTTCGCAACAGATTTGAATTTCTTATTCTTTCAAGCAAACTGCACGTTTTGGTACGTGTGCACGACTTGATCAAAACTGATGACTTGACTCAATGAGATTGCCGTCCTCTTCACAACTTCTAACCATTCGTTCATCGTTTGAGCGTCACATGCTAAATGATCCATTCAGTTATCAAAATCTGTCAGACATACGTGTAAATTACATAAATGTTTATGACAAGGAGGTAAAATTTGTTGTTTTTGAACTGAACTACTGCAGTTTTCATTGCTGCGAGGTTGTTGTTGCTTTTTTGGCATTTATTTAAGATTTCTATTCACTGTTTATGACTTTGCATGACAGATGAAAAGAGAACTTTCTGTTTGCACCACATGTAACACATCACTACACAAATAAATTTAGTGTACACATACAAATGAGGATATCCGGTTCCTACAGTATTGACTAATCCCAGTGAACTTTGACCTCCTGTTGAAACCGGAATCTAAAAAGCTCAGTGCGATTCACACACAGCTGTGCAAAACTGACATTGTGGTATCGTACAGTAGAGTCAGAGTCCACAAAATGTAGAATAAAACAGAGAGTTGTAGATTAGAAACGTTTCCAGGGGCTGAACATTTTGACCAGCATGGCTCATACGAATTTTCATGTTGGTGGCCAGTTTCTAACTGACTTTGAAGCACAGATGAAGTGCTTTGGGTGAGTTCCTACATTTTGCAGTCATGCAATAGAGTTGTGATGCCCCATAAAACAGTTGTGACAATTGCACTTACAGTTCAGAGAAACAGTTTAGAAAAATGAGCCAAAGCAATCGGGAAAATCTGTAAAAGGCTGCTCAGAATTTCCTCTTATAAATCTGCAGCCCTGTGTGATTATTATTATAACACATGCACCACCTGAGTGTTGGGAAACATTAGGAGACTGTTGCCATCTAGTGGTTTCTCTGGAATAAACATCTTCTGCTGGAGGTTTAGAGCCTCATATTAAATCAGTCTGCATAAAGCTCAACTTCACTCATTCAGAATAACATAAATTTCTCCATAAATCATACAATAGAAGTGGCACGTTATGGCAGACATGCTCATCCTGAACATGTGCTAAAAGCTGCAAAGATGATGCTTCACTACTGAATGAACATCCTCCTCCTCCACTTCCTTTTTAACTTCAGCACTCATGCAGATTTTCCCATTTTGGCACCTGATTTCTCTGTGACAAGGGCTGGAATTACATTTAAAATGACCTTATTTGTCCACTGTGTGAGGCGTCTGAAGGTAATTCGGCTCGTTTTACATCCTCGGTGGGGAACATAGCTCAGCGGCTTGAATTACCTTCCTCTCAGCTTGTCTCCCAGTGAAAATCCCATTTTCCCATGCAGTGATGGTGCAATGTGCTGAGCTTGGTGATATCTCAGGGCCCCTCCACGGTGGAGGAGGGGAGCGTAGACATGCTTACTGCCTCCCTTTTTAAAACCATCATTTCAGCAGGATCGATAGTACGTCCCACTCCACGGCTGGCAGAGTGCACTGCCTCTATAGGGGAGGTAGTGGGCTGGTGTGGGGGGTTGTGTGTGGACAGCTGCACCACGGCAAGTCCGAGCAGCTCTCGCAGCCAAGGTGAATGATCGCATGCTGCGTCAGACTCTCACTTGCTCCGAGATGCAGTTTGTGAGGAGAGCCAGTGGGTGGATGCTGTCCTCAAGTGATGGTTGCAGTTGCAGGCAACATACTGATGAAGCCACAGAACTAGCTCAGCCGTCAGGTACTTCACGTCCTCAGTAGCTGACTCACAAACCTGCACTGTGTTGAGTACAGATCTGCAACTGCTGCAGCTTGCATAAAACTGTAGAGGAGGTTGAGCACTCAAATACTCAAATCAGTCTGCAGCTGAGGAGACATCATATTTTAGTAGATAGTTTGCAATAAAAGGTCTGTGCAGCTCAGCTTTGTAAAACAGAAATCTTATGACGGTGATAAAAAAAATAATCTTATTATAGAAGTGCACACGGTTTAGAAAATCATTCACCCTGGGAATACAGATCTCTTGTAATTAAGTTTTTTAACCTTTACACAAACTTCTATTTTTGACAGATTTTCACACATCAAATTTACAGGTGGTGCTGCAGCTAACCATTGTTGTCATTATATTTCATTATTCCCCCCCCTGGGAAGATCAGACCACAACCTGGTTCATCTCCAGCCTGTGTAAAGACCCCTGGTACACAGAGAACCAGCCGTCTCCCGCACAGTGAGGACATGGTCCAAGGAAGCTGAGGAAGCTCTGCAGGACTGTTTCAGCTCAACAGTGTGGGAGGAACTCTGGGACTCTCATGGGGAGGATATAGATGGACTGACGGGCTGCACCACGGACTACATAAACTTCTGCGTGGAAAACACCGTACCAACCAGGACGGTAAGGTGTTTTTCCAACAACAAACCCTGGATTAATCCTGATATAAAGGCCCTCCTTAAGGAGAAGAAGAGGGCCTTTAAATCAGGAAGTAAGGAGGAGCTGAAGGCTGTTCAGAGGGAGCTAAGGAGGAAAATCAGGGAGGGGAACAACAGCTACAGGAGGAAGATGGAGGAACAGTTGCAGCAGAACAATATCAGTGGAGTCTGGAAAGGCCTAAAAACCATCTCAGGCCACAAGAAACCAGACTCCAAGGCTGTGGGAGACCTAAAGTGGGTGAATGATCTGAACCATTACTTTAACAGGTTTGATGAGTCACCTGCCCCTCCCCCGGCCCAGTCCACCCTGCTGCAACCCCCTTCATCTGCCACTTCAAGACAGTGCCCCCCCTCCTCCTCCTTCGCCACCTTCACCTCAACAACAGCCCCCCCACTGACACCAACACCTCCATCGACACCTAAGGCTCCAGCTCTACCCTCAGCAGACCCGTCCCACAGACAACCCCCCTCTGCTCCACTACTCAGCTCTGCCTCCCCCACCCCCCTCCACTGCCTCTGACACACAGCCCCCCTGCTCCAGTTTGTCCTTCACAACTCTGGACATATTTTTGGCTTTACTTTCTATTATGTATATATTATTTTATTTTATCTGTATTAATACTGTTTTTTAAAATCTATCCTTCTTGTTTTTGCACTATCCACTTTGCTGCTGTAACGTGTGAATTTCTCCACTGTGGGACCAATAAAGGAATATCTTATCTTATATCTTATCTTATCTTAAATCCTCACATTGTAGAAGATAGGACAAGTTTGGCTTTTCTCCTATAAAAATAGTTTAGAGCTAAACTAATTCATTGGCTTTTTAATTGAAAATGAGATTAGAGATTAATTGAAGTTAATAAGGTTGATTATTTTTTAAATCTATACACAAACTTGTATTTGACAGATTTTCACACATTAAATTTACAAGTACTGCAGCTAACCATTATTTTCCTTATTGATTAATCTATTTCCTCAATTTTTAATCATCTTATCTATAAAATGTCATAAAATCATTTTTAAAATATACCTGTCACAGTTCCTCAGAACCAAAGGTGGCAAATTAAAATTTCAGTCAGAAAATATATATATATATATATATATATATATATATATATATATATATATATATATATATATATATATATATATATATATATATATATATAATATATATATATATATTCAATTAACAATGATATAAAAACAGAGAAAAACAGCAAATCCTCACATTGTAGAAGCTGCAATAAGTATTGTTTGGCTTTTCTGCTATCAAAATAGTTTAAAGCTAAACCGATTAATTTGGTTAATCAATTAGTTATCAACTATTAAATTAATTGCCAACATAATTGAATCAGTTGGAGTATTTTTTTCCCTTTACACAAACTTGAGTTTGACAGATTTTCACACACTGAATTTACAAGTGGTGCTGCAATTAACCGTTATTTTCATTATCTCAATCTTCATCAATTTTCTCAATCAGTTAGTCCATAAAATGCCATAAAATAATCATTTAAAAAATACCTGTCACAGTTCCTCACAATCAAAGGTGATAAATTAACATTTCAGTCAGAAAAAAGTAAATATATTCAATTTAGCATGATATACAAACAGAGACAAGGCTTTTCTACTATTAAAATACTTTAGCGCAAAACCAAATAACTGATCAATCAATTAGTTAATCACAGATGTAAATTAATCACAGATGTTGATTAATCAGGTTGAGTATTTTTTTTGTTTTTAAGAAAAATTAAGTCAAATTCTCTGATTGCAGTTTCTTAAATGTGAATATCTTCGAGAGTCATGGACAAAACAACACTTGAGGACGTCATCTTGGGCTTTGGGAGACATTGATACACACTTTGTACCATTTTCTGACAATTTATAGACCAAACAACTAATTGAGAAATAATCTACAGCTTAATCGACTATAAAAATAATCATTAGTTGCCTTGTAATTCAGTTTTCTTGTTTCTCTTCACATTTTCTTTGACATTTTATAGCTCAAACAACAAAACAATTAATCAAGAAAATAATCACCAGATTAATCGGCAATGAAAATAATATTTGCAGCCCTTCAAGAAGTTGGCAATTTAATTAGTTTACTAATAATTTCAGCTTTAGTTTCAAGTTTATTAAAATGCAGATATGATCATTGATAACATTAATTATTTTAGGTATTAAAAGCATGTAGTGTAGTAATACAGATCAGGGTTTCTATAAAGAAGCAGCACTAGAAATGTACAGGCTTGTGTTTACTCCCTCTTTTGTGTTTGCATGTACATGCGTCAGCAGGCATGTATTTAATGTGTGCTGCACTTGTGTGACTTTGAGAGGGTTCAGAGAAAGGAAAGGGTGTCAGTTAGAGGGAGGCGCACCACTGCGGGACGGGGGAAGTGGATGGGACAGGATGTGTGTGGTGCAGTATACGAGCATCCCCTCTGCTCAGATCGCTGCTCATTTGTCAAGTTGCCTGCAGACTTGAATGGTGCATTGCTGCTAAAACACAGAGAGGCAATCAGCAGTGGAGGAGCGCACCTCTGGGGAGGGGTCCCAGGTAGACCAGAGCCTCCGGGGCTGATCTGCAGATTAAGGGGGACTTTTCCTCAATTGCCAGAAAGTCAAACTGAAGTTTTGTTTCGTCCTTAAAGGATTATTTCATATTGAGGGACATTTTATAGTGAATGAAAAGGAGCTTAAAGCTGCAGTGTGTAGAAATGGAGCTAATCTAAAAATGGTCAGTATACGACGACAGTAGTGCATGAATGAAAAAAAAAACAACAATATGTGCCTCTGTGCCCTCCAGTGCTCCTAATGGCATCTGGCATTATTTCACAGACCAGAGGCAAACAACCAATCAGAGCTGATCTTGAGTCTACCATCTCTGAGCAGCTGTCAATCACTCACAAACTCTAATAAAAGGTCAAACTAGGCAGCGCTGATCAAATATAAATGAATATTCTGTTACTGTAATGACTATTTCTCTCCTCAGGTGATCCAGAAACATCTTGTAGTTACTGTTTAGCTGTAAAAATGAGAAAGTTTCTGACCCAGCAGCCGTGTTGAGATCAAACTGAGGAAATACCAAGCACCGCCCACCAGTCAGAGCACAGCCAATAGGAACACTCTATCTGAAATGACCTGTGGTTGGTCAAAGTCTCCCGTCACACTGTAAAATTTTTTTAAACCTGAAAACAGAGCCATGAGCAGGTGTAGAAGGCTGGTTTTCTCTCAGGACACCTGAATTACAACATGCTGAAAGGTTATTATAAGATATTCCTTTATTGGTCCCACAGTGGGGAAATTCACACATATTCACATATTATGGGATTCTTTTCCCAATGATGCCAAAAACATCCTGCATGGAAATGTTTTGCCTTTGTTGTGCCACACTACCTCTCAATATAAGTGCGTTCCTCCAGTTTACGACTCTCTCATTAAGCAGCAGACTTCTCCGAGTTTCTGGGTTCTTGGTGAAGACGGTGCAGATGTCAGGGATCACCCCGAGCTGCTGCTGAAATGCGTCACATGCAGATACAGACACCAACAGGCCACTCTGGAGAAGCCTACAAGCTATCCTTGTCTGTGTGCCATACCTGCTTTTGAAGGTAACAAATGGCAGTGGTGAATGTAGGCCAGGAGTCAACACACATCTCCAGACGACATGGATTGTTGTGGAGGGTTTACAACACGCCGCCAAGAAACTGAAACGCAGAACACAATGCAGCAGGGATCAAAATAACAAGCTGCTAGCCATCTCCGCAGATGAAACTGGCACAAATAGCACTGTCTCTAAATCACACAAATATTAATGTTTCATTTAAAAACAAAAGAACAAAAAAAAAAAAAAAAAAAAAAAAACAAAGCTGCATTACATTGATGGATGATGCAGCAGCTCCCTGTAAAGGATATTTTTCATCAAAGTGAGGTGAGGAGCAGAAGTGAGTGAGGAGGAAGCCCGCTGGCATTAAAAAAAGACAGAGGATGGCACACAGGTGATCGGCCTGGCATATTTCAATTTACACATAAACATTAACGTCAAGGATTTAAGATGGTCCATAAACACACATGAAATAAAAGGAATGCAAGATTAGACTATAACTGCTGGTTTATTCATCAACCAGTTCAGAAGGTTAACAAAAACAATGGGGGCGGCAGTAGCTCAGTCCGTAAGGACTTGGGTTAGGACGCGGAGGACGCCGGTTCAAGTCCCCCATGGACCAAGACCAACTGGTTGCTGGAGAGGTGCCAGTTTACCTCTTGGGCACTGCTGAGGTGCCCCTGAGCAAGGCACCAAACCCCCAACTGCTCTGGGCGCTTGTCAGGAGCACTCTGACATCTCTCCATTGACATGTATATGTACTGTGTGAACAACAGAGTGTAAAACTGAATTTCCCCACTGTGGGACTAATAAAGGAATATCTTCTTCTTCTTCTAACAAGCAAATTGATTTTTGACAGTTATCGCTTTTGTTGTAAGGCAAGAGCCTGGAAGACATTCAAATATAAAATACGTCAGACATCAGTCAAGCCTGCCCCTGAGGGTTCAGGGCTTTAGGCCTTGGGGGGACATTGGGATTGGGCCAACGACTAACCAGCTGCCCTGACCGACGACGTGCAACGCCATTTTGTGTTCGTCATGGAAGACGATCCCATGCCAGCTCTGTGTAACTACCGGTAAACAAAGCAAACATTTCCTCGTAAACTGCTGAAACTAATATAGACATTTAATTCATTCTAATTTATTGTCAAACGGCCGTTATCAAGTTATAGTAAATAGATTGTATTTAGGATCAAATACACCCACCCTCATTTGATTGTCAAGTGTAATGTAGTGTTAATACTTCAAATGAAACTCGTATTTACAGCATGGGAAGTCATGTACATGATATGTGTGGCGTTCAGGTACTTAAGTCGTGAGAAGGCCGCTGCTAAGAAACGGCAATATTATTGTTACCGTCATCGTGTAGAAGCCACGGAGGCTAGCAGTTTAGCATAATGTAGTAAAAGTAACAGTGACAAAGGAAGAACATGAGGCTGCTGGGAACATCAACATTTTCCTCAGGTATATTATGAATACAAAGAAAAAACATATATGACTAAAATTACAATATCCTGGACAATATTATCTTATTATGCACCAAGAAATGAACTTCCATGGGCTCCACATTTCTGACAACGTCAACAAACACATCACAAGTCGTGAGCTCAGAGCTTCCAGAAACTTTCTACTTACGAGGTCGTGAATGCGACATGAGGGGGGCGTTACTATGGGCTCTTACTGTGAACACAGTAAACATGACCCCATACTGTTTATGTACTCTTTTCTAATACTCTAATATTCTAATATTCTTAAACTAATATTCTTCTTTATTTATACTATTCTTGTATTTTTACACACTTAATGATACATCCCATTTTTCAGCATTATTATTTGTTGTTTATTATAAACTCTGTTTTATTAACTGTTGTTATACATATTTCTTATTTATATATTCTTATTATGATTTCTGTTTATATATATGTACTGTATAAGTAAAAGCTAACTCACTATAAGAATAAGAATAACTATAATATAACATGAATCATGAATAATGATATAATTAATACTACTGTATTGTTATGAATTCAAGTCAGACTGTAAAGACTGTATCAAAAACTACTGACTTTTAAAATGGTCATTGTACATTTGAATTATGCAAAAAAGTATATATATATATTTCTATTTCTATTTTAGATTGTGAGCAAAACGTAACTCTCAATGCCCGCTCTGGGATCAATAAAGTATTTCTGATTCTGATATTTATTTCCTTGCTGGAGAGAGCAAAGTTCATCCTGAATTGGCCGCTGTATTGATACCCTCCACAGTAAAGAAGGTGCTTCATTGAGCCGTGAGCATGACTACAAAAGGAGGTTTGGGAGGGTGTAGGGGCCGGATTAGAACTGGTTTACCGCTCAATGGCATCTACATACTACTGACACAGACAAGATGAACGCAAAGTTCAAAGTCTTTATTCCGTTTAGTCCGTTTCTGGATTGATTTTAAGATTTTATTGCTTGTTTTTAAGGTTTTAAATGGGCTGGCTCCATCTTATCTCTCAGAACTATTGCACCTTCATACTCCAGGTAGAGCACTGAGGTCGACCAATCAGAGGCTCCAGAACGTCCCCAGAACTCGACTCGGAAACCGAGGTGGCCGAGGCTTCGCGGTTGCCGCTCCTGATCTCTGGGACAGTTTACCTCGTCATATTAAAACTACTCAGACCGTAGAATCATTTAAGTCGCTGCTGAAGACTCACCTCTTCTCGCTGGTATTTGATAAAGATTATCTTCTGCTGTGCTGTTGCTCTTTTCCTTCTGTTATGTGCACATTATGGTTATTGATTTTGCAATGTTCTTATTGTTATTTACATTCTATTCATTTTATTATGTACATGTTCAGCACTTTGGTCAACTGTGGTTGTTTTTAAATGTACTATACAAATAAAGTTTGACTTGACTTATTCTCTATTCAATAAACGTTTACTTAACCTGCAGTACAATGTGCTGTCGTCAAACCGCAGTCGTCTTAAATACACAAAAGGCTTTTTACGGTTTACGGGATGCTTGAAACTGATATGTCTGCGAGGGCCTAATATAGGCTGCAATCTGCCTGAGTTAAAGCTGATCTGTGCGTTATGCTTTGCTTCAACACCTCTGCAGAGAGCAGACTGGCTGCTGCTGCTGACACCGACAGCTGACGGAGCGGCCGCTCATTCGCCACAACAGAGCAGCCGGCTGTCAGAAGTTCAGCTTCTCACCGTAATATCAATCCATCATAGAGCTTTTACTACCATCTCTCATACCGAGGGAGAAACTGATGATTCCTCACACTCTGTATCACACACACAAAAAAAGGTCTGCCTTTCAAAACAGGATCTTTAATATCACGGTGAGTAACGTCATGAGTGATTCTTTGTTGAAGTGTTTCTATGTCAGTGAGATAAACGATATCTGGGATAATTCATCTGTTGGGAATTCACAGTTCTGAATGTTTATGTGTGCTTAGACGTTTGACCTGTTTTGCTGTTGACGCTGTGTCTTTTTCACTCCACTTGGCCTTGGGAGGAATCTGCTCAGCTTTACAAAATGAGGCCAACAAAGAAGCATTGGTGCAGTGAAACACACCACGGCACCTTCTCCTACAAAATCAGCATCCCATCATTCAGTCTGTCTCTATGCCAGACTGACTGAAGTGAGCAGACACAGAGAGAGGGAGATTTTTGTGAAGTTAATTCACTGCTCATCACCTCCTCTGACTTCATCTTCCACTGGCAACGTCAGGTTTCCCCTGAGAATATCCTTCACAACCACCTAACCACTCATGCACACTGAAATCCCTTTTTTATTTTACATCTTGTCAGATTTTCAGAAAAAAAATTGTGCTTCTGTGCTGTACATCCCAAAAGAGAGAGAGAAGAGAAATCTCCACAGCACTGCTTTTAAATCCACCGTTTCAAAAGACCCAAGAGTCAGTCGTCAGTCAAGGCAATTCTCCTCCTTGACTGAGGACTATTGAGAATTAGTCTGAATTGATGTGTAAACCAAGCAAGCTGCTGAGCTTGTGAATCAATGTGTCTATTATCTTTTTCCGGACAGATCAATGGAGCCAAGGAATGGGCTGTGAATGGCAAAAAAGAAAAGAGAAAAAGAGGCACCAGCTGATGTTTAGACTCCATTATCTGCATGTCAAGACTGTCCACTACTTGATAGATAACCCTTTCTTTCACATGAGCATTATGTCAGGTTTGTTACAGCTCATGTCTGATAAGACAATGGCGATAGCCTGCTTTGACACCAGGCACCACTGGTGGAGAAAACAATAAAGTGGCTCCTACGATGCCTATATGGTAGATAAAACATGATAAAGTGCCATCTAGAGTGCCTTTCCAGTGGGAAAAAATGAGATGAGCCTTCCATTAGAGAAAACACATTAAAGTGCCTTCTAGGGTGCATTGCCAGTAGAGAAAGCATGATAAAGTGACTTATAGGGTGCCCTCCCTGTAGAGAAAATATGATAAAGTGCCTTCTAGGGTGCATTTCCAGTAGAGAAAAAAAAACGATAAAGTACCGTTTAGGGTGCCTTTCCAATAGAGAAAACATGATAAAATGACTATAGGATGCCCTTCAAGTAGAGAAAGCATATTAAAGTGCCTTCTCGGGTATATTTCCAGTAGAGAAAACCCATTGAAGTGCCTTCTAGGTTGCCCCTTCAGTGGAGAAAACATGAGGAAGTGCCCTCTCGGATGCCCCTATGTTTGATAAAACAGTCTGCTTGGGTGCCCTTCCAGCGATGCAGAGCCATATAGGCTGCCTTACATGACAGAAAAACTTTCTGCGCTGATGCCCCACTTCATGCAGCGGGTGCCCTTTTTATTTTTTTTGGCCCTTGGCCCCCAGACAGTCCACCACTGCCTGGGACAAAAAAAAAACACCTATTTCAGGTAAACATTTCCTATCGACTGCAAAAACACTAATCTTTGGGCAGTTCTCCCAGGCCTTAATGTGAATCATAAACATGAGTGACAGCCATGTATATACACATTCAATGAACTGCAAAGATGATTCAACTCTGAATTTCTACATTCATATGATCTATGAACCTTAACACACATTTACACTCTCCACCCTTGGCCGAGTTAACCAGAGAGAATATTAAAAAGATTGCGGAGCCAGAGGCGATGAGATGACAGTATAGCCAGGTAACGCACAGGCAGGTAATCTAATAGGACATGTAAAAGGGCCCCTCCTTATGGCTTATTCATCACAGGGGATGCCATTACTGAGAATGGTGTGGCTATGTGAGGGATATGCTGGCGGGGGCATTTTCCCTTGGTGTCACAGAGTACAGAGGAGAGGACAGATGCTGCAAGGCTCGGCAGACTGATGCAGTAGCAGCACTGCATGCAGATCGTACACGCAGGGAAAGATGTTTCACTCTCAGCTGATGGATAATTTGCATGATGCATGCCTATGATTCACTCTGACACTGACTGATATGGACAGCCTCATGTAGCTGATCCCAGGTAGTCAGAGATGTTCCATTATACGAGCATTGCTGATTCAGCGATCTGTTCCAGCAGTGGTGGATCTTATAACGGTAGCTAATAAAGGAGAAAAGTCTTGATATATAAATGCGCTTAGGGCAGGTGAGCACACACCTTGACGTGAGGGATTTAGGGTTACTACGAGAGGCATGCAACTCCTTATTTTGCACCAGAGGACGAAAGATCGCAGGGTTCAACTGGGGGCCCAGGTAGAACAACAACAACAACAAAAAAAGCCTTGTTCCTGCAGTGAGAAGCAGAGTGCGCTGCACTGCTGCAGAGACACTGGTGCCTAAAACACACAGTATTTCTACTGGAGCCACCATTTATCCATACAAAGTGCTTAAATGCAGCGAGCGCACCACAAAACGTCATCACCGAACACTGGGAAGTGCACCGCCAAGAGTGTTTTTGTGAAGCAAAGAAAGACATTGCAGAAAGAAAGAGAAGTTCAACCTCATTGGCTGACCAAAATGATGGATGATCTCACTCTTACAGAGTTGCGCAACGCGCAAAAGACAAATTTGGTCGGGCAAGATATTTACTATATTTTAACGCACTGCAGAATAGCACAAGTGCACCTTGGGTTATGAAAGGCAGGTAATGGGGATTGCAGATTATGGACGTTTCACTTCAGTGAGAGAAATTTTGTACCTTTGAGAATTGTGAAACTTTTAGAAAGTGACTTACTGATTATTACTGATTTGTCAAAACGTGTGGTGAGGTGTGCAATACTCCTGTGGTGTACCTCATGTATTGTGCTTTGTTGACAAACTTGGTTGAATTATGATTGCTTATGGGTATTTTAATGTATCACCAGGTAAAAAACAATCATTTTTATTTAAAAATGGTGGCCAAGTTGGTGATTTTCTTCATTTAGCTTGACACAGAGTCACCTTTTCTGATCTTAGATGCACATTTTTTAAATACGTCTTTTTGCAACTCATATCTGGAGAAATCCTTCCAGGCATTTTCAGAGGAAATTACATTTCTGAGATATTGTGACAAGTGTCAAAGCACACCAGAGGAGATGGCCTCTGTGTGGCAAACTGTTCCTCATTGAGGTTTTGAGCACACTCACATCTCAAAGCGGCATTTGCTGTAGTGTGAAAATGAATAAAAGGGGGGATGTGTGCGTGGTGGAGGGGGTCTCTCTTGTGAGGAGTCCTTTACACTGATAATTCTCGGGGGGGTGCTGCAGAGGTGGACGGAGCGGAGAGGAGGGCAGACTGAGGATGTGCACGCACACACTGACCCTGGAGGTTGTGTTCCCCTTTAAAAGTCCCATCCCACTCAGATACGCAGAGCTCATGCAGGATCTGCTGCGGCAGTGGGGGAACACTGCTGAGCTGTGCAGTTTGTGCTGCCAGCAAGCGTGCAAAGAAGAGGAGGGGGGAGCGAGTGCGTACAGGAGGAGGAGGAGGAGGAGGAGGAGGAGAAGGAGGAGTGAGGGAGAAAGAGAGAGAGTGCAAACAATGTCATTCTGTTCAGGAGGCAGTGCTGCAGTCAACTTTGCAGCGCCATGAAAGCACATCACCAGCAACCAAGAGGCTCAGAGTGAGTGCAGAGAAGTTTTCCTCCTCTCCGCCCCGCGTGTGATGCTCATCAGTAGGTAAACATTTATTCCCTCTCTGGTCTTATTTACCTTTTATGTTGTCTTTGCATAGGATGGTGTACTTCTTAAATCAGCCGTACAGGACTTGATATGTCGGTGTGTGCATGCCTGCAGTGCTGGAGCTCCCGGCTGCTTCTGTCTCATCAGTGTCAGCCTCCTCTGCACCAGTAATAACCAGGCAGACAGCCAGTCAGTTAGCAGTCAGGCTCCAGTGCTCCCTCATCCATGTTTAACACATGGCACAGGCTGGAAATAGCAGCCCGCGTGTCAGATAGCGGCTGGTTGAGAAGACACAAGGACAAAAAAGACTAACCAGGATGCAAAGAGTTCCCTCCACTGGAGGGGACTCTGCTGACTTAGCTTTTAGGAGAGAACAGATAGTCTATATTTTTCTGTGGTTTTATCAGCATGTGTTAGCTGTGAATATGATGCCGGTAAGATGGATCTAGGTATCAGTGGTCCTGTGTCTGAGTGCTGAAAATAGGGGAATGAGAATAAGGCTACAGTGGCCTGCATGGGACAGTGGTGCAGTCATGAAGTTGAGCTCTAGCTGCTAGGACTTTTCTGCCGTCCTAAAAGTGGATACCAGGGCAGAGTGCAGCTTTTAAGGATTCTTTTTATTTGTTGTGAGGCGTTTGTGTATGTGTTTAGATATGTTTTTATTTGTCTCTTGGATAAAAACATAAATTCGACTTGGTAATATCTATACAGCGGCAGTGTTTCAGCAACTCTCTTGCTCTAAAAGTCGATGTTGCTACTTTGGTCTTTTATTGTCTACGCTCAACTGCGAGCATTTTCAAAGGCCATGTAAAAATAGTTTGTGGGCGAAAAAATCTTCACATAAAAGTGAGTCAGTGTTCGAAATGTGCTCTGAAACCTGTCTGGGAGGTCTGGATGATGGATCCAGTCAGGTCAGCTCACCTGTGTGTGCCTACTCTGAGTTCACATCAGGTAACTGTGCTAAGACCTTGAAAAAGAGCCGGCCCTGCGTCGTCAGCTTTGTCTAAAGCATCTCTCTGGCCTTTGGATTTCTCCCCACTGCAGGCAGGCGGGCAGGCGCGAGGGAACAGATAGCAAACTGCACATCAGGTCCGCAAACTGCACATCAGGTCCGCACCACATCCGGAGCCTGACATCATCTCGGAACATCTGCAGTTCTCCTGCTCGCACTTTTCACCAAGGGTGGGTGCTGCACTGCCAGCAGAGGAAATTGCCGCACTCACCTGATGTTCCTTGCACCTCACTTCTGCCCTCCCCCCACCTCCCATCCTCCACTTCCCTCCTCCTTCCTCATCTCCAATTTCTCTACTGTAGTCTCCCTCAGAGGTACAGTTGCCCAGCACAGTGCCTCACCGGCATGCTTTGCACCTCTGTGATTCTGCCTCCTCCTCCTCCTCTTTTCTCCTCCTCCCTCTCCCCTGCTGAAAAAGTATGCAGCACATGCTCTCACCATCCTCCTTTAGCAATTTGCCTGAGTGAATAGAGAGAGAGCCAGTGAGCCAGCAGCAGAGCAGCAATCCTGCAGTGTCCTGCAGCAGCTGAGTTCCTGCAGTGCAGGCCTCTAATAGCACACATGCACACAAACACAGACAGGGATGCACATCAGTGTCTCTCGGATGCAGACAGTCCTTCAGTCACGTGACACAGTGGTGGTGAGGGAGAGCACGCCGGACCGGACTAAGCTGAGTTTAGAGACAGAGGAGACAGAGAAAGACACTGCTCATAAAGCTCCACGGGGAGGCAATGGCGAGATTAGCCGGTTGCCCCCCATCCCCCCCCCCACCCCTCCCACCTCCTACCCCCCTCCCCGATGGTGCATTGTCCCGTTCCAGCCCTCCAGTTCCGATGATGTAATCAATGCAGCAAGCTTTGAACTTGCTGGGCTAGGGGCTTCTGCAAGTGTGAGGCCTCGGCTGCAGTCTGTGTCCCAGGTAGGAAGATGAATAAATTATACCTTTATGTGATGATTTAGCTATTAAAGCGTGGAAAACTATTTCCGGCGAGTGTGCTATAGCTCAACGATTATCTATATTTCACTCTCGTGCAAACAGATAGCTTGTGCGTCCATAAATTCACAGTTGGTGAAACTACTGCTGGCACTTTGTCAAAACGCTGCTGTGCAGCGCAGTGCCGCATCACCGCTTCCAATAAATTAAAGCAAGTATCTGCAGGCGAAGATGCCTCTTCTGATCTTTCACAAAGTTGGCTTTTCTACTTGCTGTCAGCGAGGGGAAAAGACAAACCGCCAAGCAGCAGCCAAGCGCTTTGAGTTCTTTCCGGGCGCAACATCATAGTGACTTTGCTCTTTCACTGATAAGGTCATCAGTGTGTTGACGGGCTGCAGCACCAGCGAAGTACCACAGTATGCGTTGCTTTAGAGGCAGCCAGTTTGAGACCATATTGTAGCAGGTGAGTTTTGCTGAGCTGGTTCCTGCCGCTGCACCCAGAATCTGCCTAGTGATCAACTTCCAGTACAGCAATGATGAACTGGCATCACCCCTCCTCTAGTTAAAAACCCAGCTCGCATCAGAGCAGCTCTGTGTAATTAGCACTCATGGACGCTGATGATTCTGCACATTTGACACAGTTGAATGTGTCACTAGCTAAGTAGGATAAAAGACTCTTTCTCTGCTGCAATAATAAGCTGCTTTTAACTTGACATTAAACATATCAGATCCAGGAAAATATTCATATTTCACGTATCATTCCTATGCATTCCGTAAGATTTTCACAGTCATGTAGTTCATATGGGCTTCATCTGTAATTCATGTGACCTACTGTGGTTTACTGTAGCCTATAAGATGATTTGATGAATCAGCAGCTTTCATTAGTATGCTGTGCTGGTGCTCGGTTACAGCGTCTGTAAACCACTCATTCTGCAATGCTCTGGTTTAAAGAGAAAACAGAACGACTTGCTAATACTGGAGCTGATTTTAAGATATTAATTTTACTTGCATTCCGTCAGCTTACCGAGGTTTTCGCATTAGCCAGGAAAGACAGAGGACGTTGTGAAATGTTTCCAGCCGCTGGGCAACGAGGAGACTAAGGAGGAAAAGTCACAGCCTGCAGGCAGACTGTACTTGTTTGACTGTACTCTTCTCTCAGCTGCCGTCATCCCTCACATCATCTCACCACCTCTGCTTTAAAAAAAAAAAATTAAATCTACTTAACCATGTCACTCGGAGAATCCATCTTACAGTGTTTTCACACTTGGTCCCTTTCAACCCCCCAAATGAACTCAGAGCGATTACTCAGCATTTTTTGTGCATAATGTAAACACTCAAAAAGAGCTCAGACCCCTGTGAAATGAACCAAACTCAGACCACCTTGAAAGATGGTCAGAGTTTGGTTCGCTCCAATTCAGCGTTGCAGTTCGCTTAACTTTTACATTGGGAGCACAAAGCGCTCCAGGCTCACTTTAGGCATGTCACAAGAACTGATACTTCGCTACCAAGTCGATGCCAAACTTCTGAAAATTATTTTTTTTTTACATTATCATAGGTACCGTATGTACCGCGGAGGCTTGAGACTAATGGCGTCGTGGTGATTTATGATTTTATACATCTTTAGGGAGGGAGAATGGACTGGGGACTACAGAAAATGTGTTTCGATTTTGGTGAGGAGACATTTTTACAATTTTTACAATATAAAACAGAGACACTATGCATGTGCATTTTACGACTGCCCCTTGAGGATAGAGAAACCTTTCTGTCTGTATCAGTCCTGCTCCCAAATACTTATTATGATTCTAATAATTGATGAACACATTAATAACTCCACTGACTGCACAGGTGGGACATCCAAAAACACCGTAAAACACCGGTGGCAGCAACGCGACAAAAGCACTGCATTTTCCATACACACCACAGAGATGTTTATGGCTTAATGAGTTTATTTCAGTTGGACCACACGGCAAGTGTCGCGTCCGAGTAAAAAAACTATGTGGGTCTGAGCTCCAGAGAAACTCTAGTGTGAACAGAAAGAGGACGGGGGCCCTGTTAGAGCTGAAGTGGACCAGGAAGAGAACTCAGTCCTCTTTTAAATGAGCCCACGATGTGAACGCAAAAAGAATATTTTCTGTTGGTCCACTTTTTGGCCCATTTTAAGAGGACTGAGTCTGGTTTGTTGAAAAAGGCCCATATGTGAAAACACACTGTACATTCAAACAATAACTCCTTCATGTGTTAAAAGTGTGCATGCTAACCGATTGAAGCAGGCTGAGTCATGCTGTTTTATTTTTTCCTGGGTTTCCCCCCTCTCTGATCCTCTGCTCCTCCCCTTCTGGTCTAGGAGCAGCAGGCTCATACAGTCAGTCCGGCTGTTGGTGGCGTGTTGGAACATGCCTTGACTTGTTGTGCTGCCTGAGTGAAGCAGAGAGAGGAGAGAGGAGAGGCTTGTGGTCAACAGTTTGCCAGTGTGAAGTGACCCCACACACAGTGACAGAGCCCTGCTGCAGCTGTGGACAGACTCCTGTTGATGTCAACGCCAGAGTGCTCTCCCTGGGTGAGGAGCACCGATGAAGGAGCGCCACCGCTACCCTGCTGCTCGGTGAGTGTCAAAACTGGGTGAATAAAAACCTCTCACATATAATATTACAGCTGTGAGCACTTCTGTGAGTGTCTAGGTTAATTGTTACTACAAAGAGGAGCACCTTTACTTTGAGTAAAACTTCAGAAACACTAATTAGTGTGGGGAAATCTTAATATGCTAAAATGAGATCCGCTTAATACCAGCAGTAACTTGACTGAAGTATAAATGAGAAATTTGAGGTGTACAGCTCTACAGCGTCCAAGCCAGTCTTGATGCTGACATGATGCCGTGGCAACAATACAAAAGGGTTACTAAGTGCAGAGAAGTGTGATACACCTAAATAAGTTTGGGTGATACTTAATAAAAATCAAATATCACGATATCTTTTGATCAAATACCTCAATATTGATATTGTGACGATATTGTAGGGTTGGTGCTTTCACAAAAATATTTACACACTGAAATTTTTGATAAATAATTATCAGTAATATGTAGGGGTGTAGCGATCCATCGATCTGATTGATATATCAATTAAATGATCAACAATCAAATATTTGTGTATTTATTTTATTTTTTTACAATTTCTAATGCTGCTGTTTTCTTTGTCTACATCCTGTTTTGTCTCCGTTCGTTTCTAAGCTCATTACTTTTGTATGAACTTTAAGTATGAACTATAAATTGCATATATGAAAACAAAAAAAATAAAGTATATAAAAAAACTCAAATATATCAATGCAAAACGTCGCTATGTATCATCTTCACGTTATGCCTTTATTTTGAAATTCTTCACTGATAAAAAAAACATCTGCAATCAAACATGAGAAATGTGTCACATGAGGTCTATTTTTATTGTGTTTATTTTTTAAAAAAGAGGAAGAGCTCAGTAATAAAACTGGCTTTTGTGAGGTGATATAAATATTACTGATTGTGTTAAACGGCCAAAATGATTTCATCTCATATCAACGTATGAGCCTCTGAACTGAATCAAATCTAAATCGTATCAGGTAGGCAGACTTTGTAATGTCAGCAAATATCGTATCGTTGACATAAGACTTGATATAATATTGTATCGTGCTGAAACTTGTGATTTACACTCATAGTGATATGGATATAATGATGGCAAATAATCGAACAGCTCTGGGAAGTTCAGAAAATGACATCACTTTACAATAACGCAGCCTTTAAAACCAGGAAAACTTATGCCATATTATGTAGTCTCATATCACAATGCTGATATTATATTGATATACTGCCAGGCCCTGCGACCAAACACGCAATTTCCAATCACACAGTGGCCCAGCAGAGCACCATCACTGACCCTTCAGCCCGTTCTCATTCTCAGAGCGCCGAATATGGACGCTTTGTCATAGTGGTCGGCGCTCTTTATCGCTTACCATTAACTACAATGCAAGCCACATGCGTCAATGTTAAACGTTCAGGGAAAGTGCACCACTGGTGGGTAGGTGGGTGGAGAGGTGGATGGACCCAACAAACACAAGTTTTTCATCCAGTAGACAGCTATTTGTGTCCTGTGCGTCACAACGTTCAGTGTCATTTTCGCTGTGTAGCAAGTGTTTTTGTTTCCTTTAAGCCTGTTTTAACTGTGACTGAAAAGACGTCGAAGGGTCTGACAGAGCGTTAGTATACAACGAGTTAGAATGAGGACACAAGTGTCAATAGGGCCCTGGGTTATTATGTAAGGGATAATGTACAGTCAGCCTGTCATTGCTGTAAAATAAACCCTGACATATTTCATCGCCCTGAAGGGGGTTTCTTTAACAACAATGACCCACTAGCTGTACATTATCCTGCCTATTACACAGCTACTTACTAAAGAAATCAATATTTTGAGTCAAAAACAGTCCAACAGAGTCCGACATCAGAACTGCGTCCATAGCAACGCCACGAATGACCAATCAGAATGGAGTATTCAACAATGCTGTGTAATAAAGTAAACTAAAACTGAAACGATATGCCTGGTGATAAAGCATTAAGCATTGCGGCTGTTCCTACCCAGTTCTCCAGCCATGTATCTCGTACGTATATGTAGCTACAAACCTCTGAGATATTATACCTGGCCCTAACAAAAACAACATATACAAAAATAAAAACTAAACGTTTCAGAAGAAACTGAAACTAAACTAAAATGAGCAAGAGCACAAATTGAAAAACTCAAAATTAAACTAAATACAACTACTGTAACCTTGCCGAGATCTCTGACCACAGTTGGATCCTCACCGAGAAGGACGGCTGATTTGATCGTTGTTTTCTCCATCAGGAGACGCAGCGGGACGCCTCTCCTTCCTGAAAAGAGATAAAGAGTTCAGAGTTCCTCATACGTCTGACTTATATCTGGTTAAATACAGGTGGGGAGTTGAGTTACACAGTACTGTACACAGAAAAGCAGATAAAGACGACCGTAACTGTGTCAGACGACTATCCACGCTGTCACACGGATTACCTCACATGTGCCTGTCAAAACTCAAACACATTAATCACTCAAATGATAATCATTTAGTGTCTTGTGTACAATGATCTGTGTATTTGACTTGCGTGTCATCAAGCCTCTGCAGATAATTACTGGGGCAACTCTGTTTTCCGGTAACCAGAAGTAGCACAGTGGGTAAGACTGAAAAACCATTGAATTATTAACACACTGCAATACTGAAACTCATAAAACCAATTCTCACTGTCAAAAAAATGACAAAATTTCACAACAAAGGTGGAGAATAAACGTCATAACCGGGCTTTTAACACTTAGAATCCTTTTTTATCGGCCTAATACACCTCCAGTGGTGGATTTCAATTGTTAATTTGAAATTAAAATGTCTAAAAAGCTAAATCAATAAACGTACTTGTGCTGCATAAACCTCAGGAGAGGCTAAGCTCCGGCACCAGGCATGCCATCATGTGTAGCATTGTTCAGAAACATGGCTGTGCAGTAAATACTGGTGTCATTGTTAGCTATAAGATGATTAGGTTTGTGGGAATGGCACTGGAGCGGGGAGGCATGGCTGTTTGAGCGTCGCTAGCTGACACGGGAACGACCAGGAGATGAGAAGCGAGGAGGAGGTGGAGGGTGGTGTGCTGGGCTGGAGATGTCGGCTGTTTTTCAGTATATGAGGTGATAACAGCAGAGGGACCCAGCATGTTATGTGTGTGTGGGGGGTAACACTTCATTTTACAGCTTTGCAAATTTCATGGTAATTAGGTGATTAGCATGTAATGTATTTGAAATTTCTTTGGAATTACTGCCAAATTACCCCAATATGTACCTCAAAATTTATAGAAAATTACCTATTATAAACATAATCTAATAAGCTAAAATAGCATGTAACGGTTAAAATGGGACTCTCAGGTTTGAGAAGTGGCTGTGCCATTATGACTTATTGTCTACACAAATGTAACCTGGTAGCTGATGTCATGATTGAGGCTTTTAAGAAATTTCAAATAAGCTATTTGCTAATTATCATCTATTTACCAGCAGATTTTGAAATAACGCATATCAATTAACTTTGCATTCTTTTCCTGGAAATACATTAAATAAATTACCAGCAACTGGGAAACAGTGGAATAAAATGATTAAATTATGTTTAAAATAAAGAATTTTCTATAAATTTTGAGGTAGATTTTGGGGTAATTTGGCAGTAATTCCAAAGAAATTTCACTCGCTAATTATCACCTAATTACCATGAAATTTGCAGACCTGTGAAATGAAGTGTTACCTGTACAGTGTGTGTATGCACGTGTCTTTTCTGGTGATGTAATCTGCCGTGTTACTATGGAGAATCGTTGCCTGTAGGCTGAACATGTCGAGACTGTAGACTTATTATCCTATGTGAGGGTTCCATGGTTACTTCAACAAAATGTCAGTCTGAGACAAACACTGCATTTTATGCACTATTACACTTGACTAGGGCTGTCCTCCACCACACAAATACTTAATTTAAACTTAAACACTAATTGATTAGTCGGTTTAATCGACATATCTGTAGAACTGAGTTTCTCCACAAATAATAACACAAAAGCACCATTTTACATCTTGTGTTTATCAGAAATGGGCTCATAAGTTTGTGTAATTTAGCATGAAAAAAGTATAAAAAGCAACTATTTGACTGAGAGAAATGTTAGTCGACCAAAACAACCGAGTAGTCGACTGATCGACTCAGAGGGGGGCAGCCACACACTTGACATGTGATACTGATTCTGAGGCAAAGTGCGGCCAAACAAACGTTGGGAAATATTTAACTTTTAGCGGCGAAGTGAAGCCAGAGAGGCCAATCAGTCAATGGATCCTGTGACATGCTGACTTATGTTACAAAGAATTTCTTCCCATCTGAAACACATGAACACGCCTCCTGGGCACAGAAAAATGTGATTACTGCGGCGTGCTGCACTATGCTGCTGCCTGGTGTGAATCTGGAGCAATACTCTAATAAACTGACACCCTTAAGAGTGTCTGCATGTGAGGTGAGGCACCTCTATGGTTCAAAGTCTGACCATTTGTCAGTAAAATATGTAGTAATTAGTACAATTACCAAAATGCTCCTTTTGCAAAACCATACAACAAATCCTCTATCAGCTGAAATAAACCAAATGTACTTTAACTTTGCAGTAGTGTTTTTCAGGCCATCTTAAAAGGATAATTTGGGTGTTTTGAAGTGATGTTGTATGAGGTACGGATCCATCTGGAGAAGCAGGCAGGAGGTACCGCACAGGAGCAAGGGATGTACTGCTGTGGACGGGGGCAGCCGCAAAACAGATTTTGGTCACTAAAAAGAAAGGCTCACTCAAAACATAAATATCAGTTTAAGTATACACTATATTTACAGTATTTTCGCTGCTTTACCTTGCTGTGACAGCCCTTTCTGATGGGGAACTAAGCCTCTTTGTACCCATCTGTGGTCATCACCAAACCCACCAGACCCCATTGAAAAAACTGTAATAACACCAAACGAACCAATTGAGGCAGCAGTAGACCAACAACTCCTGTGTTCTGCAAGAAAAGTTACTGTTTTTTTCAATGAATCTGGTTGCTTTAGCAGGAGCATAGATAATTACTTCAGTTCCCCGTCTGAATCATTAACTGTATAGCCGTCTCATGGAGGGGTAAACCAGCAAAAATATACTAAATACAGCGTATATTCAATTTTTTTTTTTAGGTGGGTCTTTCTTTGAGATTGATAGATTAAGTTTTACTGCTGGCTCCATCCACAGCAGTACATTGTCTTTCTCCAGCGCCATAACTCGAACCGTCATACAACCCCTCTTCAACACAACAAAACTAACCCTTTAATGCAAGAATATTTCCTTATAAAATAACATTAAATTACTTTAATGTTATTAGTTAAACTATGATTCACATCAAGGGAAATATCTGATTAAAGTGTAGGACTGTAACATGACCGTACAGTATTATTTATTCTGCATCTGTCAAATTTATTTTATTATGTTTAGAGCTGAAACAAAATGTATCTGCAGCTATAGTTGATTAACCATTTAAATAATTTTTCAAATAGAAATAAACATTTCCTCACTGCAGCTTCTTTGTTGTCAAGGTTTTCCTTCATATTATGTGACGATGCACTGAATATCTGTCAGGTTTCTGGTCGGACAAAACAAGACTTTTGAAGATGCCACGTTGGATTGAAGGAAAGGTGATCAAGACATTAATTCAGAAAATAACTAGCAGATTAAATTAATTATTAGTCACAGCTAAGGCAGACCCCAGTGCTTTGATGCTTTAACCACTGCCATGGTAATTCACCTCCAAATCAGTATTTGAATTAGGGAGGCTAATTTTGTAAAGAAAAAAAAAAAAACAATACAAACACCATCAGGACGTGTTCACTGTCACCACTTCACTGTCAGGAGAGTTACTGCAGCAGCCACGGCGCTGCATTCACTGTCTCCAGTTCACCGTCAGGAGAGTTACTGCAGCCGCCACGGCGCTGCGTTCACTGTCTCCAGTTCGCCGTCAGGAGAGTTACTGCAGCCGCCACGGCGCTGCGTTCACTGTCACCACTTCACTGTCAGGAGAGTTACTGCAGCCGCCACGGCGCTGCGTTCACTGTCTCCTGTTCACCGTCAGGAGAGTTACTGCAGCCACCACGGCGCTGCGTTCACTGTCTCCTGTTCACTGTCAGGAGAGTTACTGCAGCAGCCACGGCGCTGCGTTCACTGTCTCCAGTTCACCGTCAGGAGAGTTACTGCAGCCGCCACGGCGCTGCGTTCACTGTCTCCTGTTCACCGTCAGGAGAGTTACTGCAGCCGCCACGGCGCTGCGTTCACTGTCTCCTGTTCACTGTCAGGAGAGTTACTGCAGCAGCCACGGCGCTGCGTTCACTGTCTCCAGTTCGCCGTCAGGAGAGTTACTGCAGCCGCCACGGCGCTGCGTTCACTGTCTCCAGTTCGCCGTCAGGAGAGTTACTGCAGCCGCCACGGCGCTGCGTTCACTGTCACCACTTCACTGTCAGGAGAGTTACTGCAGCCGCCACGGCGCTGCGTTCACTGTCTCCTGTTCACCGTCAGGAGAGTTACTGCAGCCACCACGGCGCTGCGTTCACTGTCTCCTGTTCACTGTCAGGAGAGTTACTGCAGCAGCCACGGCGCTGCGTTCACTGTCTCCAGTTCACCGTCAGGAGAGTTACTGCAGCCGCCACGGCGCTGCGTTCACTGTCTCCTGTTCACCGTCAGGAGAGTTACTGCAGCCGCCACGGCGCTGCGTTCACTGTCTCCTGTTCACTGTCAGGAGAGTTACTGCAGCAGCCACGGCGCTGCGTTCACTGTCTCCAGTTCACCGTCAGGAGAGTTACTGCAGCCGCCACGGCGCTGCGTTCACTGTCTCCAGTTCACCATCAGGAGAGTTACTGCAGCCGCCACGGCGCTGCGTTCACTGTCTCCAGTTCACCATCAGGAGAGTTACTGCAGCAGCCACGACGCTGCGTTCACTGTCTCCAGTTCACCATCAGGAGAGTTACTGCAGCAGCCACGGCGCTGCGTTCACTGTCTCCAGTTCACCGTCAGGAGAGTTACTGCAGCAACCACGGTGCTGCATGTAGTGTCACAGACATGCAGTAAAAGTCTCCACCACACAATTATATTAATTTAGCAGCTAGTTGTCAGCTGTGTGTCTACACGGCGTAACGATAGTGACTGTCCAACAGTATGTGTGTGTTTGTGCTACATTAGCAGCTACTAGTGTTGCCGGTGGCTTCGTGCCCGCTGTATCGTAACTTCAGTGAGTTTCCAGCAGACCAGTGTGTGTGGCGGTGGTGAGTGTGGGTTTGTTGGTGGCGTCATAGCTGTGAACGTAGCTGTAGCAGACAGTGTGTGTACAGTTTATTTGTTGGTGAATAAATGCTACGAGGCTACAAGCTACAACTCCTCAGCTGGAAGTCCAGAGCCAACTTCCTGTATCTGTGTCGGCTCTCTCTTAAGGTGGATCAGCTTTTCTCCTTAAACTGACAAGCCTCCTCTGACTGCACAGCTTTTTAATCAATCATTAATATTTGTTCTTAACCCTTTAAGCAATAGCGTTTTATGTATAACCAGAACAGATGACAATAATGAAGTAAAAACATGTCGAATTTTTGACTTTTGCAATGTAGCACAACATGCGCTCTGTTTATTTGTATGTGAAATTGTAATACAAATATTTTGTCCCTAAAAGTCAATGAATAATCGTGATCTCAGTATTTATTAAAATAATTGGGATTATCATTTTGGCCATAATCATGCAGCCGTAATTCACCTCACACTAATATCTGTAAACAAATGTCCCACTACCTTTTTTATTGTTTTATTTGTCCAATAGCACAGATATGAAGGCAAAACTCAGCGCAGCCTGAGGCCTTAAACGTGTTAGTGGACAGGTTTGTGAGTCAAACCTCGTCCCTGCTGTTTGCTGTGTGATGCAGCCAGTCATTCATTTAGCAAGCAGGGTGTTGTTTTCACTGGCATTCCTCAATCCTGTATTAGGGATTACATCAAGCCCCGAGCAGGAAGAAATTCCTCTCATCATGTGTTCAGTGGAGGCAGCGTCTGGCTCGCCACAAAGAGACAGGGATGCAGGCGTTTGGCAAACGGAGAGCAGGTTATGAAGTGTTTCTGTGTTTGGACATCACTTGTGTCTGTGTATGTAAGATGGGGGCACATAAATAAATATTTAGTGTCCACATCAGAGCATCACAAGTTATTTTTTAGTATCTAAAGTCTTTCTTTGCCATCAGACAAGGTCAAAAATTTTTAACCGTCCATTAAGTGAGGAATTTCCAGTTACACAGCTAAGAATGTGTCATAAAATGCACCAAAAGCAGACAGAGCGCTACAAATAGCTTTGCTGCGGATAAGTTATACACCAGATAAAGGACGTTCATCCAACTGTACGTCATCCAAACGTCCCTCCCGACACCTCTATCTCCATAATTCCCTCTGTTCCCTCGTTTGCTCTCTAGTATCCATGCTGTCCTGTCAGCAAAGCTGAGTCCACAGGGAGAGGACAGTATGGAGTGGTCAGCCGGCCCAAAATAGCGCTGCAGCGAGCAAACACAAACCGATAGCCAGGAGATTATAGCCCCTTAGATACATAAACACACACAGGTACTCACATTATATGGTACTCATGCACAGATAGCAACACACAAATAGACACACTTTTTGATGCAAAATCATGAGTCATGGCAAGTCTATTCTTAGTTCGGGGGTGTTTGTGTCTGCTCAAGTTGTTGCACTTAAAGTGATGCTGCATGAAAGGCTAGAGGCTCACCAGGGATCTGGTTGGGAACAAGCTTTGGGTCACTTTGCGTATCAATGCATTGTATTTATAATAAACAGAGTTAGGCAGGGGAGAGTGACTCTTTATTAAATCTTAATGTAAGAGTCCTAAAAACAAACAAACAGATATTTCAAATTATGCTTATTCCATGCAGTGGTGGAAGAAGTACTAATATCATAATGTAAAAATACTCCAATATAAGTAAATGTCCTGCATTTAAAATTCTCTCTAAGTCAAAGTACAGAAAGTGTTACTAATGGAAGTAATAGTAAGTAGTGAGGTCATAGCATATTGTAAATATAATAATAATACTTATTATTATTTTTATTTTTATTGTTAATATTATTTTGTGTGGAAGTAAACACCAGGCTTAAACATTGTTTTCCTAACTTTGTAAAACAAAATGGAACAAATAAATAAACAATAATATAAATGTACTGAATTGTTATTTATTATTAAAATGATAAATTGTGCACCAGCAATTTGGCAAAAAATCTTTAATATTAACAGGATTTAAAATTCAGGTGTAAACCTTTTTAATACAGCAACAAATTGGTGAAAACTTATTAAAATTACAGTATATAATTAAACAATATGTGCTGTACTGTATAAATGTAGAATTTAATTTAAAAGATCTGCTTCATGGTCACAAATATTCGATCCAGCTATTTGAGTTAGTATTGGCCCAATATAAGATCCAGTGTCGGTGCATCCCTAACCTAAGTAGAGTACTTAAGTAAATGTACTTTTCCACCACTGACTCCATGGACCGATTCTAAATCATTATTTCCTATTTCTCTCATAGAGCCTCCAGCTGCTGGGACCGAGCCGCCGCCGGGGGGCTTTTAGTGTGAGGCCGTTGCCTTCCAACCTCCGCCGTCGCCGTCACCAGGAAGCTGGGCATGAAAAGTGTGAGCGTCTGTAGTGCCAGACTCACAGGCGGAAGTGTCCGGCAGTCAGCATCCTGCTGGGGAGAGGCAGGCAGAGGAGGGACAGACGGTCGGACGAGCACGGCTGCTGTGGGTGTTTCTCTGGCAGTGTCTTAGCTGGTTGTTGTGAGGAGTGAGAACGAAGCAATCAGCAAGTATACTGCCGCAGAAATTCTTCGCAATAAGAGGCCCTGGGATCATCGCCATCATGAGAGGGAAGGAAAAAACAGTCAGCATTGTCAGGAACATGGATCCTGTTTTGTGTGATACTGTAGAAATGAAGGATGACCTGATGCAGAATTAACTGAGGATAGATCACCTGAGTGCAATTGGATCAAAGCATCAAACTGTACAACTTTTATAGTCCTCTGCTGCCATCTTGTGACTGAACCTCCCAACATGCTTTTGTTCATTTAAAGGGGACATACAGTGTCAAGCTCATTTTTAGGTTCATACTCATATTTTGGGTTTCTACTAGAACATATTTAGATGCTCTAATGTCAGAAATACAGTCTAATTTTGTCTGTCTGAATTAGGGAGGTAAAACTGAGCCGATAACTGTACAAACTGGACCACGGGCTTGTTGAACTGTTGCACCACTATTAAATACAGGCCTGTGAATTATTTGATGAGGTGCCAGGGACATAGAAATAATCTGAACATTGGCCAACTTGACCATTAAGTAATCTGCTGTACCTCAGTGTTATGGCTTCATATAAGGTAGAAATACTGTTCATTACTATCAATCAATCTATTTGTATATTTTGGAGTTCAAACACATTGGAAATGATTGTTTTTCTGCTCCCTAATGTGAAACTGAATCGTAACCAAAATCGTGACCCAAAATCCACAATTCAAACTGAACCGTGGGCTTCTAAATATACCTGTATATACCTTCTGTCTGAAAGACTCGCCCACCTGAAAAAGCCCAGTCTGGTCTGACTGTAAACACATACAAGTGAACCGTTTTTCTGGATAAAAAACACTATAATGTTTTTTAAGAAAAAAGGTACCTCTTGAATATATAACACAATACTATCAACTGGTTATCCCAAATACAAGACAGGCAATTTGCCGTTCTCTCTTCCAAATAATCCAGCCTTGTAACCATCTATTCATGAAGTGAAATCACACATTTAAGGATCCTTCGTGCCCCGGGAATATGCACGAACATTGATGGTTTGCCAGAGTGGCATTTAACAATGTACAAGATGCACAACAGAAGTAATCCTTAAACGATACGACGACAACGACGAATCCTTAAACATTAATTATTTTAAGTGATTAACGCTGGTCCACCTTAAAAGAGAGCCGCCGCAAATACAGGAAGTTGGCTCTGGATTTCCAGCTGAGGAGTTGTAGCTTGTAGCCTCGTAGCATTTATTCACCAACAAATAAATTGTACTCACACTGTCTGCTACAGCTACATTCACAGCTATAACGCCACAAAGAAACCCACACTCACCCAATTAGCACATCTACTGTAAAATCGTTATTATGTCAGCCTTTAAAAATCCATCGATCGACATCTACTCCCGACCAAATGTATGTGAACAAGCACTGAAAAAGTGAATTTTTCATGATATGTCCCCTTTAACACTGCAGCAACTTGTAAAACCTTGTTTTATTGAGCTTGGGAGTTTTTATTGGACTTTAATAGTTGGAATCTACAGAAGACAGTCCACAAATGTGTACCATGATCCACAAATATTTCATTGTCCATGTCTTCTCTTAGTTACAACTACTGAAGTCCAGGATTGAGACCATCTAAAATCCCATTCATTCAGAAAATAAGGCTTCCTTATTTTTCAGTTGCAAATGCATGTTTTTGTCACAAAATTTAATTTAGCTTCATGAGTACTTTTTTCAGTGGCTGATTCCTAATTTACATCCATCCATTTATCAGTTGCAGCCTAAAAGTTACATAAAGACTGATTTATGAATTTGTCTTGTTTGTTTTCACAGTACACATTTGGTAATTACAGAAAAATGGCGTATAAACCACTTTGCGCTGTGTAAAAGCAGCATCTAGAGACCCTTGAAAAAATGATGTTGCCATGCAAACACAGCAGGCATAATGAGTGTAGATGATGATGAAAGGCCTGGATGCCAGGTGCACACTAATTTAGGTTTTCACACAGCAAACACAGCTGAGTGTATAGTGAGCTCCTGCTTATTTAAGATCCAAAATACGCCTTTTGTACACAGAATCTCAAAATATTGACTTGACTTATTGTTAGCACTTGATGGATTGTGCATAGTAAAACTGATTTGCTGGTCGTGTGATTCTGATGATAATGCAGATGTTGTTTGCTGCAGCCTGCAGGAAAAACACAGCGTGCTACTGCATTGCTGCAAACACAAAACCGGGTTGCAGTTTTTTTTTTTTTTTTTTTCTTTAGGGGCTGCAGCAATGCAGATGCAGTAAAATCCTGCTCTCACACAAGGTCGCTGCTTTACGCCTTTAAATCTTTCTACACTTCTACGCAATTACAAGGCCACAAAAGAATTAACAGCTGCTCGGCAGACATAACTCATTACTCAAAAATGTCTCCTACGTGTATTTTATTATGGGGGGACCTGTGATCACGCTGAAGTGCTTGATAACACGGACATTTACTTTGAGGTAAAAGGTGACCACTACCTGCACATTTTTTGTATAATGTCACTGAGGGTTTTCCTACAATGGAAAGCTTACATGTTGAATGGGTAATACAAGGTGTTACTGTGGACTGCCCTTCAATAATGAAATATGTGCTTCATCTGCATTTTAAATCTGATGTTTCTAGTTTTATCTCAGTTAGTACTACAGTATAGGTTTGGGGAATATTGAGAAATTCATATATGTTCTGCAGAAATCCTTAATATTTATAATACAGTAATTAGTGCAGAAATGATTAGTCAATTAATTAATTATTCAATCAACAGAAAATGAATAGTCAACAATTGTGATACTTGATTAATCCTTACAATCATTTGTAAATGTTAAATGGTAAATGGACTTACATTCATATAACACTGATGGCAGAGGCGGCCATGCAAGATGCCAACTTTGCCTATCAGGATCTAGTCTAAATACTCATCCATCTTGTTCACACACCGATGGCTCTTCGGGAACAATTTGGAGTTAAGTGTCTTACTTAGGGACACTTCAACATGTGGAGCATGCAACATCTGGAGCAGCCGGGGATCGAACCAACCTTCTGATTGGTGGACGACCTGCTCTCCTGTCTGAGCCATTTACTAATCAAAAACCACTCACTGCTTTTCTTCTTTCTCCTTTAACTGGAAATTAAATACATTAAGATTTTGCAGTATTATTTGCAGTATTATTTTATTTTATTTAGATTTTTCTGTGTTTGCTTGTCTGTTTTTGGTCTTGTTTTGTCTTTTTGACTCCCTGGTATTGCTGTTTTTTTGTTGCTAAATCTCTGAAATGAGACATGATATCCACATCACACAAGTTTGTATGTTATTGATGTGCACATGTTTCCTAATAAAAAATATTTGAAAGAGATTTTGCAGGATTGGTCGGACAAAACAAGAACAATTTAAAGATGTTATCTTAGGTAAAGACAGGCATTTTCACAATTTAAGACATTTTATTGAGCATACAATTAATCTAGTTAACACAAACATTGATTGAAAGATCTATGGAAAATGAAAATAATCATTAGTTTGCAATCTTTTATGCTAAATGCAGAACCTGTGAGGGTTTCTGGACAATATCTGTCATTGTTTTGTGTTGTTAATTGATTAATATATACATATATTTGCATAAAGCAGCGTATTTGTCCATTACCATGTTAATAGGAGTATTAAATACTAAACAGATCTCCCTTTAAGGTACATTTTGAACAGATAAAAAATGTGCGTGATTCATTGTGATTAATCATGCGATTAATCATGATTGAAATATTTTAATCAATTGACAGCCCTTATAATAATATAATATATTATAGAGATTTTGCAGTATTGGTCGGACAACACAAGAACAAATAAAAGTCGTTTCCTTGGCTTCTCTGAAATTGTGACAGGCATTTTTCACTATTTTAAAGACGTTCTATTTGAGCATAAAATTAATCCAGTTAACCCCACAATTAACCAAAAAATTATCATTATTTGCATTCCAAATTATATTTTGGGGATGGCTATTGGTGCTTTTCATATATTCACACACAAGAACTGACATGACATCAGCAAAAACGATCACTTTCCAGCTATAAATTCTGTTGACAGAATTTTACTGAACAAAATAATATTTTAATAATATATTTAGGTGTATTGATAAATCTAAGACATAATGTGCAAATGTGCATTTAAATAATGCTTTTATCATTTCACTGTCTTGGCTTATCTTACTTTACCTAATGAAGCTTTTAAGTAGTCTTTTATATTTTTACCATCGCAAGTTATTATCTTTGTAAAGCACTTCTATTGTATTGGCTCAGTGATGTGGAGCAGGAGAGTTGTTATAAAGGTTAATGGGCACCTTGTGTTCATTTTCAGTGAGAAAGCCTAATTTAAAAAATAAAACAAGATGCAACTGCTAAATGACCCAACTGGTAGGGGTGTAATAAAATACTGAAAATATCAAATACTGCAGTATTATGTTTTGTGATACTGTACTGATTGCACGCAAAGATGAACTCAGTCCATACTTTATTTCACTCGCAAAGAAAGTAGTGCTATGATGTTGGATGTTACAGGGATGGTGATAAATGCAAACAGCGCAAAGAATTAAGATATAATCATATCAGATTTAATGCAGATGGTGGTGTATCCTTTATACTATTGACAGGTTTCCTAAAATTAGACTTAAAAAAAATCCCAATACATTACGTGGCTTACATTATTAAATCGTAACCTCTGTATCATGATATCGTATCGCCACATTCTTGCCAATACACACTACTGCTCTGTGTTTAGCATGCTTAAACTGAAAGAATACTTTTTATGCTTGTAATTAGGGGTGGTAAAAAAATCAATTAATTTATGTATCACAATATTTTATTTTTTTTTACAATTTAGATTTTTTTAATGCCAGAACTGATAGATTTGCTTCATTTGAGTCTATGTAGGGGTAGAACAAAGTTACCACTTTTATTGTTGTAGTAGTAGTAGATGTAGTAACGTGACGTCATATCCGTTCTGTATCCGTCAACCAAAACATACCGTGCGAGCCAAAACAAAAATTAGAAAAGGGCAGTGTCCATGTGGATACGACCTGCAGCCTCACATCTTAAATCCAGCGTGGTAAACACTACACATCCAGTAAAGTATGGAAACACTTTAGGTTTCATGCTAACTGTCACGGACAGGACACGTTATCGTATTGCGGTCACGTACGGTCAAACGAGCCGTCACTCATCTCCGTGGTCAAATGGGCCGACGCTACAACTGTAGATGTACCATATACTGACATTTATGTTAAATGGATTCAAACGGCCCCGATGGAGCTGATCATGGATGGATAAAGAGAACACAGCTGAAGGGAGAGCTGGAGAAGGACTTGGAGAAGTTAGAGGAAGTAGACATGTGAGACTACATCTGATTTTCAAAATAAGGCGTTAACAAAAGGAACTTTACTATAAATATATATATATATATATACACAAAATACATATATGGAAATAAGATTAATTGGATTATACTCAGCAGAAGTATAAAACATTACACGTCCCTTATAAATTAGAAAATAAAATACCACTAATTTGTAAGGGAAATGTCTTTATTCTTTGATTTGCCTGCTATTTGCTTGAAAAAAAAATCCTAACAATAGCTGATAAATTTAATTTAGGACATCTCTGACTTTGTCCATGCTCATGATCAAACATTTTCACTATATTAATTTAAAGTAATAGTCCCTAGAAGTGTATGATTTAACTTTTTCCCATGGTCTAGTGTTAGAAGAATTTGCAAAAATCACATTAATCATAAATTAAATCCCATTACAACATTAATCTGCACCTAAATATGGTGATAATATTGAAGCCTCCTTGGATTACAATCCTACTTGTCAGGGGGAAACTAAAAATTGTCATCTGTTTATGTCATGGTTACACCATGGACTCTAGTCTGACTATGGCTTACACAAGTAAAGAGCATTAGAGCCAAAAATAGCCCGTTATGAGCCCATTACCAGCTGACTGACTTCTGCTTTGGGTTCCGGTTGGTTCAGCGAGGACTATGAAGAGAGGAGGCGGGGAGGGAGGGGTTAAACACGGGGAGAAAAGTTTGTTTGGCTGCCTCAAACGCATTGGACGAAGTTTGTTAAATACGGCTCGACTCGAAGTAACAGGGAGAGACTATGGCGATGAATGACATGATACACTAGTCTGTGTTTACAGTTTTAATGCTACATCTAATCACACTATGGCTGATGGAAATCACACTGTGGTGTACTTGTCTGAGCAGGTGGTCGTGTTGTGCTCATGTTTGCTGTCGTTTCTGGGCTCTTCTCTAATCATCCTCACCTACATTATTTGGTCCGACCTGAGGACGACTCCGCGGAGACTGCTGGTCTTCCTCTCGGTGTCTGACTGGCTCTCCGCCGTGTCCTACGCTTTCGGAGTCTGGAGAGTTTTCCACACCGACTCGCTGGACTGCGTCGCCCAAGGAGCCATATCCACCTTCGCCAACACCAGTTCGTTCTTCTGGACCGTGGCCATCGCCGTGTACCTGTACGTTTTCATCGTGAGGTCCAGTCAAAGAGGCGCTGACAGCTTGGTGTTGTTTTTCCACTTGGTCAGGTCAGTACCCGGGTTGTTTGGGGTGCTGAGTAGCTGCTATGCTAATTAGCTACTGGCGAACCACGGGCTACAGGTTACACGAGTTTATGTTACCTAGCTAATGTGGGATGCCGCCACTCTGTGCCCTGAGGCATCTTGGGATATTAACCTGGAGTATTATTTTATTATTTTTGGACAGCAAAATCAAAACAAGTTAACCATTTGCACCATAAGCTGAGTGCTGGTTTTGCCTTAGTTTATGTGTTAACACGAGCCTAGTTCTCTCATAGAAATAAAGTCAAACTAATTTTAAGACTACAAAGTTAGCCTCGCTAGCTAGCCCAGGCTAGCGCAGCGCTAAGAGCTACAGAGTGTTTCCATGGTAACTGTCAGTTGGGGATTCTGGCACATCTGTCTTATTCAAATCCAGAAACTGCTGAACATCTGTATGCGTCTGTCAAATAAAAGTTGGTATTTTTGACAGGTTGACCACAATCTGTTGTTTGTCTGCTCAGAGCACTTTATAACTGTTGTTATTAATAATTAAGTTGTATTTTCCACTCTGGTCCATAATGATTAGTTTATGTCATTTGTTTAAACAAGGCTTGAATAAGCTCTGAGTTGTCTTTGTAAAATGGCCTTAACCTGTTTTTTTTTTTTTTTTTTTTAATAAGACAAGGTGGTCAAAGGTCAAGGTCACACTGACCTCTGCGCCCATTCTTGTGAATGCGATATCTCAGGATTTATTGAAGCACATCTTCATCCATGCCTTTCAATAACTCATGTTATAACTGCTATAACATTTTCTGCTTCACCTGCATCAGTGTGGATTTTTTTATTACCTTATGTGTCAAGCTGTTGTTGTTATTTCTTCTGTGGCAAAGTAGAAATAACCTCTCAGGAACAAATAAATAAAAGCCCTAAGTGTGAAATCTGGCACAAATGTTCACCTGGACTTAAGGATGAACTGATTCGATTTTGGTGGTCAAAGGTCACTGTGATCTCACATCCGTCCCATTCTTGTGGACGCGAACTGTCAGGAAGACCTTTAGCGAATTTCTTTAAACTTGGCACAAACATCCACCTAGACTTAGATTTTGGTGGTCAAAGGTCAAAATCTCCGTACCGTTCTCGTGATATCTCAGGAACGCCTTCATTGAATGCCTTCAAATTTGGCACAAATGTCCAAATGTCACTGTGACCTCTCTCAAAACACATTTTTGATTCAATAATTGATATGCTAATTATGACAATTCCAAACAAATGCTTAACAGGATAGTATGATGAAGTGATGATATTTTGGTCAGTCGAAAATGAACACGTGTTGTAACCACTCCACGGGACCAAGGCGCTCCCATATTTCATTTATTTTTAAGCATAATTATCACCAATAGCTACTGATGAGCTGATGTGTCTCTTTTAAGTACTCCAACTACAAAAACCGTTAAAAATCACAGCAACACAACTCTCTGTAGGATAAAAACCTCATCAGACAAGGTTTCACTGTTTTACAAGCATCTATTTGAAGGTTGTTAACAGGTTTAGCAGCAAGCTACTTGTTTTATTATAAGCTAGACTTTGAATGCTCTGAATCGACACGTGTTTCATCCTTTGTGTCAGTTTTCCTTCCGCACATTAATGAGCTGTTCATGTTGAGTGTGAAGATGTGAGAACGGAGTCGTTTCTCAGTGGTGTAGCGCTGTATAATTGATCTATTTTTGGACCTGAACATGTTCACCCGTGGGCACGCCTCAACGCAGCATCTGAGATTGTCATTCTAATTTAGTTTCTGTAAATTTTCAAAAGCTTCTTTGAATTGGGGATCACACAACAGAGCCATTCATCGAGGCTTGTATACATAACACACAAATCATTCTTGTTAAACTGGCGTTTTAAGAATAGAAGTAGTGCTTCAGGGGGGAACACTGAGTCTTAATGTGAAATCAACTTGTGGTTTTATGATGAACTGAGCTAAAGCAGCAGTGTGTACTAAAAACCCGCCTGAAGCACCAGATAATGTATCACATGGTGTCTCTGCAACTGTTGTGTTGTTTTTGATGTTTGAAGACAGGAAATTGATCTTTTTGATGAAGTGAATGTTTGATCCTCTGTGTCGTGGTCTAGCTGGGGTGTTCCTCTGGCCATCACTATCTCAGCCGTGTGCCTCAACAAGATCGGCTACGATGCGTCCGAGGTGTCGGTGGGCTGGTGCTGGGTCAGGATCCACGCTCCCGACCGGGTCCTGTGGATGCTGCTGACCGGAAAGATCTGGGAGTTCCTGGCTTACCTCACCCTGCCAGTCCTCTACATCCTGATCAAGAGGCACATCCACATAGCGGTGAGGACACCTACTAGCTACAGGGTTGATTTCTAGAGGCTGTAGATTACATTCACAGCTCTTATGACACCCAGTTGCAAAGTCATGAACAGTGGCGTACGAAAAACAACATTTCACAGTTTAAGAGTATTCATATTAAATTCTATTTATATAAAACAAACAATATGAAATACAGTGAGACGCAATCCAGTGTCTGACAGGATGGGTGCTGGATCAAAGACATATATAGCAGAATAAAACAGATATATCTACACAGCAAGTAGCTCCTGTTAGAACGATTTTTATTGCTGTGACATTTCAAGCACCATGCTCTTCTTTAGACTTCTGATAAGTGCAGAGAGTCACCGTCTTAAATACCCATACTGCATATATAACGCACACCTGACATACCACACATACACAGACACAAACCGTCAATCAAATACTAACAAGACAATTCATTGCATATTACACATATGCATCAATAGAGGATCAAGGCTACAGAGAGGGACATAAAAAAGTGACTGTATATAAGGACCATACCAGTATATATACAAATACGTCCCCCCAAAAATAGGTACTCAACAAAGGCCTCTGGCTGCATCTCTGTGACACTTAATATACTGTATATAAACAGCATGTGATATACAGCCTCTGTCGATGTTAATACAAGCAAATACATTAAGAATACACACTAATATACTGTGTAAATCTAGGCTAAATGTACATGTACAAATATACACAAAAAATCAAATTAAATATAAATAACCAACACACACTCATATATATATTGTCACCATGTTGGGAGCTGTGCAGAGGCAATAGAAGTACTCCCAATTGTGCATTTAGGGCCTTTAAATATATACATTTTTAATTTTTTACTATTATGAAATCTGCTCTGTCTGATTCAGCATGCTGCTCTGTCCGAGTACCGTCCCATCTTGGCCAACAGGCCTCCGTCCCACTCCTTCTCCTCCATGGCTGATATGAAGCTCACGCTCATTCCCGTCATCTTCATCGTCCTGCGCATTTGGAGCACGGTACGCTTCATACTGCTGCTGGCGGGATCTCCAGCCAGACAGAACCCAGTGCTGGTCACACTACATGTGAGTTTCATGTTTCTCTGTTCATACTGCTTCACCCTTCACTTGTTATTGTGTGTGTGTGAGTGTGTTGTTTTGTGTGTCTGACAGCACATATGCATGGATGTGTATGTGTGCAATCATTAGTTCATGTGCTGGTAAACTTGTGACGGTGTGATTGCTGTCACGTCTGTGAATCATCACACATTCATCATGAAAAGTTCTTGTGTTTACTGATATTTGTGGACATCTGAAAAGTAGCGTGAAGGGGATGTTCAGGGGGAGATAGCAGGTCAGCAGTTGATGTTACATAGAAATAAGATAAGATAAGATAAGATATTCCTTTATTGGTCCCACAGTGGAGAAATTCACAAATGGTGAAAAAGAAATGGTGTACATCGTCTGAAAGCTGGGAACCTGAAGGATAATTTGAGATGCACTCTGTGCCAAGTTGTTTTAGTCATTAATCAGAAATAAACATTGATTAGTTAAAATAAATAGTGAAAGTGTATCAGGGCTGAAAACATGTTTATATACTGTAAGATAGTGGTGTCCCTCCCCATGCTGTATTACAGTATGTCTCATAAGTTGTTGAAACAATTTTGGGTTGATACCATTTGTTAAACAGATTTGGTGTTAATTTTAACCTCTTTTTACCACTCGAGAATTGATAAAAATGATCACTAATCCTTCCAAAATACCACATTAAGACACCAAGACCTTGAGGACCACTAAAGAAAAAGCCATGCTGTGATTTGGTTTCAACAACTCTGGATATTTAGAGATTTCTGTATTTTTTGGTGATTGGATGGGGACCACTTCTGTTGTGTAAATTGCTCAGAAACCCCCTTAGCGTCAATGTAGCTAGTAAAGACATTCATCCTCTGAATGCTCCAGGTCTCTAGTTTGTGGCTGTAAAGTTTCATGAGGCTGTGATTATCCTAGAGGTCACCACAGGTCATTTTATACAGTTAGGTCAAGTTTCAAAAAAAGGGGTTAGGAAAGGGAAATGGCTACTATGGGGATGAACATCATCACGCATGAATACAGTTGCGGATCATTGGATCCTCAAGAGTCCACAACAAGTTTAGGGACCCCAGTATGCAGAAATATTCAGATACACCATTTTAGAATAGGAGAAAATATCACATTTATACTGCATTTACAAAACTGCATGTGATTATAATAAGTGGGCATGTCTGTAAAGGGGAAACTTGTGGGTACCCAGAGAACCCATTTACAGTCACATATCTTGAGGTCTGTACCAGTATCTTCATTCTGCTGTGAAAACTGAGCCGGCTACAACCTCTGAAAGACAGAATAGCAGAGTTTTAAAGGGTTAAACTGTCTCTTAAGAATGGAATAAAACTTTTATGATGCTCTTGGACAGCTTTATTACATCATATTGTTAATGTGCATGTAAACACTTGATTTGATGTAATAAAGCAATAGTTCATGAGAAAACATGAACTCATAATATGAGTTATCTCTTTTTTCAGCTCATTCAGGGACATTTTATTCCACTGTAATAATATATTACTGCTTTTGTTTGGACCCAACAGGGAATTGGCAACACCTCACAGGGAGCAGCCAACTGCATCATGTTTGTGTTGCTCACGCGTCCAATCCGCACGCGCCTCTGCGCCGCGCTCTGCTGCTGCTGCTCCAAGCGTCGAGCGGACGCGCAGCCGTCGCGTGACGCCCCTCACAGGCTGCTGCCGGGACAGGACGCCTCCACGCAGAGGGAAGAGGACAGCGCCAGTCGGGTCGGGACTGACAGATGATATTCTGTGGATGAGAAGGTTGTCGTTGAAGGACATGAAGGTGGAGGTGTCTGCTTCACACTGAACCTCATTAGAGCGAGTAGCCTGCAGAGGAGGGTGGAGGTTCTGCAGGTGCATGCACATCTATGTCACAGGAACAGTCACATGTCTGCACTCTGGGTGATGAGGATGACGCTGCCTGAATGTGCACCAGTTTTCTTTGTACATGTTTTTGATTGCATTTTGAACAGCTGTGCACTCCACAGATTTATTTATCACATACTGGATTCACTCGCATTCTGAGATTATCACTGTGAAGTGAATGAATATTCAGTTTGTATCTTGTTTCACTGCGTATTTAAGTATTGTATTTATTGGATAGAATGCTCCACATTTTAGTGCGTGTACAGCATTCTCCTTTTAAGTGAGAAACATTATAGAGTGCTGTGGGGATGATGCAGTTTTGTAGGCCAACCAGGAAGTTAGCATCATCCTGGTTCCCTTGACAAAAAGCTAATGGGATTGTTCTATTGGGTTTTGAATTATTGCAAAAAATAATTGTTGTGGCAAACAAATGTTTATGATACTTTCACATTTCGTTCAGTCAAGATAATAACCACTGTTTTGAAGTGTGAATGCAATAACCAGAAATACATACAACATTAGGCTATAAGTGAACTACACCACAGTCACATGAGCGCGAGTATACACAACAAGGCTGAAATGGTGATCGTGATCCTGAACTCTCACAGAAAGCTTTAAGTGAGAACCCACACAAAATCATATCTTTTGACTATTAAAGTCTGTTAGCTTGAAAAATTTAAAAGTTTATGCATTCACAGCTTATTACAGAGCTGCGGAGCTTCATGGAAGGCGATAGCCCAACATGGAAGCAGACCATTTAGTCACATTTTGGTGAATTAAACATTTTTTGTAAGTAGTAAATGAATGATGTAGAAGAAAATTATTTAACAAGGTTCAATGAATATTTTGACACTTTATTTTCCAAAGTGAATACCTTTCACGATTACAGTCCTTTGTAACTGGCTTGAACTCATGCTGACCAGTGCTGCTGTTGTGTTTTAGTGAGGACTTTTTCCAGCTTACAGTTGATCGTGTCTAGAAAGTGACACAGGAATCGCAAAATTCTGGCAATATGGTTATGGTAAGGCATTGATTGACCTTGAATATTTAAATGACCAGTATGTAACAATTAGGGGGATCTACTGGCAGTTTGGAATATAATAGTAATGAGTATGTTTTCTTTAGTGTATAATCACCTGATCGTAAAGGTCATTGTGTTTTTATCACCTTAGAATGAGCCGTTAACATCTACATAGGGAGCGGCTCCACCATGTTGGACTGCCATGTTTCTACAGTAGTCCAGAACAGACAAACCAAACTCTATTAACTTTTCCCGCTTGGGCCGGAGCCGTCACCGCCGCTCTCTCCCTCTTGCTTCACCACTCACTTCCCTCGTACACACACATACACATACCAAATGACCTACGCTACTCTGACAACAACTGGCTCAAGAGACGGACTTTCACGTTTTTATGATGGCAGCTGTAGTTCTCCAACACAAATGTAACAAGGGAGAGGTTTCATTTGGTTGAAATCTCCTCACCTCACTGCTCGATACCGCCAGATCCTACACACTGGACCTTTAATGTTAGGATAGGTCACTGGGCAGTGAGTCTTGTGAGAGTTTTTACTGCTACTAATTTGAGGGTTACCTTCTAGATACGACAGCTGTACTGTTGTTTGTGTTTTGTTTAAATTTTGGGTAGATTATCCCTTTACTGTGTTCTGCAATGTAACTTTAATATTAAATTTATGTCCAATATAACTTTTGGTGTGTTCAGCAGGTTTGTGTGCAACAAACTTGATTCCATCTGACCATCTCGTTAAAGAACAGTAAATAACATGATGTGGGCACAGTTTTCTGACAGTGTTCAATTCACTTAAACACATTGAAACAGAAAACATTGTCCCATAATGTTCATATCCGGTGTTACGGTGCCTTCAAATTAAACTTGTGAGCTTGTGCTTACAACGTGAGAAGTGGCGTACACGGTTGGTGTGGCGTTCAAGTGGTAAAGTTGTGAGAACACCACTGCTAAGCAACAGCAATATTAATGGTACTGTCGGCATCTAGAGGCCACAGAGGCTAACAATATAGCAAGCTAGCAAGCCTGTAACAAAGATGAAAAAAGATGAAGGCTATTGGGAATATCAACATTTTCCTCAGATCTGTTATGAAGAAAAACAATATAAGACTAAAAATACAATATATTCACTTATTATGTAACGAAAAACTGTACCGAAAACTTCCATGGCCTCTGCTATTTCTGACAATGTCAACAAAAACACGTCACAACTCAAGAACTTTGAGCTTTCAGAAACTTTCCACTGAAGAGGTCGTGAATGCAACATGAGGGGGGCGTTCTCATCTCCTGAACACAGTAAACGCGACCCCATTTGAAGGCACCATTCATTCTCGTGATCTGTTTTCTATCTATGAACTTCATAGTTGCAACGTTTTTCAGACAGCCGTTGCAAAACCTCATCAGCATTTGATGTGTCACCGAAATTAACACATCATCGCTGTCATCGTGGTCAGGATGCATGACCTGCCATCACATGCCATCCTTCCTCCTTGAAAGCCTGAGAGTCTTCACTTCTCCTTTGACCCCTACTGCTGGTGTTGGCTCCCGTTTCCCCCGACGGACGCAAACGCATACCAACGAGGAGCATGAACCCACTGAACCCCACAGGGCTCAAACCACTTCCCATAGTTCCTTCAGCTCATTAAAATGTTGTCTAAGATTCATTGAGTTTTAATGAGGCTGCCTCGGAGATGATGAGTTGCCGTGGTGATTGTTGGGAAAGGTGAAGAAGGAGGAATTCCACCTTGTTGACAGCCAATTTCCTCTTATCCGTGTGTGATTATTGTTAGTTTGACTCTCACAGAGGGCACGCTCTTATTTGGGTTGTGAAGGTGGCATCACAGTAAGTGGATTAATGGCTCTCTGTTGGTCTATGTGATAAATTAGGCAATGCAGAAGTGGGTAATAGTGTTGTAACAAGCCTTTATATCAGGTCAGGCAGAATTTTCATTACTGCAACAACACTGAGCTCTTATGAGGGCAGTCAGTTCTCATGCATTACTTCCAGAACATGGAGACTTTATGCTGTTTACACTAGAAATATTAAAACATAAAAGAGTTTTCCTTCAATCTAATTTTGGTCTAAAGTAATGTGACACAGTGCAGAGGTCGTCCTCTCAGGACCGTCAGTAACAGCGACAGATCATTGGATACCATGTCTGGGAAAACCGGAGGAAGTGAATGCTGTTTATGCTGATGACATCCAAAACTGCCGCTCAACATTTTTTTTTGTCCTTGAGGAACGACACATGACCGACACTTACTGTATTTCCTGCAGGAATTAATCCTTTGTGTGGGTTGTGATATTTGGCTGACATTGAAGTAACTGGGAACACTTAAGGAAAGGGTTTCTGCTCGCTCCTCTGCTGGCTCTCTGCCCACTTAATTCATTAAGTTAAAGAGTACCAGAGGGTCATACTACTCCACACGGGGTGACCATTCACCAGTCCAGATAATGGAAGTCATTTCTTTCACAACACCGGCTGTTCATTTGGCTGCGTCAGTGGTTCTTAGAGCCAATTCTCAAACACACCGCCCACCAGAGGTAATAGGCAATAGGTCAGAGCTGCAGCAGCATACTTAAATTGGAAGTGACAGAACCTCCAAGTTTTACACATGTAAGAGAAAACATCACTAGATACATTAAAAGAGAGGTTATTGGTTGGTTCTCAGCATGTGAATAGTTAGACAGTAAGATATTAAAGTGACAATGCTCTTTGGACCTTACATGTGATGCTGACGTCTGTCTTGTCCTCTTTGAATGTTGAGATGCAACCAACATTAACTCCCAACTGTTAACAGCTAATAATGCAATCACTGCATATAATCAACTTTTTTTGCCCAATGCAGTGCTACAGGAATGAGTCCTAAAACCCAGAAATGAGTTAACACTGTAGCACACCACGGGGAATCTCTTTTGTACTTGAGGAGGTGCCGCATTTATTTCTACACAAACTGCAACTTCCTCTGAACATTCACTGATATTGTCAGAACTAAACTGTCAAAATAGAACAGCCAAACAGCAACACGACCTCCTCTCCACATCTAACAGGTAGAGCCAGAGCAACACGACCTCCTCTCCACGTCTAATAGATAGAGCCAGAGCAACACGACCTCCTCTCCACGTCTAACAGGTAGAATCAGAGCAACGCGACCTCCTCTCCACGTCTAACAGGTAGAATCAGAGCAACGCGACCTCCTCTCCACGTCTAATAGATAGAGCCAGAGCAACACGACCTCCTCTCCACGTCTAACAGGTAGAATCAGAGCAACGCGACCTCCTCTCCACGTCTAATAGATAGAGCCAGAGCAACACGACCTCCTCTCCACGTCTAACAGGTAGAATCAGAGCAACGCGACCTCCTCTCCACGTCTAATAGATAGAGCCAGAGCAACACGACCTCCTCTCCACGTCTAACAGGTAGAATCAGAGCAACGCGACCTCCTCTCCACGTCTAATAGATAGAGCCAGAGCAACACGACCTCCTCTCCACGTCTAATAGATAGAGCCAGAGCAACACGACCTCCTCTCCACGTCTAATAGATAGAGCCAGAGCAACACGACCTCCTCTCCACGTCTAACAGGTAGAATCAGAGCAACGCGACCTCCTCTTCACGTCTAATAGATAGAGCCAGAGCAACACGACCTCCTCTCCACGTCTAACAGGTAGAATCAGAGCAATGCGACCTCCTCTCCACGTCTAATAGATAGAGCCAGAGCAACACGACCTCCTCTCCACGTCTAATAGATAGAGCCAGAGCAACACGACCTCCTCTCCACATCTAACAGGTAGAGCCAGAGCACCACGACCTCCTCTCCACGTCTGATAGATAGAGCCAGAGCAATACAATAAAGATACTGAAATCATCAGAATGAGTAATAATAGTTAACACACGGTTCTACAGCAGAGGTTTAAATTGTTTCCAATCTCTAACCTCACCTCTAGATGTCACTGAATCCTGCACACACAAAAATCAAACCTCTGCATTTTAGCTGAATATAAAAAAAATGTCCAGTTAAATCCTCACAGCTCATCCTGCTTTACTACTACACTACTAGATACTTGTACTCTAAGCATATGTGTGACTACTAATTATTACAATCTCCTGTGGTAGCGTCGGGTACGTGCTTTTATTTTGAAGGTCCCTAGGCGGGAAGTGATGTAAAGGATGGGAGACATGGGGTTCTTCCTGTGGCTATGTTTGTTTAGCGGGAATAAAACGTGGTGTGATGTTACCCAGCCTAGTTGTTGGATTTATTTAAAACAACAACACGACATCTCCCACCAGCAGCATCTGCTCACAGACACGTTTTATCAGCGTTTGCAGTGAGATGTCTCTGGAGGAAATAACATCCAGCTTTAAGAGCAAACGGTCTCAGGGCCGTCGTATTTACAAACAGACTCAGCTGAGAGATAAGAGGCGATGCAGCACATGACAAACTGAAGGCAAAGTCAACATAAACAGAGATTTGCATTTGTGTTTTTTTAATTTATTTATTGTTTTTAATTTTGTGTTTATGTTTTTTGACTTTCACAGAAAAATATTGCTTTTGAATTGTTGGTTATATTGTGTCATGTTCTTTGTCATAGTCATAGATCTATCTATCTATTGATCTGTCTATCTATAGATGATAACATAACACCATAATGACAGCTGTAGATTTCACCAGTTGAAGTAATCTAGTTGAAGGTGCAGTACAATAAAAGCATCAGATATTTCAATATTTTGAGTGTATTTCACATAACAGCAGTCAGCAACATGAAAAGATAACTGAAGCCAGGCCGTAAACTGCTGCTCTGCTCTCTGATCTGGTGTCCAAAGGGCAGAATGCAGCGGCGCAGTAATAATAACAAAGTGTGCTGTTATTATTGCTGAGAGAGAGTCCAAACTCAGACATGGCGGAGACCGAGGAACGGGGGAAGCCAGAGGAGAGGAGAGGGGTGAGTGAGTGATTATCACCACCATCACGTCCATGTTTCTTCTGTGTGTGCAAGTGTGGTGAACTCGAGATGTTTGTGTTGGAAAAAAGAGGCTTCCCCTTAAGAAAAACTAATATACTTCAAGTTTATATTTAAGTAAAGTTCAAGTATATTTCCTCAAAGTCTACTTTATGGATATTATTGGCCCACTTTTTAAGAACAGTAAACTTCAAAACCATAACTAGTTTACTTCTAAGTTGTGTTTTGTACTGCAACTATACTATGAACTATACAAGTGAATCTATATGTATATTGTTAGTTTAATAGTTTTATACTGTACTTATAGCCCACGTTTTTGTTTACGAAAAGGCACCTTAACATCAGTTCAATAGTTCTTATAATGCAAGTATACATGTAGCCCACTTTTTAGTTTATGAAAGTACATTTTGTATACTTTAACTCATAGTACTTAATCAATGATTTAGGTATCTTATGAAGACACTTGCTTCTTTTGCTATCTGAATGAGAATCCAAAAGTGTAGAAAATTCTTGATGAATTGAATTAATTGGATTAAATTCATATCAAAACATCCTTTTATAAACTCTCACATATAACATAATAGGCTACTCTGTCAAAAAGAAAGCACAAATACAAGCCAAGTGTACTTTTCTGTAGGCCTATAAGGAAAGAATACTTAATTATACTTTTCTTAAGTACATCTCGATCAGAAGATTAAGGACAAGTACAAGTATGAGCCAAGTATACTTAGACTTGTCTTGTCTATAAGCTTAAGAATATCTCTGATAATTACATGAAAACTAAACTGAAGTATACTCTTAAGTTTAAAGTACGTCATAGCACACTTGAATAAACTTGGTAAGGGTTCAGATAGTGTGCTGATGTCCCCCTAACAGAGGTTAACCGTGGTTCTGGTGTTGGCAACGCTCATATCTGCATTTGGCTCATCGTTCCAGTACGGTTATAACGTGGCTGTGATCAACTCTCCATCACCAGTAAGCAAAGAAACTTCACTGTAGCACACAGTGATATTATATGATGATGAGTCTGAATCAGTGTTGTCCTGCTCTCTTCAGTTCATGCAGCGCTTCTATAACACCACCTACATGGAGCGTTATGGCACACCGATGGAGGAGAACCTCCTGACTCTGCTGTGGTCTCTCTCTGTGTCCATGTACCCACTAGGAGGCTTCTTTGGCTCCTTGCTGGTGGCCCCGCTGGTCAACAAACTAGGGAGGTAATATGTCACATTCATCACGCACTATAAAAACTGTGCAATTCTTTGTCTAATTTTAAATGCATCGACGCTGTGACAGGAAGGGAACCCTCCTCTTTAACAACATCTTCTCCATCGTCCCCGCCGTGATGATGGGAGTCAGCGAGACTGCCCAGTCCTATGAGATCATCATCGTGGCAAGGTTCATCGTGGGAATCTGTGCAGGTCAGAGCTGTTCAAAAAGTTCTAGTAATCGAGATGTCATTTTATGCATTTTGGGTTTGCTGTCTGCAGGCCTCTCATCCAACGTGGTGCCCATGTATCTGGGAGAACTCGCTCCCAAAAACTTGAGGGGAGCCCTTGGCATCGTACCGCAGCTCTTCATCACCATCGGCATCCTCAGTGCACAAGTGCTGGGCATCAGACACATACTGGGTAACAGCACAGGTAAACGTTCCTTCATTGGTTAGACACTGAAGCACATTAAGGATGCAAAACTGAACCGTAAAAAATATACCATTCAGTGACGTACAAACCAAACCGTGGGCTTGCTGAACTGTTGCGCCGCTAAAGCACATCCTTTGGTGACTCAGTAGAGAGCTTTTCTGTATCTATTCCCTCTGTATCCAGGCTGGACCCTCATGCTGGGGTTGACCGGTATCCCTGCCCTGATAGAGCTCCTGCTGCTGCCCTTCTTCCCAGAGAGCCCCAGGTACATGCTCATCCAGAGAGGAGACCAGGAGACGGCAAAGACAGCGCTGCAGCGTCTCCGCGGCGTGGACGACGTGGACGCCGAGCTGTCAGAGATGCGTCTGGAGGACCAGTCGGAGAGGGCCGAGGGCCGCCTGTCTGTGCTCAGCCTGCTGTCCCAGCGCTCCCTTCGCTGGCAGCTGGTCTCCATCATTGCCATGAACATGGGCCAGCAGCTGTCAGGGGTCAACGCGGTGAGCCGGGCCCATTGACCCACACACACCAGATCAGAGTGCATCGCAAAGGGCCAGTGTGTAACATTTCAAGGGATCTATAAGCAGAAGTGGAATATAATATTACACATAACTATGCTTTCATTAGTGTTTAAATACCTGAAACTAAGAATCATTGTGTTTACATTAAGAATGAGCCCTTCATATCTACACAGGCAGCGAGTCCTCTTCAGAGTCCTTCATGTGTCTACAGTAGCCCAGAGCAGACAAACTGGCTCTAGAGAGACATTTTTACGTTACCTGAAGGCCACCGTAGTTCTCCAACACGCTTATGAAACTGCGGTAACGTGAGCCGCAGTCAGTGGTGGATTAAGGTGGTCTAGGGCCTCTAAGCTACTCTTTGTATGGGCCCCCCACCTTTACTCATCATGCTTTAAGGTTACCAGAAGAAAAGTAATTTAGAGCCATGCGTAAAAGCATGCAGGAATATTACACAGTCCACTCGTATAGCACTGGCATATACACACACACATTTAGACAGCCTTTAATCTGAACCTTGATATGTCTAGTCAGTTGGACTTTCAGCGGTTGTTTTTGTGCTCCATGATCATATTTTCATTTTACCACTATTCTGTCCAATACTGATGTATTATCTGAAAAACAAACTGACCTTATGAGCCTGGTCACATCGTGGGGCCAGGTTTTTTTTTTTTTTAAATGTTTCTTATGGACCAATAGGGGTAAAGGGTTTGTTTTTAAATTTTAGTTATTAAAAACGTCTGGCCAATCTGGGGTCTTGTGAACGTGAGGCTCCTGGGCTGCAGTTTAGACCAGCATTAATACACCTCGGCACAGAGTGCTAAATCGCGGCACCGCCAGTCACCGTCTGCCTTCCGTTGCTCCTAAAGATGGGTCATGTCTAAAAAGTAACCCGCAAACTTGTAAAAAATCATGAGACTTGCTGCCTGACGACCTATAACCATAACTATTCCAGGTCAATGCCTGACCTTATCAATCCTATCCCTAGTTGCATGTTACTCTTTCTCCCATCTCATGGGTTACCTTCTAGACACAAGCCTAAAGTGGTATTATTATAGTAAGGATGGCCTCTGAGCGAGGGAGCAGTGTTTACACGGTGTTGCACCATACTTTCCAACGTTGAGACTTCAAAAATAGGGCGCGTTTCAAAGTGAAAGCAGGGTATCCTCAATTTGAGTTTCAGCGACTTTGTTTCCTGCACTCTGGTGACTTTTAAAGAATAAAAATGACACAAGCGCACTGTAAGCAGTCTGGTAGAAACTAATATGAATCAGTTTTTATTTGTTTATTAATTTTTTGCTCCTGCTAGAGTATTTCTTTCTCTAGGTACTCTCCATTTCTTTCTCCTTCTCCCACTCACTGAGGGCTGTTTCAGGTACCACTGCCCTCTGAAACATATGATATTTCCAACAGCTTGCTCCACACCACGACGGCTTTTTGTTGCATCAAGCAAAGCCCAACTTCAGGTGCTTCACACTGTGATGTGCGACGAGCACAGCTCAAGCCGAGTTGTGTTGCGAGCAGCTCTCTTCTGCCAGTAAACAGCATTTGGTGAAGCTGTACTGTCGTCCAGGTGGAAACAGTAGGGTTTAAACACACTCTACGGCACCAGAAACGGGTTGAGATAACAAAAATGAAAAAAAAAAAAAAGTTGTGAACATTTGTCATAAATCAGGAGAAATACAGGAGAATTTTGATCCCAGTAAGAAACTGGGGAAGGTGATGAAAAACAGAAGTCTCCTGGGAAACTTAGGAGGGTTGGCAAGTATGTGTTGCACATGGCGGCTCATGTTAGGTGCTTGGTTGGTTGCAAATTGCAACCACACCACTAAATGCTGTGAAATCCCTGTACCTCATTCATTCATTGATCCAGGGTCGAGTGGCAGGGGCCACAGCTCCAGTAGGGGACCCCAAATTTTCCTTTCCCGGGCCACATTAACCAGCTCTGACTGGGGGATCTCGAGGCGTTCCCAGGCCAGTGTGGAGATAAAATCTCACGTTCCATTATCCCGTCACATCGGGAACAAGACCCCGAGGTACTTGAACTCTTCACCTGGGGTTAAGACTCAGTCCCCACCCAGAGTAAGCACTCCATCGGTTTCCTGCAGAGAACCATGGCCTCAGATTTAGAGAACCTGTGCTTTGTACCTTTTAAACAACATTTTTTTTTTCCTGTTAAGTCATTTTCAGCTGCTCTAATGCATCTCTCTCTCCCTCCTCAGATCTACTACTATGCAGATAGCATATACGCCACTGCAGGAGTCAAGCAGAATGATATCCAGTATGTCACAGTGGGAACAGGTGCAGTGAACGTCTTCATGACCATAGCTGCTGTACGTATAGTATATACACAGTCTGTTTGATCATGTCAGCAGGAGACAGCGGGTCTGAACAGGGGATTTGTTTCTCCAGGTCTTCATTGTGGAGGCGTCGGGACGACGGCTGCTCCTCCTCTGTGGTTTTGGGATCTGCTGTGGAGCCTGTGTGCTGCTCACCGTCGCTCTCAACTTCCAGGTATCAACCAAAGCCTCACTTCGTCTCAGCATGTTACTCTGCTGTCCTCTAGTGGTTCAGCAGCATGCAAAACAATCTGCTGCTGGCAGATGTCAGAGTTTCTCAACCTTGAGGTCATTAGGGCCACACTGAGGGGAAAATAATGTGAGATTTAAAGAATAAAGTCATCATATTATGAGAAAAAAAGTCAAAATTTAATGAGTCATACTATTTCAAGAAAAAAGTTGTAATATTACAAGAATAAGGTCATAAACTTGAATTCCTCCTCTACAACAGAGTAATTTCATGTGGTTCTTTCTTGGCAATAAACTCAGTTTGTTGCTCCGTCTTTTCAAGCTCCTGATGCTGATGATAATGTGATGTTGATGAGCCAAAAGATGAAGCATTGGGTTATTTGTGAAACCTAAATTAAAATATAACTTCACAAGATGCTCCACCTTGCTCAATTTCCCCTCTAAAACAACACGTAAAATTACTACTTTATAATATTATGACTTTATTGTCATAATGTTACAACTTTTTTTCTCTTAAACTTCAAACTTTATTGTCATAATATTAAAATTTTCTTTCTCATAAACCTATGACATTATTCTTGTAATATTATGTCTTTATTCTTGAAATCTCTGATTTATTTTTTTTCCTCAGTGTGGCCTTAATACTCCAGTATATACTCCAGAGTTGTACCCTTTTGTGTACACAATTCCACAATTTTAAGGATCTAAAATGTATAGCAGCCTACAAATTAAAGTAAATTAAAAAGAAGTCATCATATGTGGTTGCAAGTCTGCAACCCACAGATAAGCAAACATAACATTTTCCTCTTAAAACTTTAACCCTTTCACTGTGAAATTTAATTATAATATTTTGGTCACCTAAAAATGTATTATTCTGTTTTGTGACTTCTGGTTGCAAAAAAATAAGATGGCTTCAAAACGCCAGTCATCAAACCAATAGGTAACATTGATGATGTCTTGATTAAATAATTATTTAACATACATTTAATACGCTTGGACCTCTTGTTTTAATTTGGGCATGTAACATATGAGGATTAAATACTGTGCATTGACAATAAAATCCCAAATCCATTTAGCTGATGAGAGGCATCCATATTTGTTTGTTTTTCAGGTACTTAAGTATTATCAGGTGCCAAGTTGGTCTGGAGTCTGGATGTTGACTTGAACCATATTTACAAGTTGGAAATAACTCATAAGGGGCAGGTATAAAGGTGCCTTCAAATGAAACTCATGTTTACAACATGGGAAGTCGTGTACACAATATGTGTGCCGTTCAAGTGGTTATCGTGAGAACACCGCTGCTAAGCAACGGCGATGTTAACGTCACTGTCTGCGTCTAGAAGCCACAGAAGCTAACAATTTAGCAAGCTAGCAAGTGGGTAACATGATGCAAGTGAGGAAGACAGAGGAAGAAGATGAGGCAGTTGGGAATATCAACATTTTCCTCAGACAAAATTATCCAGCCATCTGCAACCTTATCCCCGTAGGGGTCGTGGGCTGGAGTCGATCCCAGCTGGTGCTGGGTGAAGGCGGGATAAACCCTGGAAGAGGTCACCAGTCCATCACTGGGCACATAGAGACAGACAACCATTCACATTCACACCTACGAGCAACTTAGCGTCATCAATTAACCTGCATGTCTTGGGAGGAAGCCGGAGACCCTGGAGAAAACCCACACTAAAACAGGGGGAGCATGCAAACGCTACACAGAGTGGCCCCACGCTGGATCCAAACCTGCAAACCCTCTTACAATATATTAACTTATTATGCATCAAGAAACGAACTTCCGTGGCCTCGTGAACACTGTAAACATGACCCCATTTGAAGGCACCATGTATACAGTATATAATGGGGGAGCTGAGGACACACTGAGGACATACACAGAAAAAAAGAAAGTTTATGAATTAGCTGTCGTTGTGACAGAGAGAACCACTGCTTTAAGTCTGAATGTCAGCACTTTAACCTCGTGGTCCAGTGTGGTGGATCACAAAGCCAAAACAACAGGAAATGCGTCACTGCGCTACAACATTTACTGGACTATAATTTAAATAGTGTACATTTAGAGCTCGGTCTGGAAGATGAATGTGATGACTCGACATCTACATTTGCTGGGGTCGTGAGAACAGTGAACCATAAAAACAGAGTCGCCCACCATTCAAGGATGACAAAACACTCGCCATCAGACAACCACAAGACCAGCGTGGCCCCCCCTGTAACCCTGTAATCTCACCTGGATCCAAAGTCTTCAGACAGACTCAGCGGGTTTAAATCCTCCCTCACAGGTTTATAGTTCCTGTTTGAAAGCATCAACACAACCTGTTAATGTTAACAGCAGCTTTGTTTTGACAGGAGAGCGTGACTTGGATGCCCTACATCAGCATCGCCTGTGTCATCATCTACGTCATAGGACACGCCATAGGACCCAGTGAGTCTGACCCCACCGGTGGTTATTTACACACACACTGATTACAGCCGGGTGCTCCATTAGCTGAAGTGTTGTTTGGATGTGACCAGACATGTAATGATATATGTTGTAAATCTCAGACATGAACATCCTCACCGTGACCCTGAAGAGTGATGATGTGTCTCCAGTGTTTTGGTTGTGGTTGACCACATCTGTGTGCTCTCCAGGTCCTATTCCTTATGTGGTGACCACCGAGATGTTCAGGCAGTCGGCCAGGCCCGCCGCCTTCATGGTCGCGGGCTCCGTCCACTGGCTCTCCAACTTCACTGTTGGCCTCGTCTTCCCCTTCCTAGAGGTCTGTTACACAACTTCTAAGAAATCTTACGCTGGGGGAATGAAAGGTTATTATTTTGTAGTTACTTACAGATGTTTTTAAGTATAAACAGTGAGAAAATTCAAATCACATCCCGACGGTGATGTGATAATTTATAGTCGTTTTTTATTACGTACTGTTCTGTCTTACTAGGGATGGAAATATTAGTGCCACACTGAGGGGGAAAATAATCTGAGATTTGAAGAATAAAGTTGCAATTTAATGAGAATAAAGTCAAGTAAAAAAAAGTGTTATTATTACAAGAATGAAGTCATAACTTTACGAGAAAACAGTCAGAATATTATGAGAGTAAAGTCATAAATTTATGAGAAAACCATCAGTTTCCTCCAGGTCCGTGTGGTTCTTTCTTCAAAATAAACTCAGTTTCCTGCTCCGTCTTTTCAAGGTTCTGATACTGATGATAATGTGATGCTGATGAGCCAAAACATGAAGTATTGCGTGCGCTGGTAGCTCGCCTGTAGAGTAGTTGCCCCATGTGCTAAGTCCTTACTGCAGCGGCCCGGGGTTCAAATCCCATCTGTGACCCTTTGCTGCAAGTCATGCCCTCTCTCCCGCTTTCGAAACTATCACTGTCTCTCACTCCGTTAACTTTAGAAGGTCACATGGTGGTCCACTTCAGCTCTCCATCTCACATTTGGTACCTTTAAATCTCATTTAACACATGGACGTACATGTATGATTTTGAGACATCACAACTAGTTGAGAAGCCAATCATGGTCCAATATGTAAACTTAGTGTGATGCTCTTGTAGCAGAGGCAGCGTTTGTCCCTGTTTGTTAGGAGCACTTTGGTCGGTGTGTCTTTTCCAATAGACCGAGTAGCGTAATCTCAGAGATAAACACACCCATTAGGCTTGTGTCATGTTTACTTCTTTTCAAGACTTAATCATCAAACCACAAAGCAAACAACAGAGGAATTTGAGTTACAGAAACCAAAATAGAGCATATTTACAACTTTTCATCCTCCTGCCTTCTCCCTCTAGAGAGGTCTGGGCTCCTACAGCTTCATCATTTTCTCCCTCATCTGTCTGGTCACACTGATCTACATCTGGCTGGTGGTCCCGGAGACTAAGAACAAGACCTTCCTGGAGATCTGCCAGATGTTTGCCAAGAGGAACAAAGTGGAGATCAAACTGGGTGATGGGGATCTGCCACTGAAAGGGAGCAAAGAAAGTCTGGAGGATGTGGAGAGGGTCACGACTTTCTGAAGGGAAAAATGGGAGCATTCAGAAGAGAGGAAGTCTTCACTCTGGGGAGGAATGACTAGAAATGTCTTAATTTAGCCTCTATTTTCTATTTCACAGGGAATCTTTGCACAATCTGTTTGTGGGGCTTCAAGATCTTTATGAAATTCAATGTCTTAAAGTATAGTTACGCCTCATAAAGGAGTGAACGGGTGCTTTAGTCATTAAACAACCCAATAAGTCACATGTAAGCCTTTATTGATGATGCACATATGAATACAATATAAGATACATTTTGTATTAAATACTGACTTACAGATACCTGAAAGACATTTTATCCTTCATTACATACGTCATACACATTTTAAATCCCGACCACCAACACTGGTGTTTCGGTTTATTGCAGCATTTTAAAGCTCATGTGAACAGAAGCAGCTCTTCAGGAGCATCTGTACTGACTGTCCAGCTGCACCCCTCCAAACAGACTGAGTTTGGTGGTTCCCCAGCTCAACACGTTTCCCACCACCGTGCTGTTTCTCTCACATGACATCTGGTCCCGGATATCTGCTGTGGTCAGCACATAGTCCCACACGTTGACATCAGTCATCTTACCTACAAAGGCATCCGCGTTGGTGATGCCCAGTAATCCATCCTGGTCTTTGCCCACGATGAACACACCGCCAGGGCTTATTGTGTAACCGCTCTTCAGGTACCGCTGCTCCCCCACCATGCCGTTGATCCACAGCTCCGTGCCGCCGGTGTGGGACGACCATGTGACGCAGTAGTTGGCCCAGTCGTGGGACTTGAATTTGTACGGGAGGTTGAGGAACTCGTTGCCAATCCAGAGGCCCACCTCCCTGGTATCTCTGTCCTCGCCGATGGAGATCATCAGCTCGTTGTCGTTGCCGTTGCTGGCGTAGGAGATGACGGTGTGGACCCCCTCGAGCTGAGGCAGCACATGCATGCAGACGGTGAAGGAGGCCAGATTCATGGGATGGTTGAGGCTGGCCAAAGCATAACTTCCAGAGTTTTTCTCCTCGAAGTTGAGCACCAGAGGAAACAGAGTGCTAGGTTCTGAGGAAAACAGGAAAATCACAATCAGGCTGGAGAGCAAGAAATATCCATCTATGTCTAATCATTAGCTGTCGCAAAGAGAGTGCTCCAGGGATGATGTATTTTTGAAGGTCAACCAGGAAGTTAGCGGCTGGTTCCCTCGACAAAAAGCCAGTGGGATTGTTCCATTGGGTTTTGGATTATTGCAGCTCTGCAGCCAACACGTTTATGATACTTACACGTTTTGTTCAGCAAGATAATCTTCAAAAATCATAAAAGTGCCGTTCGTTTGTGAAGTGGGAATACAATCACCAGAAGTAAAAAGCTAAAGTCTGGCTATAAACAAACTACACCACAGTCTCATGGGCGGGAATATACCCAACGAGGCTGTAAAGGCGGACGGGTCAGCGCGATGACATTTAGTAGTCACATTTAGCCACTTCTTAGCGGCTGCCTTTTTAAAGACATATAAAAACTTAAAAATTCACCCCGTGGGATATTTACTGAAGTATTTCGTATATGTACAGTCATACAACAAAACGTCTGAGTTCACCACAGACCACAGAACTAAAAACCTGTTGACTTTCAGATGAGATAACCTTAAGTGCTAACTCATTTCTGTGTTTTAGGACTCATTTCTGCAGCACATAATCAAGATTCAATCAGAAAACAAAGGACTCACCATATCCTTTAGGCCTTGAGCTGCGAAGTCCACCTTAGGGGAATAAGTAAGAACAGGAAAGAGAGTAAATATGGACCTTTTCTTTTCACGTCTCGCCACGTGTAGCACTTTTTAATACTCACCTGAATGCATGTGCTTGCCAAGAGATGTTATCAGACCCTCGATCTTCAGAAGCCTGGATTCAATCTCATCCTGACGACAAAATGCTGAAAAGCCAAAAATAGTATGAAAATGACGTCATGCCCCACATCAGTTCTGAGGAATAGATGATATTGGCCTGTTGTGTTATCGCACTGCCGCAACAAGCTGCATACTTCCTTTCCCGAGGCGTGGCAGGAAAGATGACTCCACCACACGGCTGTTGAGAGGCTGAGCAATGCGGTAGTCGTTCCACAGCGTCTTGTTGTCCATGTCCATCAGAGTGCTCTCCAGTTTCCTGATCTGGACAGAGAAGAAGAGAAAGCTGTGATGTAGCACCACATAATTCTCCTTCATATGGTGACAGTCTGGACCTTTTATTATCAGCTGTAATATTACAATATTACAAAATATTTCTTTTCTCACTTTTGTAACTTCCTGTCCACTGTACCTGGTTGTGTGAGAGCGTGATGGGAGTGTCAAACACAGTCCAGAGGATGCTCTCATAGCAGGGCGGCGTGGTGAGGGAGCCCTGGTATCTGAAGAAGTGGTTGAGGTTCTCTGGGAGCATGGAGCGCACGTCGATGGTCGATATGGTCATGGACTGACCTGTCAGGATCACGTTAAAGTCACATTAGACTCAAACACACTAAAGTCGGCTCATTTATATGAGCTGCAGTAACTTACCGGCATATTTGATTTTGGACAGACTGGAGATGAAATCACTGTAGTAGGTGTTCTCAAAATGTCCGTCCTGAAAGTAAAAACAGAAGACACAAGTGTATGTAAGTGGTGTAGTAACAGGGACGTCTTTTCATTGCTCTGGCCATTTGTATATATATTATGATAGTATTGAATTCACAGTATTTGTAAAGTGGACTCAATAAGCTCATCTTCAGGTTCGTATTTGTATTTTGGGTTTCTGCTAGAATATGTTTACATGCTTTAATGTTCTACATTAACATCTAAAACGTCAAGGCTGTCAATCAATTCAAATTGTTAATCGTATGATTGTCCACAGTTAAATGCAATAAATCTATTTAAAATGTACCCTAAAAGGAGATCTGTCAAGTATTTAATATTCTTCTCAACATGGGAGTGGACAAATGTGCTGCTTTATGCAAATGTATGTATACAGTATATTTATTACTGGAAATCAATAACTAGACAAAATAATGATAAATATTGTCCAGAAACCCTCACAGGTACTGCAGTTAGAATAAATTATATGCTCAAATCATCACATGGATAACTGCAGCCCAACAGGCAACAACAGCTGTCAGTGTGTCAGAGTGCTGACTTGACTATGACTTGATCCAGACTGACTGTGATTATCATAAAGTGGGCATGTCTGTAAAGGGGAGACTGGTGGGGACCCATGAAACCCATTTTCATTTACATATCTGGAGGTCAGAGGTCAAGGGACCCCTTTGAAAATGGCCATGACAGTTTTAAAATTTAGCATGAGTTTGGAGCGTTATTTAGCGAGAAGCATGTATGACATGGTTGGTACCAATGGATTCATTAGGTTTTCATATGATGTCAGTATCTTCACTCTAGCTTTAAGGCTGAGCCTGCTTACCCTAAAAAATGTAAGTGGCATTAACAAGGAACAAGGAAAGGGAAAAGCATAATCGGTCCCCTTTAAAGCATCACACTGGTATCCACCAGACAGACAGATGACTGTCTGAAGTTTTCCTCATGACAGGATGAGATATGTTCATGTTCATTTCTGTCATATATTGATAGTGTGAGGAGTGTATAAAAGTAAATAGTGTAAAAGTATAATAGGACCTCTTTAAGATCTGGGAACACACCAACATTACTACAAAAGTCTGACAGAGCAAGAAACATCAGATGAGTTTTAAACATGGCAAAAGGTTCAGATGATTTCAAACAATTTATTTGGAGGTAACAGCTAAAAGTGGATGTTCATAATAAAGCCCTTCATGGCTTAAGAAAACTGTGTGCTGGACACAAAAGGCCAAAGTTAAACTGAAATATCAGTAAACTATGATGGATGTTTTTAATGTATGCCTTGGTTAAATTAATCATTTTACAGTTCACTGATCATCTCACTGGTGTTTTTTGTTGTTGTTGTTTTTTTTTACTATCAGCCGCTCTGTGCCACTATCGCTGCAGATACCAGTGATGGTGTTGTTGCAACGATGACCTCTCACAGCTGAGAGCTGCTGACTGTCTGAGACCTGCAGCATTCCCCTGGGAACAAGCTCATAAATGTAAATTAACTCTCTATGGAGCCTTTAACCCAGCAGGATGACCAAAACAAAGTCTCATACACTTCAAAGGCCATTTGGTAATCATTTTATCACTACAAAGACTTTTTCTTTTGTAAGCTTCCTATAGCAGAACTGAGGATCATTTATCAGAAACAGTGCTGGCATCCTGTGTAATGTAGATGTTGAAAACCTTGGTGGTCACACAAAGCAGAACATACTGAGGAAAGAGAACAAAAGTATTTGTGGCTTACATACATCATAGAAAAAGGCGAGTACTGCCAGCCCGTCTGGCTTATCTCTGGCTTCAGTGAAGCTCTTGTACTTGTCAGAATTGTAATGGACGACATGGAGCTGGAAGACAAGGTGGAAATGCAGAACAAGTTAGGAGCCAAAATATGCAACAAGTTCTCATCCCTACTCACTATGTCAGGCCCCTCTGTGTCACTTTTTCCATTAAACGTGCTTAAAGACCCCTGGGCGTCACTTTTCTGTGGCAGCAAAAGCTTCAGTAGGTCAACAAGGTCTGGCATCATTGGGCAAAAAAATCCATAATAACCTTTCAGCATATTGTAATTCAAGTATTCTGAGAGAAAACTAGACTTCTGCACCTCCTCATGGCTGTTTTCAGGCTTTAAAAAAATAAAGCTTGTGACAGAAGACTTTGACCAATCACAGGTCATTTCAGGTTTCTAAACCTATAGAAGTTGTAGTTTTATTGCCTAAACCTAAAGACACTATAGTTTTATTGTCTAAATCTAAAGAAGTTGTAGTTTTATTGTCTAAATCTAAAGAAATTGCAGTTGTGTTGTCTAAACCTAAAGAAGTTGTAGTTTTGTTGTCTAAGCCTAAAGAATTTGCAGTTTTGTTGTCTGAATCTAAAGAAATTGCAGTTATGTTGTCTAAACCTAAAGAGGTTGCAGTTTTGTTGTCTGAACCTAAAGAAATTGCAGTTGTGTTGTCTAAACCTAAAGAAGTTGCAGTTTTGCTGTCTAAACCTAAAGAAGTTACAGTTTTGTTGTTTGAACCTGAAGAAGTTGCAGTTTTGTTGCTTAAACCTAAAAAAGTTATAGTTTTGCTGTCTAAACCTACAAAAGCTGTAGTTTTGTTGTCTAAACCTATAGAAGTTGTAGTTTTTTTGTCTAAACCTACAAAAGTTGTAGTTTTGTTGCCTAAACCTAAAGTTGTGGTTTTATTGTCTAAACCTAAAGAGGTTCAGGTGGAGGATCAGGAGTATTTGTCGCCCTGGCAATGAGTATGTGCTGCCTAATGACCTGTTTTTCAAAAGGAGAGATCTCTACTAAGAGGCTGCTTCTACTAATTAACTTTACAGTTAAAAACAAGCATATTAAGGTTGAAGAAAACAAAGTCTTCTGTCAAATACATGCTCAGATATGGAGTCAGAAAATGATGATCTGTTATGATAATTAATTGTTCCAAACTTTTCGAGGCAGTGCAATCATTTCTGTTTCAAACTGGGCTGCCTCTGTTTGATAAAGTGCAGGTTTTCATGAATACAGGATGTTTGCATTGTGCATCACTGCAGTGGTGCACAGTTAGTTTGTACCCTGTCTTTGGTCATCAAGCCAAACTTTCATTTTTGAACTTTTTGTTTCAAATCCAACCTCTGCCATGTAGCGGATGCCGTCGACGGTGTGCTCCGCTCCGCTGGCCTCCAGGTCCCAGCCGCCCCAGTGCAGGTGCATCTGGACAGCTGTGTATTTCCCTGGGAGACCCTTAGTGATCATCATAGTGGGAGGCAGGTCGATTTGAACTGGTGGAGACATAAAAATATTCAGATTATGTAAAACCCATAAAGAGCCAGCATAAAAATCACAAACACTATACACAACTGCTGTAGCGTTTCACATTTTGAATTGTATTTCTTCCCCTCCAGGCAGCCATTGGCTTCCATGTTATGGTTTCTTAAGACTTGTCTGAGTTGTGTAATACACCACAGAGAACATAAAGTCTGGAATGATTTTCATCATGATGAGAAGTGATGCTGTGTAGACTTTTCAAATCAAATCATATATTGGTGCTCTGCATGGGAAAAATGTGATGCTCACTGTAATATATTACACAACTCGAGAAAGGTTTAAGAATTGAGTTTTACATCATAAAGAAAGTGCCAATTTATTTTAACACTACTAATTTCTTTAACACATTAATGCAGCTTGTGATTTTTAGGTTGTAGTGGGTTCAGTTTTTATGTAGATGGAAGAAGGTTTAATAACTTGTGCCAAATTTTGGTGAGGAAAAACTTGTATTAATGTAATCAATATTTTGCTAAAGCTAGACTAAAGATACTGGCATCATATGAAACTAGAAAACCTCAGGAATCCACTGATACCAGCCATGTCATACTAGGAGGCTAAATAATGCTGGAAAAACTGTCCTGGCCATTTTTAAAATGGCCTACAGCAGTCACATAAAATTAGTTTATAGTTTAGAAACGAGAGCAACATAAACAGTGGGATGGTCCTTTAACAGTGAGTTGAATTTAATTAAATATTGTTAATAAAGCGAATATAAATAGATACTGTATGCGCAATCTTGCCAGGTGGCATCATATCTCTTTACAAGAATTATCAAAAGAATAAAACACAATAAAACCCAAGAGTTTATTTCCATTGTGGCCCTTTTAACCAGTAGTAATTAATATTGAGGTTGAGTAATACTCCTCATTCTGGCTTCTCTTACCGGAGTGACCGTTGTTGGACATCTGGAAGGTTCCCTTCTGAGCATCATATCCAGTGAGCTCCAGCTGCAGCATGTCTGGGTTGAATCTCACGTTGCGCCGCTGGATGTCTATCGGGGACTGCTTCTGACCGCCACATGCGGGGTACTTGGTAGGCCACTGCATCTGGTCCAAAGCTCCCTCTGTGGGAGGAAAACCAAGACCCATCATCACATTATAAGTCTTTCTAACGAGAGAACAAGATATCTGCCCTTGGAGTATTAAACTAGGTCGCGCGTTGTTCGCACAGGACTTGTTCAACTGGATATTGACAGCTGATGGGTATTTCCCAACAGTATTCACTCCCAAATTAGTCAGCACTGCTGCCGCGCTGTATACACCTAATAATACGGGCTCTTGATGCAACCAGCCTGACAGTGATTATGAGGTATTTGAGCATAGCGGCCAAGTGCCTTGATTAAACGTTCAGTGGGAACAACTTGGCAGCTTCTTATGCGCTTTTTACGCACCAAACCTGTCACTTGTGTTTTGGCTCGACAGCTGATTAAAAAAATACTTGAGTTAATTAAATGTTAAAAAGCCTACCCGTATATGTCCAGTGTATTCCGTCATGGGGAATCCCAGCACTGACAACACAGACCAAAAACGCGGAGACCAGGAAAGAGAAGAGCTCCATCGCTGCGCCTCTGGCTCCTTCACACAGGATACACTGACACCTCAGAGGTTTTCTCTCTGGATTTAAACTGTGAGTAGAGGGAGGTGTTGAAACCTCCGCTGAAAACTCCCAGAGCTCTGCCCAACAACCCCGAAGTGACAAGGGATTGACTCATCTACTCTCTCTCTCTCTCTCTATATATATATATATATATATATATATATATATATAGGCTTAAGGCTTAAGTTATCTGTCAATGTAAAAAAAAAAAAACCCTGATCATTCTACTCCTATTTAACTAAAGTTAAAGGTCTTATTAATAACATTTTTATATGGAGGAATGTGTTTTAAATAGTAAAAATGTGATTGTGAATCAATTTTAAATATATGGCAGGTCCAAAATTAATGTTTTGTTTAACATATCTGATGTTTGGTTCCCACTTCTAACAAGGCTTATGAGCCAATAGCAAAACTGGGATCACGTGGTATCTCTGGGTCGCCAGTTAGTTTGGAAAAAACGGATAAATGGCTGAGATTGACAGTGTCTGGCAACGACTTGTTGTGAAGTAAATGCAATGGAGCTGGGCAGAGAGAATGCAACATCTGGTGGCTGAATGTTATCAATAGCACCTTTAATCTCATATTTGCCTTTGGAATATCATCAAATAAGAATCTGACCTTAACCTTTGCAGTCTCTTACAATCTTTCTGTTGACTAACTTGTCAGGAAACCATGGTACATGCACAGTCATACCACTGTCACAATTGGTAAAGCTGCAAATCTTTTTCAAAATCCCCTGGAGGCTTCTGATTAAAAAAACATACATGCAACATAATGGTAGGAAGAAACAGGATATTATGACATCTACTGTATCACTTGTTCGTGCACGCTAGTTTCAACATATCCGACACCTTCACCTACATACCAGAGCTGTTCAACTCGGAGGCGTGGGCAATTTGTCTTCTTCACACGGATATGCAAATAACGGAAAACATAAGCTGTTGGTTTGTCTTCAGAGGTGTAATCTTGGTCAGGATTTTAAAGGAATAATTCAAGATCTTGGAAAATATGCTCAGTCACCTTCTTGATGATTTGACGAGAAGATCAATACAAGTCTCATATCTGTCTGTTAAATATAAGACTTCAGTCAGCAGTCAGTTAGCTTAGCTTAGCTTAGCGTAAAGACCGGTAAGACCTCACTGATCAGACTGTTCTCATTCACCGCTTGTAGCTACACCTATGAAACGTAATGCACTGTAATTCAGATATATGTCATAAAATCAATTTGTTTGTTTCAGACAAGTTGTTTGTTGCCTAAACCTAGCCAAGTTGTTTTATTGCCTAAACCTAACCAAGCAGTTTTTTGCTTAAACCTAGCCAAGTAGGTTTGTTGCCTAAACCTAGCCAATAAGTTTTGTTGCCTACACCTAACCAAGTAGTTTTGTTGCCTACACCTAACCAAATTGATCTTTTCCTCAATCCAACTAAGAAGTTTACTTTGAAGATGGAAGTTTATGTTGAAAACATTTGAATGGAAATTGACACGTACATCACACGCTGCTGGATATTTGTAGGAAAAATGCGTGAAAAATAAGGAAGAACTTTTCATAGATATATGAGCCGTTGTATGAGGATACGTTGCACTAATCAACACAGCCGTACAACAAAATAAACGTGTAAAAAGAACAGGTTGCAGTTGTAATGGCGGCTATGTGCCGAACTATTTCTTGGGTGAGTGTCGGTTTTTCATCGTGAGGTTGTCGCGCAAACAGCGGAGACTCCAGGAAGTCACTGTGCTCTCCAAAGAAACAGTCCAGTGATCCAGAGATATAATTTGTTAGTTAGTTATCTTTAGAGGTACTTGTAGACTGGTTCAAGTCCAAGTACAATAAGTTATTTAGGTTAGGAGAGTCGTCACACTGTAAATGCAGTAATACCAATCTCCTGTGAGTATGTGTGTGTTATAACATGATCAGAGGCCCTCTCGTTGATTTAAGACTTGTTTCTCTCACAGCCTTCCTTTCGGGACTGGAATTATGGCCTCTCAGTGGCCTGCACTTGATTGGTACCAGTTGTTTTTGTGTTTGGCTATCAACACATGAAGGCCGATTAAAAACAGTTTTAAACAAGGCCAGGTGGAGAAAACAGAGCTGACATTTATGGCTGAAGTGACAGATCATTAAGAGGCCACAGGTTTGATGCCTGTCGGCGCTCAACTTGCATGTACCAGCACTTAGAAAATGAAGCGAAGCTGTCTTCTTCCTCAGTAAATCACTGGTTTTATCTTTGCCTTGAGGACAATAACAATTTTTAAGGTCTTGGAGATTTAAATGATGTGATTGTAAGAGCAAGCCTAGTAATTTAAAGCCCACATATGGTGAGCTTGACATACTGTGTATGTTGTCAGCTGCAGGTTGTCTTACAAGGTCCCAAGAATAAAAACAAAACAAAAGTTCCTAAATCTAGATTTTTAATGAGTGCAACTGCTCAAGTATGGGTGAGGGTTCAAACTCCCCACAGTGAAAATGTATTACTGTGAAGGGCCCTTCTTCCAGTTTCTCCCAGTACCCTGATGGGAAAAAAACAAGAACCTGCTGCTTAATAAGCTAGTTTTGATGATGTGTGATAGCGATGCTGTCAGTTTAAACCATATAACTCCCAGGACCTTGACTTCAGCAGGGCTGTAGTACCCAAATCTGAACTCAAGTCCAAGTCTTGAACTCATGCCTTTTATCACCAAGTTTATCGAATGATGGTTGTTGTAGGAGGTGCTGCACCTGCTTCTTTGTCCATGCTATTTGCATGAATGATAATCTCAATTAATGCATTTAAATTTGAATGAGAATGAAAATATCCCTGCTTGTGGGCATATTGGGGGTCGTCTCGGGGAAACGTCAGTTGCAAATCCAAATCAAATTCAAGGTTTATTAAGGAATGTGGGCCCAGTGTTAGACCGTAATGATCCTCACACCTAAATTTGATGCATTAATTAGTTTGATATTATCTATATTGTTTATAGTCAAGTCAAACAAAGCAAACAACAAAAAGAGCAGAGTAAAAACAATAAACATAATTAGCACATACCGGCAGTGAAAGAGTAGCAGCACAACAGAAAATAAGCTTCATCAAACGCCAGCGAGAAGAGTTGAGTCTGCAGCAGCGACTAAAATGATTCTGTGGTCTGAGCCGTTTTAATATGAAGAGGTAAACTGTTCCAGAGATCGGGGGGCGGCCTCCGCAAAGGCTCGGTCTCCTCCGTTTCTGAGTCTGGGGATCTTCTGATTGGTCGATCTCAATGCTCTAACTGGGGTGTGAGGATACAGCAGTTCTGCTCGATAAGGTGGTGCCAGCCCATTTAAAAACTAGCAAGCAATAAAATCTTAAAATCAATCCTGAAATGGACAGAAAGCCAGTGGAGGGAGGCCAAAACTGGTGATATGTGATCAAGTTTTCTTTTAATAGTTTTATTATCTAAATGTAATCAAGTCAGTCTTTTCCTAAACCTGACTGAGTAGTTTTGTTGCCTAAACCTAACTAAATCAATCTTGTCCTAAACCTTACAAAGTAGTTTTGTCACGTAAACCTAACTAAGCCAATCTTTTCCTAACCTAAGTAATTTTGTGGCCTAAACCTTATCAAGTTGATCTTTTTCTAAATTTAACAATGTATTTTTGTTGCCTAAACCTAATCAAGTCATTCTTTTCCTAACCTACCTTAGAAATTGTATTACCTAAACCCAACTAAGTAAATCTTTTCCTAGCCTAACAAGTTTTGTTGCCTAAACCTAACCAAGTTGATCTTTTCCTAAACCTAACAAAGTAGTTGTGTTGCCTAAACCTAACTGAGTCAATCTTTTCCTAACCTAACTAGTTTTGTTGCCTAAACCTAGCCAAGTTGACTTTTCTAAACCTAAGTAGTTTTAGTCAATGTGGCCCTAATACTCACTAACTTTTGTGAATGTCAGTGTAGTTTCTTTTTGTGCATCTAAAATGTCCGAGAGTTGAAAGAACTGTGTTTAAAAAACACCAACAACACACATACAGTTTGTGTGTGACTGTCAAATGGCTTTAATGGGGCAACTGAAACTGTGCATGATGTCACTTGATTTAAATGATAAAATACGAACACTGTCATTGTTCTTCTGTCTGTGATGACATTAAGCTTTACCTGGAAGTTCCTTGCAGATATTATATCACACCAATCATGAAAATTCAGATAACTGGGGAAGTTGTGTTTCTTAGAACCATGCGGATGTGTTAAAAAAGAAAAGTCTGGTTATTCAGTGACTGACAGTGAGTTATTTTGGATGCGTAAAAGCATACCGGTTGTTGGCTGACCTGTCTGGACCTGGACATGCACAATATAGAAAGATGGGTTTTAAATCTCTATTTACTTTTTTAAAGCAAGGTCCACTGAGCATGAATGCTGTTTCCAGGAACGCCCTGCTCACTCAGCTGCACATGCTCACACCTGGAAGCAGCCCAGTGCAACCACTGAGCTCCACCAGAGCACATTGGTCTCACATTTAGGGCAGCTTAGCAGTGGCAATGACATTTTTATGCTGTATAATTCTCATAAGGATTAAGGTCGTGGTCTGATGTGAATGGTCTGAATACTAAACATTCAACATGTTTGACTTATGCATAGATTTTACTGTCAGTGGAAATGTATGCATGTCATATTTCCTGACAATATCACAGCCAGCGTAGACGCCTGCGCTGGGGATTTGTTGGAGCCAAAGGGCATAGACAGAGGAGCCAATTTCTCACAAATATGCAGCAACGTGAGCCTAAAAAATCAGCAAACCAGCTTTCACTCTGACTCAGTCTCCATCCCTCCACCCAGGCTGCCTGACATTAGAAAGGGCTGGTGGTGCTTTGGTTACTATTTTTAATTGACTTACAGTAACATGCTACAAGTCACCAGCTCTCTCGTGCCTCTTCACATCCTAGTGCAGCTTTCTCATGTTGGCCAACAAAATTAGCAGAGTGGCAGTGCTGCTGCCTCCAACCATTTCACAGCTAGATGGTACGACTAGGGCCAGAAACAGCAACAGAAACATCTCACAGGTGGCAGAAACTCCAGATACCAAACAAACAAGATTTAACATGTTAATTTGTGAGTTTTAGAGCTGCTCATAGGTGGATTCTGCTAGCTTTGGACAGAGCTAGATGTCTTTGTGCTAAGCTAAACTCCAGGACATAGTTTCATATTAATCATACAGACATAACTGTGGTATCATTCTTCTCATCTAAGTCTCAAGAAAGTCGCAAGAAAGAGAGTTTCTCACTTTCTAAAAAAAGTTAGAAAGTCATTAAGAAAGTCTTACTAAAGTCTTTCTTTTTGGGGGGTATTTCGCCTTATTTGACAGCCAGTGGAGAGAAACAGGAAACATGGGAAAAGAAAGGGATATAACATGTAACAGATAAATAATGTATACCCCCAAATGCTGCATGTATATGCTATGTAGGTGTATAGAGCATTGGCACATTTTTTATTCAAGCATAGGCATTTTTCACAGAAGACATTTTAACATGATACAGTCGCAAATCACAGACATAAATAATAAAATCAATTATGGCTGAATTCTCATTTAGCTGCTTCAGTTTCAGGGTCATGGTGTTGTGCTTGCTGGTTCAGTGTCGCCCTAACTTATAGGGGCATTTATAATATAACGGATTGTGTTCTTTTCATGCAACTATGTCAAAATGTCTGCTGGAAAAAAAGAAGCCCATTACAGCAACTAAAAGTTAGTTTTACTATCAATTAATCATTAAATTATTTTATTGATTAAGTGGGCATCAGTTCAGTCAAAACAAAGAAAACTGATGTTCTAGTCTGACCAGCAGTGAAAAGTATTTAATGTACACTTACATGGAACCAATGAAAACATAAAGTACACTGTTGGAATAATTATTCTTTTATATTGTTTATCCTTCTAAGTTGTTCTAGTGGTGTGGTGTGTGCTATTTAGCAAAGTTACAACCTGCAGCTCTTGTGATTCCCAAAGATGGTGTTACCGACATCCTCTACACAACACTATATAGAATATGTTCTGTCCTCTCTGCTACTACATCTCCACCACCGATATCAGATGTAAGAGGTATATTTATGACACTCTTTCCAATGTACAGCACAGCATATTTAGCACGTAGAATGAATGACATGCACTGGGAACTGGAGGAACTCAATTCACACTCTGTCCTTGATTTGACATGCCAACTTAAAGACCTGACCCTGAGACAGAAAGCGATGCGAGCTATGATTTTACAGAATAGGATGGGTCTTGATTATGTGTTAGCCTCTCAAGGAGGCCTGTGCACAGTTATTGGTGATCACTGCTGGGGCACATTCATTCCTGATGGTACATCTAACTATTTCTCTCATTGTTGATCAGCTTCAACATCTAAAAAACAAGCTCACTAATGATGCATGACGAGGGCATGGGGTGGGGTGACCCCCGGTTCCCATGGCTTGTGTTTGGTGATTGGTCTAATCCCATCCTACTGAAGATTTTCACACTGATTCTCACACGTAATGATCTTCTTTTTTATGTTCACTTGTTGTGTCATCCCTTGCTTCAAGGCCCTCATGAGTAAAACTATTAGCGGGACCGTGTCTGAGGTGATGCTGAGTAATGAGGTTAGAGCACTCATAGCAGAGTACCCGATTGAAAGTGGTTTAAAGATTTGATTTTTTGAATGTTAGAATGATTCTTATTTGATCACTGATTCCTAGATGATGGTTTGAATTATTGCTGATCGCTAATTGAAGTTGTGAAGTTGGTGAAGTTGTTATACACATGAACACGTTGCAGAAAACCTCACAAGGGAGTTGCAATGATGTGATTATGAGAATTTGACATTCGTCAATGATAAACAGGAGGGAAATGTTGGAATAATTATTCTTTTATATTGTTTATCCTTCTAAGTTGTTCTATTCTTCTGTGGGTGCTGACTTGTGCTTTAGTTATCATTGAGTGACTGTGACCTTCTACAGATTAGAATAGGTGCAGCAAGTCTTGAAATATGCAGCTATGCAGTAAACATGCTAATGACGCACTAATGATTACATTCTTGCTTTGTGATTCTGTGTAAAGGGTTATGTGACAGAATGTGCCTGATATAAGATTGTGTGACTATGCAAGTATTACTGACTGCCCAACCTAAATAAAAGGCCGGGGGAGACCAGGACTCTTGGGAGAAGGATTCTGTAGCAGCGGTGTTACAGTGGTGTCCTGTCTCCCCTTGCAAGTAAAAAGATCTGAGTTTGTGTCTGCCTCTCATTTTTTCCTGTGTTCCAGGTTTGAACCTAACATACACTGACTGAGATACTCGCATATTAATACATCACTAATAATAATCCAGTAGTACAAAATTATAACACTGACAGAGACCCTTCTGCATGAGTACTTTTACTTTTGGTACTTTAAAGGAACAGTGCATAGCATTTGGGGGGATCTAGTAGCAGAAATGGAATATAATATTTATAACTGTGTTTTTATTTCTGACATTAAGACTTTGTGTGTATTTGTTAGCTTAGAATAGCTAAAGAGAATGTCATTGATAAGATAAGATAAGATAAGATAAGATAAGATAAGATGAACCTTTATTAATCCCTGGAGTGAAATTCGGGAATTGGGCCCAAAAAGACTTTTTCTCATAGACTTACATTGAGAAAGAGATGTCTGTAACTCAGCAGATAATTCTGTTTGAAGTAAACCAAATTCTACACACTGTACCTTTAAGCATTTTTTGATGCTAATAGACCTATAGCTGTATTTTATTAAGATTTTGAATGCAGGAATTTCCCAAGTAAATATGCATTTTTATAATATGGTATTGCTACTTTTACTTAAGTTAATGTTTTGAATACTTCTGTACTTAAGTCATAGTTTCATCACACATCTCAGCACGTAATAGACCACATTTTGACATCTCCCCCATTGCTGCAAAGATAACTGCACTTTAATTCACCAGCTCATGCAGAAAGTACAGGTGAATTAAAAGAAAATAAATGTTATTTTGGGAATTTACTGGATAAAAACACTGAATCAATAAATTCCTCTATCCTTAAATTTATAATGAACTACAGCTTCCAAACGTGCACACATCTGCTGGAGGCACTTGCAGCCTTTTTAATGAGAGCATGTGGGCAGCAGATGGCGCAGTTGTATTTTAACACTGACAGAGTCTCAAGGTCACTGCAGCAGCTTTCATCACACTGGAGCTCTGATCTGCCACCACGCATGCTGCACTCATTGCACTCAGTGCACTGCGCAACTGCAGGAAACCCTGATATGTCGTGTAATGATGATGGGGAAACCCACTATTCACTCATGTTGAGATTCATTACTGCAAGGTCCACATGCATTACCGGTGCAGCACTTGCTCTTTAAAATACATAATATTCATGCAAGTAGTTCAACATTTTCATGCACAGGAAAAATATACATTAAACACTTTCAGTTCTAATAAGGCTAATGGATGTTCAAAGGAGGGCTGTCAAAGTTAAGGAGATAATAATAATATATGATTTAATGCCACAGATTTGTTTAACTCAATATTCAGAGATTGTAACGGGCTCAGTTTTAAAGCTAGAGTGAAGATACATATGAAACTAGAAAACCTAATGAATCCACTGATACAACCATGTCATACTAGGAGTATGTAATGTAATAACACTGGAAAAACTACCATGGAGATTTTCAAAGGGGTCCCTTGACCTCTGACCTCCAGATATGTGATAGAAAATGGGTTCAATGGGTACCCACCAGTCTCCCCTTTACAGACATGCCCACTTTATGATAATCACATGTAGTTTGGGGCAAGTCATAGTAAAGTCAGCACACTGACAACTGTTGTTGCCTGTTGGGTTGCAGTTTGCCGCAGTTTGTTATGATTTAAGCATATTTTTTATGCTAAATGCAGTACCTGTGAGGGTTTTGGACAAAATTGTCATTGTTTTGTGTTGTTAATTGATTTCCAATGATACATATATACACACATTTGCATAACGCAGCATATTTGCTCGCTATCCCATGTTGATGAGTAACGGATATGTGATTAATCTGCGGTTAACCGTGATTTACTATGGACAGTCACGCAACTGTAGATCAAAAGAAGTCTATGTTTAGGCTAAACTGCATGCATTTGTTTGAAGTGAACGTTTTTAGATTATGAATAGCCTAAATTAGTGTTTCAACAGCATTTAGATGACTGTAGCCTATATTTTATGGAACAGGTGCTGTAAAAGGCGACATGTGGCGTTAGTAATTATTAAAATGCTGTTGTAACAGTATGTTTTGCAGTTCATTTCTCAGCCAGTTTTACTCTAAATATCTGGACATCTCTCTGACCTGCAAACATCATATCTTTTCATTGTTTCGTCTTGTACCAAGAGCACACGCCTGTATATTTTTTTAAATTATATTCGTAATGGGAACATAAAAAATCAGCACCAAAAAACGTGACCGCAAGTGACATGTGACCAACAACGAGCCACTGCATCGGAGGTCCCTGCCTGCTGCTCTGCACGTACTCACAATGCGTCATCTTTCCGCATTCTTCCTCTTTTATCCTCATACGCAAAAAAAAATACATTTCCCATAATTCTCCTCGATTACAAAACGTCCTGTCTACGCGTTTTGTGTATTTCTTTTAAATAAAAGTGATGCTTTAGAGAGATGATTTAAAACATCCGCATCCTCCTCACCATCATTATGGGATGTCTGTGCTCCTGATGGTGAACGTGCGCGTCCCTCCTGCCTCGTGAGCCCGTCTCAGCCAATCGCGTGGCTCGGTCCCTGCGTTGCTTCCTGGTTCCGTCCACTTTATCCTCGAGCCCGGAGCGTCACGAGCGCCTTCTCTGCCCGCACGAGAGAGACAGACAGACAGCACCGTCCTTGCACACAGTTAGGCCCGCAAAAAGGTAACCTTCTAACCGTTGTTTCTGCTTTTAATGCGCTAAATTTGTTTATTACAACACTTGTTAAGATTTAAAAAGCCTACTTTGAGTCAGCGCGTGTTATTATAAACTATTAATCTTCTTTTATTAACGTGTACATGATGTTCCTCGTCCTCGACGGTGGCTAACCTCAGTGTTAGCTAGTTGCTATATCGTTGCTTATAAACGACAGTTAAATCGTCAGTTGGTGGTTTTTGTGGCTTCTAGCATGATGGAGGAGTTTGAAGCCAACCGTCTATTTTTAAACCGGCAGCTGGCTCACTCCATCTAGAGCTGAGTGGAAAAAAAAGGGGCGTCAAGTTGCATGTCCAACTCCCAGCAGTGTGCTCCATTTGTTAACTAAATAACCAGCATTAAGGTGGGTTTTTCTGTCCAGACATTTAGAGGTCGTGATGGTTTCGTGATGGTATGTGAGACAACGTCTAGGCTGATACACTTGCTGGCTCACCAGTTGCTTGCAGTAGACATGGGGGTGTGTCCACCAGCTGTAGGAACAATTACTGTATGTAATGCATTACACTCAGTTCAGGTTCCTTTATTTGTGCCCATGGGTACATTTAGTTAGTAAAAATACCTTAGTGACACACACTTAACAGCTTGCTGTATGCACAATTTGAGGTTCTTGTATTTTTTTCCATTTTATTGTACTTTTTTACTCAAAATGTTACATACAAAACAACTTTATTTGTGATGCATTCCTACAACAGTATATGATGTAGTAGTAGTGTTAAAATTTGCTTTGCCTCACTGACAAAGATCTAGCTGCATAATAAGTACTGATACTACTACTGTTGCTGTTATGACTTAATTCTCGTAATATTACATACAACTTAATACTTGGGATACTAAACCTTTCTTTAAAGATATTTTCCAAACCATGACATCAAAAAAGACCAATTTGATTCAATAAAAAAATGATAAAATAAGGTCATTATGGTTTTGTCGATGTGAAGACTGGCCAGTTTCCTCAAACAAAACAGACAGCGCGTCTCTTTGTGATGGTTTTAGTAATTTCTCTACTTGACAGACTCCCTGAACATACTTTTAACAAGTCACTCAGTGAGATTATAAGTTTATTACTACAGTTTTAAAGGTATTTTTAATGAATGATTATTAAACTGATTAATAACAGATATAGCTTGCTGTGTAGCGTAATTGAGGATCAAGCCAGACTAACATGCACACACACATATCAGGTATCAATCCTCAATTATTTGTTCATCTGGGTGCCATTTTGTGTAGCCTTGCTCTCCACATTTGCAATGATCTGGCAGCAAAAAACAAAACAGGTATAGATGATTACTGTGCTGTGCATGTGAGACATTTTTTATATATAAATTTCTTGTTTTCATATTAATAAAAGAAGCCAAAATTCTTAATGTTGTGAACAATACAACTTTACTAGACCTTTGCCCAGTAGGGGCGTTATCAGCTGACATTTCTAAGGTTCGGCTCTAGTATTACCATTCTGTTTTCATATTATGTCTTTTCATATTAACAAATGAAACCAAAATTCATTAACATTGTCTAAAACACAACTTTATAAGAACTTTGCCCAGATAAAACAGCATAAACAATTAGTCAATATTATTAATATTGAGGTCTAACACCCAGCCCCAGTGAAGTGTAAAATGTTTCTATATAGCTAAAGGAAGTCAGAAAAAGAAAAATCAGTTTAGGTGATTTTTTTTCCTGTTGGATGTAGTCACACAGAGGATTTTCTATCGATCCTGCTCCATAGTTTACCTATGGAGGCTGTACTCAACGTTCACTCATGCATTCAGAGGGTAGATGAGCAAGTTAGTACACAATGAATACAGGGCAAGTTAGATATCACAAATGAAAATCAATATTGCAGCAGGCATTATGGCCAGACTGTCTGGTTTAAAACCTTCTCTGACCTCCACTACTGGAATTTGGAAAGATAATGGAGGCTCCGTGAGATAACACCAGGCCTTTAACCCATATCAGTACGGTACGACTAGGACAAAACGAAGCCAAATGTGTATTGTGCCAAGTCATTCACCTATTGTTGCTTATAGTGACCTTTCACTACTGTTATCAAGAGCTCCCTGTTTGACTCTTAGCTCAGTTTTGCAAGCCTTTTGCAACACTGTTTGGTAATCTGATATATAAAGTAAACTGAACGGCTTTGCAGAGATTTTTTTTTTGCTGCAGAAGCCACGCCTTTCTGTGATTGATATATCTGGTCTGTTGGCCAGCCTCCATCAGTTGGTTCAAGGGGTGCAAGCAGCTCCCATATATGTTTAATTAGGAAATCCATAAGATGGTTTATTGCTCTGTCTTCAAACTTGAGCTATAAATTAGATTACCTTTCAACCTGCGTGTGTCATTGAGCATTTAAAATATTGCCAACTCACCATTTGACTGAAAGCTTTAATTCAGTAAGTAGCAGATTCACTGCCGTCTGTCTGCTCAGCCTGTGGGATAAAGCTATACTAACGTCTCTTCCTTGTCGTGTCATCTGCAGATCCAGAACCATGTCCATCCTGAAGATTCACGCTCGTGAAATTTTTGACTCCCGTGGAAACCCCACTGTGGAGGTTGACCTGTACACCAAGAAAGGTACTGTATCATTAAGAATATACATTTTCGTCTACTGTATGAGTTTAGAAATGGTGGTCAAATGTGACACAACTTGATACAGAAGAAACAAAGAGAAAAAGAGTTATAATCTTTATTGCTTGTTCAACACATTAATTGCGTCTGAAATTAACATGCTATTTAGTACGCTAAAACAGTGTGGGATTTTTTAGTGTACGAAACATTGGTAGTAGGGGGCTGTACGGTGGTGTAGTGGTTAGCACTGTCTCCTCACAGAAGAGGGTCGCAGGTTCGATTCCAGTTGCGGCTTTCTGTGTGGAGTTTGCATGTTCTCCCTCTGTGTAGTAGGTTTTTCCGGGTAGTCTCGGCTTCTCCCACCGTCAAAGACATGCTGTTTGGTTAATTGATTATTAAATTGCCGTAGGTGTGGATGTGAGCGGTTGAGTGGTTGAGTGAGTGGTTGTCTGTCTCTATGTTGTCTGTCTCTATGTGCCCTGAATGGACTGGCGACCTGTCCAGGGTGTACCCTGCCTCGCCCTATGCCAGCTGGGATCGGTTCCAGCCCCCCGCGACCCCTAACGGGATAAGCGGTTGACAATGGATGGATGGATGGACATTGGTAGTAGGGCTGTCAGTCACTAAAAATATTTAATTTGGATTGATTGCATGATTGTCTGTGGTTAATTGCAAATTAATCACACATTTTTTATCTGTTCCAAATGTACCTTAAAGGGAGATTTGTCAGGTATTTAATACTTTTATCAACATGGGAGTGGGCTTTATACAAATGTATGTATATATTTATTATTGGAAATCAATTAACGCAAATGTCTGTAAAGGGGAGACTCATTGGCACCCATAGAACCCATTTACACTCACATATCTGGAGGTCAGAGGTCAAAGGACCCCTTTGAAAATGGCCATGCCAGTTTTTCCTCAACAAAATTTAGTGCAAGTTTGAAGCCTTATGTAGCTAGTATGACGTGGTTGCTACCAGTGGATTCTTTAGGCTTTCTAGTGTTATATGATACCAGTAGCTTCACTTTGGCTTTTAAATTGAGCGCACTTCAAAATAAGTTAGTGGCATTAAAAAAAAATTGCCTTAAAGCATATTTGAGTTAACATGTTCTTACTGTGTTAACTTTGACAGCTCTGGTTAGTATGAAACCAGTAGATCGCAAATTGCATACAGTCTCCGGTGAAATATTACAGCATGCAATGCTGGACACTACGGCGGCATAAATATCCCACAGTGCAATATGATAATGACAACAACGTTCATATCAGATGATGACTGACAGCTCTGTAACACAGATAACACTTTAATTTAACTGTAAGTGTAAGATTTTACTTTGCTAGGCGTAATATGTATTTTAAATTAGTTCAAACTTTGATTCACACAAATCGTCATTTTGTTCACATGAAGTTGGCACAGGTTACCATGGTTACTACTGTTTATTCACACAAGAGTATGTTGATAACGACATACTCGATTTTTATGTCTCAACAACTTAAAACATGTAAATACTTCCCGATATATTAAATGCTACAGTGACATCATATTAGAAGCAAGGTTTCATACATTTTTATTTATTTAGCCAGTGAAAACCAGTCAAATTGTGAATTAGCATGGCAAGTCAGTGTGTTGCCCTAAACTGTCAATAGGCTCAGATGAGATGGTGGATGTGTGAAGAAAAAGCTCCTGTAATATCAGACTGGCTCTACAGCACCCTGTTACTGTTATGGGTCCTGTTTTAAAATGGGGAAATTAAGATTTTACACTTTATTAAAGTCCCACAGTGGTACATGCAGTTTTACTCTGTTAATCACACAGTACAATGCATTCAATGGAGAGGTGTCAGAGTGAGGGGGCTGCTCCTGACAAGCGCCCAGAGCAGTTGGGGGTTCGGTGCCTTGCTCAGGGGCACCTCGGCAGTGCCCAAGAGGTAAACTGGCACCTCTCCAGCAACCAGTTCACACTAGGTTTTGGTCCATGGGGGATCTTGAACCCGTGACCCTCCGGTTCCCAACCCAAGTCCCTACAGACTGAGCTACTGCCGCCCCCTGAAAATAGCTCCTGTAATATCACACTGGCTCTACAGCACCCTGTTACTGTAATGGGTCCTGTTTTGGAGCACAGATAGCTCATACAGTAGGTACTTCCAGCAAACATATGAGTTGAGTTGAATTCTTGATATTGCATGCAAGGTAGTAGGAGTGGGGCAAAAAATCGATTCACCTTTGTATCTCATTTTTTATTATATTCTTTTTTACAATTTTTGAAAATGTTTTGTTTTTTAATGCCAGAATCGATATATTTTCTTCATTTGAGTCTATCTGGAGGTAGAAGTAAGTTACTGCTTCTAGTTTTTGTAGTCTGGGTAACGTGACATATCCGTTCAGTATCCATCAACCAAAACAAACCAGCCGGACGTAGCGAGCTGAATCAAGAAAGTTGAAAACGGCAGAGGTGCAGCAAGAAAAGCAGAGCTAGACATCATGGATAAAGCTGCATGCGAACTCTGTCACAGACAGTACACGTTATCTTATTGAGGTAATGTGCGGTCAAGTCAGCTGTCACTCCCATCTCCGTGGTGGATTGGCTGATGCTACAACTGTAGAGCACCCATATACTGAGAGCTGGAGACCACCTTAAGATAAGATAAGATATTCCTTTATTGGTCCCACAGTGGGGAAATTCACACCTTGGAGAAGTTAGCAGAAGTATACACACATGACTACGTCCAGTTTCAAAATAGGTGTTAACAAAAGGAACTGTATATACAAAATACATACATAGAAATGAGATTGATTGGATTATATTTACCAGAAGTATAAAACATTACATGTCCCTTTATAAAAGAAAATACCACTAATTTATGAGGGAAATACTTTATTCTTAAAAGAATTAATAAATAACTCCTGACAGTGACTGATATATGTGGCTTCAGGACATCTCAAACCTTATATTAACTATATTAATTTAGATATTTCTCAAAGTAAAAGTCCATAGAAGTTTATGATTCAACTTTTTCCCATGGTCTAGTGAGTCTAGTGTAAAATCAGAACAATCATTGTTGAATCGCAATGCTTAAAAATCGCAGTACATATCAAATTGTCACCCAAGTATCATGAGAGGACAGGAGAGGTGTATCGTCTTAGCCTTAAAATGTAGAGAAGGATGCTTCCCTCCCCTTCACCTAATTGTATTCTGCTGAGCATAAAACTTGTAAACCCTGTAATGTTTGACACGTCTGCTTACAGTTATTCAATTAACTAATGGCCCGACTGTGATTGAAGTTTTCTGGCGAGCTGCTCTGTTCTCAGAGCTAAAACAAAGGAGCAGCTCAACCCAATGAAATGTCCCGAGAATGTTAATGAAGCAACCTGAATGACCACTGACATGGAAGTGAGTGGCTACGCTGCCTTGAACACATCGGCTGAATATTGACTGTTCCTCTCTGCAGCCCTGTCGTCTCTTCATTCTGTTGTTTGCTAATCGTGCTCCACTTTACTGTAAATAGTACCATTATCCCTTACTTTTTTTTTTTTTTTTGACAGGATTCCCTTTTAAGTCCGCCAGCAGGCCTGTTTTAGCATCATTAACGGCGCAGACCAAAGTGTCTGTGCTGCACCCAGAGCATGTCTATCATAATGTGTTTTGCAGTGTTACGTAAACAGCTTTCCTCTCGCTCACAGTACTACTATGCTAGAAACCTCCTATGCTTGTTGTTCAGATGATGTAAGTTGAGTCACTCTGGTAATCTAGAGAGACATTTACAGTCACTGTTAGTTTTATAGCCTCTAGTTTTGATTTTTTTTTGGTTTTCATCCAGATAAAATATTAATAAAATATGATACTACTCAGTTTATATCCTGATGGACTGTCGCCGACTCCCCCAGCTGCAGCCAGGTGGTGATGTCTTGATGCAGATGAGGGTTGCTAAGCCTCCTGTCTCTAATCCGTAAATCCCTTCAGACTCGCACCATTCCTGTCGGTCCACTGAGCAAACTGAATAGATTTTTGCTCATCCCCAATTTCTCCTCACTTGGTTGAATCCAAAATGGTTTGGCAGAAGTGAAGCCAACGCTGAAGTACCTGACGTGTGTCCCCATCATGGATGTATTAAGAGAACTGGATCCAGAGTTCGAGGCGGAGCCCCGTTCATTCCTATGAAAGTTGCTCAGTAGCATGGCTCGACTTCCGTCTGGAAAAGGACCTGGATCTTCTGTCGATTTTTCGCATCCATTGGGCCCATGGAACATGCACAGGAACACTGTTTTGAGTAAAATAGACCATAAAGCAGGGTGTGATTGATGCAGGATTCCTTCTGGACACGACAGTCTACAAACCAATGAGTGATGTCATGGTGACTACACCCACTACTCAGGGTTCAACGTTTATTTATTTATCTATCTGTCTATCCATCTATCTATCTATCCATCTATCTACCTATCTATTTATTTATTTATTGTCACTTGGCCGAGGTCAGAAATCTACTTGCTCAAAGTCGGTTTTTACTTGCTTCTTCACAAATTGTTTTATTTATTTATAGTTATCAAATAACAACAAAGACCAAAGTTAATTGTCATGTTTAATATTTATCTAAGTAAATGAATCGAATCTTTGCCTACATGCTCTAATGACACCCAACTAAACTCCTGTTTTGCACATGTGCAACGCTCAACCAAGATGAGAAGGAGGTGAGATGGCTCACTCCTTGACTACTTCCATTATCTGCTCCAGAATAAACAAAGCTCTTAATTCTTTTTTTACCACTTGCTGATCGGGCAATTTAGTTGCTAGATTTACTAGCCCAAAATGGTATTTTACTTGCCCCGGGCAAGCCTCTTAGTAAGTTTCTTATATATGGTAAATGGACTTGCACTTATATAACTCTTTTCTGGTCTTCCAACCACTCAGAGAGCTTCACGCTACAAGTCAGCATTCACCCGTTCACACACTGATGGCAGAGGCAGCCATGTAAGGTGCCAACCTGCCCATCAGATCTAATCTACTCATTCACACACTGATGGCACAGCCTTCATGAGCAAAACTTGGTGTCTTGCTCAACAACACTTCGACATGTGACCAGAGTTGCAGGGGATCAAACTGACGACCTTCCGATCGGTGGACGACCTCTGAGCCACAGTCAATTTAAGCCCCCAGGAAGAGCGCTGGGCTTTGATGCAAATTTTTGTAGTGCCGAAACGGGGGTGCTACAACTTCCGTGTCCGTGATGTAATGCCTTTAGGCCCAAAAAGACTTTTTACCTCTAGACTTACATTGAGAAAGGGACATCTGTGACTCAGTGGATTTTTTTTGAGGTAAACCAACTCCCCACTATGAACATTTTAATAGCCCTTTTTTAAATCATTAGGTCCTAAAAGTTGTAAAATGTAGAGTTAAAGGAAACGCGGCTGCTGTATGGGCCCAACATGCTGAAGTTGGCCGGATGATCACTTGGCAGTCGAGCCGTCTCGTCTTCCTGCATCACTGAGCAACTCATAGGAATGAAAAGGCGCCCGCCTCCGATGCTGTATCCAGTTCTCTATACATCCATGGTCTATGCTTGGCATCTTTCCACAGATGTACTGCACATGCTCAGTTGGCAGCTTGTCTCTCCCTGTTACATCACAGCCTTCTGCAGCACAGCTAATACAACTTCCTCCACACGTGCTTTATTTCTCTGAACAGATGAACAGTGAACAGTGGGAGTGCCTTTAGCTGATTGGATGGCGTCCCATTGTGCCCTTTACATGCTGTTGCTCCATGAATACGAAGCAGCCCCTCCTGCTCTTAATGCTCCCTCAGACATGTATAAACATCACATAGTAATCACATAGTTTACAGACATTTTGAAACTGTAGTCAGTCCTGTGCCGTCTTGTTGAACATGACACAGCATGTTAGGAAATTAATGCAAAATGTCCTCTGTGTCTCCAAGGTCTTTTCAGAGCTGCAGTGCCCAGTGGCGCCTCCACCGGTATCTACGAGGCTCTTGAGCTCCGTGACAATGACAAAACACGCTATATGGGCAAAGGTATGCCGTCTTCACTGATTTCCCCTCTATAAACATCTCTGGTTACTTCTATTCTGTTTTTTATCTTTCATGTAATTTCAACACCACTATATACAGGACATTCTGTCGTCTGCTCCTTCATTTCCATTTCCTCAATCTTTCTTCCTCCTGTTAGGAGTCAAAAGAGCAGTAAAATATGTAAATGAATTCTTGGCACCTGCATTGTGTAACCAGGTAAATAAAGTGTGAAATAACAGGATGACTCTCCTACATATTGGCGTGCGCAGCAGCATGAAGAATGGCTTTGCCTTTGGAAACTAACCTTGACAGGCACGAACAGATGTTCACAGATCTGAACAATAATAAAGAGCACAGTCATAGATGGCTAAATAATATTTTACTTGTCAGAAGTACTCACACATCCATTGGATGAGGTGGTCTGTGGTCATCTGTCTGGCCTGCTCTGCATGGTCTCCTGCTGTCTGGGTCAGTTATGGTCTGCTTGTCCCTTGCAGGTGTCTCAAAAGCTGTTGAGAATATCAATAAAACAATTGCACCTGCACTGGTTAGCAAGGTAGGACCATTTATTGTTTGACTAATATTAATGTGTGCTTACTGTATGTCAAAAGCCTCAAATTAATGGGTCAGCTTCATGAATTCATTATTTATATATCTTGAAAATAATTACACAAAAAAATATTAGTAGTGTTGGCAGCAGTACTGACAAAATGACTAACTGTATGACTTTAAAACAAGTGGTAAGACATGTTGTTTGTTGTTCCTGTTTTACACTGACCTAAATATATCTGAAGTGTTTATAAACCATGGCATTATCAGAGCTTCAGAGATGCTGTGATTATTCTAACATTATTTGAGTGTTGTTCTGAGCTAATGAGAATTAAACAAAGTTAATCTTTTATTTCCAGACATACAGTATAATTTGTCATGTTTTTGTCTAAATCCAGGATGTGAGCGTGACGGAGCAGAGCAAGATCGACAAGCTGATGCTGGACATGGATGGCACAGAAAACAAGTGTAAGATGTTTCTTCATGTACATGTGTATCAGGGATGCACAATATGTTGGGTTTTTTTTCAGCCGATACAATAACCAATAATTTCACATTTTTTTTATTAAAGAAAAAGTTCATAACCTGTAGTTTATTATGCACATATGAGGTGGATGACTTAATAATAATAATGATAATGATAATAATAATAATACATTTTATTTGGTGGTGCCTTTTAGCACACCCAAGGTCACCATACAGAGATAAAAAAAATAATTTATACATAAATAACAGATACAAATCTTCTAAATATCTTCTTTTGTCCACAACTCAAAGATATTCAGTTTACTGTCATAGAGGAGTAAAGAAACCAGAAAATATTCACATTTAACAAGCTGGAATCAGAGAATTTTGTCGATTATTGTTGTAAGCTCTGCATTATATAAGTGTGAAACAGGAACTTGCTACTCGATTCTCCAGCTGTCAGAGTTGTCGTATAATGACAATCATTGATTAGTGCCGGAAGAAAAAAACACTACTGAACGAGGGAGTGTTTTTGGACACAGACAGACAAAAAAATTGAAAAAAAGACCACTGAACCATCAGTAGGCACTCTCATCAGTTTGAACCAAATTATTTCAAGGTCATACATAATTGATTTTTTGCCTAATTAACCCAGCAAGTACTCAATGAAGAATATAGATATCAGAAGACATCAAGACACAGTATATTAAAATATTTGTGTCTGCCCTCCCTCAGCTAAGTTTGGTGCTAATGCCATCCTGGGCGTCTCCCTGGCTGTGTGCAAGGCTGGTGCAGCAGAGAAGGGCGTTCCCCTCTACCGTCACATCGCTGACCTGGCTGGCAACCCTGAAGTCATCCTCCCCGTCCCTGTGAGCATGACAGATAATTACCTCAGGCTTTATAATAATAATCCTTATTGTCCACAAATGTGGAACTATGCCTTCAGCTTCACAGGTTGGTTAAAACGCATCATAGTAAATCACAGTACATACAATAAATAACACAACGTGCAGTACATCACAGTAAATAAAATAAATAGCCCAACATACACAGTACAGATAACAATAACGGGCCTGGTCCGAGTGTGAATGGTATTTATGAATTTAATAAAGTTATTGCATTTGGTCTGAAGGAGTTTTTGTAAATGTTCTTGGTTGTTTAGCTATAGAGACTCTTAGTGCTAATAGGCCTCACAGACATGTACCGAATAACGATCCTCTCCGCTTCCTTCCAGGCTTTCAACGTAATCAACGGTGGCTCCCACGCAGGCAACAAGCTGGCCATGCAGGAGTTCATGATCCTGCCTGTGGGAGCCAGCAGCTTCAAGGAAGCCATGCGTATCGGTGCTGAGGTCTACCACAACCTGAAGAATGTCATCAAGGAGAAATATGGCAAGGACGCCACTAATGTGGGAGATGAGGGAGGCTTCGCCCCCAACATCCTGGAGAACAAGGAAGGTGAGAGGAAACATTAAATCAGGGCTGCTCAACAATGAGAGTTTCATTACAAGCCGACACCTGCTTGTTACTTTAGGACTCTGTTGTGAGGTTGTTTTTCTTTTCGAGGGAAGAGTTGTTACTGTACTGAGTAGTCAAAGGGAGTGTCTTGAAAGCGTTACATTCTTAGACCTCTCAGGGAAGCACTACACTTATCATGTCACTCTTGGACTGACATATGGTTTCCAAATTAAGACCTCAGCACTGACTGCCACCCTCTGACTCCAGTGTCAGGTCAAGCTGCTGATATGGCAAAATGCCCCACTGGACCAGCAGAGTCCAAAGTGGTGACTCATTGGTGCAAAGTGACTGTAGCTACATCTCTTGACACATTTTTTTTTTTTGTCTCAGCTCTGGAGCTGCTGAAAAACGCCATCGCCAAGGCCGGCTACACCGACAAGATCGTCATTGGCATGGACGTGGCTGCCTCTGAGTTCTACAAGGGCGGCAAGTACGACCTGGACTTCAAGTCTCCTGATGACCCCAGCCGCTACATCTCCCCCGACAAGCTGGCTGACCTCTACCGGAGCTTTGTCAAAGATTACCCCGGTGGGTTTTTAACACAAAACTCTTACTGCTCACTGTTCCCAAAGATGAAAAGATATTATAGAAATACATGAAATATACCCAGATAAAGAGAAAACATGAAGGACTCAAATAATACATATGAGGACATGTATAAATAACATATGGGCCTATGAAATATAGTATAAATACAACCTTATGTGCATTTGGTTCACTCACCCTCTCATAAGCATTGTTTTCATCTGCAGCAGGCAGCTGTTTTCAGTAAAAATGAAAAACAACACTACTGTACAGGACTGTTAAGTCAGCAGCTCGCTGGTGAACATAGCATTGAGCAGCTTGTTTCTGCTGCCACCAAGTGGTCAAAAACGAGTTATTGCAGGATTAAGGTTTCTGTAGTTCATCCATCTATCTTCAACCGCTTATCCAGCGAGGGGTCGCGGGGAGGCTGGAGCCGATCCCAGCTGGCACTGGGTGAAGGTGGGGTTCACCCTGGATAGGTCACCAGTTTGTTCAAATTGCACGGGCAATTTAGAGTCATCAATTAACCTAAATTGCATGCTGTGGGAGGAAGCCGGAGTACCCGGAGAAAACCCACGCTTACACAGGGAGAACATGCAACACACACACCCCAAGCTGTGAACCTGCGACCCTCGGGCTGTGAGGTGACAGTGCTAACCACTGCACCTTCTGTAGATCAGTGGGTCCCAACCTTTTTCCTTAAGGGACCCCTTCATTGAGTAAACTATGTTACATATTTTGTGGATATTTCATATTATATTCAATTCCTAATGATAACATTGAAGAACAACTGTTTAATTAACCCAAGTTTGTGTAAAAGAAGTGATTCTGATGAATTTTGAGCAGATTATTTCCAGTGAATAATGTGATAAGTTTCCTGTTTGCTTTCAGCAACTTTTAATACAATTCTCTTCCTTACTATGTTTTTTTTTAATTATTTTTAACAATCATACATATTTAATGGGTGTCTTTTTTTTGACAAATTCTGTATTTTCTTCTCGACGTTTCGGTTGTTTTAATAGTACTTATTTCATTTTTAAGTTTATATCTTAAATAACGATCCAAACTTTAAAAAAGATCAGTTTCATTTAGTTTTCTTCACAGGAATGAATGAAATTCTGATATAGGCCCTGTATATATAAAGCTTTGGTGACCCCTAATAGGGGTCTAGTGCTGTAGATAACTATATATATATATATATATATATATATATATATATATATATATATATATATATATATATATATATATATATATATATATATATATTGGATTCATGAATGTCTGTAACATTACTCTTCCCTTGTTCCTATCCTGAACAGTGGTGTCCATTGAGGACCCCTTTGACCAGGACGACTGGGAGGCGTGGACCAAATTCACAGCCAGCACCAGCATCCAGGTGGTGGGCGATGACCTCACCGTCACCAACCCCAAACGCATCTCCAAGGGCGTGGCTGAGAAGTCCTGCAACTGCCTGCTGCTGAAAGTCAACCAGATCGGCTCCGTCACAGAGTCCCTGCAGGCGTGAGTGTCGACGACAGAGCCGTGCGACCGCACTGAGTAAAGTACTGTATAAACTGGCTAACGGGGCTGAAATGGGTCTCTGTGTTTTAGCTGCAAGATGGCTCAGAGCAGCGGCTGGGGCGTGATGGTCAGCCATCGCTCTGGAGAGACGGAGGACACCTTCATCGCTGACCTGGTGGTCGGTCTCTGCACCGGACAGGTAAAACCTTAATAGAATAAAGATTTTTTTATTCTTATTTTGACATTAATTGGCATGACGGCACTATTGTTCATTATTATTGTTCATTATTATTCAAACTGTACCACAGGTGGAGAAACATCTTACAGATTGGGTCATATATGTCATTTAATTCCCTCCCCAGATCAAGACAGGTGCACCTTGCCGATCTGAGCGCTTGGCCAAGTACAACCAGCTGCTCAGGTGAGTCCAGTCCTAGAACATATCCACACTTCTGATGGCTGAATAAAAGCTTGATCACATCTTTTAGAGGAGGGGGCGTGGATTGATCCAGCACTGTATTGTGATATTTTGCAAGCCAATATTAACCTCTTATCAATCCAATGGCCCCCTGGCGGACCTGGCCAATGTTCTATTTTTCAGAGGCTGTAACTGGCTCCATCTTAAAGCTAGATAAGTCTCAGAGCTAGGATTAAAGCTGAAGATACTGGTATCATATGAAACTAGAAAACCTAAGCAATCGATTGGTACCAACCATGCCAAGGTAGCTTGTTGGGAAGAAGGCTAAATAATGCTCCAAATTTATCCTAAATTTTGGTGGGGAAAAATAGGCATTTTCAAGGGTGTCCCTCGACCTCTGACCTCAAGATATGTGAATGAAAACTCTGAGATGAGTGAGTGAAAACTGCATCTTATTAGAGTCAAAAACAACTTTATTGTCAATTCTGTGATATGTACACGACATATAGAGGATTGAAATGCTGTTCCTCTCAGACCCACGGTGTAAACATCCATCCATCCATCCATCGTCAACCGCTTATCCCAGGCTGGAGCCGATCCCAGCTGGCATAGGACGAAGGCAGGGTACACCCTGGACAGGTCGCTAGTCCATCGCAGGGCACATAGAGACAGACAACATAGAGACAGACAACATATAGACAGACAACCATTCACGCTCACATCCACACCTACGGGCCTAAACAGCATGTCTTTGGACTGAAGCCGGAGTACCCTTACACAGGGAGAACATGCAAACTCCACACAGAAGAGTCCCAAGCCGGAGTCGAACCTGCGACCCTCTTGCTGTGAGGCAACAGCGCTAACCACTACACCACCGTGTAGCCCCGGTGTAAACATATAATACTCTAAACAAGTGTTTACAATAGCACAAGTAGGAACTAAGAATTTAAAATATTTGCAAGATAGTAAACAAGAAAGAGGACAGAGACAAGGACAAGGCCCAGATAAAAACAGAAAACAGGAACTTTAATGATAATATAAACTGCAGTGGATGACTGCAGTGCAAACATAAACTAGAATGAGCAGTTAGAATGTAAACATAATCATAGTGCAAACAACAGATGTGTAAGTAATAGTCCACCCACAGGCTGAGTAACGAGTATAGATAAAACAGATGTTGACAAACTGCATCATTTGCATTAGAAAAAAGGTAATAAATCACAATATATTTTATTGAAATACTCAAATGTTTAAAATTGCAATAAGATCATATCATGACTTACTGTAAGTATTGTGATAATATGGTATTGTGGGGCCTCTGGCTCCAAACCCTAACCTCTTTAAAGTACCACTAAACTTCATTAACAGTACGAGGCACAATATTGCATATTTTTTCAGGTTATTGATCCATCTGTTTTAACAAAACATTCATCACTCTCTCCCAGGATTGAAGAGGAGCTCGGTGACAAGGCCCGTTTCGCCGGCCAGAACTTCAGGCACCCCATCTGAGCTGGTCTAACTCCTCGGGCCTCTGTGTGTTCACTGCTCATAAATAAATAACCCACACACACATATACGCCACACTAGGTTGCCTGCCCTGTCTGGAGAGAAGCTGGAGAGATTACCGATGAAATCCAAGGTCCAAGTCTGCGGTCTGTGGCGTGGAGAAGCTGCAGTACGTCCTAGTACTCATCCTCAAACTATGCTTCAGCTCCTTAATAGCGTCGGTCCCTATGTTCGTGTCCGTGTTAACTGTGTGAGAGATTTTCGTTTAGCTTCTCGTGAGTTGTAGTGATTTTATGGTCCTCTACTGAGTATTTGAGCTACTGTAAGTGTAGTACGGCTCTGCCTCGAGCAGTGCTAACAGTACTGTATGTGCAATGTGTCGCATCTGGCAAGGTCTCGTGTTGCTGTAACCGTTGGCAGAAATAAGTAATAAACCACATAGTATGAAACACTTTTGTGTTTTATTTATCCACATGTTCAGGTGCTGACTGAAATAATGAGACTTCAATTATGTGTTCCACTTTCAATTCAGAGATAATAATGGTGATTACTATCAAGTTTAACAAGCTTATAATCACAAATCATTTAGGTTTCTTGCAGAGAAAGTTAATGAATCTGCCGTAAAGGGCCTGAGGTGTGTGATGTAATCTGAGCGCCACCGAGAAGCAGAAACATGAGCTCAGTGCTTCAGGGATGCCATTTCTGTCCCCCGGGTAAAAAAAAAAATCCTGAAGCTCTTTGCAAGCTCTTTTCGTGAGCCTCACCAAGATAAATGAGGCTCTATTCACCAGTGGTATGGTACCGGGGGGGATTGCCAGCTGGGTCTGTGCCACACCGATTCACTCTGTGTGATCCCTGTCTGAACCTGCCTCCATTGTTTAGCTGTCACCAAGGAGATGTATTACAAATCACTGGTACAAAGAAACTACCAAGCACATATTACAGTGTATAAACATCCAGCGACTATCATCAGCTGCAGATTTCCTTTAGTAACGTGTCTTCTTCACACTTCAATGGACTAACAATAATGTCTTTTTTTCACACAAAGTTCAAAAGACTAAGTCTGGATGACTTGTAAATGGATATCAGGGCCTAAAATACACAGTGAAAGTGCAACGCTTCATTTCTTTTCCTTGAGATCGCTGCCATCTAGTGGTCAGTTCTGTGCATTATGCTTCACTACAAGTGAGAAAATGGAAACTAGAAAGCTGTAAAAATGACATTTAAAGTTTACTTTATTGGGCTTCATCAAAACTTAGTTATGTTTCTGTAGATATAAGAAAAGCCCATGAACATGACACCAGTTTGCCACATAAAATCATCAGCTAACTGGTTTATTCACAGTGCTGAAAAGTATTTAAGTACAGTTTTGAGGTGCTGGTACTTGAGTATTTATTTGGGCTGTCAAAGTTAACACGCTAAGGCAAATTCGTTTTAACTTCATGAAACCTGAGGAATCCATGGGTACCAACCACACCATACTAGCTTGTCATGAAGAATAACAAATAACGCTCCACACTTATATTAAATTTTAGCAAGGAAAAACTGGCATGGCCATTTCCAAAGCGGTTCTTTGACCTCTGACCTCAAGACATGTGAATGAAAAGGAAGGACTCCACTGGTACCAAGCATGTGTCTGTGACTTGTCATGCAGGAGGCTAAATTATGACGATCAAAGCTTGAACTAATTTAAAATACATATTATGCCTAGCAAAGTGAAATCTACTTAAAGTTAAATTGAGGCGTTATCAGTGTTACAGAGCTGTCCATCAATGTGTGTTATGAACATTGCCGTCACTACCGTATTGCATTGTGGGATATTTATGCCTCTGTAGTGTTCAGCATTGCATGAAGTAATATTTCACCAAAAATAATATGCATTTTGTGAACTATATGTTTCATACTAATTAGAGCTGTCGAAGTTAACACAATAATAACACATTAACGCAAATTTGTTTAATTTTGTTTAAAAGTATCATATAACACTAGAAAACTAAAGAAATCCACTGGTACCAACCATGTGATATTAGCTAAATAAGGCTCCAAAGTTACGCTAAATTTTGGCAAGGAAAAACCTGCACGGTCATATTCACAGGGGTCCCTTGACCTTTAATATGTGAATGTAAATGGGTTCTCTGGGTCCCCACCAGTCTCCCCTTTACAGACATGCCCACTTTATGATAATCACAGTCAGTCTGGATCAAGTCATAGTCAAGTCAGCACTCTGATGCACTGACAGCTGTTGTTGCCTGTTGGGCTGCAGTTTGCCATGTTATGATTTGAGCATATTTATTAATGCTAAATGTAGTACCTGTGAAGGTTTCTGGACAATACTTGTCATTGTTTTGTGTTGTTAGTTGATTTCCAATAATAAATATATACATACATTTGAATAAACCAAGCATATTTGCCCTCTCCAATGTTAAAATAAGAGTATTAAATACTTGGCAGATCTCCCTTTAAGGTACATTTTTAACAGAAAAATGTATGAATAATTTGCGATTAATCATGATTAACTACGGACAATCATGCAATTAACCACGATTAAATAGCTTAAGCAACTGACAGACCTAATATTTATATTTTTTACCGCTTCATACTTCTACTCCACTACATCTCAGAGGTAAACATTGTACTTTTCACTCCACTGCATTTATCTGACAGCTTTAGATGTTAGTTTATTTGCAGATTCAGGATAGTAATACTAAATATAATTGACAAATTATAATATATTATTATAGATTAAGCTACCTGGAGGTTTGTAAAGTTGTTGAAATCAGCTCCATTTTTACCAGCTGTAACATTAAAGTGATGAACATATTGTTGCATCAATAATTATAATCCAGTAATATCAAATGTCTTATTCTGAAATGTACCATTCTGAATAATGAGTATTTCTCAACAAGGTACTTCAAATTTATGTACAGATGTATCAGTATCGAAATATACTGTACTTAAGATTTTAAGTATATTTTGATGCTGATACTTTTGTACTTCAGTAACATTTTGATTTCAGTACTTTTACTTGTCTCAGTACCATTTCTACACTGTGGTATTACTACTTTTTACTAAAATAAAATACTGTATGTGAGTATTTTTTTCCTCCACTGCTACTAAAGACGACTCCAGTCTGTAACATTTCATGGATCGATTAGCAGAAATAGAATATAATGTTCATAACTACATTTTCATTAGTGTATAATCACCTAAAACTAAGAATCACTGTGTTTTTGTTAGGTTAGAATGAGCCCTTCATATCTACATATGCTGCCCTCAAATGGGGTCGTGTGTGCCGTGTTTACAACATGGTAAGTCGTGTCCACGATATGCGCTGCGTTCGAGTGGTTATGTCGTGAAGAACACCGCTGCGGAGCAACGGCAACATTAGCGTTACTGTCCCACCCCGTCTTCCTCCTCTGTCATTATGTCTTTGTATTTCCTTCATTATGTTCCCCACTTGCTAGCTTGACTGTTAGCCTCTAGACTCGAACAGTAACGCTAATATTGCTTATCAGCGGTGTCCTTCGTGGCTTAACCACTGGAACGCCACGCATATCATGTACACGACTTCCCATCTTGTAAATGCTGGCAAGTACGACCCCATTTGAAGGCACCAAAAGTGTCACAGGCTACAATGTGCTGTGTTACACCTTTTTGGCCAACATCATTCGAGATATTTACCACAAGTTTTACCCTTTTAAAAATTAAATTAAGGGGAAATTCAATTAAGGGGAAATTCAATTAAGGAGAAATTAAGGTGAACTGTAAAATTCTACCAAAATTCTACCAAATTTTTCAGTTAAAAAAGTAGATATTCTGAATTATTTTGACTATACTGTAGTCTAAATACTAGTACTGAATATTGTTTTGAAAGCATTTAAGTTTTTTTAATGGCAGGACGTAATGACATCTAGTGTTCTTCCCGTCATTTTTGACCCGGGAAGCTTATGACCACAGATGCTATAAATGTGAATAAAACACCCATTAGTTAACAAATGTTGTGGTCATTATTTTATTTACTTTTTGGCAAAGTCCATAGTAGGGAACCATCCGTGTTATTTGGTCATTTTTACGTTATATGTTACCTTTAATGTCTGTGAATTAAAATGTCTAATTTTGATTAACATTGTGTTGTCTAACATTTGATGCTTTTGTCAAATGTTAGTTGTTTCTTGCCAGATGAGTTGATTTTGTCACATGTTGATTTTGTCATGTATACAGTTCACGACCTTGTAAGTGGAAAGTTTCTGAAAGCTCAGAGTTCACGACTTGTGACGTGTTTACTGATGTTGTGAAAAATAGTGGGGCCCATAGAAGTTCATTTATCAGTGCATTAAGTTAATATTGTACAGTATATTGTAATTTTAGTCATATAGGTTTTTCTTGGTAATTTTATTATATCTGAGGAAAATGTTGATATTCTCAACGACCCCATCTTTCTCCTCTGTCATTATGTCTTTGCATTTCCTGCGTTATGTTCCCCACTTGCTAGTTTGATAACCTGTTAGCCTCTGTGGCGTCTAGACTCGGACAGTAAGGCTAATATTGCTTATCAGCGGTGTCCTTCGCGACTTAACCACTGGAACGCCACGCATATCATGTACACAACTCCCCATCTCGTAAACGCTGAGAAGTACGACCCCACTTGAAGGCACCATAAGTGTCACAGGCTAGATTCATAAAAGCCTGAAAACGGAGCCACGAGGAGGAGCGGAGGTCTAGTTTTCTCTCACGCCACTTGAATATCAATATGCTGAAAGGTTATTATGGAATTTTTGCAAAATTGTGCCAAAAAAAATGTCACATACTGCACCTTTAATAGCAAGAGGATGTACATTTAAAGATCATGGAGACATATGCTTTGTCCTAAACACACTATATATTGTTAGGTACTGATCTGACAACCACATCAAACTCCCAGCGAGAAATTTGAACATTATATTTGTGTAATTCACCGTTTACTCTGCTACTGAACAGACACCCCGAGGACTCCCTCCCTCTCTGCGTGGATGTTCCCAGTTTTGGCCAGTGGGTGACGATATTTTACCGGTTGAACTTTGAGAACCCCCAACTGCTCTCACCCCAAGATGAAGAAGGATGCTGTCATGCTGAGTGCCCCTCACACACACTAGTCTGAGCATTCCGGCAACGATTACTCCCTCTTTATCCTCAACTCCATCATTTATGACAGCATTATATCAAACGTGGTGCGCTCCGTTATAAGAGAAGACATACAGGTGGCACCGCAGCTGCTGTGCTACTCTGTGTAGTGGCGACACTTGGCTAACTAACGTTGGCTAATTGCCCTGCTGCTGCTGCTGCTGCTATTGTTTGTTGTTGCAGTCTCTCATCAAACAAATCACAGATGTTGTAGATCAAGCTCTCAAAGGTAAGTGCTATGAGCTTCAACCATCTTTGCTTTTCACGTTCATCAGCAAGCGAGCAAGAAATGACAAATATGTTTGTAGACGCTGGACTGTTAACGGACACCCTTGCTTGCTAGCTATTTGCCTATTAGCATCCGCTAGCTAGTTAGCTGATAGACTTGTTTGCCCCCCCTGGTTACTATGGAGGACTTAACGTTAGCGGCTAGTCACTAGCACTGATTGGGGAATGCCAGCAAGGTGCAGTGTAATATCTGGACACAAACAGCTCGTTGACACCGGTTAGCACAGTGCACATGCAACACTCACAACACGGCTTCATTTTATTAAACGCTTCGTGGGTTTTAACGTGCACGCAGCCTTGCAGTACCTCACAGCAAACGGTTTCCCATTTTGAATCACCCTGTGTTGTATGCTTTGTTCCAGGGAGTAGTCGGAGCCTGTGCAGCTATTGTCATTAGCTCATGGAAACGTTAGCTAGGAGAAGCTAACTTGCTTGTCTTTGTGTGCTTGACTTTCAATTATTGTTATGCAGCGAACAGTTGGTGGTTGTATTCGGGCTTGGTCTGAGCTGCTTTTAAACAAAGCTAACACTGGGGAAACGGTACATTTATGGTGACTTTTGGAAATAAAGATGCAAAGCAGGCAATTCATGGGAGAAATTTGTCAACAAATAGAAACTGCAGAATTGGCATGAGCACTTTTCACCTCTGGCAGCCTGAGTAGTTCAAAACATCTGGGTAGTAGTGACTACAGAAGGTACAGGGATAGAGCTATTTGCTGGGTTTATGCTTTTATCAGTGAAGTGAGCTATGGAGGACCACAAGAGTCACAGTAATGGTAATAAAACATGTAATTAATAGGTCATTAATAAATGTCTTTACAAATGCGTTTATTTTTTGAACTATGTATAGATGGACTAAATTACAAAGGAATTAATTATTTGACATTTTAATGGGCAATAAAAAAAAATTACAAATTAAATATTATGGCACCATCAAACGAAACTTGTGAGTTTGTGTTTACAACATGGGAAGTCGCGTGCACGATGTGTGGCGTTCAAGTGGTTAAGTCGTGACGAACACTGCTGCTAAGCAACGGCAATATTAACGTTCGTGTTGGCGTCTAGATGCCACAGAGGCTAACAATGTAGCATGCTAGCAAGTGGGTAGTATAATGAGGAAAATGCAAAGGCATAATGACAGAGGAGAGAGAGGAGTTTCCTCACTCTAAAATCATGAAGAAAAAAGTCTACAACTGAAATTACGAAAAAATTTACTTATTATGCGCCGAAAAATGAATTTTTATTGTACAATTAGGATTATGAATCAATTAAATGCTTTATTACTGTTTATGTGACTCTTGTGGTCCTCTGTAGGGGAGTTGTGCAACTGTAAAATACTAAACAAAAGACACTCTTTAGCTGCACACACATCTGCATAATCTGTCCTTTAAATGAGATTCCAGAGATGGTTTCTATTCATGATAGTATCTGTAACTCGAGGCAGAGCCATTAATAGCTGGTGATTTATATTTATTGAGTGGTTATGACTCACTGCCGACTTATGACTTGTGTGCCTTACAGGCTACATAGCCCTGCACCATTGTGGACTTCACCATAACTAATGAATATACACTGTGTACAATAATCAAAGGCGTGAGGAGCATTTCATTTGCTCCATAAATGCCAGGCTATTTTCACTCCACCAAAGGAAAGTAATTTAATGTTGACAACAAAAGCCTGCGTCTCCTTACTTGTCAAAGTTTATGGAAATCTTTGATAAATTATCTGATGTTCTGACACAGAAACATAGTATATTTTAATGACTGTAAACAACCATGGGACATGTTTTGGTGCTTTACTCTATCTACCTATTGCCACTTGTCCATGCTTCCTGATAATGACATGACTGTGTGGAGAGAGGTCACTGAACTGAACAAGTTCATCATGTCATATTTGTTACATAAACTATGGTTTAGCAATAGAGTGTGTATGTGTGCTATGTCAGCAACTGTAGCATTACTGGAGGCATCGTGCTTCCCTTAGTCACACACATTCGGTCTATCAGCACGGTGTAACATTAGCAAGTTTCTGACAGACCGTGTGTGTGTGTTGGTGGTGAGTGTGGGTTTGTTGGTGGTGTTATAGCTGTGAATGTAGCTGTAGCAGACAGTGTGTGTACAGTTTATTTGTCGCTGAATAAATGCTACGAGGCTACAAGCTACAACCCCTCAGCTGGAAGTCCAGAGCCAACTTCCTGTGTCTGCGCCGGATCTCTCTTAAGGTGGATTCGCTTTTCTCATTAAAGTGACAAGCCGCTACTGTATTTTTTTCTCAGCTTTTTAATTGATTATTAATATTTGTTTTAACTATTTAATGGTTAATCAACATCCCCAGCACAAATACACAAGAGGAATACTGCAGCAATATTTGTACAAGGTTTAATAACAGTTAAATACATTTAAAAGATTAACACCAGGTAATATTCCTCTCTTGCTTTGAAAAAAATACACCGAAACATATTCAATCCGCTTTAGATTTTACTGGACGTATCCTGTATAAGGCTGCAACTAACGATTAATTTCATTGGTGATTAATCTCCAATGATTAAATTAATTGCCAACTATTTTGACAGCAAATTACTATGTTTGAGTACCGGTAATTTTTTTTAAAAAGAAAACAGTCAAAATCCTCCAGTCAGTCCAGCTTCTTGTCAAACTTTGTGCATATGTACGCTTAAAGAACACTTGACTTGACTTTTTAAAATTGTATTCTTATTTTATCGTTGGTCATTGATGCTTTACAGTCTATATATATTTATAAAATATTTAGATATACACCTATTTGTGTAAATAACAGTCCTGTCTATTCCTCACCTTTATTTGTCCAACTGTTCCTAGCTGTTATTTATATTTCTGTACACTGTTTGTTTATTTACCTGCCTCCTGGTCTGCTGTAAAGAGGGTGACTAACCCTCCTTTTACTCTGTGTACACTTAGAGAAATGCGTCAAACCAATTTCCAAAGTCAAATTCCTTGTTTGTTTGCACTCTGCAAATAAATCAGATTCTGATATGGCACATCTGATGTTTTGGTGCCTTTTCCTGCTGCCAGTAGCGCAGCAGTTGTGATTTAGATTTTCTTAAACTACCACTTAGACTTAAACTTGCCAGGTTTGGTCACAGAGGTCTGCCATTACAGGCTATACGTTGATTACTACTTCAGCACATCGCTGACAGAAAAGCACCTTAATGTTTGGATCATAGTTTTTGTAGGAAGATCCTTTTTCAGGTTTGACGATGATTTAGAATTGATAGATAGATAGATAGATGAACTTTATTAATCCCAAGGGAACTTATCTTTCAGTTACATCATCCTTAAAACAGTTGATTTTTATGCATAAATGTGCTTTTTAAATCCACAGTATCTGGTAAGTTCAGGGGTCAGAGGAGGTCAGGGTTTTTTTTTTTTTTTACAGTGTTCCAGTTTGATCTCAAGAGCAGCAGTGGGTAAAATTACTTTGACTCCCATATCCAGTGACACACCCCATCCATTGGATGTTAATCTAGCTGTGGCAGCAGCAGCAGAGTAATGATAAGAGAAGTGTAATAACCCTGCTATTTTCCTTTAATGACTAATGTGTGTTTGAGTAATGGCAGCTCTCTATGAGTAATATTATGTGGCAAAGAGAAGGCCAGACAATGTTAAGGAAAATCCCTTTTCACTGACACCTCTTTGTCGGATGATTTGTCAATACACATGCCCGGGAATTCAGTGTTTACATGCTGCGCTCGAGTGGCATCTTGCTGTTTTTCACCGAGATGCCGTCGCAAACATCTTTCCTTCGCCATGAATTGTCATGAAAGATGATTTCCTCCCATAACAATGCCCGGGTCTCGTCTCAGAGCTACTTCATACTGAATACTGACGCATTGTGTTGCAGTACGAGACGGTGCTATATAACCTGTTATCTGTGTGGCAAGCCTGTATTTTAAAAGGGGCATTTTACTCTCAGCAAGGCTATTGTGTTTCAAATAAAGGTGATTAGGTGGATTTATTGGGACTTTTTGCTCAAGGATTTCATATACAGTATGAAATGATGTTGGCAGGAGATGTAGATGAGCAGTGAAATGCCTCCTTGACAGAGCCAGTACAGGGAATAATGTGTAATCAAGCATCTTAAGACATTTCTAATTAAGAAAATATGTTGCCTTGTATTTATTAGGGCTCGGATGATATGCCCATATCCTGATTTGATACTATTACAATTTGATATGAATTGCAATTCGATTTTACTATTTTTTTTTTTGTTAACTTTTTTTGCACAAAAGTTGAATCATACACTTCTAGGTACTTTTACTTTGGAAAATCTCTCAATTATTTTCAGCATGTATGTAGTCAGAGATGTCCTGACGTCAAATATATTATCAGGCATTATTTATACATTTTTTTTCAGCCACCCAAATGTCAAAGAATTAAGATAAGATAAGATGAACCTTTATTAATCCCCGGAGGGAAATTCGGGACAAAGACATTTCCCTCACAAAGTAGTGGTATTTTCTATTTAAATTATAAGGAAGATGTAATGTTTTACACTCCTAGTGAATATAATCCTATTGATCTTATTTCCATAGATGTATTTTGTATGCAGGTTGTATCCGTGCAGATCCTCTGCCGATTTCTGCTTTCTCGTTTTGGCTTGCTGCGGTATGTTTCGGTTGACGGATACGGAGCAGATATGGCGTCATGTTACTCAGAGTAGAACAATAAAAGCAGTGACTTTCTTCTACCTCTGCATAAACTGAAATGAAGCAAATATATTGATTCTGGCATTATTAATAAATTTAAAAATTGTTAAAAAAAAAATCGAGATACATAGGTGAATTGATTTTTTTGCTCCACTCCTTATATTTATATTCGAATGCTGCTGCAAGGACAACACAACAGGGAAGCAAGTGGATCAACTGATTTAGCTTTTTTCCTGTACAGTGCTTGCTTGATATCAGTTGCATTGCAAGATATCTGGCTGTTACATAGAAAATTAATGCTCTGAACAAAGGAGCAATGTTTGCTCAATGACCTCTTGATGGGCCATTCAAGTGCTGTATATTCATTAAAAATAACAATCTGTCAGCACTTACTGACAGCACGCACAACAAGCCAAGCTCTCTTTTATTGTTCTCCGAAGATGTTTTTCAGTTCCCGTGCCAAGAGCTGGGTAATTGGCTGTAGCAAAGCCTTGCATGTGTTGTTTTAAGATATTGGACTGACACGCACAGGGCACACTGGCAGAAATGAGGCAAGCACACTCCCTCCTCCTCTTCCTCCTCCTGGCTTATCCCAGCAAGTCAGAGGAGGCAAGATGCTGGATGTTTTTTTGTGTTCTTTGACAGCTTCCCTTCACCTCTCATAAGAGGAGATCCAAGCGTGCTGCATCATATCTCATCTTTGTTTGATTCGGGCCTAGCTCTGCAGCTCCACAATTGTGCCAAGGAGATAGCATCAGCAAACGCTATCCGTGTTAACAATTGTGAGCTGTCTTGCTACATACCGCTGGTGGTATTTGATGTACCAGATGTGATGAAATCTGCTTTTTCTGTGGAGCTCATGCGGCCGTGGTGAAGTTGGTCTCACCACGTCCTGAAAATGCTGCTCCTGTGTCTTATTGGGCCACCGTGGTGTGGAGGATTCACATGTTAACTGATCAGCCACATTGTGTTTTGTGTTGCTGCCAGCCTCTTGGCAGGTGCTAGGTGGAGCGAAAAAAATATATCTCCATATTTTCCTTCTTCAATTTTGTTTGGTGGCTTTGAGGCTTTGAGACTGAAACACGGTGAGTTGCAGCACTACACAGTGTCTTTGTGATTTATGTGAGGCTGCAACTAAATATTTCATTGCGGATTAATCTGTTGATTATTGTCTTTTAGTTGTTTGGTCTATAAAATGTCAGAAAACGGTGTTGTGTTTTTGTCATAATGATTACCGCTATACCCACTGTGACAGTGGCATGAATGTGCTTGTACATCAAATGACATGTTGGTCTGCAAAAAGGTCATCAGAAAGTGCCAGAGTTATTTTAATGCAGAGATCAGACTACACAATATATTTGTGTTTGACAATGGTCACCATGTCAGGTGCCATAAAGTCTTGCAGTGTGACTGGCAAGACTCGGACCAATCATGGCACGTCGTATTTCACAATCATGCGCAAGTTGAGACATCATCGGGGGGAGGCGGGTGAAGCAACAACAACAGAAGTGTTGTGTGTGATTATGGCGGTCTTGTGTTGCAAAAAGAAAAAACGTGGATGTGTTTCTGGGTCGCACGGAGAGGCCGATAAACGGCTGTCGAAACTTTATGTAACATAAAGAACATGACATAGGTACAAGTGCCTCGCTAGCTATGTAGTTTCCTATACATGATGTTGCTGCTGTAGGCTGAAAAATCTCATGGAGGAAAATCAGTTGGGGTGTCATGGCATCCCAGAAGCTGCATAACACATTTAGCATGTCAAACTACCCGGGTATAGAGGCACGATTGTCGTTGGTAATCGGCTACGACGCTGGTAATTTGTTGGCCAAGAAAAAAATCGTCTCAAAATCAGGCTAGGTTTGTGTAGTCTGATCCTGGTGAAAAACACAAGTAAAATGAAAGTATTGAAACATGTTAGATACTAAGGGATGAATGTGATGTTGCACAAGATTTTATTAAGGCAGCAACGAATGAACATTTTCATTGTTGATTTTTTTTTTCCCTCGATTAAACGATTAGTTGTCTGGTTGAGCTACAATGATTGCCAACTATTTTAATAATTGATTAATCAGTTTGAGTATTTTTTTTAAAGAAAAAAAGAAAGAAGAGAAAAAAAAATACTTATTGCAGCTTCTTAAATGTGAATATTTTCTGGTTTCTTTACTATGACATTAAACTGAATATATTTGAGTTGAGGACAAAACAAGATATTTGAGGACGTCATCTTGGCCTTTGGAACACACTGATGGATTTTTTTTTAACATTTTTGACATTTTATAGACCAAACAACTAATCGATTAATGGAGGGAATTGTCGACAGATTAATCGACAATGAAAATAATCGTTCCAGCCTTATTTACATGCAAAGATTTGTGGTTTGTATTGTACAAAATATACTGCTGTATTGTTGGATGTTACAGAGACTGTTATAAATTTAATGCAGATCCCACTGTTCTGATTGCATAAAAAAGACATTAATTTTTTTGATGATTTTATGACTATGGAGGTGTCTTGTTTATACTATGACAGTTTTCCTAAAATTAAATATAAAAAAATGCAATAAATGGCCTTGTTTAATGTATTGCAATATATTGCAGTGCATTGAATTGTAACCCCTGTATCATGATATGTATCGCCAGAGCCAATACACAGCCCTAGTTGTGAAGCAACAACAAGCTGAATTAGGGATGCTAATTTTGAAAAATTTTGTTAACCGATAACTGACTCCTGTTAACCGATCATTAACCGTTAACCAACAAGGTTTGTGCCTCACGTGCAGCAGTGCGCCAGCTGCAGGATATGAGCACAACACACAGCTAAGTCAACAGTTCACCACCAGGAGAGTTACTGTAGCAGCCACGGTGCTACGTTCACTGTCCAGTTCATCGTCCAGGACTGTTTGCAGCCACAGTGCTGCATTTAGTGTCGCAGACATGCAGCCACTTTCCCAGTAAAAGTCTCCACCGCACATTTAGTTTAGTTTAGCATGTTGTCAGCTGTGTGTCTGCCCGGATTAACAATAGCGATTGTCTGACAAACACTGTGTTTGTTCTACGTTAGCAGCAGCTAGTTGCTAGCATTGCTGGTGGCTTTGTGCCCGCTGTAACATAACTTCAGTGAGTTTCCAACAGACCAGTGTGTGTGGTGGTGGTGAGTGTGGGTTTGTTGGTGGTGTTATAGCTGTGAACGTAGCTGTAGCAGACAGTGTGTGTACAGTTTGTTTATCAGTGAATAAATGCTACGAGGCTACAAGCTACAACTCCTCAGCTGGAAGTCCTGAGCCAACTTCTCTTAACTGCACCAGCTCTCTCTTAAGGTGGACCAGTTTTTCTCCTTAAAGTGACAAGCTGCTTCTCTGTGTTCTTCTCAGATTTCTAATTAATTAATTCATATTTCTTTTAACCAATAGTATTAATTGGTTAAAATGCTTAATGTCAGTTAAACAGTTAATTGTTAACATCCCTAAACTGAATACATGAAGGAGTTGTGATTATAGTGATTGTAAAACTGATTATTTTTCGTCTTCCATATCTGTCTCACACATTGTTAGATTCCTCATACACTGATTATTAGTTAAAACACACCATATCATGCAGATGTCAGCCTGTTTTATCAGCGTTTGAGCAAGATAGACAGATAATAGCACTCAGTCAATTACAGAGCCAAAAAGCATGAATTGAAAGAGTTCAAAAATAACAGTCAGCCATTTGCCATCTTGGTAAAAGAGGAAAATGAAATGGTGTAGGATCAGCTGGCTGGCCCCTGAGGAGAGGGAGAGAAAGGGGGGGAGAGAGATGAGGAGGAGGAGGAGGAGGAGGAGGAGTGCTTTGCTGCTGTGTGTGTGTCAGTGCTGATTAGGTAAGAGATTGCCTCATGTAATGACACGGCATGGCGCTAGTGGTGCAGAAACACAAACAATGCATACCAGTGTTTTACTGCGTACACCCCCTGCAGCTGCCTGCCTCAGGATGTTTATATAGACGTATACTCTCTCTCCTTACAATATTTCAACATCTTTGAGATGATGCCCTGTTTTCAGCGACACATACACACATATATATACACACACCGTCCGGAAGCTAATAGCCCTTTTCTCCGTGCGCTCTCTTTTCCTCTGTAGCTCAGATGAAAGATGGAGGTGATTAAAGGAAAGGAGCACAATAGAGTCTGCGCAGTTTTCTATCAGCACTTATTGTTACTATCGACAGCAGTATTTTTCAGCACAGATATGTGTTGTTAAATAGGCTACATCACCTGCCAAACCCTCTGCTGTGTTAGCTGAACCTTAAGCATAAGGAATCATGTCACTGTACTGTTTTGGTAAGTAATTAGGGCTGGGCGTTGTTTAAAAAATGATGATACCAGTACCCTGAATGTGATACTGATAGCAGTACTTCATTTGATACTCATCATGTGAATGAATGCATTCAGTTGCGTAAAATGCCACCATCACATTTATTTTTATCATATGCCACAGACAGGTAGACAGGTAGTATAACCATACAAATATGCAGCGCTGGACTTCACCACACCACAGACTGTATGGGTTGTTGCTGCTGTGTTAGTGGGCCAATCACACGCCGCGTTAAATCAAAGAACGCTTGCAGTGATTGGCTGCAAGCTACACCATACAAACAGTCTTTTTTTTCTAGATCTGGGAATAAAAAGGATCAATTACAGGTATTGTTTGACCGGAGAAGTTTCAGTTCTACTTGGCACTGGCTTATTTTAGTCGATGCCTTTTTAAAGATATTGTGTAAAGATGAGGGCTGACCTGAATGCATCAAAGCTTTGACCACTGCCATGGTTTTCAACCTCCAAATCACTATACAAAAGCTGTTTGTTTGTTTTTAATATTGTATATACATATATAAATATGTAATAATGAAGTATAAATCCCCAAATAGCCCATAAAATAAGGAATAAGCCCACAACATTATTCTTTATTCAACATTAATTATTATTCTCAGACAGATATCGCTGTTGTACAGAAGAGCACCTTAGTGTCTTGCACAGTGAAGCTTGTATTTCTCATTGAATCTTCAATCCAAAAACCTGGTATTCAGGACAGCCCTATTACCGATACCCAGCCCTACTAATAATAGACCTGCTTTAGGCTGTTGTATCTTAGACAAAATGTTAAGGAATTGTGAAGATCTACTGTGTGTCCTGACCTAGTGATTGAGGTGAACAGTCACTTTGTTGTAATTATCAGAGAGCCATCTTGATTAACAAGTTGTTGATTTAATTGATTGTTTTATAGAGAGACATGCCAATAACAACTGGCTATTGTCCAGACAAACATATGTCTTTGTCTAATTAAAGTAGCTCTAATGGCTCGTTGTGTGTTTTTTCTGTGCAGGTCATTGATTTTCAACTTAGTGGATGAGACAAATCATACTTGCGTCTTTTTACAAAGTGCTTGATGTGCTCTGTGGCCTCTGTGACTAATTCGGGTATTGCACCGCCACTGATGCTTTGACTGTACATGAGGCTCTGTCTGTTTGCAGAGCTGCAGACCTGTGACTGATGTTTTAATGGAGACGGTATGCGAGCCAGTGGTGAGCTCAAAGTTCATGCAGCCGTAAGGGAATGACCTCGGCGGTGATATTTTAGCAGCGTTCGCTCGGTGCCTCTGGTAAACCGTGTCCTTGCTCGCCCTTGCAAGTTAGGGTGCACCTATTGAGCCCGCTGAGCCTTCGGTTTAGGTGCTATACAGCTGGATCGAGGCACAGGTTTAAGGATGGACATCTTGTCTTTGTGCGTACCCCAGTTCCAGCAGCCGGCACAGAGAAAATGAGTTCTGAGGATTGGGTTTAGATTTGCCACTATAGCACTTCAACTCTGATACAGTCTAGCTACCATCAGGGGGATGGCTGTCAGAGAGAGAGGGGGAGAGAAAACAGCGGAGCACAGCAGTGCTATCTAATAGATCAATTTGTAATAAATCTGTTGCCTCAAGCTGTTGTTGTTCTCCTCTACTCAGTAAAAGGTGTCTGCGTTTCTCAGGCAAGAAAATGCTTGTCAGGCAGGGGCATACAGAGCTATCAGTGAACGAGTCACGCCTAAAGCACAGTAAATCATTTTCTCTGTGCTCGGTTTACATAGGTCGAACACATCGCTCTCCTATCGGCACGTTCCATTGGTCAGAAAAAGGGGGGTTCTAACCAATCGATGGGGGCCGAGCGCTGAAATGAGGAAGTAACCCTCCCCTCACATTAAATTTATTCAATATGAGCCATTAATCATGATGAAGGAGGTATTGATTAGCCCTTCAGCTGAGGTTGGTCAATTTATTTGCAAAGAGTTATTCCACATATAGCAAGACAAGATATTCATGAGAGGTATCTGCAACGTCATTTTACCTAGTCAAAACTCTAATTCAAGATATCCCTAATTATATTCTGACTAGGTGAACCTCTAACTTTAGATATCTGTAATTGCATTTTGAAAATATGATTCAAAATACTTTTGCCATTCATGTGTAGGGGGTTTCTCATTACAGATATTTACAGTTCAGTTGTGAATATCTGTAATTCAGACTGCAGATATCTGCATCTGAATGTGAGTAGTCGTAATTCCCCTCAACTGAAGATATCTACATTGGCCTTTTTAGATATCTTAAATTACAGTTAGTCAGAATGACATATATAATACAATATCTCAAACTGGCATTAGGGATAGTCAAAATGTAATTACATTAGGGATGCTAATTGTGTAAACAAATTTTAGCCGATAACCGACCATCGTTAACGGATTATTAACCATTAACTGACAAGATTAGTGCCTGGCATGCAGCAGTGCGCCAGCTGCAGTGCCCTCAGTTCACCATCCAGGATCGTTATCAGTCACGGTGCTGTGTGTCGTGTCGTGGACATGCAGCCACTTTCCCAGTAAAAGTCACCACTGCACAATTAGTTTAGTTTAGCAGGTTCTCCGCTGTGTTTCTACCCGACAGAACGATAGCAAGTGTCCGTCAACCCATGCGTGCAATGGTAGCAGCTTCGGCGGCTTCATCCTCGCCATTGTCGCACATGTAAGGTCTGTCAGCGCGGTGTACCTTTAGCTAGTGTCTGACAGACACTCGTGTGGTAGCAGTGAGTGTGGGGTTGTTGCTGGCGTTATAGCTGTGCAGGTAGGTTACACCTCCTCATCTCCGCTCAAGTGAGCTCAGGACGGAGCCGGTCAGCTGTGGGAGACTTCTCTGAGTTTTGCTCAGCTTTTTAATCAATTATTAATATTCCTTTTAACAGTTTAACTGATAGTGTTAATTCTTATTGTCTGTTAACGGTTAATTATTAACATCCCTAAATTACAGATATCTAGAATTGGAGTTTCAGCTGGGTGAAATGACGTTGCAGATATCTGTAATTACGTCAGAAGGGGGCAGGATGGGAGGCAGAGGCTATTCAAACATGCTATGGCGCTGATGCACTGCAGGCGTATGGGTTTATGAGGTGTGTCTGCAGCCGATCTAGTTCGCCACATATTCCTTGATGATGAGCTCTTTTTATTTCACGGCATTTTCTAACACAGCGATCCCTGACTACTCGTCTCACAGCCGGCTGCACATAGAGACCAATGTTATGTGCTCAGCTCGGAGGACGGCTCGTTTAATATTAAGCTGTAGCTTTTGCCTACTTCACTACGGTTAGAAAGAGCTGTCGTGTGGGTTTACAATATTTTGCTTTTGATTTATTGATCCGGGAAGATTGCATCTGTGAATATGAACCCTTCAAGTTAGCTTCTGCTAACACCGTTCAGATGCTTTGTTGTGCCAATATCCAATGGGAAGCCTTGATGAGTGACTGACATGTTATTTAGGATAATCAGAACTGAATTGCAGATATCTATAAACTAGTCAAAATGCAATCATCAAATCTCCGATGATAATATATACGATAGTCAGGATTAGCTATTAAGTGTTAAAACTGCTTGCCACATTCCACAATGTGAGGATCTGTTGAAGTAGCACCGCTTTATTTAAAAAAAAAAAGAAAAGAGAAAAACAAGTGGCAGAATTGAAATGGCCCCATTATTATGACAACAGTTTGATCTTTAAGGTAACAAAAGAGCGAGGCCTCGATAAGGACCACATGGGACCTCTCCTGCTCCTCCTCCACCAGCAGCCATATGGACCGTACTAATTGTGTTTTACGCCGACCATTTTCACCGATCCATCGGGGACTTGTGGAAAGTGCTGTAGCTGTAATGTCACCAGCAGTGGGCTGGCTCATGAAAGAAACATTAGCGAGCGAGATGAGAAGACAGGAAGGCAATACACTGCGAGTCAACACAATTATTGATTTTATTCAAATGAAATCTCTGCTTCTCTGTTCTGAATCTGATGTTAGACGCCTTTTTAACGTGTGATTTCTATTATTTCTTTTCCCAGTTGCTATTGTCGGAGAGCAGTTCAGCCTCATGCACTTTGTCAAGTAAAATCTCAAATTCTAGGCGTAACGCCAATGTGTAAAGATGTTCTGCTCTTGTAATCCCATATAGCTCCATGGTTTATGTCATTAATTCACATTATGATTTTTCAAGGAGGTAGTTTATTCAGATTCGGACTAGCGCCACATTTAGCCAGCTGTAATTGCTCCACAGAGAAATCGTCTATTATCCATCGTTTTGTTTTTGTGACGACACAAATGCTTGAATATAAATGTGACATTCACAGTATTTGCTTTTGCCCTTCAGGCCAGGGATTGGTTGTAAAGCGTTTGAAGTGCTAACTGTGACTGAGGAAAATCAGTGTGTGTTTTAACGTTTTTTTCATAATATGCAATCATGAAAAGGGCACATCTATGGAAATTAGATCCTGTGGAGGAGGGGAGGGGCGCTGGAGTGGTGGTGACGGTGGAGAGACGGGGGTGGGGGGGAGTGTGTGTGTTTCATTGTGTCCCTGCTAACAGTTTTCTTGTAATTATTGAAATTGATGTTTGCTGCGAAGCTGTAAATCTGCAAGATCTCTTGTTAATAAAGCGGCAGAGGCAGCCGAGCCGTTAGGCTGGGAAATAAAAGGCAATCAAGCCTCCAACATCCTGTCCCTCGCCCCAAAATGAAGCAGCAGAAATCCTAATTAACTGAGAGGATGAGCAGCTCTTACTCCGGTGCTCGGCTAGTCGGTGCCAGAGCTAGCTGCTGTACTCTAATGAAGACGCTCTGCTAGCCGCCCGCTACGTCTCTCTCTCTCCTCTCTCTCTCTCTCTCTCTCTCTCTCTCTCTCTCTCTTCCTCCAGCCCTCTCTATCTGACTTGCCTGAGGTATTTTCTCCCCCTCAGCTTCCTCCTCCTTCCTTGTGAGTGAAGTTATGGATGTGACTGTTGCACTGATGGAGTGAGAGGAGCTTTGTTGCCTGGAGGTGTCTGGGAGTCCTGCACAGGAAATCGGTGAACTAGATGACAGCGTCTGTGCTTATTGCTGCTTATGTAAAGTGCTGCGAAAGAGAGAGAGAGAAAGAGAGAGAGATGGCATTGATCTCCTCCCATTGATTTCATAGATCCTCTTTAAGATGACAATAAAGTTGTCTTTCTGTGTCATCTTCAAGTGCTCCTTTTCAAATCAGCGATGTGGCAAATTACCGTACTGCTGTCATCAGCCGCCCATACTCCAGCAGCAATGTGTGATCATTTGTTGGAGTTGAAAGTCAGGTTAAATTTCGCTTTGCACACTTGTTTGTTTCAGCAAGTCTCTGAACATGCCGTTCATTGATATGCTGGTTATGTATTGCTGCTTTGGTTTTAAAAGTGCAGTGGGTAGAAATGGAGCAAATGTGACAGTAGTGCATGAGACAGGTAATCTGAAAGAAATCCTCTGTGTCCTCCGGTGCTCCTAAAGGCATCTGCCAGATGGAAAACAACCAATCAGAGCTGATCTGGAGTCTGTTGAGCAGCTGTCAGTCACGCACAAATTCTGATCAAACGTCAAACTAGTCAGCACTGATCAAATATGAATCAATATTCTGTTATTGTAATGTCTATTTCTCTCCTCAAATGTTTTCAGAAACATCTTGTAGTTACTGTTAAGCTGTAAAATGAGAATGTTTGTGACCCGGCAGCCATGTTGAGGAAGCACCAAGCACCGCCCACCAGCTGGAGCACAGCCAATAGGAACTGAAATAGAGAAACATCTTGTAGTCGTGTGTGTCTTGTAGTGTTGTCGAAGTTTAGCTGTAGTATTGTTTAGTTTTGCGTGAAGCCGTTCAGCGAACTACATCTCTCGTCTCAAACAACATACGTCACCAGCACTAGCTCGCTAACTAATTTAGCCATGACCTGGCACAGATGAAGTGTTATCTGACATGATGTGTTTTATCCAGTGACTCCTGGTCTTTTTATCAGCTGGGAAGAGAAAGAAGGATCAGACCCGTTGCTGGTGTGATTTCATCCCAGTAGGAAACACACAGGCATCGTAGCTTCAGGGAGAGAGATGTCGCTACTTTACTTTTGGGTGTCATCTTTCTAATTACATATTTACATATTTCTTCCAACAGTTTTACAACAAACTGAGACTTTCTTGACTTGCAAAATGATGTTTTAATTTGATAAAAGCAATTCAAACGGCATTAAAAAAAAATTTGTCTCTCTCCGTTGACTACCATTCATATTTTTTCTGGAACAAGGTCCCATGGTGGTCCACCGTAAGGTGCGGGACTTTGGCTCTCTATGACCTGTGATTGGTCAGAATCTTCGGTCATGGGTTTAAAGCCTGCAAACAGAGCCATGAGGAGGTGCAGAAGTCTATTTTTTTCTTGGAACACTTGAATTACAATATGCTGAAAGGTTGTTATGGATTTTTTTGGCCAATGATGCCAAAAATATACTGCCTACTGCCACTTAAACCAAAGCTCTTTGAATTTATAGACCTGCAAAGTGGCTTTAATAGAAAATAAGATGTGCTCAGTGTAGTGAGTAATACTGTGCCATAAGCCACGTCTTTGTTGTTGTGGAGGAGCGAGTGGTGATTGATTGTTTGAAACCTGAGCTCGCCTCAGCTCCCAGTCAGCTGCTTCTCACTGTTTACCTGTAAACTTGTCCTTTCTGCTTTGACTTTGTCTGTGGATGGCTGCAGAGCTCTCTCTGTCGCCTCTTCCCCCTCTTTGTTGTACCAAGCAGCCCAAAGGCCTCCAGGGATGAGCAGACAAATAGAAGACAGCGAAGAGAGGTGAGGCTCGCCCCCCCCTTCTCCCATCTATCGCTCTCCCTTGCGAGCACTCTGCCAGACAAGTTTCCAGGCACTCAAAAGCAGCAAATCGACTCACTGTAGGAATCACTGTCACTTAGCCGAGCTGGGGCACAGCAGCACACTAGGAGGCCAAATCCTCCTCCTCCTCCTCTCCCTATTTCGCCGCCTTCTCAAATGAAGAAAATGCTGTTTGGCATGGCATTGCTGAGGCCTGGTTTTCTGTGCTGATGAGCTTATTCCAGTCTATCCCCCACCCAAAAAAGCTTTCTTTTTGCCTCTTCAGGTCTACACCACTGGGGCGCTACTGATGACGACTTGATTAAGTGCTTGTGGAACAGGAATGTGATGGTGAGGAAATTTTTCCACCGCTTAATAAACTTGTGACAACACCGGTGTTACCGATTACACCGGATGTTTTACAAGGAAAGATGACGGTTGATATTTGTAGCAAACTTACTTGGATCTCTCACCCCGGGTGGTGGTGTGTCTGGCCTCTCCGGTAGAGCTTTCACTGCAGGTTTCCACCCGCCGGCTGTGACCACTCTGTCCTCCACACAGCGATGGCCTGATTAATGTTATAGCATTGGGTTTAGATCTGAAATACTGCCAAACAGGCACATTTGGTTTTTGCTTTGACACCAAATCCTCCTCCATCATCTGGTCTGTGAGCACTCCCTCGTCCCGTGTGTGAAATCTGATTCTGTACGGAGCATTTTTTGTTTGTAGTGTCCGTCATCCGACTTTGTATTGATAAAACATGGCGCTGATATGCCAGAATGAACTGGGCTTTATATCTGTAAAAAAAAAAAAAAAAAGCAAAGTGACAGTACACAACCACCGCATAACACCGGTAACACCGACTATTGTGGATGGATCTGTTGTGCAGTAGGGCTGCACAATTAATCGAATAATGAATTTTGGCTTTGGCATCTAAATTTAGCTTCCCAAAATTAAATGAACATGATCACATGAGATATTGATGTTTAAAATGCATACTCCAGATACATTCCCGACCCTGTAAATACTTGATTATGAAGTGCAGCTCAACTACATCATACACTATTCACTCATTCATTACAAGTCCTTGGCGTGACAGTTAGCTATCAGTATGGCTCGCTGGCAGTGACTGGGGAGGGATTGTTTTATTGTTGATATAAACACATCCTTTGTCTTGACTTATTTATATGTTGGCATTGGTGCCAGCTGCTCTTAATGTACTGTATACTGGTACCTGCCATTCTTCTTTGATTACTGAACAGCGCCGCACTTCTTCTATATTCTGCTAAACCTCAATAAAATGATTTGGATTTTAAAAATGCTTGTTCTGCTCATAGAAAACCCTATAGCGTTTCAATTCAACCCTTTCCAAAATTAACAGCTCACCACCAGCAGGTGTTTGAGATGTTCTGGCTTCACTTTTGGGTAAATCTTATCTATATAACCAATGTGTTTATGATTAAGAGCATAACGTTGATAATCTAACTCATATTGTTGCCAGTTTTGCTCTTGAAGTGAACCAGATTGAAATATTTAACTTCAAAATGTAGCTCACAAAGGGGTAAAGTAAATAGTATTTTTTTCCCATATTGCAATATACAGTATATAGCAGGAAACAATATTGTGCAGCCCTGATTTGTACATGAAAGCTTCAAAAGGCAACAGTTTATTGGCGTCAGTGGGCAAAAACTCCATAAAAACCTTTCAGCATATTGTAATCAAGTGTTCTGATGGAAAACTAGACTTCTGCACTTCCTCATGGCTCCGTTTTCACGCTCCTGTGACAGAAGACTTTGACCAATCACAGGCCATTTCAGAGAAAGCGTTTCCATTGGCTGTGCTCCAACTGGTGGGCGGTGCTTGGTATTTCCTCAGCATGGCTGTTGGGTCGCAAACTTTCTCGTTTTACAGAAAACAGTAACTACAAGATGTTTCTGAAAACATTTGAGGAGGCATTGCAGTAACAGAATATTGATTCATATTTGATCAGCGCTGCCTCGTTGGGTCCTCTATTTAGGACACAGAGGACCATGATTTTTCTCATGCACTGCTGTCAGGATATAGTGACTGTTTTATAAATATTACTTGTGCAAGAGTGCAATAAAATATGTTGTTGCTAAAATCAATAAATAATCATGATATCAATATTGATAAAAAATGTGATTATCATTTTGGCCATAATGGTGCAGCCCTAGTGAGCAGCGTGGATTTTGTTCGGGTTACACAAATCTGTTGGGGATGTTTTGTTTGTGCACAGATTTCCTGATTGTGATTGAGCACGAGGAGAACGCTGTCAGTCGCAGCCTTTATTCTTGGCACAAAGCAAACGATCTGCTCGGCACAAAGCCAGCGCTCGCTTGCAAAAAACCCCAAACGTAGTGAGCAGAGTAAGGTGGCGCGTGGCTTTCCTATCAGATGCATGCATAGGCACATGCACTCGTGTAATGAAAGACAAGAAATTCTCATGACAGCAGGAGGTTAAATTTCACTCCTCGGTGCGACGGCTTTGTCACAGGGAAGAGATTCACCAGCACCTCTGGCAGCCCTCACCTCTCCTCTGAGAGCCAGCAGTCCTCCCTTTCTTCTCCTTGTTTCCCTCTGTATTTATTTAGCACTCAGTCTTTTCCTCTAATCAACGACAGGCTTGTGAAAATCTCTACATAAAACAATGCTGCTTTATTTCTTCTTTCCCTCTCTTTCCCTCTGCCTGACTCTTCCCCAGAGTTTTTTGTCTTGCCTGTGCAGCTGCTGCTGTGAAGAGGATGACAACAGGCAGAGAAAACTAAAAGGACACGTCGTCTTTACCTCCCCCCCTCCTTTTCTTTTCCTTTTGTCTGTAAGCAGCTGCTTACATTACACAGGGCTCGTCCACCTTGTATTTGCTGTTGCAGAGAGATAAAGACGATGAAAGTGAAAAATATGTGTGACGTTCTTTGGGAATTTGGCTTAGGGATGTGGTGTGGTGTATAGTAGAGGTGGGAAAAATAAATTCACCTGTGTATCGCGATTTTGAAATAATGTTTTAATGTCAGGATCGATACACAGTATTTGCTTCATTTGAGTCTATGTGGAGCTAGAAAGAAGTTACTACTTTTATTGTTGTAGTCTGAGTAACATAACGTTGTATCCGTCAACCAAAACAAACTACAGCGAGCCGAAACGACTGGTGTCTGCAGTGATCCGACCTGCACCCTCACGTGTTAAATCCAGGGTAGTAAACACCAAACATACAGTAAAGGATGGGAACACTTTGGGTTTCACACATTACCAAGAAAAGCAGAGCTAGGCATCACAGCTAAAGCTGCACGCTAACTCTGTCATGGACAGGAAACACTTTCGTATTGCGGTAAGGAGCGGTGAAGCTGGCCGTCACTCTCATCTCTGTGGTCAAATGGGCCGACGCTACAACTGTGAAGTACCATATACTGACATTTATGTAAAAAAAAAAAAAAAAAAAATTAAAACATTTTTACTGGATTAATTTAGATATTTTCCAAAGTAAAATGAATATCCCTAGATTCTAGTGTTAAAAAAGTTAACAAAAATTACAATAAATCGTCATATCAAATAGAAATACTTGCATATTTAAAAATCACAAAATATATATCGAATCAGCACCCAACTATCATGATGGTATCGTGTCAGGAGATAGTTGCATCGTCCCGGCCCTAGTGTATAAGACGGGGGTCATTTTTTTTTTTTTTATTTTAGATTTGGGGGGCACAGGAATCAACAGGCGTGTTTTAATTGTTTGTGACACATGAAATGAGAAACAATGTGTGACTAGCAGACCCAGGAGATTACAGCCCAGCCAGCCGCTTAAAGGAGTGTCAGAGAGATGAATAACCACGTCGTTGTCTCCCTCCGAGCCGTAACCCTCACAAGCGTTTAGCCGGCAGTGATTTCTCCTCCGTTCACCTCCTCGACCTGCTCCTGCTCCTGTGGCGCTGCTGGTGGAGAAACCTCCCCCGCTTCTTGAATGAAGTGTGTGTTAGGGGTGTAAGAAAATATTGATACACAGGACTATCACAATATTATGTTGTACGTTGCCGTGTAGACTCTCCAAAATGCTGTTGATTGATTTTTAATTAACCACAATTTGGTCTTTTAGAGGTTATAGCGGGCGCAGATTTAAAGCTAGAGCGAAGGTATTAAATGAAATTGAAGGAATCCATTGATACCAAGCATGTGGCTGTGGCTCGTCACGCAGGAGGCTAAATAACACGCCAAAGGTATGCTAAATTATGACCATTTTCAAAGGGGTCTCTTGACCTCTGACCTCAAGATATGTGAATGAAAATGGGTTCTGTGAGTACCCACGAGTCTCCTCTTTACAGACATGCCCACTTAAGAAGAATCACATGCAGTTTTTTTGCATGCAGTATGTGTATATACTGTATATACAATATATATTCTGGTGTGTTCTTTATACTATGACAGTTTTCCAAAAATTTAATAAAAAAAAAATCTCAACCTCTATCACCTTGCAATTTTATGTTTTTTTAATATCAATTTATTGACACAACTACAAGAGAATACCCCCCCCCCCCCCCCCTCAGGGAAAAAGAAAACAAAAACAAGACCAAGAAAACCAAAAATAAGAACTTGCTTTTATAGGATACAAAGCAATAATGATTAGCAAAACATTCAGCACCAGCAAACACATGGATGTTTATAATGTGTCTTTGACCAGGAGAAATATACACACATATGCAGCATATACTGTACAATTTTTGCCCATTTCTGGCCTGGATTTTGCACTACACAACTCATTTTAGAGTGAATGGGGAATGGACTTGCTTTTATACAGTGTTTTTCTAGTCTTCCAACCACTCAAAGTGCTTTACACTACATGTCAGCAGTCACCCATTCACACACACATTCATACACTGATGGCAGAAGCTGCCATGCGAGTTGCCAACCTGCCCATCAAGATCTAATCTACAGCAATCTAGTGCAATTTGGGGGTAAGTTTCTTGCTCAAGGACACATCAACACGTGACTGGAGCAGCCGGAGATCGAATCACCGACCTTCTGATTGGTGGACAACCTGCTCTACCTGCTGAGCCACAGTCGGCCCATAAGCTGAACCGAATTTCAGCTTTGTTGGGGCACCTCTTGCCATGCGGTGTACAGGGGGGACCGAGCACCAGTTGGATGAATTTCTGACGTGAGAAATATTGGTCGGCCGACTGCAGGCTCTCACACAATTGAAGACGAGGTATGAGCTGATTCCCAAATGTCAGTGCCTGTTTTCTAGTCTGTTTACATTAACCAGAGCGTAGCTATCAAGATAACAATGTACAACAGATATAGTAAAACGTGGCTAGCTTACCTCCACTTCTCTCTGCGAAATGGACAAGCCATACTGTCCATGTCTTCCTTGTCACCTGCGAGTCCATATGCACTTTTTTTTTTTTTAGATATTTCAGCAGACAGGGTGGCACAGATGATCGAGGCAGCACATTTCAGCCTTGTTAACATTTGGACCCGTACAAACCTCTGCTAGCAAACATTACATTTCCTGCCTCTGAGTTTTCAAACAAATCTTTATTGACAACTGTCATCAGCCAGAATTGCCCACAGAATCTACTCATACAGTAGAAGTCGGAAGTACACAGCAACATTTCTAAAATCATACAGTGTATGCCCAGCTTTACAGTACTGCAATATATCCCAATTGTTACCCCTGTATCATTATACATATCTTAAAGTCAGATTCTTGCCAATACACAGCCCTAGTGTGTGTGTGTGTGTGTCTGTTCTTGTAGCCGTGGTTCTCTGCAAATCTCTGCAGCACCACCTGATTTGACTTGGTAATGGGGCATTGATGAGTCTTGGGGGAAATCTGGAAAAGGAGCACAAAACCATACCGCAAAAACCCACTGGCGGCAGTAAAGACAGCGTCGGGGGTTTCTCAATAGCAACTGACAAAAGAGGGTGAGGTGAAAATGGAGGAGTGTGGAGATATAGCTGTCATGTGTTGATGCCTACGGCCGGCTGCGGAAAAAAAAAAAAGACAGCTTTAGAGGTGGAAATGGGCCTCGGCACCCAGGCTTCAACTCGATTTGTATTTTTACTCCACTGCGCTGAAAAAGCTGCCTCTCTCTCCAGGACAGCAGGTTATTTACATCTTTAGCAGAGCTCATTGCTCACAGAATATTGAGTTCAGCGTGGAGGACATAAAAGGTAGCCAAGCCAGGAGTAGTAGAGGGAGATAAAAGCCGGATCGCTTAAGCACTCTGTGTTATTTGAAGCACATTTCTACTGCTGTTGATGTAGCCACTAGCCTAATAATTCATCTCGCCTAGTTTTTATCACTCTCACGCATCCGCCCACACACAGTAACTTCTCACAAACACAAATTCTCCTCTGCCGGCGAGGCTAGACCCCCTCTAATATAAAACAAGCGATTCAGAGATGAAATGCTCATCATTCTGCTGCCTCACCGCCTCGACCATCCAACACATGAGTAGCGCTGCGAAACAAAAAAGCAAAGGGGGCTGCCTGCGCCCAGCTCCCTCGCAGGGGCATCTTGTCTGTGTGTTATCACTCCAGCTAGTGCTGCAATTAATATTAATGTGCTTTAAAGCACGCTCCAGCAGCCCCGCTTCCCCCTCGCTCTCCCTCGCTTGTGTGTGTGTTTGCGACTCAGGAGGAAGAGAGCAATAAAGCCAGCAGGGATAAGAATCTAGGCAGGATATGACAGTCCTCATGTCAGCTGTCTTAGAGCTGGAGGGATATGTGGATAAAGACAAGGGATGAAACTGAATCCCAGGCAGACAGGCAGACAGGTAGCAGCGCGCCGTGTTGGTGCTGGTAGAGACTGACTGGCTGCGCACAGCCTGTTTATTTAGTCATGTTGTAATAATGCTTGACCTTTTCTTTCAAGTCCACGGCCTGACCTTTACCACCTTACTTAAATCAGTGTGTGTGTCTCACACACACACACACACATCCACAAAAGGAAACGAGCACCTCCTGTGCAGGGAGCTTCAGGGTCTGCCAACTCCACGAGTGGATTGTTCCAAATTAGTATGCATTAGGTGGTTAGTGCAAAGCATTTAATTATGCGAGATGGCACTAAACTGTCTATGTTATGATTAGCCCAACACGTTACAACCTTAATCTCTTCATTTTTTTTCCCCCCTATCTTTTTTCATGAGTGAGGGTGGAGAGGGGGTTGATAGGCTGGTGAAGGAGGATGATGGGAGTTGGGTGGGGGAGCGTCAAACATGCTCCCATATTCCCATTAGATGTTACAAGTATCTCTGCAGCCAGTGTTTTCTCCCTAGAAGGATTTTGATATTTTCTCGCCTCCCCCTGTGCGTGCTAGGGCCGGAACGCTACACCTATCTCCTTTTTTAACACTAGACCATGGGAAGAAGTTGAATCATACACTTCTAGGGACATTTACTTTGGAAAATCTCTAAATTAATACAGTAAAACTGTTTGATTTTCAGCATGTATGTTATGTAAGTCAAATATATCAGTCATTATCAGGCATTAGTTATTACATTTTTTTCCAGCAACCCAAAAATCAAAGAATCCCCTCACACATTAGTGGTGTTTTCTTTTTAATTTATAAGGGACATATCTTTTAGACTTCTGGTGAATATAATCCAATCAGTCTTATTTCCATATATCTGTTTTGAATAATTCCCTTTGTTAACACACTATTTTGAAAACTGGATGCTTCTGCTAGCTTCTCCAAGTCCGTCGCCAGCTCTCCCGCCACCTTTGTTCTCTTTGTACATCCACTGTCGGCTCCATTGTATTCGTTTGAACACATTTAACATAAATGTCAGTATATGGTGCTCTACAGTTGTAGCGTCGGCCCATATGACCACAGAGATGAGAGCGACGGCCGGCTCGACTGCACTTTACTGCAATACGATAACGTTTCCTGTCCATGACAGAGTTAGCATGCAGCTTTAGCCGTGATGTTTAGCGTTGCTTTTCCTGCAATGTGTGAAACTCAAAGTGTTTCCATACTTTACTGGTTGTGCGAGAGTGCAGGTCGTATCCACGTGGATCCTCCTGTTTCGGCTCGCTGCTGTTTGTTTTGATTGACGGATATGGACCGGATATGATGCCACATTACTCAGACTACCACAATAAAAGCAGTAACTTCCTTCTACCTTCACATAGATTCAGATGAAGCAAATATATTGATTCTGGCATTAAAAAAATCTATTTACATAGCATTACATAGTAGAATTGTTTTTTTTTATAAGTTATAGTTATAGCTAGCTAAATATCTCTGCAGCCAGTGTTTTCTCCCCAGAAGGATTTTGGTATTTTCTCCCCGTGTGCCCCCACATACTTTGTCAGACGACACTGATTCAAGTCGCTTCCTTTTATGTGCGCACATCCCCGCTCTCTGTTTTCACTGCTTTTCATGGTAGGACAGGCTGTTTTAATCTTGGGCAGCAGGCGGCGGCGGCAGCGTTGGCAAAAGCAGCCGGGGCAGAGTCGGTGCGAGCCTATCGGTCGCTGCAGTGGAGCCCCAGCAGCTCCCCGGAGGAGCCCATTATACAGCAGAGATATCAAACCATGAATCATTTACGCCAGTCCTCCCCCTCCCCTCCCTCCTCCTATACCCCTCGCAAGCAGCCTTGACGCCCGGCCGGCCGCCTGCTTGCTGCTGTCTGCATCTTTAATGAATGATTATTGCGTTTCATAAACATGGGCTGCAGTAATTAAAGTATTATTGATCCTTTCCATGTTGGCTCCAAGGTGGACAAATAATGTTTTTTTACCTTCCTCTTCACACATCTTTTTTTGTCACTATGCTGGATAGAAAAAGTCCCTCTAGGAACAGCAGACGGTGATTTATATAGCCTGACGGTGTGATTTTTTTTTCCCCCTTCCTGTTTAGGCATTTCATTCAGGGAGGAGGGTGTTAATACAACAGGGTGGGGTTCTCATTGTGGTGTTTTTGCGTAAAAAGTGTAGGGACAACGGGGGTTAATGTGCTGGAAAAGAGTGATTTAGGTCAGTGGTCGTGTCTGCATCTGTCACTCTGACAAGCTTGGCGCTTTAGGAGGCTGCGCTGCGTTTGAATAAAGGACAAAGTGAGAGACAAGCGAGGAGAGAGCCGGCTCTTTCAAATGGAAAAGAGGAAAACCTGACTTGACTGTGATTTGTGCTCTCAGCGACAGGCGCCGTGTTACAAGCAGCCGTTTGATATAAACCTAATCAGTTTCACCTCTTTATTGAGGATCAAGACAGTTAAAGCCTCTGCAAATAAGTGCATGTCTCCCTGCTTCCCTCCATCTGTTTTTCCTTCCTCCTCAGCTCTCCCTGCTGTCACTTCTCCTGGTCATTTCTCCTCTTCTCTCTTCCCACTTTCACTACGCTCATCTTTCTCTACACCGTGTTTCCTCATCCGCCCTCTCCCCCTTTTTTCAATCAGGAGTGCACTTCAGTTTCTGTGTAAATATCACAATCACCGATGAGGAAAAAGTGCTGGCATCTCCACAAGGGGGATTAGAGGAGCCATTTTGTGTATCACTTATTAATGTGTCCATCTCTCCTTTTTGCAGCTATCTCCCCCTGAGCTGTATGGATTGTTTCCTGTCATACAGGCATAAATCTATTTGCAGCACATTTTTATCTCCATAATTGTTCACAGAGTTTAGCAGTAAAATTTCACTGTTGTAATAAACGTCTACACTCCAATGAATTTCTTACCTCTGAGGATTTTGATGAATTATTTTTATTCACAGCTGTTGTTTTTCCTCTCTTCACAAAAAACTGCTCAATAACATCATCATAAAACAATGCCGCAGCATAAAGACGTGACGATCACATTGATCCAGCCATTAAAAGTCTGTGATAGCCTGTTTGAACTAGCCCGTGCTGATTGCTAGCCGTCTCTTGCCGCCCTGCGGCTCGTCCCTTTTGTTAGCGAGCCACATGGCTCTCTACAGGGCTTAGTCTAATCAGCGCTAAATATTCAGCGGTAGCCCGTAGCCTAATCAGCCAGAGCATAATCATTGTCAACCAATTGCATTCCTCTTGACCTCCCAGATGGAGGTAAACTGCACAGCCTCTCCATAGCACCGCCTCAATTACTGCAGCAGTAATGGTGATAAAGAAAGACCACGGGCTCAAATGAAGATGGCTGATTGATGTGGACACACATGGCTTATAATTGGATTATAAGGAAGGACGTTAGGGGCGTCGCGGCGGAGCGGGGATCCTAAACACGCACCAGGTATTTAGTGATTCACCCCGCCTGCCTCCTCATCTAATAATGCAGTTGTGCATCACAACAGTGTCCTCAGGGGTCTCTGCACTTTGAGCGCAACCCTGCTTGTCCTCCCTTGTCAGAGGGTGTGTGTGTGTGTGTGTGTGTGTGTGTGTGTGTGTGTGTGTGTGTGTGTGTGTGTGTGTGTGTGTGTGTGTGTGTGTGTGTGTGTGTGTGTGTGTGTGTGTGTGTGTGTGTATAAAGTAAAATGCTTATGTGAGCTGCCAGTAACTGGCTCTCTTATGCTAGTAACAGCTGTGAGGTCAGAACAAAAAGCTGTCTATTTGCAAAGCAGCAGCAGCTCCTCGTCCTCCTGTCCAACACACACAGATATGTCTATCCTACAGTTGCTGCCCTGACGAACAAGTCCAATTAAAGCTTATTTTCAGTACTCATTGTTATTATTATCACAATCTACCTGTATACTGCTGTAGTGGGAGAGGTGTGTTTCCTTCAACACTAACGTTAAACTTTCAAAGCCTTCTCTGTGCCGCCAGATATGAAATCCTGGTAAGGAAATACAAAATCTTTTATTAGGGCTGTCAAAGTTAACACCATAACATGTTAATGCAAATTTGTTTTTGTTATATTTCATAATATTACACAAAAACCTAATAAATCCATTGGTAACCATGTGATACTAACTTGTCATGAAGGAGGGTAAATAACTCTCCAAACTTGCACTAAATTTTGTCGAGGAAAAACTGTCATGTCCATCTTCAAAGGGGTCCCTTGACCTCTGACCTCCAGATATGTGAATGTAAATCTCCACTGTGAGACTAATAAAGGAAAATCTTATCTTATCTTATCTTATCTTAAATGGGTTCTCTGGGTCCCCACCAGTCTCCCCTTTACAGACATGCCCACTTTATGATAGTCCCAGTCAGTTTGGATCAAGTCATAGTCAAGTCAGCACTCTGACACACTGACAGCTGTTGTTGTCTGTTGGGCTGCAGTTTGCCATGTTATGATTTCAGCATATTTTTATGCTGAAGTCAGCACCTGTGAGGTTTTTGGACAATATTTGTCATAGTTTGTGTTGTTATTGATTTCCAATAATAAACATATACATACATTTGCATAAAGCAAGCATGCACACTCCCATGTTGAGTAGTAACTACTTGATGAATCTCCCTTTAAGGTGCTTGTGATTAATTGCGTTTGAGTATTTTAATTGATCGACAGCCTTAGTTACAATATTTGCTGATATCACAAAGTCTTCCACCATGATACGATTTTGATTTGATTTAATTTATTAAACACAATCAGGTGCACTTATATCAGTTCACACAAAGCAGCTAAAATAAGATTTGACAGTTTCTTAACTGAGCTCTTCCAGATTTTTAAATTATTCTTTTTAATAAAAACAAATAAATATAAAGTCAGAATTTCAGAATAAAGGCGTATCTTAAAGATGATATGTATATATATATGTATTTTCACTTTGCATCAGTGGTATTGGATCATTGATCATTGACCATTACACATTAAAAACATTTATCATCAATTTATTATCAAATGAAATAGAGAAAATAAGCAAATCTGCACCTTTGAGAAGCTGCAACTGGAAAGTATTTTTATTTGATTAGTGAATTATATGATTTACTTATAATAAAATAGTAATTTCTAATGACTAATTGGTTTATGAACAGAAGGAGGAGCTGGTCCTGTTGCTGGGGAGGTTCAGCCCCCCCCACCCCCACCCCCCACCCCCCCCGGTTGTCAGCCTGCTCTTCATTTATTTCTGTTTATCCTAATGGGGAGCGCTAAGAGAGGGATGTAATTAATTGACCCTGGCAGCTCAGAGGGGCTGTGGTCGGGTCCGGGAGCAGGTGCTGACTGTGCTGCCCGCCGTCCCTTTCGCTAGCCCTCATCTCAGTGTGCATATCTTCACCGAGTGCCTGGCACTCCCCGCTGACCGATTGGCTCTCGGTAAGTGCAATGATGCTGGATGCCTGAGCCTGCGTGAGCGGCATAATACCGACTAATGCCTGAAGGAGTGCTCTCCCCGTTTCTATCTCGCCTCTCCCCTCAGCTGCTGCTTAGCCAAGCCTGGCCGGTGCCGAGCAGAGCTGAGTGCCTTCCCTTTCTACTCTCACTCTGCTCTGCCTGGCAGTTTATTAAAGGGAATACTAGCTTTTTCCTCAAGCCCGGGCGTTTGATTTTCGACAGCAGCAGAGGCTGTCATGGCAGATAAAAGGCAGCGGGCCCCAGAATTACGGCGCACACAGCATCTGTATTTACTGCGTCATTCTGCCTGCCTCTGACAAGGGAGGAGGAGGAGAGGAGGAGAAAATGGAGGACAGGCTGCTGCATTCATGTGTCTTTACATTGACATGTCTCATCAGGGAAAGAGGTGGACAGACCGTCTACAGTGAAGCCAATTCAAGCCATCAATCAGCCCTTTTCAATACGCCTGTCCAGCACACTGTTATACTCGCATAAAGACGGCAGTATTGCTGTAATAGTGGGGTGATTGTGGTGTGTTGGCTAAAAATGTCAAGAAAGCACTTTCGTTATTTTGACTGTTATGATTTTGTGTTGCTTTGATTTTTGCTTTTCAAATTAATAAGATGCATCATATCATCATAAATGCGCTCTAAGAGGAAAATGCATGGGAAAACAGATAATGTCCTGGCATAAAATTACCAGCACATTCTCACATTTTCCAGACATTTTCTTCAACCCTGAAATGGAAATTTCTGTTGATTTACAGGATGTCCTCTGTACCAAAACAGGCACTTCTGTTAATCCGAAGACAGAAAATTCATACCTAGCCAAATAGCATCCTCAAGGGAAAATAGATGCTAACGCTAGCATTTGTGTGTTACCTATCACTCTTTTAGGACCACCTGAGGCTGAAACTAGGGCCAACTCTACCTGACGTCGACTGAAGTCAAACATTGGTAAAACATAAATTACAATACCAAACTCTTGTTAATCTCAAAATGAGTCAGCAAAAATATTCCTGATGTATCTGATAACAATAACGGTCGGCAACAGCTGAAGTAAACAACAAAACAGCTTTCCAGCTAAAACGATACAAAGCTAACGTTAAGTTCTTTACATAAATCATTTTGGTTAGACATTAATTGTTGATTGTTTTTAACCACAGAAGTGTAAGAAAGGTTTCTCCAAATCTGAAAAATACAGCTTGTGGAGGTTCTTGTTTCCACAATGCATTGCTTATTTAAAAACACAGAGGTAGGTGGTTAATGGTTATTTTGGCTGTGACCCGGGTCTGAAATTAACACCCACCACCTGCCAAATGCGGATAAATTGTTGGCAGTGGCTGATAAAATCTTCACAAGACAGGGAAACGCTAGGTATGGGAACAGAGAACGGGTTCCTAGTTGTCTGGATCCTTGGCATCTCATGTCTCCGTGTCTGTTGATTCCTCTTATTGATGCTCTGCGACAGTTATGTATGCACAGTGATGCATACAGTGATGCATACACAAGCTGTATCATGTTTCAGTTTGTTTAGCTTCAGAGCCACGGCAGAGACAAAGCAAAGTGCTCAAAAACATGGCACTACAACTAATAAACCCTGGGGGGAAGCACCCTATTCATTCCTTGATAAAGCTACACTGTGAACAAGTCTGTGTTGTAATCAGCAGGAGGAGAGTCAGTAATGTTACCTGTTAGCAGCTGGTGGGCAGCACAGTCCTGCTAACGGAGCTACTGACGTTAACGGAGGTTAACTCCTTATGGTGCAGTCAAGCTCCTCCCCCGTGCTCTTTTAGGATATAAAAAGTATGATCAGCAAAACAGTCAGCAACAGCCACTAGATATCTACAGTGTGTCTTTGACCAAGAGAAATATACTGTATATATACACTTATGCGGCACATATATATCTATACAGTATGCACAGACCCAAATGCACCTATATACCTACAGAAACACCTTAGGCCATTCTCGATAAATAAGAAAAGGTAAATTCTAACTTAATCACTATGTGTTCAAATGTAATCTCGTAAGTTTGAGTTTTTGGCAAGAATCTTGATTAAATCCAGTTGTTTGAAGGAGATGTTTTCACAGCAATATAAAATAAATATTAGAGAGGGAATTATGACCTGTTTAACTTCCTAACACTAGCTTGAAGCATTTTATAATATATAATTAAAACTGATGTTTTTTAATCAAAGCATTTATTTCTTAATCATTTGAACTGGGTTTTTATGCAAATAACCACTATAGATGACAATAACAAAGTACAGTACAGCACTGTGTAGAGCACCCACCCACGCTTGAAAAACAGGGCTCCCCCTGAAGCTACGGTGTAATTTGAACACTAGAACTCACCATGCATATCATGTTTTTGTGTAAAATATTTCAAACATTGACTGACATCGGATCTAGAAGTGGGAGATCAAATTGGTGAGCGGGAGAAGAGTGAATTTCGGACCTTGGCTGTAACTGATTCCTCAGATGTTCGCCACTTGTAGTTAATCAGATAATTGGTTCAAATGGTTTTATTTTGATTTCAGTTTCTGAAAGGCGTTTTCTCTCAAAGCCTCGCCGTGACTTAACAGAGAGATCCATTTTCTTGGCAGTATCCCTCACCGAGGCTGTGGGTCATGTTAATTTTTCATCGGCATCATTTTCATTGAGCTTTAATTAACACAATGAGGATTCAGTGTCCTCCAGTGTCGTCCGCTCAGACAGCTAATACAAACTCATTAGCCATTAACTCCCAGCAACTCAAAAACAAAATGTTATTACGCTGTTTACTGTTATATACTGTATATATTAGAATTGATTATGCTGATGTATTCATCCACATAAATTAAGGTTTTCAGATCCTGTAGGCCATTTCATCTGAGGGCCAAAATAAGCCTTTATTTAATACAATAGAATCCTGGTGCTTAATCTGCTTCAGCAGCATTTCGAGCAACCAGCTGTCTGTCTTCTTCATGCATCTCGATGCTCTCGCCCGTGGTGACAGCAAGAATAATGTATTCATGGCGCTGCCACAGTGAGAGGCATTGCTTTACCTTTGCTTAATTGAGGGGAAACTCCCCTGACACCTGCTTAGTGCGGCGCTCGGCTAGCAAAGCGGCCAAACTCAACCTAGGAGCCGAGGCCACTGAACCCTGACAGAAATAACACAACCAGAGACCACCCAGGGCCCGCCGAGGAAAGGAATGATTTAATAATGCTGATGAGATATTACGCCAGCCCTCCCTCCACTGTCTCCCTCTATCTCCCCCTCTCATTACCTCTTACCTGGGGAGGGAGACGGCTCCGACTCTGTGCCTGGAGGTGTGTTGAGTTGGGGCTGCTAAATATTTTACACCCTAAAGAAGTAAAAGAAAAAGAAGCAAAAAGAAGGGCGAGAAAATCAGTGCAGAGGGTTTTGACATGGATTGTGGAGGTTAGGGAGTGTAGTCAAGGGCAGGCAGGGCAGGCTTGTAATTGGCTGACACCAGCGGTGGATTCGTGTGTGTGTGTGTGTGTGTGTGTGTGTGTAGTCAGACAGTATAGACTGAATACTGTAAAGATGGTCATACACTGTATGATTTTAGTCCGTTCATTTCTCATTTTAGAGTCGGACCGAATTTCAGCTTCGTCGGGTGTCGTTTGCAGTGCAGTGCACAGACTAACATACTTGCCAACCCTCCTAATTTTTCAGACGAAAGCAAAATGCCCCACAGTGAATGTTGATCTCAAGTACAACAGACATTATTTTCTCTGGCTGCGATACCACCACCACCCCTCCTCTACCTCCGGTCCCATCTGAGACGCAGCACGACAGCTCCACTGAGCTCCTGCCTCGTTTTTTAATTGTCCCATGCCCCAGGGGCTGCTGGGAGCTAGCAGGGCGGGGCTGAACATTTCCTCCAGGGGGGGTTGAGGAGAGGTGGGTGACAAGAACACTGGCGGTGTCAGGTGCAGGTGGGGAGAAAAGAGATGGAGAGGTTGCTGACAAGCTAACCGTGGGGAGCCGAGTAGTGGGAAGCCACTCACTCAGATTGGAGAGGAGAGAGAGCTTTATATAAGAGGAGAGCACACAGGAGGCATCCGTCACCACCACACTCACCGATACATATTATTCAGCTGTTATCAGCTGCTGTACTAACACGCACCACTGCTACAAATGTATGCAGGGAACACAATGTGGCCTTGGTGGTAGAACAGCAATAGATTTTTTTGCGCTGTGAATGTTAGCAGCTTTGTTCGCCGTTTTGTTGTTGCAGGAGAGTGTTGTCTCCCTTTGTCTAGTTAATTCATGGTCCAGCACCTCGAATGGTCTTCAAAACATCATCCTGGTCACATTTTAAATCACACCAGCCTGCTTGATAACCGATTAATGATTTAAGTAAATTTTAAGCAAAAATGCTAAACAAATGATGGTTCCGGCTTCTTAAATGTGAGATGTTTCCTCTCCTTGTCTTACCATCAAGGCCGTAGTCAGGATTTAGAAATTAGTGAGGTCCAGAATCTTTCTTTCAACCCCCTGAAATCTACAATAGACCTGTTTTGTCCTTTTTAGGGGCGTACAGGGGGTCTTTAGGGGGAGATAGCAGGTCAGCACATAGAGGTGGTGTAGATCATCTGAACACTGGGAACCTGTGTTTAAACCTTATGATAGAAGTATATGATGTCCATTCCCATGCTCTTTTATGTCTCTTAAGTTGTTGCAGCAATTGTTGGGTTGATATCATTTGTTACACAGATTTGGTGCTAAATTTAATCATTTTTTTACATATCGAGAATTGATAAAATAATAATAATCCCTCCAAAATACCACATTAAGACACCAAGACCTTGAGGAACACCAGAAAAAAAGTCATACTCTGATTTGGTATCAAAATCTTTTGACATTTAGAGATTTTTGCAGGAAGTGCATTTTATTCTACCCAGATCTGGTCTTATTTTACCCAGATCTGGTCTTATTTTACCCAGATCTGGTCTTATTTTACCCAGATCTGGTCTTATTCTACCCAGATCTGGTCTTATTTTACCCAGATCTGGTCTTATTCTACCCAGATCTGGTCTTATTCTACCCAGATCTGGTCTTATTTTACCCAGATCTGGTCTTATTCTACCCAGATCTGGTCTTATTTTACCCAGATCTGGTCTTATTCTACCCAGATCTGGTCTTATTCTACCCACGGTCTCATGCGGTCTCTGCTCGTGGTCCATGGGTCTTCTGTACAGTACTGGTCCAACATCCTCAAACTCTTTCTTTATGTGAGTTAAGATGTAAACGGTTATGTCAGTTTCTTCAACGATGTAAATCCAGTTTGGCTGTGGTGAAAAGAGGTGAAAAAACAGTAGGCTAAATATAAGAAAAAACTAATTTTTTGTCCAAATATTCTTCATTAGCGGTCCAGGTTGCTCGACAATTGGCTACAGTTCACTCACAACTGAAAACAACAGCATGGCTGTTATTATTAACTCTGAATTAATCACACTACATTTACATTATGGGGCAGGTTGCTCCTCCCAAAACACATGTAGGCCTATAAATCGTTTTCCATTCAGTTCAAATGTCCCCGTACGATGCCAAGAGAAAGAAAAGAAGTAGAATCACGTTTTAAGCAGTCTCCCTTTTAATTTTGTAATACTGTGATATAATACTGTCTCTACAAAAACAAAATGAAATATTGTGATATACATTTTGGTCCTATCTCCCACCCCTATAAAGTTGTCATATTTTGTTCTAGCACAAGAAAAAAATCAGCCTGTCCTATAGTCTACTGTGCATGACATTATAACTCTGCTGATATAGTATCCCCTTCAGACCGTCTGACAGTCAAATAACCTCGTTATAAATGAATATTCGATTAATTGAGAAAATAATTTGCAGATTAATTGATAATGAAAATAATTGCATGTATATTTGCAGCCCTGGATGTGACTGTTATCAGCTACATCCACATGGCCTGAAGCAATCTCACAATTGACCTTATTCTACATGCATATTTTTATTAGCTGTTTATGTAGGTTAGTAATTCCCATTTACATGCTACCAGCAATAGCCCAGTTAATATCATTAGATGCCTCCTCCACATTATGTTGCAATGTTTTCTTCCAGTAGCCTCATACCACGTCTCTTTATCATGTTGCTGCTGTGTTGTAGCCTCTGTACAGATTGTGGAATAGCTCGGTGCTTTGTACTATTCATCCTGCAGCTACATGAAAGCTGAGTCAGATGGTAGAGTGCCTGTTTTATCAAGCAGTTCTCCAAAATGCTGTCAGAGCTCTGATTGTGTGATTCATCACTCCATTTAGGTGTATCTTAAATGCTGTTGACTAAAGCAATTGGATTGCATGTCTTAATGTGATTATGCCTTCTCTGAATATGGATATAAATATAGGCTAATTGGAACATGGTGATTTATAATTCTCTCAATTGGGTAAATTATTGAAAAATTGCGGTCCTTGTAAACATATTCGTTGAGTGTTTTTAATGAAGCGTCTGAACAATAGCGGAGCTGTTTAGGGCTGCCTGAATGACACGTTGTGCAGCCGAGAGGAAGCAGCAGCCTGCTTTTGGGTTTCGCTCTTCCTGCGTTGCTGTCGCAAAGACGTCATCCAGCCAGTCACGCTGGGGTCAGAGGCTCTGAAAATAGCCCCAAAGGGATCCAGGCTGCACTGATAGCATATCTGCTGCTAACGCTGAGATGTTATCCAACTGCAGGCTCCCTCCCAGCTGCTTGGGATTGTTTTGCAGTACCTCACGCAAAGATGGAGTGGAGCATTACACCTCTGGCTCTGTAACACTCTCTGCAGACACACACACTTACTGAAACCTGCACAAACATGCATACACACACTGCTTATGTTTGTCTTTGCATATACAGATCATCACACACATACCCATATAGTGGGGCAGATTGGCAAACTAATAGTGCATTTTATGGCTAAAGCATGAAAGTGTTGTATAATTTACTCCAAAATTTTATTGCAGATATGGAGGCAATTTGTATTTGACCTGTGGTGACTTTGAGAGGTCATTGATTGTTTGTTTTTTTTAGTTTTTGTCCCAACACTGTCCATTATAAACATGTATATCTTTGCCTAAATTTAATTTTTGTTCTAATAAGATTAAAGAACCAATAACCTAGATCTGGTCTTATTCTATTCAGATCTAGTCTCATTCTACCTAGATCCGGTCATATTCTATCTAGATCTGGTCTTATTCTACTTAGATCTGGTCTTATTCTATCCAAATCTGGCAGTCTTCTATCCAGATGTGGTCGTCTTTTAGCCAGACCTGGTTGTCTTCTACCCAGATCCGGTCTTATTTTACCCAGATCCGGTCTTATTCTACCCTGGTTTGTTACATGCATAATAATGTAATACGAGGACGAAAATAAAACATAATTGATGTATACCTCTGTTGTAGCTGAGAAGTGAAAAAATTTAAATTTAACTGCCTGAAATTTGCTCACCATCTGCCTAGTCCTAGAGGTTACATCTGATATGCTTCGCATCTGAAAATAAACTGGAGAATTTTTAGTCATAAAATGTACGATACCGTCCATATACGAGTTTACCTGCTCCACTAGTATGTGACCACGCACTCACATCAAACCAGATTACGCTGTCACGGCAGAAAGCTCCGTCGCGGCTGCACAGGCAGGATGGCTTTTTCACAACGGGTCAGAGTTGACTGCAAATTACAGCTGGTGGCCGACCAGGGCCGCTGATGGATCTCAATGCACTCTGTGTGTTTACCCACATACACCTGCACAGCAGCACAGCGGAGAGCACACAGCCATTTTGTAACACCTCAAGGAACCCTCTCTCCTCCCTCTCTCCCTGTATGAGGAATAGATGAGGTGGTGCCATTAAGTGAATTTGCTGTTATTTCCCCAGGCTCTTAGCTGAAGATGTCAAACCTCAGCCAGCGAAGCAGCCAAGGATGACTGCCGACTCAGGCACAGACAAACACACACACACACAAACCAAACTCCCCGCCACGCAAATGATCAGCTTTCATGCTTGCTTCTGTGTAATTTATCAAATTGCTTGGGCATGTGATGAATGGGCCCAGATCTCAAAAGGAGAAAAAGACATTTAGTTTGCATTAGGTCGCTGTTATGCCCATGTTTCAGCTTAGAATTGAATTACAGTAAATTGTAAACATCATATTCACATTTTCTGAAATAATATTTCAGTAGGCCTAATTGCTTTGTAGTTTCACAGACTTAACACTTAAGCAGTTACTCAAGTGGGATCAGTATGGTTAAACAAAAACTGTTACACTATGTACTACTATATTATCTTTGCATGTGGCATGAACAAGTAGGCTTAATGTTCTCGACGCTCACTAGTGTTGCACCATATACCAATACTAGAAAGGTATTGTGATACTCTGCCGTTAAAAACGATACGATACCCTGTTTTATTAGTACCAATACTTCAAGAATGACGGTGTTTTAATACGAGCCGTGCAGTGCTCTGCTTAGAGGAAGCCATCAGGATTGGGATCAGGGCTCTCTCTTAATACAACCTAAGCTTTGGTTAACCTCCTGCGCCCTAGCCCTATTCCATAAAACGCCTACAATAACTACCCATAATTATTATTATAATCAATACCACTTCCATAACCATGCAGCGTATATGCATATATTTGGTCCCATTTGAAAGGTTAGAAGCTAAGGAATATGAATAAGTTGTAAGTAAACTAAACTTTATTACCATGAAGATTACAATGGAGAAGCAACAAAAAAGAAAATTAGATTTTGTTTTATCCTCATGTAGTGTAAAATCTGAATTTCAAAAGCAATATCCATATCCATACCATGAAAACCACGATCCCATAGACAATGATGCCCCTGAATGTATTCTACTACAATCCGACTACAACTGTAACTATATGCTGGATGAAAATACACTAAAATAAAACATTTATGATGCATTTTGTAAAGATATACTCAGGCACACTCCATGTTTTGGTCATGTTCATTGTTCATATATTGACTGTTTACTGAGAGGTTTACTGGAAAATATGCGCTCCATAAAACTAATATAATCTCTAATCACTAATCTAATGGGTATTTTTTTTTTCTTTCAACTCTCATCCCGTCCCCAAATTAATTTTCATCTTCCCCAATCCTATTTTTTCGGCCCCTGGATGACGGAATGTCCTTAAGTTCGAGCCCTGATTTGATCCCGCAGGAGCAGAGAGTTATAACTTTGCTGTTGGTGGAGCAAGCAATCAAAAACTAAACTGTGGTGATAACCAAACGGACGAAGTCAACAAGCGAAGTTGAAAAGACGATTAAAGCAGGTCATGAACCGCTCACTGGCTGCACAGTCCCGCTCCGAGCTGGTGTCTCTGTCAGCAGAACTCCCTTCAAAAAACGAAGGAAATAAGAGCGTGGCTCTGATCACCGGTCAAATGTTAGATTCACCATCTTTTCTGAGTCTGTCCAAGCATCTCCTGTAATTCAACAAACACATAATCCACCAAACAGCATGTGGTAGTGTTATTTTACCTTGTTTCTCTGGAACGTGAACTGCACAGAGAGGAAAAGCCGGTGAGAGTCTCCTCCTGGCGAAGCGGCGGTCCGGCTGCTGCATCGCCGCACCGCCACTCACAGTTCACTGGTGGACGGATAGGCATGTTGCCGAGGTTCGCCGTTTCAAATGCAGTAGTGGAGGTGCATCTTCTGAACTCTTGCCTCAGCTCCAGCACCGACATCGCACCGGGCTGCACTGTGATTCATTTATTTCTCTAACTGGACTTATCTCTTATTTTCTTTTGGGCTAAAAGTTGCGCTGCTCATCGTTTGGACCTGTTAGAGCCCCGCAAACCAAACAGCATCGACTGCTTTCCGTTAATATATCTTCAGCAGGAGACTGTGTTGATTCACCCGTTCACCGCACACACAAATGCAATTGTGAAAATAAATGCACTAAACTAAGGCGAAGGAAACTAAAAAATAAAATGAAAAGTTAACTAATACAACAAGTTGGGCAAGCTAACTACACCTAACTAGCTAACCAGCTAGAGAGGAAAACTGACAGACTGAAACGAGCATGAGTGCGCCTACAGCTTGGAGGATGACCTTTGACCTGCAGCTTCTACTATAGTCATACTTGCCATTTAACTTTGAGCACAAATTAAGTTATTTGTCAAAAAAAAAAAAAAAAAAAAATAGGCAAACAGTGTGGCTAATCAAATTAGTCACTTAGCATATGTCAGTCTGCTGTTCATAGCCCCCCACTGGCTCCCACATCCCACATCAAATTCAAAACCCTGTTGCTCGCTTACAAAACAGCAACAAAAACAGCTCCCGCCTACCTGAACTCCGTCATCCAGGTCTACACTCCCTCCCGCCCACTACACTCGGGTGCCTGGTACCCTCATCACAACAGGGCCCTAAGTCGCTAGACTCTGCTCCTCGGTAGTCCCCTGATGGTTGAATCAGGTACCGAACTCCATTCGATTGGCAGAGTCCCTTTCCAGAGACCCAGCTGATTAGGATATTCATGATGATGATGACATCTGCCTCTATCCACCCTGTGAACTGCCTGTTAGCACATGTCCGATCGGACTTGAGGCTGTCGGCACTTTCTCACGTTTTTCCCTCCTATCTAGAGCCTTGCTTGTGTTGTGAGAATTCTCAGATGTACGTCGCTTTGGACAAAAGCATATGCTAAATGAAACTGAAGAATTAGTCAGGAAATGACTCAAATAAATATGAAATGTAACAGAAGTGCCAAAATACACTGGAGGGAGGCTTTAATGCTCTCTACATTTTCTCACAAATGCCTGCGCTCACACATCGTTACTGTAGAAGAGGCTGCTTCTCTCCTGGAGATTTGTCACACTTCCCCATTGTATTACACATCACCTCTCCTTCACACTCCAACCCCTCCTCCCCTCTTTTCTTTCGCTCCCTCCCCTCCCTTTCCTCGCTCCCTAAATCATTTCTTTACGTGTGTGGGTGCCCCCTCTCGCTGTGATTCTGATACTTCATAACGGCGGGAGGAAATTGAGCTGACCTTGAGGCTGCCGAGCTCCTTTATAATGCTGATGTATGGGGCTGTGGGCACAGGCAGCCAGTAAGTGAGAGGCATGTTTTTATTTGCCGGGGAGCGGGGCCCGGTGTCAGGACGCATAACAGGGTTCATTTCTCGCCCACTCGAGCTAGCTAGTATGCCAGGAAGCTTAGTGTCAAGCATTCAACTTCCACTAGGTGTGATTTACCTGCATTAGCCTTTGTGTACTGGAATACGTCGCATCGCGCTGCCTACAGCTACAGATGGAGTTAACCCTGTGGATAGATTGGCCTCACTGAAATGTGATTTAGATGGTGTTGCTGTTAGCTCAAGGTTGGATTGATTCATCCTGGATTGTTTCTAGCCAGTTTGCATTTTGTTGCACGGGTGGTGACGGGGCAATCATTTAAAAAACAATAGCCTCTTTGACAACCGACAACCTTATATCACCCCGCCTGTCGTTGATGTCATTATTAGTTCGGCATGGAATGGCCCACTTTCTTTTCTTCGGCAGTTCTTGGCTCATCAGCGCAATCAGCTGCCTCCAAACACAATCAGCCCTCTCGCAAATTACAGTCATGATTGAGACCAAGTCGGTTGCTGGAAAAGACGAGAGCGCTTTGATTCAAGCACTGCTCAGGAGGTGGTGGACGCGATAAATGAATATCTGTAAAATATAATGCAATAAATGACACCTTTGTGATGCTTTGAAGATGCTTTTTATGAGAGACGTTGATTCAACTCTGGCAGTTTTGGTGCTGCCTAGTCGTGTTTTGTCAGCTGCACCAGATCAGCTGCAACTTAAGATTGTTTTCATTATTGGTCAATCCACAGATTCATTCCTTCATTGATTAATTACATCATTAAATCTGTAAAATGACAGTAAATTGGAAGATAAGGCCACGAACAAGTTCCCACAAACTTTAAGAGCCCACAGGGACATTTACAAATGTCTTGTTTTGTTTGACCAGCAGTCCAAAACCCAAATAATCTGTTTAGTATCATAGCAGAGCAGGAGCAATTCTGGGATCAGTTTCATTTCAACATTAAGGGGAGACACATAATGTATTAAGCAGGGTGATGGGTCACAGTCACCCTCATACAGTCTATCCCTTAGTCGTATGTTTCAAGATTAAGACCATTTTAAATTCCATAAATAAGCATTTGCTCAAAATTTAAATATCAAAATCCATGGTTGGTGCCTTCAAATAAAACTTGTGACCTCGTGTTTACAACATGGGAAGTCGTGTGCACAAGATGCTTGGTGTTCAAGTGCATGCAACAGCAATATTAACATTACTGTCAACATCTAGAAGCCACAGAAGCTAACAATTTAGCAAGCTAGCAAGCAGGTAACAACAAATGTCTTTCTTTTTCTCTCTAATCCACATTTTGTGTCTACACAGTTTCTCCGGACGTAGTTCTTCTCACGCACTCTTGCAAAGTTAGCTCACTAAGCTACATCTGCTGAGGTCTGCCGGTAGATTGTGGTGTCACACGTCTTCTACAGCAGCATCACTGTGCTGCCCGCAGATATAATGTGCTCAGGCATCGATTTTTAATAAATGTCCAAAAATCGTCCTGATTAATCAGTCAAACTCTACTTATTATGCACAGAAAAATGAACATGACCTCCGCCATTTCCTACAATGTCAACAAACACATCACAACTTGTGAAGCTTTCAGAAACTTTCCACTTACAACGTTGTGAATATCACGTTCATATGGACTCATCTCGTGAACGTTGTAAACAAGACCCCATTTGAAGGCACTATATGTCCTGCAATCCTGATGCAATGTTAATGCAATGCTACTGAAAGAGTCTGGTCTGTGGCCTTCTAGTGATCAACAATGCATGTTGAGCAAAACCAGTCTGACTTTGCAGACAGCGTCTAAACTAGAACACATTTTTTCTGTACTGACAGGCTTGTTGTTGGTTACACGGTTTTCAAAATAAAACCACTTTGATTTTTATTGTGGTGGTGAGGCTTCTCACAATGACAAAGGGACAATAGAAGTGATGTACAAGTATTCATTTGTTTTCACTTTGTCAGGAATGTTAAACAGCCATTCTAGCCCTAATTCGGAGCTTTGTGTGTAAATGTAGTGGCTGTGGTTGACATTAAGATGAGTGCAGGAAGCTCATGAGCCCTGCCAACTCGGCTCACTTCTCATATGGCACGGATCCACTTGCATAACCCCATGTCTGGATGCTGCACTCTGAAAACAGGCAAGGACCCAATTCATTCACAGCTCATCCAACAACACATTGACTGTGCGCAAAATATGTTTTAGCAGCTTAACAGCGGCAGACTAATCAATTGATCCAGATTTTGCCGTCCATTGATCTTGGCGCACCCTGGGTCCAGACTATTACGGTGCATGTATGATAATGATCATGATCATTAGCAGCCCTTGGCCGATCTATTAGGGCAGGGGGAAATGCTAGTAAAAACCACCCGACCTGTACATAGAAACATTTGCACTGCCAAAACGCTGGAGTGAATGGTCCAAATCTGCTTTGCAAAATGCCTCCCTGTCACCCTCCCTCGCCTCCCCACCTCACCACAGTAACAGTAGCGTGGCAGAGTGGCGGGTGAGCCTGCTGGTGCTGCTGACTGGCATTCTGTGTGTTGATGAATGTGCCTCCCTGACGGCTCAATGTGCTTACCTAACAGGAGCTGCTCTACTGTCACACTGAGTTTCTCAGTCTCTCTCGCTTGTGTCTTTTCTTTTTCCTGAGGTAGTAAGGAGCGCGTTCCTCTTGGCTAGACACGGCAGCCTCCACACTGTTTCTCGAAGGTTATCGGAGCTGCTTCACAATGCGCACTAATCACCAGGTAATCGCTTGATAGGTGGCAAAGGTCGCCTATGATGTCCACCAGTGCAGCCCTCTGGGAAGAGGGAATCAGGTACTTTATGTACTTTGCATAGAAATGCACTAGTGATGTCTCGGAGAGGAGGGAAATTTTCCCACTGATATATAACCTTCTGACAACAACAGCGTTGTACTATATGTACTATATATATATATATATATATATATATATATATATATATATATATATATATATATATATATATATATATATACACACACTAAGTGATGGATGACAGTGTGTCTGGACTCTTCGGTCCAGTTTTCGCGGTGGGGTTGCAGGTTTCCACCCGGCACTGCTGCGCCATGTACAACGGCTGTGATTGCCTCATTAACATTATGATTCCATTTATAGCATCGGGTTTAAATCCAAAATATTTCCAAATAGGCCGTATTGTTTTTTGCTTTGACACCGAACCGGTAAGCCTAAAATGCGGCAAGCCTAAAATGCACCATCTCGGTATATGTGCCCTCTCAAAATAGTGTGTGCTATGACGTTGGATGTTAAAACGACTGTATAAAAAGTCAACTTTATTTACTCAGATGTTATGGTGGTGTCTCTTTATACTACGACAGTTTCCTAAAATTTGATTTAAGAAATCGCAATACATCACCCCACTTATAGAGGCCTGTCACAACACTGTATATCGCAATATATTGAACTGTAACTGTATCATGATACGTATCGTAGGTCTGTGTAGTTAATCAATTCAATTCCAGTTTTGGCTTCAGCGATTATGAAAACAAGACAGTCAACATAAAAAGATTATTGTGCTGCATTTTGTTTTACTATGAAACTCAAGCCGGCTCAAGATCAGCTTAGAAAAGCTAAGCGTAAAGCCACTTTGTGGTTGCTGTGCTCTCTCTCTGTGGTGAAGGACTGTCCTCAGTGTGACGATGTCTGCAAACCTGCTCTCTTGAAACACGGACCCCGCCACCATTGTGTAGATTGTGTACAGAATTCTTCATCAATCTAGCCTCTTAATTTTGCTTTAAAAGTGCACCACATTGATGCATTTAACTTTTAAAATGTAAGCTTCAAAACTGTCTTTCTAAATGCACAATGTTTCCAAAGTCAGTGACTAATTGTGCTAAATAATAATGATCTCAGTATTGACTAAAATAATCGCCATTATGATTTTTGCCATAGTTGAACAGCCCCAACGGATCGTATTGCCAGATTCTTGCCAGTACACAGCTCTAATAGGAAGCCCTTTTGGAATCGTTGCCCACATCCTAACACACTTGACACCCGCCTCTTACAGTATGGAAATAGTGAAGATGCAGCCCAGGCTATCTTTGGTGTCTTCATGTTGTGTTGTGGAGGTGTTTGAAGTGGTTAGCATGAGCCTGGTGTTAAAATAGTGGCTTTTCTGAGGAACACATACGTGGTGGACAGCCAGAGATGCTGGCAGTCTGAGAGGCCGACTTAAAGCTCGTCTTTTGATGTCAGCCAGCTTCCAAAGGGCCGGGGTGGTCGATGGGGAGCTTCGGGACTCAGGGATTGTCGTGTCAGAAAGGTCTCTCGGGCTGAGTGTGCAAGTCAGCGCATGCATATTCACATACTAAGACCAGGCAGCTACGGGAAGGAAAGGCCAGTTTGTCTTTGCCGTCCTCCACATCATCTCACGATGCTCACATATAATAACCCTCAACTCACAGAGCACGGAAGTGCTCTCACATATGTGAGCATATAGGAAAGGACATTTCTAGGCCTGCTGAGATTGTTTTAGTGTCTCTATTGTGACTTGTGGGAGAGACTGGATGGATTGGCGGTTTGTTAAAGGAATGATGCTGCATGCCTTGTGCTATTTGGATACAGCTTCTAGGCAGAGATATGAGCAGATTAAAATGAAGATGGGTTAGTCACAGACTGAGATGAGTCCATGTGTGAGTGTGTGCTTGATGGTCACATTGTCTGTCCCCGCGGAAATACCAGAGTTACCGAAGGGAATGCAAAATCAATGTGAGCTATTCATACACAGATCTAATCCTCAGATTTACTGCCATTTAATCTGTGGTTATGGCAGGGCTGTGATGGCTCTAATGCCGTCAAACAGATGTCCCTGCTCAGCCACCCAGGTTAGGCTGCACCTGGTGACACCGTTGAGCCCTGGCACTGGGTGGCCCACTGCAAATTTCATCGTCTCCTCAGGTGGCAACTATTGTATGAAAACATGCATTATAGTGTCATGGTGCATCTAAAAGATAATCAAGCCAAATATTTACATCAAACATCTACGATCCCCAAAATCCTCTTTGGTTGGGTTTAATCATGCTGTGAATATAGTATGTGCTTATCTGGATGGTTGTTGTGTGCTATTTTTGACAGTGCACTCCACTTGAACAGTGCTGAGATTGCACGGACAGAAATACTTGGATTTTATTCACTGCACACCTGGTGTTATTTTCACATTCAAAAAGGGAGCAGACCATTTCACTTCACGAAATGCAGGCTGAATTCAGGAGGCGTACTGCATCAGAAGCAGGCAGGCAATGAATAACAACAAACATTATCATTTTGTACATCTGGTAAATATCATGGGACGTTGCCTTGTTTTGTAACAGCTTTGCCATCAAGAAATAATAAGAAACCAACCTCCTTTTAAAGAAAAATAGCTCTACACATTTTCATCCTACAGTGCCCTACATATTCATTTGTCACTCGTTATTTTATCTTGTCCATAAGACAATTAATTTTCTCATCCTCATAATATCCAGAGCTACATATGATGACAAACACATACAATATAGGCTTCATAGAGGGGTGGGAGAAAATATTGGTACCGCAATGTACCGCGATATTTTGAGTTACAGTATTGTATTGATACACGTCAAGCACTGATCCTTTATTATATAAACTATTAACCACTTAATGGACGGAAGCTATTCTATATTTCAGAGGTTGTAGTGGGCTCAGTCTTAAAGCTAGGGCAAAGATACTGATATCATATGAAACAATAAAACCTAAAGAATCGCACACACCCACACACACACATACACATACACACACACACACACACACACACCTGTTATATGTTAGATGCTGCATGCATCATGACATATTAGCTTGTCAGGAAAAACGCTCAATTACGCTCCAAAATAAATGGCATGGCCAAGGGTATCGATCTTTTATATATTACAACAACATATAACAATCCTACAACCACTATTCTGTCTTTCAGAGGCTGTATCGGGCTCAGTCTTAAAACTAGAGTAAAGATAGGTACATTATGGAACTAGAAAACCTAAGGAATCCATTGGTACCAATCATGTCATGTTAGCTCATCGGGAAGAACGCTAAATTATGCTCCAAACTTGGGCTAAGTTTTGGTGATGAAAAACTGGGATGGCCTCTGATCTCAAGATATGTGAATGAAAACTGCATCTTATTAGATGAAACAGATGTTAACAAACTGCATAATTTGCAATTGAAAAAGGTAATACATAGCAATGTATCTTATCGCAAAACCCGTGATAACATTGTGGCTTAAGTATCTTGATATTATATCATGACCTAAGTATTGTGATAATATCCGAAGTATTGTTATAATATTGTGACATAAGTGTCGTGATAATATTGTATCGTGACATAAGTATTGTGATAATATTGTGACTTAAGAACTGTGATAGAAGCATATTGTATATCATATATATACTTATACATATTGTATCTTGATTTAAGTGACAATATTATCACAATACTTAAGTCAAGATACAATATCACAATACTTAAGCCAAGATATGATATTATCACAAGATGTATGTCACAATATACAATACTTCAGTCACAAAATCATCTCAGTACTTAAGCCACGATATTATCACAATACTATAACCAAGGTACGATATTATCACAATACTTAAATCACAATATATTATCATGCTACTTAAGTCACAATATGATATTATCATGGCAGTTAAGTCACGATATGATATTATCACAATACTTAAGTCAAGATACAATACTATCAAGGTACTTAAGTCACTGTATGATATTATCACAATATTTAAATCAAGATATTATCACGATACTTAAATCACAACACAATATTATCACAGAACTTAAGTCACAATATCACAATACTTAAGTACTGTGATAATATTGTATCATAACTTAAGTTGTCTTAACTTATTGTGATAATATTGATTGTGAGGCCTCTGGTGATTCCCAGACCTAATAGACTATACTATACAATATATTTGTCTAAACCATGTTGACAGATGTTCCTTAATTATCCTCATCAATCAATCAACCAACCAAAGTGGTAAACCACTGAATCACACCAGTAGATGTAAGTAATTGATGGATGATAATTGACTAGTTTTCTTGAAAAGGACACAATTCTACACAACACAGTTTCCACAAAATCAAGATGTGCAGCAACCAACGATAAACTTGGATTGTGACACCTCGTGCATGACTGCAGGCACACATGCAGGACATAAATACACACCTATTACGCACACATCCCCAGTCTGTGCAGTTATTAAAATGCTTGCATTGAAATATTGCAGATTGATAGTGTGTGTGGGGTGTGTGTGTGTTACATTTCTGGGTGTTAAAGAGAGTAAATGCAGGGAATCTCTCGGTGTGCGGATGCTGAATGTGAAATGTCAATGTTATTGAACAGGTGCTGCGAGGCAGAGCTGTGATGTTTTTATTTCCAAGCTCTTGTCAAGCAAGGCAGAGAAGAGAGGGCTCATGGGATAGTGTGTGTGTGTGTGTGTGTGTGTGTGTGTGTGTGTGTGTGTGTGTGTGTGTGTGTGCGTATCCAGAGAGGTTTATTGAGAAGAGGGAACTGAATACTGGCTTAGAATAAATGCTCATAGAAAATGTTAACTGCACTGAGAGGGGTATTATTATTTTTCATGCAGCTTTTTTCATTCTCCATGTGTTCAACATGATGCCAAATATGGCTGCCGTCTTCACCCATGCATACACCGCTACTGTCAAGCTGTTATCACCTCGTTTGTTCCATTTGCACATCATTTATGGTTTGTTTTTCCCCCCTGTCCTCTGTGTGTGTCTTCCTTTTCAGTTTTTCTCTTGCAGATTGTGTCAATACTTGTTGAGAGGCAGTGTGGCAGTGAGCTAGGAGGTGAATGCAGTCAAGGTTAGTCAACAATGCTTCGTGACACTGGAGCGCTGACTAACACAGCGTCTGCCCTAACCCCTCCTCTGTTCACCCACCTCCAAAATGTTTCTATTCCTGCCCCACCCAGTGGACGTTGATCATGTTCTCTACCTGCCCTTGCTGCTCTCAGCCTCTCCATCACCATCCTCACCCCTCGTTGTGCTTCTCCTCCTCCTCCTCCTCCTGCAGCCATCTTTCCCACTACTTTCTGTTCCAGTGGAGAGAACAAGCTCAAGCCTGTCAGCACTCATTCATCCCTCAACTGCTAACTCCTGCTAACCTGCTCCCGTGTTTGTGTCCGGATGCATTATGTCCTATGTTGTAGCACTATGGCAAGCAGTTTTAACATTTAATAGCTAAGCTTGACTATCCTGAATTACCGTTAGAGATATTCACAACTGCATTTTATACATTAGTCAGAATTCATATTCAAGATATCTATAATGTCGTTGTGACTAGTCAAAATGTGATTATGACTAGGCAGAACTGTTTTGCATGACGTTGCTCATGCAAGGCTTCCCATTGGATGTTGGCCCAACAGCTATCAGCAGAAGCTTTTGATTTCCTGGATAGTTCGGTAAAATTGGAACGATATTTACAGATTCAGACTTCCCAAATCAATAACTCATAATAAGCGAAACATTGTTAAAAACACAATTGATGGCTCTTCTAACCATAGTAAAGCAGACAGCGAGCTACAACCTCCGAGCTGGACACACACTGTGTTAGAAAATGCCGTTAAATAGAAAGAGCTTGTCATCAAGGAAACTGTGGCGAACAGTAGCTTTGTTCAGGAGCGTTATGGTAGTAATTTACAACGTACTGTAGATTTATCGTTGTCAGACACGCCTTTATAAACCCATACGGCTGCAGTGCATCAGCGCCATAGTATGTTTGAAAAGCTTCCGTCTCCCGTCCCATCCTGCCCCCTCTGACGTAATTACAGATATCTGCAACGTCATTTTGCCTAGTCGAAACTCCAATTCTAGATATCTGTAATTACATTTTGACTATCCATAACTCCAGTTAGAGATATCTACAATGTCATTCTGACCAGTCAAAATTAAATTTTAGGTATCTAAAAAGGACAATGTAGATATCTACTGTTGAGGGGAATTAAATTCAAATTCACTAGTCACGATTAAACTGTAGATATCTGAAACTGGACTAGTCATAATTCACATTGCAGATATCTGCAGCTGAGTTGTAGATATCTGTAATGAGAAACCCCATACACATGAATGGCAGTAGGTTGAATTGTACAAGCCAAAATGTAATTACAGATATCTACAATTAGAGGTTCGTCTGGTCAAAATACAATTAGGGATATCTTGAATTAGAGTTTTGACGAGGCAAAATGACGTTGCAGATATCTCTAATGAATATGCAGTCTAGCTATTGAATATTAAAACGGCTTGCCATAGTAGAGTTACCTACACGTACAATAGACAGTGCGATGCTGTCTTTGACAGCATGATGCCTTTAACCAGTCATTTCCATTATGGTTTCACATCTTGCACTTTTAATTCCATGTGAAAATGTGATTACCGTCTTGCCATTTCCTCTCCCGCCATTAAAAAAAAAATGTCCTGAATGTCCAGAGCAACGGCGGAGAATCAGTCACGATACGGGGGGGGGGGGGGGAGTTCAAAGCCGACTAGCAGGTTGCTTAATGAGTTTGGTAATTGGCTCGCTGTAGCCTCCGCGCATCCCTGCTCTCCTGCTGCTGATGTGTGCAGGAACAGGGAGAGCGCCATGGCTCATACTTCCTCCCTCCCTCGCTCAGTCTTTCCTTCCCTCATGCGACCCATCCATCTTTCTTCCCCTCCATTCATCTATCCCTCTTCCACGAGCTGACTTATGGAGCCAACGCTGCACCGAGCCTCCTCTTGTCTGTCCCCCACTGTTCCTATTATAAAGAGACCGTTAGCATGTTAGCTTTCCACTCTGCACAGTGTTGTATATCAGCGGCCTGTCTCTCATTTCCCCAGTCTCTTCCACTTGTTTGCTATCTTTTACACTCACTTCCCACCACACACACATCTATTATATGTTAGATGCTTCATGCATTATGCAGAATCTGTGCATCCAAACAAGCAATTTGCAGAATTTCCAGCTCACCACTTCTGCGCCGTAATTCTCCGTGTGTCCACAACAAGCATAATGAGAAACACATTTCCATGCTCAGTTGATTCATAAGTCCAAACAATAAAGACAAAAGAGTAGCGGGGCTTGCCAAGTAATCATAAATGACACTTAACATATTATTCTCAGATTTCAGCGCATTATCTCTTCACCAGAGACATCAAATGGACAGCTATTCTTCTGTTGTAATAATGTGTGGTGGTGGTGGTGGTGGGGGGGAATCAGCGTCAAATCTAGTTTAAATCTCATTAACTCGCGTAGCAAATTATTGTGATAGTAGTTGAGAAAAAAATCAATGACCTTCACAGTTTAGTTGTAATTGAGAGTTTTGAATGTGTATTGTTTATTGCTTTGTTGGTTTATAACAAGCCTGTAGATTTAATGCCTTTGGGGATCTGCACTAGTGAGGCTAACCTAACATACTGTATATTCTGGCTAATGAGCAAGCTTCCCACCTTCCTACCTATTCCCATTAATTTCCATTTTGTACCTTTAAAAAAAGCCATAAATAAAGCCTGCATGCATTAGCAGCTGTCTCCAGTTGCAAGACTGCTGCCAAGCTTTTTATCTACTCCCACAGTTGAGCGGTTGAATCTGAGCGCTGTAGGGGTTGGGAGGCCAACGCACGGCTAAGTGGCTCCTCTTGACCTCGGTACTGATCTCCCAACTGTCTGCTCCGACTGCACACAGACATATTTTACCCATTCGCTCCCACAAAAAAACAGTCTAATCTTGTAACGCACAGCCTCAGCACCCCGCCTGTGCGATGTCTTTTTGAATCCCTTCCTCACCGCACCCCGTGTTGACACGCTGACCGTACGTTTGCCTTTGAGATTACTTCTCTCTGCTATGATTCATGCCAGATTGGGGAAAAAAAGGAATGTGGGGAAAGCGAAATTTAAGATGTGAAAAATTAGCTGGAGAATCTTGTTCATCTGACCTATAACGGATGTGCTTATTCTAGTTATCACTATCTATCTGTAAACTAGATGGCTGAATCATTAGCGTACACACCGAGAGCAGCCATGTGTGACCAGAGGAGAGTAATTGATTTCTGGAGGAGCTCTGTGGGCCATATTGAGCATCTTAAAGCAGCAGTAGGCAGAATATTTTTGGTATCATTGGGCAGAAATTCCACAATAACCTTTCAGCATGTTGTAATTCAAGTGCTCTGAGAGAAAACTAGACTTCTGCACCTCCTCATGACTCTGTTTTCAGGCTTTAAAAATCTTGCCCGTGATGGGTGAGTTCAGAGAAAGTGTGTTCCTCATTTTACATAGTACACTACAAGATGTTTTGCCATTTGATCGGAGTTAGCCAGTGATTGACAACTGCTCAGAGACGACATACTCCAGCTCGGCTCTGATTGGTTGTTTTCCTTTGGTCTGTGTAATCTTGCAGATGCCATAGAGAGGAGTCCCGCCCCTTCCAGTGGACCACCATGGGATGTTATTTCAGGAAAAATATGTCCCGCAATCAACAGAGAGAGATATTTGATGGCGTTTTAACTACACCTCGAATCACGTTTGTCAATTTAAAAGATAATTTTGGAAGTCCAAACATCTCAGTTTGTCGCTGTATCATTTAGTTTTGTGTGAAATTGCTCAGTGAACTACAACTCTCATGGTGCACTATATACGTCACCGCTAGCTAGCTAGCCAGCTAACTTAGCTATATTCCACGCACAAATGAAGTGTTATCTGACCTGATGTGTTTTCTCCAGCGACTCCTGGTCTTTTATCAGCCGGAAAGAGAGAGAACGATCAGACCTGTCGCTAGTGTGAGTTCATCCCTGTAGAAAACACAGACATTGTAGCTTCAGAGAGACGCCACTACGTAACTTTTGGGTGTGTCGTCTTTCTAATTGCGTGTTTTCACAGTCTGATACTTAAACACTTTTACAACAAAAAGAGACTTTCTGCAAAATTATGTTTTAAATTGACAAACATCATAGGTGTGATTCACAGATTCAAATGGATCGAAAAAATATTTGTCTCTCTCCGTTGACTACCATTCATATTTTTACCAAAATAAGGTCGCATGGTGGTCCACTGGAAGGGGCAGGACTTTGCCTCCTGATAGAGGACACATAATTTTTCAATCTCATGCATTGTCAAGATATGGACTGTTTTATAAAAATAACTTTTTTGTCATATTTGCTCCAACTTTAATATCATGGATTATAGAGTATTGATTTTTTTTGCTTTACACATTCCCCATCTCCTCTTTTAGCACAGCAACAGCATGAAGCTGCACCTCCACCCTGTGTCCATAGGGTGGCGGTGCATGGAGGTGAGACCGCCATGTGCTGTGTGTGAAATGGAGCAGTCACTGGCTATGTGAGCAGATTAGCTCAGAGACAGTAACCACACAGGAATCACACACCCCAACCGCCACTCTCTCTCCCCTTTTGCTTTCATGATCGCCGACCCCCATTTGCTTTGACTTTTAAACACATTTTCACCCCGCCGGAATGGGATTTTACTAACTGCTTCCAGAGCTAAGCATCACACACACATACTGTTTGTTTATCTTGCTACGTCTTTGTTCACAAAAAGAATTTGCCTGAAATGTAAACTTCCTCTTTTCGGCCCACAGCCTGCACTCTGTCTCTCTTTTCTGTGGCCCTCTGTGGAAATACAGTCTCATTCCTCAGAGTCTGTTCTTTCAGTGCAGCCACGGCAGGCTGAACTGCTCTTTTATTCAGATGAATGAGGCCCTGTTTAGCCCGGAGAATCAGACAGACACAGACGGTCCATGTGAGAGCTTGAAGAATGTCTGTGGCGTAAAAAATCGAGGCTTAGTGACATAGCATGGAGGTTATTACACGTGTGCATTTGTTTGCGTCTGTTTTCACTTTCTAGCTTGCCAGGCGGAGTTGGTTTTTCTGATTCATAAGAATTTCACCCGCTGACCCTCTTTTATCCCAGCTTCTAATGGGACGTGTTGTCAATGTGAGTTTCTTTTAAAAGCAGTTTTTAGCTCATACTATCCATAACAAATGATGTAAGATGTTTACGCACATCCATAACCATAGTAGGCCGGCGCTGGTTCATACTCTGTAGCTCCCTTTAAGCGCAATTTATTGGCACATCTTAGTAAGTGACGTTTGGAGCACAAGAATTAATTCACTATTGTTTTATTAGTTTTCCCTGTACCAAAAACAGACCGAACTGTGAACCACGGTACTGTTCCAACCTGAACGTGAATGTGTCCTGGTCCACTTTAAGGACCGCAGACTCTACTGACGCTAATAAATCTGCACAGAGACGCCATTTTAAAAGGTAAATGCTCTGGTCACATGACAATCACATGTTACCACCAAAGTATCCCACATGTAATCATTCTAGCCGGTTAGAAAGTATGACAGCGATGGGCTTGTTCTAATGAGCTGAGATGTACTTTTGGTAACTTCACTTTACAGGTACGCAAGTTTCATGGTAGTTAGGTGATAATTAGCATGTAACCTATTCGAAATTTCTTTGGAATTACTGCAGAATTACCCCAATATTTCCCTCAAAATTTATAGAAAATTGCTTTATTATAGAAATTATTTAATAATTATATGCTAAATTAACATATGATGGTTACAATAGGGCCGTTAGGCTTGAGAAGCGGCCTCATCTGAGGTTTAAAGCCAAAACTAATGGAAGACACTTCTGATCAGACACAACTCTCACCATTGTGACTTATTGTCTACATGGATGTAACCTGGTAGCTGATGTCATGATTCAGGGAGTTTTTTTAAGAAATTTCAAATAAGTTAATTGATAATAAATTGTATTATTAAGTACATTAAATGAATTATCAGCTATTGGGAAATAGTGGAATATAATTATTAAATGTGTATAATAAAATTAAATTTATAAAATGTTTATTTATTAATTTTTGTATATATTGTTGTATGCTATGTATATATATATATATACTTTTTTCTTAGTTTACATGTAATGTTACATTTGATTATATGTGCAGTAGTTGTGTCTCTAGCGGTATCATGTGACCAGAGCGTTTACCTTTTCACATGGCGTCTCTGTGCAGATTTATTAAGTCTGAAGAGGAGCTTGTGCTCGAAACGTCACTTACTAAGCTGTGCCAATAAATTGCACTTAAAGGGAGCTACAGTGTGCAGACTTTCCTCTGCATTTTTCATTGCTGTCTTCTACTGGTCCAGCACTACGGTGTTGGATGTGCGCAACCACTTTACACTGTTTGTCATTTGCAGACTTTGAAATAGTATATGAGCTAAAAACTGCTTTTAATAGAAGCTCACACTGACATTAATTCACATTAGGACCTCAGATAAAAGACGGTCAGCCGGTGAAATGCTTATGAACCAGAAAAACCAACTCCGCATGGCTATAAACTCACATACAGAAACTGAAAACAGATGCAAACAAATGCACACGAGGAATAACTTCCCTGTGCTGGCGGCATCATGTGACTATCATGTGACGAGAGCATTTACCTTTTAAGATGGCGTCTCTGCAGATTTATTAAGTCTGAGGAGGAGCTTGTGCTGAAAACGTCAATTACTAAGACGTGCCAATAAATTGGACTTAAAGGAGCTGCGGTATGCGGACCTTCCTCTGTGTTTTACGTCTGCAAATGAGCAATCAGGTTTCACTGTGTTTCCTAAAGAGAAAATACTGTGATTCCTCTCACTAACATTTGATCAATTTGTCTGCCAGGTGGCAGATACCACCATCTGGAATAAGGTTTACTTATTCATTTTTTTAAAATATGAAATAGTTTTTTAGCAAATGGCTGCAGCAAGCAAGTTTCTCTCTCTCTGGAGTAGCTTGTGTAGCTTGGCAAAGAGATCAGACATATGTAGCCTACAAGTGTCTTGGTTTTCAGAGTGTAGCGAGGCTGCCAAATGTGACTGTGAATAGCTATGTAAACAAGATAGCTATGCGAGGCTAGACCTTGCAATGATTGCCTAAAGTGAAATGCCATTCCTGGGCTTCTTTCACTTTTTTACTACTTTGTTAATGATCACAAATAAAGGCTCACTAGGTAGCAGGTTAATTACTAGCTGTCTGTTTGGATTGTCTCCAGAGGAAGTCTTGATTTTCAGTCCGTCACCATAATAGGGCCGTTTGCTTGAAAAGAGTAAAGCTTTAAAGAAAAGTGTTCTCTAAAGGTCCTTTTTTCTATTTTTAGTGAATGAAATTTTACTCTGTCAAGTGTTGTTCTTTTTAGCTAAAGCCTTGAATCTTCATATCCACATTAATGATATTTAGTTGAGTAATTTCCTTGAGTTGCTTTGTTGGGAGATTGGAGAGGATTGTTTTATTGCTTCCCCCTTCTATCAACCCCCTCCAGGCAATGTTTTAATTAGTCGTGTAAGACCTTATTTTCCCTTTGGATTCCCCCAACTTGTAAAGTGCTCTCTTAAGAATCCATGAAGGCTAAAAGAGGCAATGAACGAGTTCAAGTTTTTTTTTTTTTTTTGCCTGCCAGCCAGCCAGCAGTGAAGGGGGAGGCCTATCAGCGCTCGCCGTCAGTATGAGGAACAGTAACTTCAAGCAAGCAGTCACACTGAGTCTTTGTTCTTTGTGGATTTGTGGCAATGAGAGAGTCGCTGCTTTAAAGCCCCATCTGGAAAAGCAAGTTTTTAATATGAGAAGAGCAACTCCTGTAGATAATACCTGGTGAGACAGTCTCAAGATTCAATCTAGCACATCCGTTTTTTGTTTTGTTTTGGCAGCGGGGAAGTTAGCTTGTTACACTGTAGAGATTCAGGCTCTCTCTCTCATGTTTTAACATGCGTCCTGAGTGATCCGAATATAACTACGTCTGTTCACACCTGGCAGTAGAATGCCTCTCTGCATGTGACCACTTGCGAGCCGATCTCACTTCTCCAAGTAAACACAAGGCTAATACAGCAGACGTTGTGACGTAATATTACATGAATGTCAGTAGTAATATCCTACATATTTGTGAATTCAGGTACATTTTGTTAACATCAAATGTAAGGTTATTACCGCTGGTCCCCGGGGACCTCCATGCTGCCGGTCCAGCTGGCTTTGCCAGGTAACAGCAGGTACAGAGCTTCAGAGAGCTGGGGATGAGAGCGAGCAGGCGGAGGGGTGTCAACTCCGTGCAGAGTACCGGAACAAAAAGACAAAGACTCATCTTTGACAGTATGATAATTATGCACTTTGCATGCCTAGTCTGATAGATATGTAGCCTATAGATAAGATATGTAATGGATCATCACCCCTTGTTTTTTTTTCACAACAATGACCCGCTAGCTGTACATTATCCCGCTTATTACACAGCTACTTACTGAAGAAATCAATAATTTGACACAAAAGCGGTCCACCAGAGTCCAACATCACAACTGCACCCATAGCAACGTTCTGTTATAAAGAAATGACAGACTGCAGGATGCTGTGATTGACCAATCAGAATCAGCTACGTTCACAGCTATAACATAACCAACCAACCAACCCACACTCGCTGCCGCCACGCACACACGGACTGTCGGAAACTCGCTGAAGTTACGCTACAACAGGCACGAAGCCACCGGCAACGCTAGCAGCTGCTAATGTAGCACAAGTACGAACAGTGTTTGTCGGACAATCGCTGTCGTTACACCGGGCAGACACACAGACAGCTGGCAACCTGCTAAACTAAATGTGCGGTGGAGACGTATGTGGCCCAGACCACCTCTGAATGTGGCGTCTTGAGTGCGTTCACACCTGTACTTGGATCGCTGAGGAAGCATAGTAATACCAGACCTTTGTTCTTTATGGATTTGTGGCGTGGAGAGAGTCGCTGCTTTAAAGCCCCATCTGGAAAAGCGAGTTTTTAATATGAGAAGAAAAACGGCTCTCGTAGATAATACCTGCCAGAGAATGGTGAAACAGTCTCAAGGTTCAATCTACCACATCCGTTTTTTTTCCCTCCTCGTATTATGTTTTGGCAGCGGGGAAGTTAGCTTGTTACACTGCGGAGATTTAGTCATGTGTTAAAGTCTTCTGAAGCACACCCCCTCCACCACCGCCACAACCTAACCCTCCTTTTTGGTTTACAAGTCTGTTTTCTTCTCTCAGTCCCTTTTTCCTTCAACTTGTCTGCTCATCCCTGGTGAACGTATTAAATGAAGTTACTAGATATGAGTGCTTAAGAGGCCAGGGCCTCTGAGGCTTGCCAAGTCTCTCACAGGCTTGGCTCAGTCATCCATGTCGCTTTTTTTTTCCCCTGTTGTTTCAGCTACTGGCTTGTATTGTATTCTCTCTTTCTCTCTGACTGGCTTGTTTTTCCTCCAGTGTGGAGAAATCAGGCTAAAGCAAACACTGTGTGTCAGGCGCAGCTTTTGTTAAGTATTCATTTTTAATGAGCGTAAGTGGCTACAGAATCCTATAAACCATAAATGGAGTAGTCAGACGGGGGGGCGTTGGCCTTTAATTCACTGGCTGTCTTGCAGTCTTTTTGTTTAGCAACACTTGTACTAATTATGTTTGATGTGGATGAAGAAAACAGAATGATAGTTTGTGTTGCTTTATTCTCTTCCCTCATTTACGCCCCCTCTGGTTTTGTAGGAGAAATTGTTCCCTTTTAATGATCTTAAGGAAAACGGCTGTTGCAGAAATTAGTCATTTTCTCTTTAAAGCAGCTCTGTTTCATTTCCTCTGAATTCAGAAGAGAGTAAGCCACCAAGTAACCAGTTTTTGTTCTGCTGGGATCGACGGCACCGTGGCTGGGGGTGCTCAGGGAGAAGGTATTGTGATGGGCCGTTTGAATGCTGAACAGAATTGAATAGACACAGTCAGCTTCCCAGATACATGCTTAGGCCTGTAGAATGTGGAGTGCTTTGCTTGTAACTGCACCGGTTGTCTCCTTTCATTATCGGTTAATGGTGCCCAACTTGACAGAGCCATGTGATAAACAGAGGAGCTGTGAAATCCTGGAGGTGGAGTTCTCGTCTGCCTGATAATGGGATCTCATCTGCCGGGGAGGGGAGCCCGCCCCGCCAGCCAATCCAGCTATGCTCTGCTTTCAGAGAGTATTCACTGCACTCACCCTTCACTGCCAGCGTTGCCAAGTCTGCTCATTACAAGCGACTTTGGGCTTGTTTTCTTGAAAAGTCCTCTATACCTGTCTAGTTTGTCCTGTTATAGCATCCAAACACAATCCCGATCTAATTCTAGATCTAATCTTGTAAAATTACAAGTCAAAAATGGATGAAAAAGGACACGAAACGTTCATTTTTTAAGTTTATAACAAGAAAAATGTGAAATTACTAGCTAAAAATGGTTGCAAAAATGACATGAAATGCTCTAGTCTACAACAAGAAAATGTAGTTATAAGCTAAAGAAATGACGCAAATATTAATCGTGTAAAATTACAAGTTAAAAATCGATGCAAAAAGGACATTAAACGTTCAATTTTTTAGTCTAACAAGAAAAATGTAGTTATAAGCTAAAAATTGGTGCAAAAATGAGCAAATGTTCAACTGTAAGTTTGTGATAAGAAAAATGTAATGTTACAAGTTGAAAATGACAAGAAATATTCAACTTTAAGTTTAGAATAGGAAAAATGTAAAGTTATAAGATAAAATTTGGTGCCAGAATGACATAAAACGTTCAACTAAAAGTTTATAACAAGAGGTGAAGTTTCAGGCTACAGTGGCAGTGATTCACTCAAAGCCTCACAATACTGAAAATGCTGGCTGGGTTCTTCTAGTGTGACACATGATTTTTTTACGCTTTGACTGAGCATCAGAAACGTAGACGGACATCTCACAATCTTAGATTCTCTGGATGTTTGTGTGACTCAGGAAAGGCGGCAGACCGTGTGTGCAAATATCATAAACACTGACCTTGTGAAATGCATACATACTGTGATAAGGGAGGAGCCGTGGTGTTGGGTTACTATGAGGAGGAGGACTTCTCAGGACAGTCGCCTCGGGAGCTGGAGGAGGGGTTTTTTTCCGGCACTTTGTTGCCCCCCCCACCCTTCGCTATTGAAACGAGGACGACCAACATGCTCTTGTAGCAGCACAATGAAAGACCCCCTGCACACCCCCCTCAACTCAATTGCTATTGATCCTCGCTGCCTGTCTGTCCTGCTGCCTGTTTGTGCAAAAAGAGCCGATGCTCAAAGTATTTACTTTAGCTAATTGGATTTTGACAGTGATCCAATATCATGTTTAAGACAATGAAAATGTGTCAAGCTAGTGAAATCATCCTATTCATGTAATTCATGCAGTCCATGTTTTTTCACACTATGTGTGAGGGAGATTGGCAGATTCATTTTTATTGGTAGTAGAGCCGCAACTAATAAATATTTTCATTGTCCGGTAATCTGTCGGATATTTTCTCACTTACTCGATGAGTTGTTTGGTCTTAAAAATGTCAGAAAATGACGATCAGTGTTTCCCAAAGCCTGTTTTGTTTTGTCCACAACTCAAAGATATTCAGTAAAAAAAACAGCGCTTAATCCAAAATGACATGCTATGCACTACATACTCAATGTGTGCTATTGTTCAACGTACTTTTGTGTGAATAAAGAGTAGTATTTATCTTTTTGGATACACTGAGCAGTAATTTACGTCGTCATTTCCTGAAAGACTCCTTGGCGGTTGGAGACGTGTGACCATGGTAACCTGTGCCAACCTCATATGACGAAAACGACAATTTGTGACACTCAGAAAGTCTGAATTAATTTAAAACTATATAGCATGTTAGCATGCAAACGTCCTTACAATGAACATGCTAACACTCTGATATTTAGCAGGTATTTACTGTATATTAATATTTACAATGTGCACCATCTTAGTTTAGCATGTTAGCATGGTAGCTTCCTCAGAGTGACCATGCTAACACACTGATATTTAGCAGGTGTGTACTATATATTAATATTTACAGTGTGCACTGTCTTAGTTTAGGGAGTTAGCATGCTACCTTCCTTACACTGTACATGCTAACACGCTGATATTTAGCAGATATATATAAGGTATATACTGTATATATTATTTACCATGTGCATCATCTTAGTTTAGCATGTTAGAAGGCTAACTTTCTTACAATGTCCATGCTAACACGCTGATGTTTAGTAGATATACATTAAGATTTATTATGTGCACCATCTTAGGTTAGCATTTTAGCATGCTAACTTCCTTGCAATGACCACACCAACATGCTGATGTTTAGCGGGTATATATACTGTATATTAATATTTTATGTCCAACATCTTAGTTTAGAACGCTAACTTCTGTGGGTATGCTTCCTTACAATGGCCACACTAATACGCTCATATTTAGCAGATATCATTTCCCATGTGCACCATCTTAGTTTAGCTTGTTAGCATGCTAACTTCCTTGGGTATGCCTTCTTACAATAACCATGCTAACATGCTGATGTTTAGCAGGTATACAGTATATACTGTATATATTAATATTTATAATGTGCACCATCTAAGTTTAGCATGTTAGCATGCTAACTTTTTTTAGGTATGCATCCTTACAAAAACATGCGCAGGTTTATACATGTGTATATATAAACAAGGGTAATCAGGCATAATGATGGGATAATGGCATTTCAAACACTGAGAGCTACATATAAATACACCTCTAGATCTTGGTCCAGGCTAGTCTGTGGAGAACCAGGATCACATTTGGTGTGATGTGCAGGCTCTCAAATATTGCTAATGGTCTACTCACATTATCATCCCTGCTTGTATTTTCTGCCTTTTTAATGGGTGGGGTGACTAATTAATTCATTATCCAAAAATGCAAATGAGCTCCACAAACCTGAGCAGCATGTATTTTCCAGCAGATGCACAGAGCTAATGTTTTCAGATCTAAATCAGAGACCTGTATGCAAGAACATCATTTAATACAGTTATTTGTCAATCGTTAAAACGCGCCGTCGCTGTGTGGCTGTATGCGGTGCTATTAAGCCATTATTAACAACCAGTGTTTGCTCTCATTGCTTTTCATTGTCTCGCTGTAGTGTTTCGGTCACATTCCCATAGGCATTGATCGGTTGGTGCTGGTGGGTCGGGCCACTTTGGCGACTCGCTTCCTCATGCAAACACATAGACACACGGTGCGTAAAGCGTTTCCCGGCGGGGCTGCCATCAATCAGCAGCCACATTGGCGTCCCCTCCAACAGCCACCACCTCCACCTCCACCCTTTTGTCCCTGACGATTATTTGAATCCAGTCCATGTTTTTGTTTCGCTCGGATTTTCTCTTTTTTTAGGTGAGTGTGGTCGGGGTAATTCTCCTTCACTAGTGTCTGGATAAAGAAAGACTAGGTCAGCCATGTGGATGCGTCTGTTGAACAGCTGAAGAGGAGGAGGAGGAGGAGAAGAGGGGGGAGCGATAGGGAGAGAGTGTGTGCATAGGAAAGAGAGAGAAGAGGGGGGAGAGAGAGCTGTGTGTGTGTGTGGAAAAAGGAAGCGGAGCCTGTAAACGGCGCTGGTTTCCCCTCCAAACAGCGCTGTGTTACTTTTCATGTGGACACTATCCTCGACAACAACACGGCCAAAGGGAATAGCAGCTTTTCAGAGCTACAGTGCTTTTTGCTCGGTGCTTTCGGACGTAAATCAGTAAAGTGAAACCGTCTTTTGTTGAAGCAAGTGCTCGCCCGAGCCCCTGCGAAACAGAGAAGAAAAAAACGGAGGGGGATAAAAAGAAAAAAAGAAAAAAAAAGTGTCCGTGTTCGCCGCGTTTTGTCCCGGTTCTTGGATTTGGCCCAGCTGGTGGGTCATCTCGGGCAAGGATCGCGTTTTGAACTTGTTTGCAGCGGTCTCTGGGACTCCAAGAAATCACCAGACTGGCGGGTGAGTAGTTGAATACAAAAAAAGATTGCAGGACGGTTGTGGTTGGAGGAGGAGGAGGAGGTGGTGGTGGTGCGGGCGCAGACAGGCAGCAATGTGTGGCTGATAAATAAAAGGGATATCTTGATGAATAAAGCCGGGTGGTACTTTAGACTTTGAGCTAAAAGTGTCCTAATTGTGTTTGTAGTTGGAGTAGGAAGCTGGTGTGACCTCGAGTCAAATGTTTTTGAGTGCTGGAAGTTGGCTGCATTGTTGTAAAAACTTGGCTCTCTGTGGACTAGCGGACCCTCAGGCAACCTCCATGACCTGGCCAGCCTGCAACAAGGCTTCAGAGCTAAGTCTGAATAATGAAGTAAACAAAATGCTGCCCACAAACATGCATCAAAGACGTAAAAACTACTTGAACTTGTGTGATCGAGTAGTCGGGGGAAGAAAAAAGTTGCTTTTAATTTATATTTTTTAACCCATTAAGCCCTAGACATACATAAATAAATCAAGAATAGCTCCAGAACTATACGCATGATCTAGTCTCTGTGGAGAGGTGAGACCTCTGAGAGTTCATCCCGTGTCTAATATTGTGACTGTGACTATGCCTGAGTAAATTGTGATGAACCAAAAGAAAAATGTATTTTATATCCTAGCCTAAAATGTCTTATGGATTAGACAGTGGATAACACTATTATAGTAATGATGCCGTTGAATTCACTCAGCAATTCTTTGACTATAAATGTGCCAAAGCAGATATCAATAACACAAAGCATATAGATTCTACAAGGGTTTTAGTCAGGATAGAACCAGGTGGACTCTCCAACTGGCAACTTGGATACCCAAAGTGTGCCAAATGTGTTTTCTACATCCTGAAAAGGAATCTGGTCATAAAATACTACTGGTATCCACTCCAGGAGGCTATGTGTACACACTGGAGCCTTAGGCCAAGACGTTTACCCTGTGCATCATTACATTCTACCATTGTGCACAGTAAAAATCAATAAAAACAATAAAATTGTATAATTTTGACTACAAAAGGAGTAGTTTCATTATAATAATGTAATATGATCAAGTAAAACCTGGATAATAACAAATTAGATCAATAACAATGTAAATAAGATAACAAAAAAGAATCCAAAAGTACAGACTATTACTACAAAGATTCAATAATATAGAAAGCTCCTTTAAGACAGGATATAATAGAGATCAGGGATCATAGAATCCATCAGGGGAATCATCATCTCGTGGAAATAGAGCAGTCTGTTTGATTGATATCAAGTTCATAGAGTCATTGCACCACTTCTCCACGCTAAACTGTTTGGTTTACAGTCAGTTTATTAATATAATCTGTTTGGCTGCAAGGAAGGCCAGGGCTAATATACTGTGTACAGTTCGTGATTCACGATTAAATTAACACGATCAGCTGAGATATATATGTTTAAAATGCTCACAAAAAAACTCAGCTGCACATCCAATCAAGCGTATGGCAGCTGCTTGTATTACTTATTTTGACTGTCACAACAAAAATTCACTAAGTTCAGGCAAAGAGGCTTATTTTGATGCAAATATATGTATTTTCGCAGGAAAGCAACACAACATGGAAGTGAAAGCAGTCTGTTCAGATGTGAAAGTGAAATAAAACTATTTTGTCCCTAAAATCAATGAATAATCGTGATCTCAATTTTGATCAGAATAATCATGATTATCATTCATAATCATGCAGACCTACCTATTATACAAGTTACCGGATAAGGTTTGATACCTACCTGAAGAAAACATGACAGATTTTTAGTAATCTCTGACCTGAGCTGCTACATAAGAGGACATAACAAATGCAGCAGTATCTACTTCACAACCATGCCTGCACAATTTGGATAATACGCATTTAAAAAAAAAAAAAATCCTAATGAGTCTGTGGCACATAAATTTTGACTGGGTGGGATTCCCCTAAGTTTCACATAAAAAGGATTGGATTTACAGCCTTGCTCGTGTCATAAATTGATTATTGGACTGTAATAATGGAAAGAAGTTGAGTGTTTTTGAGGGAATGGTAGGGGGCCGTCATGTGCCGGAGACCGGCTGAACCAGCAAACTGTTGAAGGACCACCAAATTAACTTGACTTCCCCCTCTTCAGAGCACCCCAGAGGCTATGAACTCTGGCCCAAGCACATGCAGCTCTCGCTGTGGGAGGGGGAGATCTGTGCCTGTTGTTGAAAAGAGCAAGGGAAGGGGGGCTGGTGGTGTGTGTGTGTGTTTAGGAGGGGGCAGCTTAGGATTTGAAAGCAGACTACAGTTATTTGTCTGAAAGGCAGCTTATCTAATGTTTTCCAGTTATAGTAGAAGTGGGGGAGAAGGGCTTGTTTACTTAAATCAACGTAAAATTGGTCATAGTAAGAGTTCATGTGACTCCAGTCAGCAGCTGAATCAGAGGGTTTGTGGCCACATAAGTACAAAGAGAGCTTCAGCCCTGAAACAAGATACAAATCAAGGAAGGGGGAGGGGAGGTGATTATCGTCAATCTCCGCCATATAAAAACAGTCCCTTCCTGAAATCCTCCCCCTGCTGCTGCATTTTCTTCACCCAGCTATTACATGGACTCAGATGTTGCATTGCTAATTGTGAAAAGCTAATCTCCAGCATGCCCAGCTTCCTGTGGCATTTTTTTGTGTGTCCACCCCCCCACCCCCTTTTGCTAGCTGAGAAGTGACCTCTGGCTTAATGATTCAGTTGTGATTAATCCACTTGAGTGGGACAACGCTGCATCAGGCCTAATGTATGGTGCACACATGCACCGCAGATAATGGGGGATTGTTGGAACATAAAGGACATTTGCTCCACCTAAAAATGAACTCATGAGGCTCGTTTGGTTTTAAAAGTCACACGAATGTGAATGTGAGACATTGTATAAGTCATGAGGTGCAATAAAAAGTTAACAGTGGTTGTGTTTCATAGTGTACTGCCAGCTGGTGCGCTCTATAATCTTAAAAGGGAGTGATCTTTGATTTAGATGTCATTAACAGATGGAGTGTGAAGATTTTACAGACTTTGCTTCCTTTTTTTTGTTGATGATTTTCAGGCAGTGTCACTCGCCATATGAGTTTATTTGCGGCACCAAAATAGAGTCCTCAAACCCGGAAATGAGTTTTAGCGCTACGGTTCCCTCGTCTGGAAGTCAGTGGGTTTAATAAAGTCCAAGGTTAACACAAGCTTAAGAAAGCTTAAGAACGTTTTGTTTTACAATATGAAATATGTCAGTAAATATTAAGGTCAGTCAGTTGATTAAAATATACATTTTCCATGATAAATTGCGATTAATTGCACATTTTTATTTGATAAAAATGTACCTTAAAGGGAGATTAGTCAAGTATTACTACTAATACTAATATTGTCCAGAAACTCTCACAGGTACTGCATTTAGCATAAACAGTATGCTCAAATCATAACATGGCAAACTGCAGCCCAACAGCTGTCAGTGTGTCAGAGTGCTGACTTGACTATGACTTGATCCAGACTGCATGTGATTATCATGAAGTGGTCACGTCTGTAAAGGGGAGACTGGTGGGTACCCAGAGAACCCATTTACATTCACTTATCAAGAGATCAGAGGTCAAGGGACCCCTTTGAAAATGAAAATTTAGCACAAGTTTGGCGCTTTATTTAACCTCCTTCATGAGATGTAGTTGTACCAATGGATTCTTTAGGTTTACTAGTTTCATATGATGCCACTATCGTCACTGTAGCTTTAAAACTACAACCTAAAAAACTGCAAGTTGTGTTAATGTGTTAAGGAAATTTTTGGCATTAAAACTAATTTGGGTTATTGTGTTATTATCACATTAACTTTGACAGCCCTTGTAAATATTCTACTTGTGAATTACGAAGCTTTTACTGTCTTAAAAAATGCGGTTGCTAACAAGAGTCTAAAAGAGGCTACTAAACGTTATCATGACAAACACTAGTCCACCTTTAGCTCGGCGGTGGTGACATGAACTCATGCTACCACGGTGTAGTTTGTTTATAGCGTGACGTTGCGTGCTGGAAAAAAAACATAGAAATGCCATTCATTTGTGGAGATTTTCTTCCTTAACAAAGTGTGCAAGTATCATAAATGTTTGTTTGCTGCAATAATCTAAAACCCAGTTGAAAATGCCCTTTTTGTTGAGGAAACCAGGACAATGCTAATCTTCCTGGTTACAAAAATGTGGCATCCTTGAAGCACTGTGTTGGCTGAAAATATGGCGACGTGAGTCTTTCTGGTTGATTTTTAGAGTTTTTACACCATACATGTTTTCGAGTGGCCCGTATCTGACATGGTAACCAGTAGTGTGACAGAGTTTGGTTGCTTGGATGACGTGCGCTGTCGTGGGAAAACTTGCATAGCTTGTTTTTTCTGAACACTCCCAACATTTAGAAATGTCACCTTCCTCACTTCCCCAGAGGTTAGGATATCCATTTAGTCTCACTACTTGTGGAGTGCATGAAAGAGGAAGTGGTTAGACCTCTTAATGGAGCTGTACATAAGAGCCTGAGTCGTTCTGCAGTGTGGGATTTGTATGGGAAGAGAGCACTGAGGGTTTCACGGTTAGAAGACTGCTATCAGATGAGAACGTAGCAGTCTTACCCTTAATTATGCACACTACCGTACTGCTGTCGGTATCATTTCACCTCATCTCTGTTTGCAGTGCTTCATACCAGTGTGTTTGTAGGAAATTAAATCTGATGTGCAATTTGATCTGGGTCTGAGTCCGCAGTCTGCGTTGTTGATTCATGTAAACCGAGGGAATCGTAGTAGCGGCGGTGTGAGTCACCCCCCTCCATCATAAACACAAGTCTCACCGCTGACAAGGTACAGAGTGAGAGCTAGTAAACATTCAGCTCACATACATGCAGGCGCGTGAATGAGTGTCACCTCTGAGGAATCTGAGGGGCGATATCCAGATCAAAGAGGCCGTTTCCGACCATACACAGAGAGAGATGCTTCATAGAGTGAGGCTGTAACGGCTGTCTGGCTGCTCAGAGGCGGCCGGATGTTTGACAGGGCATTGGAAAAACGTTATTTAATCTGCTCGCATGATGGCCCTCACTGGGATTGCACCACGCTGCGTCTGTGCCCCCTTTTTTTTCCTCCCTGTGTCAGGATGATGGCAGTTTGCTGGCTGGTAGAAACACACTCAGAGGTTGTTTGTGTGTTTTTCTACGGCATGATGTAATGCATTAAGAATCAGAGAAATTGTAATTGATGCAGTGTTGGCAGGCCTCTAATTGTCTTTCTAATGAGTAAGTCTACTGGGGTCTTTTCCATTTGGGTAATAGAGTCTGAATGACTCAGCTGTATCCCATTGTAATTACAAAGAAATGACCCAATTGTTATTATAAGAAGCTACATAAATGGAAACAGATGTGATGTTTGACCCATTAAAAACCAACTGTTTGTAAAGTGCCGATCAGATAAGCGTAGGTGAATAGCAATTCTTGTGTGAACATGCGGTAGGGCTGTGATGATACACCTATCTCCTGATTTCATAGTCACAATACTCAGGTGCTGATTCAATATGTATTGCGATTACTAAGTATTGCGTTTCAATGTTGCGATTTTTGATAACTTTTTTAACACTAGACCTTGGGGAAATTGTAATCAGACTCTTCTAGGGACTATAACTTTGGAAAATATCTAAAGTGATACAGTAAAAATGTTTGATTTTTATCATGTATGTAGTCAGAGATGTCCTGAAGTCAAATACATCCGGATCATTGTCAGGAATTATTTATTAATTTTTTTTCCAGTAACCCAAAAATCAAAGAATAAATACATTTCCCTACAAAAGCTCTGCTTTTCCTGCAATGTGTGAATACTGTATGTGCAGTGTTTACCACGCTGGATTTAACATCTGAGGCTGCAGCTCACATCCATGCAGACCCTTCGTTGTTTTCTTCTTTTTCGTTTCGGCTCACTGCGGTTTGTTTTGATTGACGGATACGGAAAGGTATCTTCCATCTACCCCGGCTTGGACTCAAATCAAGCAAATATATTGATTCTGGCATTAAAAAAATTGACTTCAAAATTGTAAAATAAAATCGCAGTACACAGGTGAATGGATTTTTTTTCACCCACCTCTAAACTGCATATATCTCAGCCACATAAACGTATGACTCGCAGTTAGCCCTCTCACTTTTGACCACAACGATACAGAAATGCTTGTCATAAAGCCAGGCTCCATACATACCATTGTTGGTATCATTTCCATGCCCCTACACAGAAGCATGGTTTTAAGGAGTGATGATAAATCTCTTCAGGTTTTGTTGATTCTTCAGACAGGTTTCATTTCTAAATGGAGCGAGCAGGCTCGCCACTTCCTGACCTATTGTCCTTGCAGATAGCGGTTCACCAGTGACGCATTTGGAATACATTAGCGACTGATTGACATAGTACACATGAAACAGTGCTACTGAGGAGGAAGTACCCTCTGGTGGGTGACTACTGAAACGGAGATCTGGAGAGGTGCTTTGATTGTTCATTGAAAAATCCATCCAATTTGTTGTATGTGCAGAGGAAGGGCTGATATCTTTAATTAACATAAACCTCCGGAGCAAACGATGAGTGAGAAATCGGGATAATTGAAAATAGACCCCATCTCCTTTTCCCCCCACTTTGTCTGTACATCCTTAAAGCAGCTGAGCCCATCGGAGGGCACTTTCACACATGTTAAGTGGGGGGGACATCTGGCCTCGTTAATTCAGTGCATGGTAAAGTGGAATGGCGGTCCCCACAGAGCCGCCTGCTCCGAAACACCGTCAGATGGAGCCACAGTGTGTCCTCGCTGCTGCCTCCTCATCCTCCCTGTTGACTGTCCCTCTGACACCAGCTCTGACACTTCAACAGGAACAGCTTCACAACCCCGCGGTGATGGTTAAATACACACATACCGACGTCCGAGGGAGGATAAAACATGGACATGAAGTATCCATCTTTTAGTATATAAGCTATTAACCTCTTAATCCGTCAGACGCCATCTTTCAGAGGATGTTGCAGACTCAGTCATAAAGCTAGAGTGAAGATACTGGTATCGTATCAAACTAGAAAACCTAAGGAATCTGTTGGGAAGGTTAAATAACGCTCCAAATTTACATTACATTTTGGTGAGAAAAAAATGGCATGGCCATTTTCAAAGGAGTCAGACCTCAAGATGTATGACTGAAAACTGAGATGCACAGAGTGAAAACTAGGGCTGTGTTTTGGTGAGAATCTGGCAATATGGTACGTATCATGAAACAGGGCTAACGATCCAATATATTGTTTTATGATTATATTGTGACCTCCGAAAAAGATTGAATAGCGTTGGATCTTTAATTACAAATAGGCAGTGTTTTGGAAAATCAGCATGGTATCACAACACCTAATATCACGATTCTCATGTGTATTGATATATTCTCTCACCTCTAGTGAAAATTGTGTTTTATCAGAAAGAACAAATGTTGACCAACTGCATAATTTGCAGTTTAAAGGCAATAAATTGCAATATATCTTATCACAGTACTTAACATAAGATTGTATCGTGACTCAAATATCGTGATAATAACGTATCATGGGGCCTGTGGTGATTCCCACCGCTATTAGTGCAACAAAGAAAGGAGAAGCTCTGTGGGGTTTTAGTAATCACACCTACACAGGAGCAGCTAATTTCCCCTCACCGTGTATCCCGACAGTCGCCTGTGTCTGTTAAGTCGGTGTGTTAAGATGTCTGGTCTGTCAGAGTCGACACTCCAGTGTCCACCGTGCGTCTCGGCATCCTCTGCGAACGGCAGCAGCAGAAAAATCGAGGGACAGCAGCAGGGAAGCATTCACGCTGCGCATTCATATCCTATTTTAGCAAGTAAACATTTAATGTGTTTAAATGTATCACAGCTTTATTTATGCATAGAATCTGCTGTTAAGTCTGAATTATACATTAGCCGATGAATAATGCATCAGTGCCATTCCTTAATGATTACTTGCCAGGCAGCGAATGGTAATATTTGCTGATAAATTTGCCCATTGATCTTGCTTGTGTTTAACCAGGCTTGTAGAGATGATGTTTGCTCCATTTTGTGTTCAGGGAGGAGTTTTTTTTTTTTTTTTTTTTTTTTTTTGTCAAGTATATAATCAAAAGCAAGATAATTGTTTGTTTTTTTTTTTGTTTTTTTTTAATAAGATGTCTTTTTAAAATGACAAATGAGCCCAGAGGAATCAAAGCAAAATGGGTACTATCTGAATTCTCTCTCAGTTCGCCATTTTCTCTTAACATCTGAGTAACGTTGCTGTGTTTACATGCCGCTCTCTTCATGGCTGCTCTTCTTAGGATGAGTTATTTATCCTCCGACCTCAACAGATCAATGTCCAATTATAGTTTTGTCTGTGTTGGCTTGTCGCCCTTACACGACACAGTATGTTTGCTTGAAGTACAGAGTCTAGACCATGTCTAGTAGGTAATTTAGCCCGTACTTGGTAAAAGGTTGTCTTTTTGATACCGCGTCTGTATTGGCGCTGATCTTATAACAGCCGCGCTGAGCCAGATTATTGGCACATTATCCGTATAATGCCGCGAGCCTTGAAGCTCAGCCCGTTACTGTGCAGATATATTGCTTGTCCACACAATGAGAAAATATTGACTTGTTGTCACTCACTCATTTGATTACTTGCGCGGGTGATTCTGCTTTTCATTTGTCACCGTGGCAACGTAAATGGGGAAAACACAGCCTATCCAGTAATGAAGCAGCACTGGAGCAGACCATCACATCTGGAAAACCTCTCCCTCTCTTTCTCTGAGCAGGAATGAATGTCTTTATCACTCACATTGTATCATTGGCACTTGTCAGCTCTGTTAGTATCCACAAAAAAAAAAAAAAAAAAAAAGCCAACGTTTGACAGCTTTTCTCACTGCAGAATGTGCAGCTGCGTGGGAGGGATGTACTCCAACAATTTCCACTTTGATTTTACAGCTTAGTTGAGCAAGATTTATCCGTATATTTACAGTGTTGGCGAGTTACTCTGTTTTCTTTTGTCTGTGAGAAGAGCAGCTTAAAGCAGTCTGTGCGGCAGGTCACAACGAGAGCACCTTTACATTTAACTGGTGGCCTTGTTCTTCCAAAAATAATGAGCTAGACGGTTAAGGGCCGCCCCGGGCTGTGTGTAGCGAGATGATCTCTCTGAACCGGCAAATCATTCCTGTTTTTATGCTAAAAAGACAGCCTAATGACTGTTCTTGATGTGTGTCAGTGCTTTTAGTTAACTAGCTTTAATTCACAGAAAGATCTAATGGGCTTGATTGTCAAGCTGAGTCGAGGTAGTCAGTGAGACGCTTGTGCTCGGATGGGGGTGGGGATGGGGGGTGGTGTAATTGTTTTTGCTGGCGGTGGTTCTCTCTGGAAGGGATGACTGCACAATCCAGATATGTAAACCAGAGAAAACTGTATGCCGACACCTTGTCCGTTTCCTCTTCATCAACCTTGCTTTTAAAGTGAATATTCCTGAGCTCAAAGCGCCAAACACTCGGTCGCCTTACAAACCCGCGTGTGCTCAATTAAGCATTTCAAACATGTAAATCACGTGCGGAAACTGGAGATCTCGGGGAAAATCATTAACTGTGACGGACGGCGTGCCATAAAACAAAGAGAGGGAGAGTTAAAGACAACAGATGCTCAGAGGGTTTGATTCTGCTTATTGGAGCATGACACTTATTTAGTGCAGCGGAGAATCTCATGGTAGACAATGATGTTGTGTCTTTGCCGTTGCCCTGCCAGTCATCTGTTCTCCAGAGGCAGTCACAAATATTCATTTAATGTTGTTGTTTTTTTGTTTTTTTTTTGTTTTGTTTTTTTTGCATTAAAGCTGCAGTAGGTAGTGTTGGAGCTATTATTATTATTCTTATGAAAAGGTCACTATATTCTAACAGTAGTGCATGAGACAGGTGATCTGAAAATTATCTTTTACTGAGTCCTCCAGTACTCCTAATGGCATCTGCAAGATTTCACAGACCGGAGGAAAACAACCAATCAGAGCCAAGCTGAAGCCTTGAAGTCTCAGAGCAGCTGTCAATCAAACTCCGATCAAACAGTCAAACTAGGCAGCGCTGGTCAAATATAATCGTATGATTGTAGAGTACTGTTCAGCTTTCAAATGAGAAAGTTTGTGACCCGGCAGCCATTTTGAGATCAGTTGAGGAAATACCAAGAACCGCCCACCAGCCGAAGCTAATGTTCTCATTTTACAGCTGCACAGTAACTACAAGATGTTTCTGAAAACAGGAGGAGAGAAACAGGCATTTCAGTAACAGAATATTGATTCATATTTTGATCAGCGCTGACCGTTTAATTGGTATTGTGTGAGTGATTTGAACAGCCAATAGGAACGTGCGCTCTCTCTGAAATGACCTGTGATTGGTCAACATCTCCTGTCATGTGCTAGATTTTTTTTTTTTAAAACAGAGCCATGAGGAGGTGCAGAAATGAACACTTGAATTACAATATGCTGAATGGTTATCATGGTGCGGCCAAAACTATTTTGCCTACTGCAGCTTTAATCCAAAACCTCAAATTTCTTTTTTGCTTGAGCCTGGTGTCATTTTATTCAGAATCAGGTTGCTTGTCTGCCTGCACAAGACGGCTTGTAATGTTCAGGCTGTAGCGGAGTAGACTTTCACCTCTTATGTTTCCAAATAACAAGGCCGCAGTAAAAACAAAAGAAGGTTGCTATGAGAAAGAGACTCTATCGGCCCTGATAGAGATCAACTTAAAATCCACCAGGAAGCAGTTTGCAAACACACGCTTTTCGGGGTTAGTGTTTGAGTCGGCGTCGGGGCAAGACTGGACATCTGTCTCCCAGTGATCTATAACGCCCACAATCCCTCCCACAGACTGTCGGCTTTGGCGCTGGAGCGGTACACCGGTTGCTGTAGCACACCCAGCCACCCACAACAGTGGCTTATCTCACTAGCATAACAAACACCGGCCCTAACAAAGAGGTTGGAAAGCGGTAGGACACACAGCAACAGGGGGACCGTAATTGCGCCGTGCCATCATAACTCCACTTCAAAATGGAGGCCTTTGTTCTGAGGCGGTTGGAGAGGACATCATAGTGAGGTAGCAGCACATCTTTTCATCCTCAGACACACTCACTCCCACTCCCTCGGTGAAGGAGATCCTCTGCCGGATAGGGCTTCAGAGAAAGGTATTCCTCTGGGAGTGTTGTTGAGGGATATCTACCGCCCAGCCACGCGCTGATTAAAGGAACACTTGTGGATAATCCTTTTAAAAATAGGGTCTTTATTGTGGCGGTGGTGGAGTGAAGTGAGGAGCAGGCGAAAGCCCCCACATTTAGATTTTTAAATGGTTATCACCTTGGTATGATCGGCAACTCTGCTAAGATAAATATTTAATGACGGGCTGGCTGAAATAGAGCTGTTACTGACTGCTGGTGAGAAATGGAGCTTCTATTTAGAGCCCATACTGGTCCATAAAGTCATGGCATTGGTAGACAGCCCAAGGTTATTAGTGTGGTATGAGAGTGGTGTGTGTTTGCAGTGTGTCTGCGGGTTTGCTGAAGACTTATCACTCTTTTCTTGCTGCAGCATTACAAAGGAGAGAAAATGCACTCAGTTTTTGTTATATTGAGCATTCTCTCATGAATCCTTGATGGATAACTGTGAGTGAGAAATGGCGCTAATGCACGACAGCGATACCATTCAGGTGCACTTCACTTGAGCAAAACAGCTGTATGTTTTTGCCCGTTTACGGCCTTAGTTTTGCTCCGTTTCATTTCACATGCTCCCTGCCCTCTGGGTTCTTGTTTGATGTCATTCAAGTCATGCAAAATTGATTGTGAGGGCTCATATCAATGCTCGCTGCGATGATCACGGTGTAAAAGAAAGATTCCCCACATTGATTCTCCTAAACGTACACTTTCACATTCGGGTGAATAGAAGCTTTAAATTGATGTTAGCCTTGCTTTTAGATTTTTGGCGAGGATTATGAAGTGTATGAGGACTTGAACACACAGCTCATTTAAACACTGATCGTGGCTCCGCTTGATTCATCCCGTTTACTCATTACATGATAGCTACGGCAAAAGCAATTTCGTTCAGCTTTCAAGTACTTTGCTTTTGGTCACACCGCGGCTCTTCCATTCATTTCACCAGAGCTCCCAATGCCCTGTGGCTTCCAATCAGTCCGATGAGTGGCGTGCACTAACATCTCGCCTCTTTGTGTAGGAAATAGGTGGGTAAACAGCAGCAGAGTCCTTGAAGCACTTCCCATCCCTGCTATTGGATTACCAGCTGCCTTTCCGGGTCTCATCTGCAAAGATGAGTGCCAAGATCAATGGAGCTCTTAGTGCAAAGCTAATTCGATCAGGACTGGCTTTGCTACTGCTGATCAGAGATTATTTTTTTTTTCACGTGAAACAAAAACTTAATCAAGTCAAGCACATGTCCAATAACCCGTATTTTCAGCCGCTTCCAACTCTCATAGACCTCAATTAGGAGGCATTTCATATTCATTATTGAATTGTTGAGTTGGCCTGCTGAGAAGAGGTGTGGAGATGGAAGTAGTGAACTGCTGCGTAAAGTGATCCGGCCAGTTTTTGCTGAGTGTAGCAGGAATGTTGCCTTTCTCTCCAGCCGAGCAACTGGCATCATAAATAAGCTAAGAGCATGTTTTTAGAGGGATGAGGCGTCTCCTGCTTGGAGAGAAAAAGGGTTGAAGGGCATATTGACCCTCTTGTTCTGGAAAGCGAAAAGCAGACTCTTCAGTGCCCCTTGTTCCCCATTAATTATTGTTTGATGCTAATAAAGGAGGGTGGTGGGGGGGGTGGAGGCATGTTATGAAACATAATTATTCATTGCAGCATTTCCCCCCTCGACGAGCCGTGTGCCCCCCCCTTCCCTCACGCTTGGCGAGGAAGCTGTCAGTTGAGTATAACAGGCAAAGATGTCCCCTCAGCCTTTTAAGGAGGGGACAGGAGGGAGCGGGGTGAAGGGCACCATTTGCCCGAGTGATATATGAGGAGAGACAGCAATATATGTAAGGAGCTGCTGAAAGAAAGATAGAAGGTCAAGGCACATTACTCTCCAGCCATTTACTGGCTGAGCACATAGTCTGACCTGCACTGCAAATACAGTTGCTCAGCAGCAGCTTTTTTTTTTTTTTTTTTGTTTATATATGTATGTGCGTGCGTGTAAGTGTGCGTGTCAATGGTCTACACATTTTGGATTGACATGTGTGTGCATACACTCAGATGAATGCTGCACTGTAGTGAATATGCTCTGAGTGGCTTTTTATAAGCTTGCACATGCAGTGGGAAGCTATTTTAACGAGGCTGGAGCTCCACGACGGTGTTCTCCCAGATTTCCACTAAGCGTCAGCGACGGCAGAAGCACTAGTGGCTGATTTCCTATGCATGAGCGCAGCATATGGTGTGCTTAAACACAATGCAAGCATGGGATTAGTTAACGATTGTCTCGCAAACGAGTGCAGCATAAACAGTTACTTCAGCACTTTATAGATATTTCTTTTCTCTGTTGTTGAATATTAAAAAAGCAAATCATTTAGCTGATCTCTATATTTTTAAAAGAGCGTGTTATTGGCACAGGCGGGCCTGAGTTGTATTTTCATCGTCATTAATCATAATGGCCCAGTGATGAGAGGAGTAGTCGGTTAGGCTGCCATGCTCAAAGCCTAGCATTAACATTCCAAGAATATCTGAGGCTTATTCACAACAACTCCGCCACACAGCCAGCTGCGTTCACCTTCGGTTTAAAAAAAGATAACAGGCCTGTAGTCCGTCTGAGCTATACTGTTGTACAGAAGGTATTTTTAAACATTGTTTTTTCTTTCTTTCTTTTGACAGAGGACAGTGTAGAAATGGGAGCGAGTTGGTTGACATGCTACAAAGGTCTCAAGGTCGGAATCAAACCGGAGATGTTGTGGTTATGCGACGTGTGCTAAGCAGCATGAATCCTGTTCAGAAAAGTGAAGCAAATGCAAAAGTGTCTTAAACCTGCATTCTTTCTAATAAGCAACAGGGGGCGACTCCTCTGGTTGCCAAAATAAGTGATTGTAAAGAAGTCTATGAGAAAACAAGCCTACTTCTCACTTGATTTATTACCTCAGAAAAACATTGTGAACACGAGTTTATGGGCTCAATCGTTAGTTTCAAGTCTTCTTCAAACACGCTTTTCAGGGTTAGTTACAAGCAGGGTGTGCTATAGGGCATGTCTACCTTGTGATTGACAGGTCGCTACCACAGTGTGCATATTACAACTTTAACCCTTTCACAGTGTGTTTTCACTTAATTAAAGTTAATTATAACCCTTTTTGTCAGTGAAAAATGTCTTATTCAGCATTCGGTTGTGCTTAGCTCCATCCTCTTGTGTTACTTCTGGTTGCAAAAAACCAAGATGCTGGAGGCCAAAATACTGAACACATCACTGCGACGACAGCCACTTATTATATACAGTCTATGACTGCAACCGCTCGACTACCAAGGAGAGCTGGGTAGTATATCGCTATTATATCGTCATCGTGGTATGACACGAGGTATCGTCTTCGATAACGTAATATCATGATATGGCATGAGTGTTGTCTTTTCCTGGTTTTAAAGGCTGCATTTCAGTGAAGTGATGTAATTTTCTCAACATACCAGACTTGTATAACTTCTATTATTTGCCTTTACCCACTGAGGCATTTTATTCAAGTCAAAATATTTTGTGAACGCACCAATAATCAACCCTACAATATCGTTGCAATTTCAAGGTCAAAAATAATGTGATATTTGATTTTCTCCATATCACCCAGCCCTATTACTACCAAGGTGCTCAACTATTTTTAATGTGCCACTGTTGTTGCTCAGTGAAGGATGCGACGTGTAATCCAATATATTGCAGTTGCTAAGGTGTTTGAAAAGATGAAAAATATGCAGCTTGTGTTTGCTTGAGGCATAGCACACTATCAGTCAGGGATCAAGTCTCCATTTCACACATGAACAAGCAGAGTTAATCTGCGGATCACTACAGTACACTGCGTAATATCCAACCTCTATTCTCGTATGTTCCCAGAAGCCCATTGTTCTAGCCCCCTGCTGCTGGTGTTTTTGGGAAAATAGTTACCTTTTGTAGATGGTGTGTGTTTTTATGTTGAGACCCGCGTATTTGCTTGTGGTCCAGGTAGTAAACCACGCAGGTCTGACTCTTTAAAATGAATTGTGTGTTCTTGTATTGTGTGTGTGTGTGGCCTGTGTGTTTGTGGCACTAAAATACCACTGCTGTAAGAGGCCCAGTCCCAGCCACTGCATGTTTTATGAGCTGTCCTCCGAGGATATGGGAGCTCTGAGCGCAGATCCTGCTTGTTCCAGCAGTGTTTTCATCACTCCTGGCCACTTCCCTCCAGCTGTTTTTTCTCTCTTTTTGATGAGGAAGAGGAAACGCATCCAGAATAAGGCAATATTTACAACACAGCCCCCCCCATCTGTGGCTATAGCGTGGCTCGCTGCACGGAGACCCTACACAGTCATGATTCATATTATTCTCCCCGTGCGCACTGCAGAGGGTGCTTTCCCCTCCGCCTGGGATCACTGGGCCACACCACTGAGATGGTGGATGACAAGGCTGAACGCTACGCTGAGTATTCCACTCTCCTAGTCACCTCCCCCGCTGGCTGCTTTCTAAACGCCGCCCTTTTCCTTGAGCAACACTGGAGAACGTTCGCTGTCTATTTACAGTGTTACACACTGACGGGTGAGGTTTTGAGAAATGATAGCACGGAGGGTAACAAACAAAAGGAGGTGTTTACGTAGAATCCTGTTTTGTGACGGTTGTGATGGTTGGTTGGATGGCGGTTAGTGAAGAGAGGTGCTTGCATATGAAATAATAACCCTTCCTAATTAGAGGTAATACCATCCTGTGGTATCTAGAGGTGGAGGTGTTTTTTTTGGCTCGGATCATTATAAGACGTTGAATGGAGGGATTGTCCTCCCCCCTTCCTCCTCCTCCCCCGACCATCTGGTCGAGGATAGAGCCGAGTTTGCCACCGTGCAGCTAAATAATTTAGGCGGAAAAATGGTTTTGTGTACTGACCTAATGGCTTTGTTTTTAGGGGAGCTGTTCTCGAAGACATCCTTCAGTGCCCCTGCCGGCCTGCGCTGTCAGTCTGAAACCTTCGAGCTGTCTTACCTGTCACTCTAATCTATTTATGTTAGTTTTTCCCTCTGTGTTGGCACGCCACTCTTGTGTGGCATAGTGATTAGAGTAGCTGGAGGATGTAGGGCAGCCATACGAATACATTTCCTCCTCACCCACGCTCATTTAGAGACTACCAGTTGGAGATGAAGTGACGGATATATGATCGTTAAACTGATAGGCAGATCTCGGAGGAAGAGCGAAGATGTTTGATTGCAGCATATCAGTGCAAGTGGTGCATGATTGAGTACTCAAATATTAAAATCTCAAGAGTGCTTTCATTCTAACAGATGACAAAATGTTTTCCCCAGTAAATCTTTTTACTATATACATCTGACTGAAAAAATGTAACTCACTTCCTCCCCCCCTCTGCTCCATTTTTATAGAGATGCATACTGTATATAATGCAGATATTTTATAGTGCAAGTCAGGTTTGAATGTGTCCCCAGTGTGTGTTTATACCTCTTCCTGACCCCAGCTTTACCTTTAGGTAAATGTCCTTCACAACAGCATAATTCATCCAAAAAATGTAATTGTCAGCGCCTCTCCTGAGGTGAAAGACACTAGAAATCCTTTCAAATGAGTCACTTTTTTCACACAGCAAAAATAGTGGGCCCTAAATCTACAGGGAAACTCGATTAAGAGCCACATTCGTGATAGCGGCGTCTGCCACCACATACCTCACATTCTCCTGCTTCTCTTATCAATGACACATTGGGAGAGGTCCTTTACTGGCCTGCTCATGATTACATTTCTCAAGAGCGCCTCGTTTAGAGGGAAAGGCAAAGGGTGACAACGGGCAACCCCGGCATTTCCCACAGGAGCCGTGTCTAAACATGATGCCTGGTGAAATAGCCTTCAGCTTTGTTCCAGCCAGACAAGACCGTGTGTCCTGAAGTAGCTGGTATTAGGCTGCGAAATGAAGTCCTGCTCACAGACTCTGTAGATAATGGATATGTCGGGTTGTGAAGCGGCCCCCTCAGGGCCGTTCGGAGCTCTCACAGAGAGCTCACAAACAGGGACTAGAGGAGGATTTTGCCTAGATGAAGTAGAGACTTAGACCCTGTGGAGCAAACGGTCTGATTCTCATGTCTGTGGATGGAAGTACCTGTTGGACAGAGACTATGTTTGTCTTATGCCGACTTCGGGACCGATACCCTCCTCCTGTTGTCAGCAAAGCCCTGATGGTTCAGAAGTAGGGATATGAATTTTCTCACCGGTTAATAAACTTGTGACAACACAAGTGTTACCTATTACACCTGACATTTTGCAAGAAAGATGACGGTCAATATGTGAAGTGTGCTTATTTTGATCATTAACGTCGGGTGGTGGCGGGTCTGGCTTCTCCGGTCAAGCTTTTGCTGCAGGTTTCCACTCGACGCTGCTCCGCTGCATACACCAGCTGTGACCACTCCGTCCTCCTCATGGGGATTACCTCATTATCATCATGGTTTCCTTATAGTTTGGGTTTAAATCTGAAATATTGTCAAATAGGCATTTTTGCTTTTTGCTTTGGCACCAATCGTCTTGTCAACTCTCTCTCATCCCATGTGTGAAATTTGACTCCTGCTACAGCTGTCTATTGACAACACAGTGCTGATACACCAAAATGAACTAATTGGGTTTTATTCGGTAATGTAATTGGTATGTGCCCGACCACCGTGTAACACCGACTACTGTGGCAAGCCTATTCTAAAGATTACCTTTCCAGATATTCCTGTGTGATGAGGTATTTTAAGAGTGATTTTTACATCTCTGATCGGCTCGGAAGTCCATCCTGGCCACACCGATTTTAAATCGTAAATATTAAACATGTACGATTGGATCTCCTGTTATGTCTGGGGATCCCTGAGGACAGACAATTATGACAAAGAATGATAGCCAGTTGAGAATGAAGCTGACTGAAACAGAAGGACAATCACCGCCATCGTAGCGGCCACAGCTAATGTATGAGCTAATGATAATTGTGAAGTAGTAGTAAGATGGAGCTCAGAAATGACGACCAACTTGTTGATTTGTGGCAATGACACAAGTGTTTATTTAACATGCCTGTGTGAGTGTTTAGCACAAAGTAAAAACTAACGCGGCTGCCATGTTTGTTTATAGTAAAGTCACGTTTTCAGAGATTTTGTGAGATTTCCGTTGTTTTCAGTTAGAGAGTCTGTTAGAGTGCAGTGTGCTGTTTTGGTCAAATCACTGCTCTCCACACACTATCGGAACAAAACTATTAAATTATCTGTTAAGATTTTTTTTAAAAATGTTTAGTGTGGGCCAGCCTTTAGTGGTTTATGTTACAGCAAGGTAACCTATGCTATTGTTAGCCCTGGGAGATTTTGTAAGTCTTAATGTTTTCAGACAGTGATGGTTTATTGTCGCACAGTGTCACTGTGCATGAGAATCTGTTTTTGTGCAGCGGCACTTTGCCTTTATACCATGGGAGTCTCTAGGAAGGTTTAAATGTTGATGTTGGAAAGCCCCAAGCTATCTTTTCTCGAGCATTGGCTTTTACCTACTAAACTAACCCCGGATGCCGGCTAAAAATAGAGCCTTTGTGAGCACAGCTTTAGCAGAGGGGGAAAAAAAAAGATGTGGTTACTCATCAGTGAATTGAAAAACAAGTGGAGCAGACAAGTGTCTTTGCCCTGCCAATGCGAACTAAAACAGAGAGGGCCTGGGAGAATAAAGCAAGCCATGATTGTACCAGGTAAGACAAAGCAGGCAGCGTGCAGAGACCACAGAGAATCCCTTATGAAGTGGCCTACCCCTCGCCTCCAGCTGAGCCTTTCATTGTGCCGTTGTTTCTAGGGGGGCTTGGATGGCAGCTTAGATTAGATCGCACCGAGTAATGGATTGGAGCTGACGAAAACCTGCTGCAGATCGACATCACCGCCGCTAGGATCCGTGCACTGCTGAGGATCTGGCTGGTTTATTCGGATCAATTTGAGTTGCCCTCATTGTTAATAACCCTGTGTATATTCATGCTAACATTGTTCCCCTCTAATCTGTATTCATGCGAGTATTGCATTCAATCCCTCTGCAAAGCCGGCCCTAAATCCTTGCCAATCACATTTTGCTACTTCATAATTCTCCAATTGAATATGCCATGAATGACTTTTCTCAGTCTCTCTCCCCAAACTGTGTGTGGTGAGTGGATCACTGTGCTGGTTTATATTATTGTTGGATTTTGCATTTAAATGTAGATGATTTGTTCTATAAAATGAATAAAATGTCCAGCTTTTGCAGATTTTATAATCCAAGATAATCAATTACTAAAAATTTGGCAGGATGGAAAAAAGGCAGCTTGTATAGGTACTCAAGCAAAGCATGATAATTTGGATGTTTATCCTTAGACAGGTTTTGATTAAAACTACAGAGATGAGCATGGATTTGGGGTAAATGTGGGAGTGATTGGAATGAATAAAACATGGCTTTTTAAAAGGCTGTTCGGGAGACGGAGAAGGGAGAGAGAGCGAGGGGAGGAAAAAAAAGCTGTGTTTAGTAACAGAAACCTGCTGTGTGGCCATTGTGGGGGATGATGTGTTAATCGTGCCACAAACTGTGTGGTTTTTCAGGCCAGAGGTCTCATTTAGACAGCCTCGGAAAAGAGAAATGTATTTGAGCGCAGGGCCCCGCTGGCTGCCGGTCCTTGACTCCATAGCAGTAATGTAAATGGTGGATTAGGTGACGTTGGCTGGGACCCCCTCAACCCCTTTCCAGCCACTAGCCCCCTCCTCCTCTTTTCCATTAAGACAGCTGGTATCTTTCAAAGGGTCCTGGCCCAGTGATTGATGTGTAATAGCTCCAAGCCTCACCTGCCCCCTCACGGCATTATACATTGGCCCAGGCAGCCGGCGCTGCTTTCTACTAAGCACTTTGTTTCCCGGCTTGTGGGTGGAGAGCCTTCCCCCTCGCTTTCTCTCTCCGTCTCACTTTCTCTTTCTCCTCCCTGTCAGCCATCAATACATTATGACTTTCCATTGCCACGGTGTTACTACTTCACTTCACACCGACTCACTCCCCGTTACTCACTCAATTGTTCAACTTCAAAATGCTCATTTATCTGCGTTACACTGCGGCTGCTGATGTGCAACGAATTCACCGTGGACACTTCAGCATATCGTTTATCGGCTAGTAAAAGAGTTAACGCAGTACAAGTGTATGTCCGTGTGAGGAATTTTATACATAAGTACAATTATGTTAAAGGTGCTATTGATAACATGCAGCCACTAGACGTTGCATTCTCCCTCCCCAGCTCCATTAAATTTACTTCACAACATGCCGTTGCCGGGCACCATGAACACTAACTGACGACACAGAGATACCAATGTTGTTTTACTATTCTCTTGTCAAAAGTGGGAACCAAACATCAAATATGTTCCACAGAGATAAATAAAACATTCATTTTGGACCTGCCAACATTTTTATAATGATTAATTCACAATCATAATGGTTTTTTTTTGTTGTTTTGTTTTATTTTGTTTTTTTTCAGGATAAGCCATACTTTTATTTTGCCTTTCTAAAGGCTCTGTGGATGTGTTATTTAAAAATAATAATAATTTATAATATTTGGGTACTGTTCACGTTAAAGGTTTTATTAATAACATTTCTAACGTCATCCATCTTATTGCGATTTTAAACATTTGGAGATTCGTGATAAGATATATTTATATATTTATTACACTTTTTTTTCAATAGGTTAATAGATTATACAATAAATAGGGCGGTTAAAGATAACGCAAATATAACGTGTTTATGTAAATTTGTTTTGGGGCAAGTCATAGTCAACTGACAGCTGTTGAATTGAGCATATTTTTTTATTGTAAATGCAGTACCTGTGAGGGTTTCTGGACAATATTTGTCTGTGTTGTTAATTGATTTCCAGTAATAGATGCATACATACATTTGCATAAAGCATATTTGTCCACTCCCATGTTGATAAGAGTATTGAATACTTGACAAGTTTAATTGTGATTCAGTATTTTTATTGATTGAGAGCCCTAATAATGAAGAGTGATATGTGACGTCTGTGTCTCTTTACAATTTTGCCATACAAAATATTGTGATACTACGCTGTATTGATTATTTCCCTCCTCCTCCACCAGTAACGTAATTTGAGATGCAGAATTTTGAGAGAGGCAGTTGTGTAAAGTGTCTCCAGATGTAATCTAATAGCGCCTAGATTGTAAAGATACTTATAGCGGCTTATAGCAACCCGTGACATCAAAAGGGAACGGGCCAGCCTTCCATTTGCAGCAGTTCGGGGTCCTCGTTGCTCTCAGTGGAAGAGGCTTATGTTACTGATTAGAGGGGAGAAGAGGTGCTTAGCTCATACACAGATTCTGGCAGCTCCCAGGATTAGAGCCGTGCTATCAAATGGTACCTTCATCAATGTTTTCGTGTTCCTCACACCTCCCAGACATGCTGCTGGATATGGACACAGGAGGGGGCACAGTGTGTATTTTGGCACCACCAGCGGAGGTGTCGTTGCGCACACATGCCCGTTAAAACTCTCCAGAGCCCTCTTGCATCCTGCATGTGCACTAATGTGTTCTTCTTGTGTGTGTGTGTGTGTGTGTATGTGTGTGTGTGTGTATGTGTATGTGTGTTACGCTGGCAGCCCAGTGGTCGCCGTGGTAACTCATCATTAGGTGATTAATGGGGCTGTGACGAGGCTGCGGTTTAATCAGGCCCGGTGTTTGTGTTGAAGCCGACGACAAGAGCAGCTGCCCTGTCAGTTGGTGTCTGCTCACAAGATGACAGCACCCGCTGCTGAGGAGCGCCGTTGTCAAACACGCTTCATTGTGTGTGTGTGTGTGTGTGTGTGTGTGTGTGTGTGTGTGTGTGTGTGTGTGTGTGTGTGTGTGTGTGTGTGAGTGTGTGTGTGTGAGCGTGTGTGTGTGAGCGTGTGTGTGTGAGCGTGTGTGTGTGTGCATGCCAAAATCCTTTCTTCCTCTTTCCGTCTATTCTTCACCTCACATTCTATCGAGCCCTCTCAATAAAAAGGCAGATCCACTTGCAGCCAGCGCTCTGTATAATTTTCACTCGAAGCTGCGTTACCTGGCTCGGTGTCTACCCCTCCTCGTTTTTCACTCTCCCTCTCCCACCCTGCTATCACCACCATGGTAACGCGGGTGCTGATTGCCTGGTCTGATCCCTCTGGGGGCCCGTAATAACTATTTCTAGTTAATTTGTTGCGGTGGGGGTGGAGGGGTAAACACTGGCAGTAAATGAGAAGCCTCTTTTGTAGACGCAGTGTAGCGTAGACAGCGTGCTGCCTCAGCTTTGCCCACTTCACTGTTTTATGGAGGATTTCATCACGCCATGAGAAAGCGCTAGCCGGGTTTCTTTTCCAGTGAACGACGCTAGCTGAAAGTGGCAGTGGACCAGGCACAGCTCAGCCTCCCTCCTCTTTCTTTCCTTACCCAGTGGATTGCTGTGTTCTTCCCTCCAGAGCTGTCACTTCACATTAACACAGTGGTGACTGTCAGCCAGGGTAGAGGATTGGGGTGGGGTGCAGTCCACTAAGCCAGAGTACACACACAAAACCACACACTCACACACAGATGAGTAAAATTGAGCCTGGTGTCATCACAGATGGTCTGCAGAGAAGCTAGCCAGTTAACTCTGTCACTGAGTTTTACTCTGCCTCTCTCCCGTGGCATTGCAAACGACAAGCAGCGCCTTGCGCCGAAAAGCCCCCTCGACACATTACCTCCAAGGAATTCTATTGGCTGTCAGCCTCGTCCTCAATACAACATTACCTCCTCTTTATGCTTATTCAGTTACGACTTCCCTTAAGCTTATTGTGTTACAAATACTGTGCATGCGGCACTTGTCATTCCTCTTTTCTTTTTACTCGCTTTTTTTCCCTTTAATAGCTCAGTTTTACTGCCTCTCTGGAAGAATGGAAATGTGTTGGAGCAAGAAGCTAGAAGGAGGTTCTGTTCTCTGATAAAGCTACTCGTTGCTCTCCAGAGTATACATGGTTGTGGAGGGGAGTGCCAACAATTACTGCGATGCTGAGAAGAGTCAGCACAGCTGCCTGATCTCTAGGAACTAATCTTGTATTTCTCACCCAAAAAAGGTCTCCTCCTCTAATGCAAAATGTGCAAAGTGACCAATAAATCGTATTTTCATAAAGAAAATTAGTTTTATTTGGGGAGGTTACCAATACCTGGTATTAAACGGGCCACCGGGGTAAAGACTGTAACGTCATTATGATGCTGTTTCCAGTTCATATAGTGAATTTGCTGTTGTAAATATTACTGTTGCTGCTGTAGAAACATTTAGTCTAGTTCAAATTAAAAATTTTAAATATTCACTTCTAATCCGCATCTGAATTTAAAGACAACCAGGCAGACAAATATAAGTAATATGCACACATAAGTCATATCATTATTGCAATATTGAACAATGATAATGTATATTGCTGATTTTCTTCACATTGTGCAGGCCTGCGTCTTTACTATAAGGATAATGGTTATTGACACATAAATCCGGTGACCGCTTTGTTTGTTCCCCCATCTAGCGGCGCCACCATTACTGCGGTGGCAAATCGCAGTGACGTTGTCACTCAGTGACTTACGCAAATCAATGTAATAATAATAATAAACGCAGATGAGTATGTATTTAATATATTTAAGCAAAATCGAAGGCTTTCATGAGGTCACATCTGCCGTCACTACGAGCTACCGCGACGGATTCGGTTGAGAGTGACCAGTTATCACAGGTAGCAGACACATGTACATGTTGTATTTTTGATGCCAACCAAATGATGTTTACTTGTCAGCGTTATATTTCACAATAACTCCACAGTTAGTCGATTGAGTTAATTTATTCTGTGGGACCACTGCAGCCCTGAGACAGCGTGTCAGCCTGCTGACATTAGCTATGCTAGCTAAGCAGTGTTAACTGAGCTGACAGTACTTGTTTCGCCGTGTTAGACGAACGTTAAGAATCCTCCCAATCTCCGATCGTCGACAAAAGTAACGGTGAAAGTAGAAAACATGATGCACGTATTATAGGGCAATGCTACCACAGTGATGGCAACTTGTTTACTTCTGGTACCTCCCCGGATTTGTGTACAGTTATGCTAATTGTCCTTCTTTTCTGGTCCACAGCTTTTCTGAAACACTGGGGTTGTTGGTGTGGCCAAATTTTCCCTGGATTTGACTGGTAAATTCAGAAGACTGAAGCCCAGGCTCACAGTCTACCTTTCACGGAGGCCCAGCCGTGAGAGGACTGAGGAAGGCACGTGGCGGATCATGACGGCCGACAAAGAGAAGGAGAGGGAGAAAGAGCGGGACAGGGACAGAGACAGGGACCGGGACAAGCGGGAGTCCGGCAAGTCCCGCCGGCAGGACGGGGACCGGGGCGACCGCGAGAGCGAGAGCTCCAGGCCCCGACGCAGCTGCACACTGGAGGGCGGGGCCAAGAACTATGCAGAGAGCGAGCACAGCGAGGACGAGGACAACGACAACGGCAGCACGGGCGGAGGGAGCGGCACGGCCGAGGAGGCCGGCAAGAAGGGCAAGAAGAAGACACCCAAGAAGAAGTCACGCTACGAGCGCACAGAGAACGGAGAAATCACGTCCTTCATCACAGAAGACGATGTTGTTTACAGACCCGGAGGTAAGTCCTGCTAATCATGGCTAATCTAATTGTGTCAGCAGGTGCTCAGCTGCATGGTCACCAAGTGCACTGAACAGCAGTCAATCTCCATCAATCAATTCCCCCGTTTACTGACAATCATGAGCCCATCTTTACACCACAATCACTATATCCCAGTGTACCTTCTGGCAGCTATTTTAGATTTAGTTTTAGTCTAAAAATGAAAGTGCTGATTAGTTTTAGTCACATTTTAGTCATTTTTATCTTCATAGTTTTATTTCGGTTTTAGTCGACAACAAATAAAAGAGTTTTAGTCACTGAAAAGTCATTTGATTTTGGTCAAAATTCTTTCTTTTAATTAAAAAAATTATCTTAGTCCTTTTTAGACATCAGATTATATTGAACATTTTTAGTTGAACTTATTTGACATAAAAAAGTTATCGTATCTGATGAAAAACAGGTTTGAATGATTAAGAATGCAGCTTTGCAGTTGATGATGCGTGGTTCTGTTACACCCAGCGGTCCGTTATGACCCGACCTGAAAACCGCCAACTTTATGCATTATAGTAGCACTACTGTTTTAGGGTGGGGTTTTTTTTTGTGTGTAACGGTATTGCATGTTTGATATCAGCACATTACACCTGGGCCAGACTGGCCGCATGAACAGCACGTGGCGGCTGCGTGATTCATGTGCTGCTCTTTCTACAGAGAGCTTGACTTTCATAATGGACATTTCATTTCATTATAAATGTCATTTATATTTATTTTAGACAGAGAAAGGTGAAGAGGCATGTGGTAATTTGTAAATAATAGTAATTATCCACATTTAAAACACCATACTGTATTCATTCATGGAGCCCTGCAAGTCACTGCAAGTTCTGCAACACTGTCCTGCCAATATTTCAAAATAAAAGCCTCATGTTAACAAAAGAAGAAAGTCTGTCCACAGAAAGAAACACCTGAGGGCTTTTATTTTGAAATAAAATCAAAGAAACATTGATTTAAAATTAAGTCATTACTTTTTTTCATGTCTGTGACATTTTCAACATCGAAACTATAGTAATGTTTCCAATATGATGTCAGTATACAGTCGACGATGAACCGAGTCTCAGGCAGTGTGGCTGCTGTAACTTGTTAACACGGATGCTGAAATAAAATCAACAGGTAACACAGCCGCCACGCGTTGTTCACACAGCTGGTCTGGCCCAGGCTTTAGCATCTAATGATGTTGGTCTCGTTGGTTGCTAACGAACATATTTTGTCATAGTTTTTGTTAACGCTACAACCTTCCTGTCCTGTTTTATTTATTATTAGGAATTAAGACTGATTTTGTTCAATGATTAAGTTCTTGGTTCATAACATAAGTCATCTCTCTTGCATTAAGCTGCTGAGGGATTGCGGATTCTCCAGAGCTGCAGCTCTCTAACAGCAGAAGTACTCCCTCAGGCTGGAAGCCAATGCGTCATACAATCAATTCCAAGTTGACCCACTCTGTGCTTTGTCTTGGCCTAAGTCAATAAAGCAAAGTGGTGCTCCACTAGATGATGTGATAGTGACGACAGCCATGATAATGATTTCATCCCGACACTATCTGACTCACTGAAAGTATGCGATCTCCTCTGGGGGCCAAAAGGTACTCTAGTTTCCTGGAGAGAGTACAGTGTCTTTATTACATCTGATGTGTGAGGCCAAAAAGAGAACCAACCTTTTCTGCAGCTGTAAACATGGCCTCTCTTTCACCTACTGTTTAGAGATTGGTTGTGTTGGGGGGGGGTTAGGGGGTGTCAACACTCGCTGCCGGAAGGAAGCCAGGCTAGCTAGTGAGTGTGTATGTGTTACTGCTCAGTGCTATCCGCCTTGCAACTAAATCATTGCCGCTGTGTCTGTTCGTTTATCTAGCAGCTAGCAAAAGGTCAAGTAGTGGAGGGGGTGGCCCTCATGGCTCAGCTATTTAATAGGAAGATGTAGGAAATTACAGTCAGTGTGTTCACTTATTTTCCTCTCCAGCTCCCTACTCATAAACACATCCACACAAACACCTCCTTTTTTCCCTTTCAGCTTCTAAAGAGACAACTTCAAGTAGGTGCAGTGAAACAGCCAGACCTCCCTACCCTACGCTCTCCGTCTAGCTGCTTAATCTTGTTGGCTAAATTATCTCAGCGCTGGTATCAGCAGAGGTCCTCAAGCAAGCAGTCACGCTGAACCCGAGTCTTGTTGTTTCTGTCCCACTAACTCTCTGCTGTGGACTCCAATGAAGCATTTTGTGTGCTACATTTCATGTTTAATAGAGAGAGCACCGCCGCTTTGTCTCATAGTTAACCATGCGGCGGGAGGGGGGGGCGGGGAGTGGAGAGGGGTGGAAAAAAAGCGGAAGCAGTCAGTCACATCAATGAAACATTCAAAAGGCATATAAACAAAGTCGACCGTCTCAGCGGATTAGCCCTGCCGAATATTTATATTTCCACATTGGAGCGCATACCACAGCCAGTGTCTGGTTGACGGGGAATATTTATGTTTCCTGTCTTCTCCTTCAATTAGTTCGACAGGACTAGAGCGGCCTGGGTGTCACAACCTGCTCCCAGTTCAGACTGGAGCTGTTGGATTGGTGTAGATAAAGGATGGGCCAGGATAGGGTAGTGGGTGGTAGGGCTGGGCAGTATGACCTAAAACGTATATCACAGTATTTCTTTTGTTTTTTGCAGTGATAGTATTATGTCACAGTATTACAAAATTAAAAGATACTCCACTTAAAATATGATTCTACCTCTTTTCTTTCCATTGGCAATGTAAGGAGACTTGTCCTAAGGAAGAAAATGTGTTTTTTTAAACTGTGTTTATTGGCACCAAATTCAAAACGAGCTATGTTTTGGGGTAGCCTGCCCCATAATGCAAATGTAATGTGATTAATTCAGAGTTAATACTAACAGTCACGCTATTGTTTTCATTTGTGAGTGATCTGTAGCCGATCGCCGAACTACCTGGATCTCAGTAATAAAGAGTATTTTGGAGGAAAAAAAGTTTTTAAAAATTTTGCAGACTGTTGTCTTATTATTTCAAAGTTTTTCACCACAACCTAACCAGAAAATACATTTAATTGAATTTACATCTTTGAAGAAGCTAACTTAACCTTTTACACCTTAATCCACACGGATATGACGTCACATAGCTCAAACTACAACAATAAAAGCGGTAACTTCCTTCTACCTCTGTGTAGACTCAAATGAAGTAATTATATCAAGTCTGGCATAAAAAGAAATCTATTTCAAAATCGTAAAAAAAAAAATCCAGATGCATAGGTGAATCAATCCCGACCCCACCTCTAACCAAAACCTGTGTGTGTTTATCACGGTAATGATTTATTGATTGATTTCGCAAAATCCATGTTTTGGCTGAATGTGGCTGAATGTGACACTGGGGATTTTGATGAAACTGGTCCCCCACCCTAAGTGGGTGGTCTCAGCACCAGTACACTAGTTTGTAATTTACCTCCTATTGTCAGCATAGAAGATCTTCCACCTCAGCTACTGACCTCCTGCTGTCTCCTCTGCTCATTGTTCAAGTGATAAGCGCTGTGTGTGCAGAGCATGTTTTCCTCCTGCTTGGTCACTGCTAGCAGCCTTCTTGCAATCAGATTTGATGTGTGCAGCTTAGGCAGGCACAAAGCCTGCGATGGATTATGCTTTACTAAATGTTAAATCCCTTTATAGCCGTCTAGTGACACACAATATGTAAAACTAACCACCCCTGGAGAGGGATTTGCACCGCCCCAGACATGGGGAGAGGGTGATGGTAAGCTGCGCAGAAAGAAATTGTGAAACCAAAATGCTGTTTTGATTGCTTTTGTCCCAGCAAGCTTTAGAAACACACAGGCCCATGTCATCACATAAGAGGTAACAGGTAAGCTAGTATTGAAACCGTCTGCACACTCCCAATCTCCAGCCACCCTCCCAATCTCTCTGCTCAGCCTTTCTATCCCTTGAAGATGGGTTCAGGCGGCTTAGTGCACATCGATTGGATGGGGAAGGATGGAAGGAGAACGGCCGATAGGTGGGCCTGCAGCTAATTGTATTTCTGCTGCTGTTTAAAAGGGATAGGAGGAGTGTGTTTGTGTGGTGGTGGTGGCCAGGGGACTCTGTCCCGGGCCATTGGTACGGTCGGCTGCTGGGGTGAACAGCCTGATGCAGTGCAAACAGACATGCCGAATCGATCCGTGCCCCGTGGCTGAGCTCTCACCACTTCCCCGGGCACGGCCAGACACCTCCAGAGCCTGTTCTCTACACCCGTCCACCCCCCCCACCCCAGATTATAGATCCTCTCTCTGGAGATTATACACACTGCCATGGGGGATCAATAGGAGACACCCTAGGAGCACACAAGACACAAAAAAACTTGTCGGTACACACACATAGGCAGTACGCTGATTTCTGCAGTATTTCTGCATACTCACAAGTGGACTTCAACACAAGTACAAGTACACACTAACACATCTACAAGGCATGCTTTTAACAGTCATAGACACGGTTCCTATCTCTGACAAGCACACTCCTGCAACACACACCCTGCTCATCCCTTCTCTCCACTGCAGCAGCTCTGCTTGGCGCTGCAGGCGGCTGGCTGCCATAGCATGTCTCCTTCTTTCCTAACTGACTGGCTGGCTGGTCTGTTTAAAATGGAGAGAGCTAATGGAAACCACCTGCCCCCCCACTCCTTCTGCCCTTCTACCTTAGTTTATGTCACACAACATGGCCGCCACAGCCAATACCGCTTGGTTTCAGGGTGACAAAGACATTCATTTCTTCTTAGGAAGTGATAGGTGCGGGTAGTGTATGATGCAGACAGGTTGCAGGCCAGTGAGAAAAAAAACATCTTGTGTGTACAAGTGTTGGGGAGTTGTTGGTGTGGACAGCTGGCGTTTCTTGCCGCAGCCACCACAGAAGCCTGGGGTGTGTGTGTATGTGTGTGTGTCATGTGCACACACATTAAGCTGTGCAGCAGGAGTGTGTCTGACACACACATGTAGAGCTGGATAACCAGCCCTCCCTCCTTTCTTTTAACTGTGGACCAACTGTTGGCAGTCACACTACCTCACCATGTACTTCATGTGTGCAAATGCTTCAGTTTTTATTTCTTGAATAAACGACAGTTATGCTTTTCTTTATGTTGTATATAATGAATATCATCTTTACTGCTTATAATATCTGTATCAGTGCAGATGCTGACATTTATTAACAACATCAGGTATTGATCACATTCACATTAGGACACAATTTCTTAGTTCAGTTAGTACATTTTCATTCAGTACATTTTAAACTAAAAGGGCTATTTTCTGGTATTTTGAAGTGTTCTGATCCATAGTCAGTGTATTACCTACAGTAGATGACCGTCAGTGCGCCAGGAGTACAGGAACGAGTACCAACATGGGAACAAAGCAATGTACTGCTGTGGACGGGGCTGGCAGCAAAATGTATTTTAGCCAGCTGAAAGAAAGGCTCACCCAAAAAAAGTAATACCAGTTTAGGTGTACGCTATATTTAGCATATTACATATATTTTGCCGCTGCCCCCGTCCACAGCAGCACATCGCTTTGCTCTAGTGTGGTAACTCTTTTTGTTTGGGGCATGCGATCTACTGTAGATAATACGCTGACTATGGATAAGTACCTCATACAACCCCACTTCAAAACACCCAAACTATCCCTTAAATAATATAAGTGAATTTTACACAAGTGTAAAATCTGATTCTCTTAGGACAGCAAGTGTCAGGAGTACAACAGACAGCTGAGTCAACAGTTCATTGTCTACTGTAGCAGCCATGATGCTGCGTTTACTGTCCCCAGTTCACCGCCCAGGAGTGTTAGCAGCCACGGCGCTGTGTCTAGTGTCGTGGACATGCAGCCAGTAAAAGTCTCCTCTGTACATTTAGTTTAGTTTATCTGGTTGTCAGCTGTGTGTCCGTCCGGATTAACGATGCTGATACTGATACTGATTGTCCGACAAACATTGTGTGTGTTAATGCTACCTTAGCAGCTGCTAGCGCTGCTGGTGGCTTCATGCCTGCTGTAGCATAACTTCAGCGAGTTTCCGACAGACAGTGTGTGTGTGTGTGTGTGTGTGTGTGTGTGTGTGTGTGTGTGTGTGTGTGTGTGTGTGTGTGTGTGTGTGTGTGTGTGTGTGTGTGTGTGTGGCGGTGAGTGTGGGTTTGTTGGTGGCGTTATAGCTGTGAACGTAGCTGTAGCAGACAGTGTGTGTACAGTTTATTTGTTGGTGAATAAATGCTACGAGGCTACAAGCTACAACTCCTCAGCTGGAAGTCCAGAGCCAACTTCCTGAAGCTCTCTCTTAAGGAGGACCAGCTTTTCTCCTAAAGTGACGAGCCTCCTCTGTGTTTTTCTCATATTTTTAATTAATTGTTAATATTTCTTTTAACCGTTTAACTGATAGTGTTAATTGGCTAAAATGCTCAAAATTGGTTACCGGTTAATTATTAACATCCCTAAAAGAATTTTGTTTTCTGTCTAAATTTGTACTGCCAGTATTTTTCTGCGATTTAAGTGCTTTCTTCAGGTGGATATCTGGTTCAGAGTAAAGTAGACTACACTATACATAAGAACACAACATTGAACTGAATTCTGTTTTCAGTACGGATCCTCTTGAGGAGCCTGTATAATGCAGTTCAGTGTGTGTTAGATCGGTTAGTCTAGAGCCAACACACCGTAGGCTAGCGCTCAATTAGCATAGCACATCCCCTGCGCCACAAAGGCTGGCCGGTGATCAGTTTTGCTATTTCCACTCAAGCTAACATGAGGGACAAGCCCTCAGAGTCATCTCATATTGAAATGTAGCGGTGTGGATCTGTAGCCTGTCGCTAGCTGAACAGATCTATTTTTAAAAAGCCCTCTCTGCTCTCCCATCTCTCCCCACGCTTGAGACTCTGGGAAAAGGGCTTTTTAGTGAAATCCAACCACCTGCCGACTGCTAAATGAGAAAGCGTGGGCTAGCTGAGAGGGAAAAGAGAGGAGGGGGGGTGGGGGTGTTGTCAAAGAGCCTCTGTTCTCCCCGAGGAGCTCAGTCAGCTGTAGGCCTGCCCTATTGTAGAGAGCTGATGGTATCGCTTGCCAGGTATTTCCCACTACTTTTCCATTGAGAAGAAGGGAGAGTTGTTTGGCTTGTGGATGAGAAGAGAGAGGAAGGGAAGTTGGGAAAGTGTCTCGTGTGCCTGTCACGCCACTCCAGTGGGACCAGCCCAGCAGGAAGTGGAACGGCGTGGGCTTGGTCATCGGCTGGTCTCCCCTGGCAGAGGCGCTGCGGTCTGTGCCGGATCAGTAATAACACCAGTCTGTCTCTCTTGTCCCCTCTCACCCCTGTGGTTCCATTATTGCATTCCTTGTGCTATTTAATTTTCGGATCACTCTGGGAGGGGGTAGCTTTACTAAAGCAGTGCGCTACTCTGCTGCGTGTGTGTGCGTTTGTGAGCCGAGCACCCTTTTTAACAATGCAGGTGTGTCCTGCCTCACAGCTAACAGTTAGCGCCTGCAAACAAACACTCCTCTTGATTTAATAAGACTGCCTTGTGCACTAAAATATGCTCATATTGTAGCTGATCTCATTCTGTAGCACCTACCACCTCCCGTCACTGTTTACAAAACACTGACACAGGCCCTGTTCAAACCTGGTATTAACATGCGTACTGAGTGATCCAATCACAAGTGGACATCTTTAAGTACGTCTGTTCACACCTGGCATGCTTCTTGAGTGACCACTTGTGATCCGATCTCACTTCCCCCGCTCTACATGCCAATAAACACACAGTAAACACATGGCTAATTCAGCAGACATAATATTACATGAATGTCAGTCGCAATCTTCTACATATTGGAGAATTCAGGTACATTTTAGTAACTTTAAAATAGCAGGTTATCGTAGCGGTGGTCCTCGGGGACCACCGCGCTGCCGGCACTGCTGCCTTTGCCAGACAACAGCAGGGTTCAGGGCTTCAGGGAGCCGGGGATGAAAGTGAGCGGGCAGGCAGGTGTCAGCCTCGTACAAAGCACCGGAACAAAAACACAGACGCATCACTGAGAATATGATGATAATGCACTTCCTGAGCCTAGTCTGTAGATTATGTAACCTATAGATAAGATATATTTTAATAAAATACAGTTGCACTGTCAGGATACAGTAGAGCACAGAAGCCTGTCTGTCACAAGAGGACCGCAGAGACCTGCAGATCCCAGCAGGACCTGATAGTGAACACAGCACCGTGGCTGCTACAGTAGCTCTCCTGATAGTGAACACAGCACCGTGGATGCTACAGTAGCTCTCCTGATAGTGAACACAGCACCGTGGCTGCTACAGTAGCTCTCCTGATAGTGAACACAGCACCGTGGCTGCTACAGTAGCTCTCCTGATAGTGAACGCAGCACCGTGGCTGCTACAGTAACTCTCCTGATAGTGAACTGGAGACAGTGAACGCAGCATCGTGGCTGCTACAGTAACTCTCCTGATGGTGAACGCAGCACCGTGGCTGCTACAGTAGCTCTCCTGATAGTGAACGCAGCACCGTGGCTGCTACAGTAACTCTCCTGATAGTGAACTGGAGACAGTGAACGCAGCATCGTGGCTGCTACAGTAACTCTCCTGATGGTGAACTGGAGACAGTGAACGCAGCAGCGTGGCTGCTACAGTAACTCTTCTGATGGTGAACTGGAGACAGTGAACGCAGCACTGTGGCTGCTACAGTAACTCTCCTGATGGTGAACTGGAGACAGTGAACGCAGCACCGTGGCTGCTACAGTAACTCTCCTGATGGTGAACTGGAGACACTACACGCAGCACCGTAGCTGCTACAGTAACTCTCCTGATAGTGAACGCAGCACCGTAGCTGCTACAGTAACTCTCCTGATAGTGAACGCAGCACCGTGGCTGCTACAGTAACTCCCCTGATGGTGAACTGGAGACAGTGAACGCAGCACCGTGGCTGCTACAGTAACTCTCCTGATAATGAACTGGAGACAGTGAATGCAGCACCGTGGCTGCTACAGTAACTCTCCTGATGGTGAGCTGTTGACTCAGTTGTCTGTGGTGCTCATATACTGCAGCTGGCGTACCGCTGCATGCGACACACTAATCTTGTTGGTTAAAGGTTAATAATCGGTTAACAAGGATCGTTATCGCTTAAAAAAAAAAAAAAAGCAAGCGATTGGATCTCAATACGTCTTGAGTACATTCGCACCTGTACTTAAAGCGTTCCACTCCAATCACTGGGGATGCATGTTAATACCAGGTCTGAACAGGGCCACATACTATACGCCTGTGCTCGCAATGAGACTTTTCTATTGTTGGCGGCTGGCAAAAGAAGCTGATATTATCCCTCCCCCCATTTTGCTGAAACTGGCAGCAAATTAAAACAGCATCTTATTTGCTTGATACAGAGCGAGCAGGACAACACGGCTCTTTGCTGAGGCTAGGTGTGTTTTAAATTAGACATGCTTGGCAGCAGTAAGAGAATGGCTGGCTGAACAATGAGCTACAGCTGAGAAAACTGGTGTGTGTGTGTGGTGTGTGTGTGTGTGTGTGTGTGTGTGTGTGTGTGTGTGTGTGTGTGTGTGTGTGTGTGTGTGTGTGTGTGTGTCATGGGGTTATAACAATGAATATTTCGTCGCTTGAACTCGACGGTGACAATGTAATTGGAGAAACCGGCGGGATCAGGTTTCAGTGAAGTGTCTGAGGAACTGCGCTCAGTAGCTTCGTGATTACCTCCCGGTGTCAAAGCACTGATCTTTCTCTCGCTCTCTGTCCGGCTCGGCGGCGTGGCGGTCGGCGGTTGGATTGCAGGGTGGAGGCGAGAAGAAGTTGAACTTAACAGCTGCAGAGGGGCTGAGAACACTCTACTATAAAGGCCCTGCTGTGGTTCTCCCTCCTGCAGCGACGGCTACATCCATCCATCCATCCAGCGAGCGCACGCTTCTTCAACCCTAAGAAAACTGAGCCCATCCCCCCTCACTTAGACCCCTACCACAGCTACGTCCCTCCCCTTTCCACTTCTCCACTTGAGCAAGGAGACCCACTTTCAAATGCACAAAATGGCAGGAATGTTTAACAAGCCAGGCGGACCCTGGAGGAACCGCTTGGCCCGCTTCGATGAGCCCCCCCCCACACACACCCGCCCAACCTCCTTGCGCCTCCTTTGCGTTTGAGATGAAGCATTAATTTTAACTTCCACATTCACTGAGAATCGTCTTACAGTGAAATGCCCTTGAGGTAGTCGACTTTAAGTGCCCAGGATGAATTCAAAATATGCTTTTGACATTCGAAGAATAGACTTGCTTGCTGTCTGCGAATGATTAAACTAGATCTGTGTCTCTTTTTTTCCTCCCGCTGCCTATCTTTTTCACTCTGTTCTTTACGCCTGTTGATGTGCTCTGGGGTGTAGACACGGAGATCTGGCCCCTCTAAATGAATGTGCCGACGAGGTGAAGGGACACTAAACCCTAATTCCCCCGATTTGACTCCTCCGAAACATGTCATCTCATTCAGATTAGTCTCTTTTGTTCTCGGCCCTCCCCCCACTACCTTCCTCCCCTCTTCGCCTCCTCCTCCTCCTCCTTCTCCACCACTCGTCTCTCTCCACACACACACACACACACAGTGTTGTTCACGGATCACACAATAGCACTGATGGATATTTTCATTCATGTTATCTTGTAAATGACTTCCAGGGACGGTGTAGAGGAGGGGAGGAACGGAGGGAGCGGGGAGAAGAGAGGGCAGCAGTGAGAGAGATATAATGCGTCACTCAGAGCCGACGAGGGCGATAAACCCCCCTTCCCCTTAGAACAGCTCATTCAGCCCACAGCAGATAACAAGCCCACCCCTGGGGTTACACACACACACACACACACACACACACACACACACACACAGCCTCTCAAAAAACAAAGCCCATGATGTCACAGACACACTCGTACACACCAGCCCCTCTACAAATGGTATCTTGGGTGTCAGAGCCATTTAATATCTTTGCCACCCCTCTTTTTCCTCTGTAAGCGGTAAGATAAACCACAGCCAGATCGATAACTCTGTTGACACAAACAAATAAATAACAGATGATGGCAGCGCTGTCAGTCACTGAAGACAAAAAAAAAAGCTAGGCGCTCATATTTTTGTTAAGAAAAAGTGTCTTTTAGTCCTTCTGCAGGGAGCAGCTCAGCATGTGTTTTAGTGAAATGAGCACCAGCGGTTTGTATTGTCAGCGCAGACCTTACCTTGAATCAAAGCTTACGGAGCTGACTATGTTTATGTTTTTTACAATATTCCTGCTAAACTGTATATATCGCTAATAAACATAAATATTCTCGTTTACATATAGCCGTGTATTGTCCAGTTAATGTAAAACCCCCAACGCTGACCTACAAAGCTGGTCACCTAGTTGTGTTTTTCCCCATTCTTACCATCATCATCTGGTCTGTTAGAGGAGCTCAGGCCATCCTCATCACTTGGCTGTGTTTGACGGGGGTCGATGCTTTAACATGTCGTTTATCGCGTCAAAATAGAGAAAAGTGGAACCGCAGGAATCACTTGTGAAAAAATTGTTTTTCTTTAGGGCTGTCAAAGTTTACACGATAATAACGCAAATTTGTTTTAACGCTACTAATTTCTTTAACGCATTAACACAATCGATCTTACAGATGTTGTAGCAGGCTCAGTTTTATAGCTAGAGCGAAGATGCTGGTATCATATGAAGCTGGAAAACCTACATTAATTGGTGCCAACCATGTCATACTAGCTCGTTGGGAGGGTGAAAAAAACACTTCAGACTGGTGAGGAAAAACTGTCATGGCCATTTTTAAAGGGGCCCCTTGACCTCTGACCCCAGATATGTGAATGTAAATGGGTTCCGTGGGTACCCACGAGTCTCTCCTTTACAGACACTTTATGATAATCACATGTAGTTTGGATCAAGTCATAGTCAAGTCAGCACTCTGACACACTGACAGCTGCTGTTGCCTGTTGGGCTGCAGTTTGCCATGTTATGATTTGAGCATATTTTTGATGCTAAATTCAGAACCTGTGAGAGTTTCCGGACAATACTTGTTATTGTTTGATGTTGTTATTGATTTTCACTAATTAATACAGTATATACATATATCTGCATAATGCAAGTATATTTGACTACTCCTATGTATTAAGGTACATTTTGAACAATTATAAAAATGATGAATTTATTATATATTATAATATATTTTAAATTATATATTGTAATCAATTGACAGTCCTTGTCTTTTTTCAAGGTAATCCACCAATGGTGGACTTGTTTGACTGTGTAAACACAGCCTCGACGTTGGGACATTTGTACATATCCTAAAACCTGCTGATATCAAATTCTTTCATGAAAATAAAAGTAGGCCTGTTTCTCGTTCTTTTCTCTGCAAACTGTCAACTGATTGGTTTGTTTACGACGCATAGAGCTGACCGTAAACAGGAAGAGGCTGTGTCGCAAATTGCTGTGAAAACCCCGACTGAGACTCATATTCTGAATGTGCTGTATACATGTCCAAAGACTGCCCTAAAACCTGAATAATAACATGTCCCACCTGTCTTAATCGGAAAAAAGTGCTCCATTTCAGATTATGATGTAATTCAGAATATCCAAACGGAATATGCTGTTTACGTAAGTGGTATTAAAGCCAGAATATTGTCATTCAGATTAATTGTGGAATATTACTGTGCATGTAAATGTAGTCACTGTCCATCTTGATGGCCTTGTGCTTTATAATTTAAGCTGGAGCGCTGCGCAGCAGGCTGAACCAGCCTTGGGAGCACTCACATAGCTTGTTGTATTGCTCCTGTCTGAATAGAAGGTCAGGTTTCAGTGTGTGATGTTTTTTTCAATCAATTAAGTATCAGTGTTCTTTTGATAGCAAAGAACTGTCTTTTACAGGTTGTTACTTAAACCCAAATAAATCCCTGTTTTTTTCCTCCATTTGATCACACGCCTGGTTTTGTGTTTCAGCTAAAAGCCGCAAAGTGAATGGGAGACTATTATGCTAATTTGCCCTTTTTTGTGGATTCATATCTCTTTTTCTATAATAATTCTAACCCTTGGCTGTTTTCTGGAAAGTACTGCGCCAGGCTGAGCAGTAACCATTAGCCATGTCCCTACCACCACCACCTCCACCTCCTCCTCCTCCTCCTCCTCCTCCTCCTCCTCCTCCTCCTCCTCCTCCTCCTCTTCCACAGAAGTGGCTGTGTGTTTTTGTCCTCTGCAGTGTGAATGTTTTTGTTAAGGAGATGAGGGTTCATGACCTGGCCATACCACCAGTCACATTCAATTTAACAGCACAGCCGGCCAGGGCCACCTCCTCCTCACACACAATGTGAGGGTGCTGCTTTTAACACTTGAGAGGGTTATGTAATTTGGCATCAGTTTAAAACATGAGAGAGGACAGAAGGTGAATTATTTTTGTTGTTTTTTTTTTTGCTTCGCCACTATGTTGCCCCATAAGAGGAGGCCGCATAGAGGTGCAATGACAGAAGTTGTCATTTTGTAGTTCCAGTGACGACTGGGAGGTAGAATGGGGTTAAAGCCAGTATTACTCACTGGTGTATAAATGGAGTGGAACAATAACATAATTCCCCTTGGGCGTAATGTTTGCTTTGGAAAGGCAACCTTGTAGCGCTCCAGAAGTCCTTAATCCTATTACTCGCATTCCAATTGAATTTGACTCAAGGAGAAAAAAATGTCTTTTCAGCAGAGGTAACAGCACCCAGAATAATATATTACCGAGTCTGGCTGGATAAAAACATGAAAGCTTTGGGAAGTGTGAACGTCTTCTTTCAAAACTCACTTTTTTTTTCTTCTCTCTCTCTCTTGCAGATTGTGTGTACATTGAAAGTCGGCGGCCCAACACTCCCTACTTCATTTGTAGCATTCAGGATTTCAAGCTGGTGAGTACATTTTCACTTCCTGTCTGTCCTGTTTTATCTCCTGGCTTCCTGAGATTCACCACTAATCCCACCCCCTTGTGTTGCAAGCTGGAAACAAACCACTGTTGTTCCTAGTGAACAAAACACAGCAGAGCAGCCAGAAGAAGTCAGGGCTACCGTGTTGTTTGCACCATAATTAGTAAGATGATTTTGAAATAGATTTTTTTTTTTAGTGCCAGAATTGATCTATTTGCTTCATTTGAGTCTTTGTGGAGGTAGAAGGAAGTTACTGCTTTTATTGTTGTAGCCTGAATAACATGATGTCATATCTGTTCTGTATCAGTCAACCAAAACAAACCGCAGCAAGTCGAAACGCTAAAGTAGAAAACAGTGGAGGGTCCACATGGATATGACCTGCAGCCTCACATGTTTAAATCTAGCGTGGTAAACACCACACATACCGAATAGTATGGAAACACTTTTGGTTTCACACATTGTAGGAAAAGTAGAGCCAGACATCATGGCTGAAGCTGCATGCTAACTCTGTGGTTTTGTCTATTGTGGTAGATTAAGGTCCATGGACATATCAGTAAATATATCAGCAAATATGTACTTAATGCTACAACTGTAGACACCCATATACTGACGTTTATATTTAATACATTCAAACATCTACAATTGAGCTGACCATGGATGTGTGAAGAGAACGGAGCTGATGGGAGAGCTAGCAACGACCTTGGAGAAGTTAATGGAAGTATACACGTTTAGTTTTCATCTCTGACTACATACATGCTGAAAATCAAACATTCTTCCTGTATTAATTTAGATATTTTGCAAAGTGAAAGTCCCTAGAAGTGTATGATTCCACTATTTCCCATGGTCTAGTGTTAAATAAGTCACAACAAATCGAACTCTCGAATCGCAATACACCCAAGTATTGTGATAGTTTCCAATCGGGAGATAGGTGAATAATCTCAGCCCTAATAATTAGAACATACAGTATAGGTTGCGTATTTTTGTTCCACTGTGGTAGTCTGATGTGACCGAATACAAATCAGAGTGATTTATAATCAGTTTGTATCCTGAGGTTTGTTCTTTAAAGGGTTATGTGGAAAAACAGAAATCCCTCTGAGAGTCAGGGCTTGAATATTAACCACCTTTGCGATCCGCTGGTGGTGTAATAATGCCTGTAATGGAAATAAAGATGTTTGTCAATGCATTTAATTGATTTAATGAAGGAGACCGTCACCAGATTTCAATTGATTTTTGCACACCCTAATGTGGCCAAATTGCCTCTTTTGCTGAATGAAGAAAGAAATTTGTTTTTAATCTGCTGCTGAGAGAGGCTGATTCATCAGGCTCAGTCAGTTTAGTGAAGTGTTTTCTCTGCAATAGGACACCTAAAATGTATCGCACACACAGACGATGATTGATTTTCCCACTCTGCATTCTCTGTGTTTGCTAAAGGGGAAGTTGCATTGAGTTCACCCGGCAGATGTCTTTGTTCATGTTGATGAAAAAGGATGTAACCTTCTGGTTTGAGAAATGCGGTTAGACGTAGTCACCTTGGATGACACACTGCACAGCTATAGAAATCATGAATGTCTCACCGCTACCTGCCAGCTATTCAGATTGTCTTCAATATATGATCTCAAAATGCTGTATTATCAAACTTGCTGTTTTGTTGAGGCTGTTAATGTGATATTAATGCAACTTGCAATTTTTAGGTTGTAGTGTTTTAAAGCTAGAGTGAAGACAATGTTATCATATGAAACTACAAAATATAATGAGTCCATCGGTGCCAACTATGTCATACTAGCTTGTTGTGAGGGAGGTTAAATAATGCTTCAAACTTGTGCTACATTTTAGCAAGGAAAAACTGTCATGGCCATATTCAAAGGGGTCCCTTGACCTCTGACTTCCAGATATGTGAATGTAAATGGGTTCTCTGGGTCCCCACCAGTCTCCCTTTACAGACATGCCCACTTTATGATAATCATATGCAGATTTGCTTATAAGTTATAGTCAAGTCAGCACACTGACAGCTGTTGTTGTGTCTTGGGCTTTAGTTTGTTGTTATGATGTTATGATTTGAGCATATTTGTTATGCTAATTGCTGTACCTGTGAGGGTTTCTGCTCAATGTTTGTTATTGTGTTGTGTTGTTAATTGATTTCCAATAATGATTATATACATACATTGATGCATGTTTAGACCATGCTACGAACAGCAGCAGTGTGACAAGGTGCTGAGCGACTATACTTGAGCGCTGCACATTTGGTGTGTTTTTCAGGTTGCCGAAGGTTGAAAAATGTTCAACTTTTTGTAAAACGCTGCACTCGTCGTCCTACTTTTACAAGAGCTGAACAATAATAGCATCAATGGAGGAGAAGGTATCAGACATAGACCGGTCCATAGGCAAGTCCATCCTCTCTCCCTATGTGCTTAAAATAACAATAAATCAGGATAAATTCAGTAATTTACAAATATTTGCTGCTGAGCAAATTGTTACCACCACAGGGGAAATTCTTTCACTGCAACAACGCCAAGCTGACCACATTTTGGTGCAGGTTTGCAGAAATGTTCCTGCCATTTATTGTGCAAAGACTGCTGGAATATGTAATCAATGGGTGTTGCCAAATGAAGCAGCATCCAGCGCTGCTGGAGTGAACGTTTCCTGTCTTTTAACAGATTGGTTGTGTGAGCAGAGTGCAGAGGGCTCGGTGAGGGGGCAGCCAGGCCCCAGGGGGCCAAAGTAATGGCTGCCAACATCCAGGGTGATGATGGGAGGTCAGCTCAGAGGCCATACACATACACCACTTTTGGAAATAGGTGGACTAGCCTGTGCATGTATATGTGTGTGCATGCGCACATTTGACGTAGGTGCGTTGGGCTTCATGTGTGAAGGGCAGTTGAGGGGTTTTAAGGTGAGCTGGAGGCCCTGCAGAGGGGAGGACAGCTAGGCCCCACAGCAGCAGGGCTTTAATCCGATTGCTGCTAGAGAGTGCTGAGGATGGCAGGAACCCCCTCCTCGTGCATGCACACATGCACACAAAAACCCCCCACGCACCTGCACCTTGATTAAGAGCGCTAGAAGAGGTCTGGGGCGGACAGAGGTAATTGTCCAGGGAGGGAGAGAGAATACTGGCTCCATTAGCTGACCCCTCTCTCTCTCTCTCTTTCTTTTTTCTCTCTCTCTGTTGCTCCCCCCATCCATCTGTAATTAATGAACAGCCATCTGCATGCCTGTATGTGTTTGAGCAGACTGTACCCTTGTCCTCCTATGTTAAAACAACAAGCCCCGCTGCTCCCTCTAAACAAGTACAGCGTTTTCATTTGTCGCTGGGCTATAAATCACAAAAGATTGGCACTACATTAGCTACACTGAATAATCTCTATTTACTAGAATAATCTTTCAGGATGACGGCTGATTTGGGTTGTAATTGCACAGCATCTAGCCGGCCAACCTAAAATCAACCCTGTCACCCTGCTCTCAAAACTGGGGCACAGACTTGTGCCTTTGGGAGAAAAATCATCCACTCATTCCGCTCTTTTGTGGCACATAATGGTCGACATAATCTCATTTCCTTCTCTTGCCACAACATATTGAAAAGAAGAGACAACAGGCAACATGAGATCCATGTGAGTGAACCGAGCATTAGACGTCAACTCATTCTCTATATTTCCTCCGACCCCCATTTTTTCCTGCTGCCCACATTATCGATCGGCCCCCCTCGGCGTGGGGGAGCGGGGCTTGGGAGGCACAGCGGAGGGGGGAGGAACTTTCATTGGTCCTGAACCAAACAACCTCATCAATATTGCCCGTCTCACACCCTCCTCCTTTTCTCCCTGTCTCTCTCCCTCCTCCCTCAGTCTTTAGGCTATAACAGTCTCACTCGTGTACTTTATCTAATGACCTGTGAATCCAATTAGCGGTGTGTAGAAATCCTGAATGCAGCCATCAATCTCTGCAGCGTGGGGAAGAACAAGAACTGAAGCCACCTCTCCGTGTCTCTGTCTTTCTCTCACGGTGATTCGAAGACTCGTCTTGGTGCATCACGTATGTTTGCGTTGCTGCGGTACACGCAGCGTGCAGTCATGCAACAATAACACATGCACGCCATTATCAGGGTCATTTTAAACATTTTCACATCAATTTTCCTCGCTTGTTTACCCAACAGTGGCAGCTGTGGTGCCCACTGTAACCTCTTTGACACATTGATCCGTTCGTATAGATTTCAGTCTCCTGCCTTCCCCCCTAAAATGTCTGCCCAGATACAGAGGTGACCAGTAGGAGGCCATTTTAACCGTTAGAGGTGTTCAACAAAATCAGGAGGGAAAGGAAAACATTTTATTTCTTGTTCACTGTGGTTAGGTTATTATAAAAGGCACAATTGATGCCCTGATGTTCTGTCTCATTGTTTTCTTGATTAACTGATAAGTTGTTTGGTCTAAAAAATGTATGAAACTGGTGAAAAATGTCAGTGTTTCTCAAAGTAGGGCAATACATCGATATTATATCAATATCGTGATATGAGACTAGATATCATCTTAGATTTAGTGTATCTTAACTTAATATGGCATGTGCGTTGTCTTTTCACAGTTTTACAGGCTTCATTATAGTAAAGTGTTTTCTGTACTTACCTGGTTGTTCTAGCAGTTCTATTATTTGTCTTTTACACTGATTATATCCACATTACTGATGATTATGTAGCACAAATGTCATTATGTACATATTTTGTAACTGCACCAATAATCAGTTCTATAACATGGTATAAAATATTGTGGTATTTTATTTTCTCCATATCATCCAGCCCTGTCCCAAATCCCAAATACTCACATTTAAGAGGCTGGATTCAGAGAATTTGGACATATTTTGCTTTAAAAGATGACTAAGATTGACTGTTAAAATACTGGTCGATTAGCTTAATAGTTGACAACTAATTGATTGATTGTTGTAGCTCTGCCATTAGGTCAATTAAGGGCCAACGACCCTCCTGTGTTTTCCCACAAGGGCTCGTTTCAGTTTACACCTGGTGCCGTGACCCTGTAATACCTTTACAATCTATATTTGATGAGAGTAATGCAGTGAGCCTGACCGCTGTAGACACTGTGTGTACGTGGTGTGTCTGTAATTACATGCAACTTATATTATCATCATACATTTTGTGCACAATAAAGTGATGATAGATGGATGGATAGATGATAGATAAATATATAGAGTGATAGATGGATACTTAGATAAATAAATACTTACATAGATAGATAGATAGATACTTAATAGATAGATAGATAGATAGATAACTAAATGGGTTTTATTTCCGTAAAAAACAGTGGGGGTTGTGGGTAGATCATTTAGTGTGTTTATGCCTGACCACCGTGTGACACCGGTAACACTGATTACCGGGACAAACCTACTCTACACACAACAAACACTGATATCTGGCTGATGAGTATCAGTAATGTTGTGGGATTATTCCTTATTTCATGAGGTATTTATACTTTAGTATCACTATTACTATTATTGTTATTACACACATATATAAAACATTTAAATAACAAAACATACAATTAGTGATTTGGAGGTTGATTACCATGGCAACGGGCAGCCCTAGTGTACATGTACAGTATATCTGGTTCAACACCACACATGCTCTCCATGTGAGCTGCCTGTTGTTGTGAGAGGAGAACTAATAAGCCGCCCGACTGCGACTGAACAATCTGCCGCCATATCTGCACGTTGACCCTGACTTCACCAGTCCATCCCGCTTTCTCACCTCGATTATCTCCTCCGTCTCAATTCTCTCACTCTCTCATGTCTGCTTCTACTCTTCATCCCCCTCTCCTCTTTATCTGCTGTCACTCACGGCCCTCCCTCCCTCGCTCCTCCCATCCCATGTTGCAGTCATTGTGTCCATGTCTTCGACGCTCATTGACCCCCCCCCCCACTGCCTCCCTCTCTGCTTGTATCTTACCTCATTTGCTGTTATTGGCCAAGTCAGCTGTGTTCCTCCCTTCCTCCCTCCCTCACATCCCTCTCTCTTACTGTCTCTGCTCTCTCCCAGTATCCCTGTCTCCCTCCCTCTTTTGCTAATGGAGTGATTGCAGTGTTTCTCCCTCTGGGAACGCCGGATTGAGGAGCCCAGTCACACACACACACACACACACACACACACACACACACACACACACACACACACACACACACACACATCTCTACTCGTGGATCTCCCTGCTTATGGACATTTAATTAGATGCCATGTACAATGCAATTATCGTGCCAGGAGTCCAGCTCATATGTTGCAGGGCTGATCAGCTTAAAAGGATGAGGGATTTTCTTTGTCATACAACCAGTGGGCTGTACAGTGTGTACTGTGTCCACTGGTTTTCATCTTGTGCCCCTCATGTGAGCAACAGTGTAAAGTACCTCAAGGTTGGGCGTGCTCTGTTTGCACTGCGATACGTATGATACGGTTGTTGCATTCACATGTGTGTCTGGTGAAAACACACTGTGATGGAGATGGAGTGTTGTCACATAACATGCCCACACATGCACATCGTACGTGTGTGTAGCTGGAAGTAATTGATGTGTGTCGATCTAATTGATGCGACGTGTTGAAACAAAAGGTGTGCTTGGGAAGGAGAATGAATGGCCTGTAAACCTGAGCTCCGATTGATTAGCGTTTGGCCTCACATCTCACATGCAAGATTTGTTCATGTGGGGTCGGGTGACCTCTGGGTGTGTAATCAGTGTAAGGATACACATGTTTGAGCTGATATTAAGACGCTGTCCACATGTATACGCTGTCCATGCATTGTAAAAGGTGATATTTTCCTCTACTTTTTGCAGTGCAGAATTTAAACTCTGGCTGTTTGGACGTGTGAAACGGAGCGTTTGGGAAATGATGACGTCCTCTCCACATTTCACGCCCCCCCTAATGAGCATGTGCCAGAAACAATAACAAAATGGCGGACTACTGGCATTTTTTTTTAAATGTTTTGTTGGCATTGTTCAGACCAAGGCCCCAGGAAGAGCGCTGGACGTTGTTGCCAATTTGTGTAGTGGCCAGACGGTGGTAATACAAGCTCTGTGTCCGTCACGTGATGCCATTGGGCCCGAAAAGACTTTTTTTTTCCCGTAGATTCACTGGGAAAGAGACATCTGCAAGTCAGCGGATAATATTTTGAGAGGTCAATCAACTTCTCGGTATGAACATTTAAATATTTACATCATTAGGTCCTAAAATTTGTAAAACACACTAATAGCCGAATACAGTTGTTTCCCTTCCTCCGTTCGTATGAATGAGACCCAGACCGAGGCGGAAGCTGAGAGGCAGAGTTATGTTTCAGCTTCATGCACCGCTGAACAACTTTCATAGGAATGAACACAACATTCTTTTAAGACATCCATGACTCCGACTAATTATTATGTCTTTGCATCTGACAAATGCTCCAGTCACAGGAGGCCAAAGCAGGAACACATTAAACATGTGGAGGCCGAATGGTGATTGAATGTGCTTTTGGGTGATTGAAGGTGAGGTTTGGAGCAGTCTGAAGGGCGATGGACATTGTGAATGAATGACCTCCCTTTCCTCATTTATGCCCCCCCCCCCCCCCCCCCACTACCACCAACAATAACTGTAGTAAAACCCAAGGAAAGCAAGTGAGAAGGCTGGTAACATGATTCCTTGATCCTAAGCCATAGTATATTATTTTACAAAAAAGTCATATTATAGTATGTCAAAAAAGTTATTTTATAGTATGTTGAAAGGTGAACTGTTTTTTCAAACAGAGGGGAAAATATCTATTTTTTAAAAATATCTATATACATGTAGACGGGGGCTTAGACCCATCCTGATCACTTCTATTGCCAGTTTATCTCCGCTGACTGAGATTTTTGACAATGTTATATTTACTCTCTCTTAACTGGGAACTGTCAAATAAATATTGTTCAATTATCTTTCAAAATCAGTCAGCTCTGCATTTGAATTTGCAATTAAAATTTGTGTGTCTAATAACTGTCTTTACAGCGTTTGTGAGTCCCAGATAGACACCTAGCCATGCTAGCTGCACGTTTAGAAACTACTTGACATGTTCCCTCCCTGTGACGGTAGAACTTTTCTGGTGTTTGTGAAAAGATAGCACCTCATCTTGTGTGCTGAAACGATTGCTGGGAAAGCCATAACACTTAATTATCAGATAGTCTGAAAATGAATGATTAAAAACACTTATTTAATTGTTTTCATTAATGATCATTTCTAGGACTAGAAGTTGCAGTTGTGTTAATGATGCACAAAACACCTGATTTTGCCTGCAGTAATTTGTCCAGCTACTTGTTCTGCAGTGAAGTGTTTTTAAAACAAAGGTACAAGATTATAATCACGTACTGTTCAAATTGTATTGTAAACACGTGAAACCTGATGTGATCGCTAGCTGCTGGGCTAATTCATGCAGTGTAAAATGCCACAGACGTGCAGGAATCCTAGCAGCAGGGACGGCCCACATTTCCCATCATGCCCGCCGGGTCCCGAGTGCTGGGTGGAGTAGTTTGTGGTTTTATGTTCTTAAATGCAAACGTTACCTTTGTTAGTGTTTGTAATGTAATGTCTGTTCAGAAGATGATGATGATTTTTGTGCCAGTTTATAGTTTTAACCATCAGTGAAGTAAAATCACATTCTGTTCAAATTATTGTCTTTACCATGTTAAACTTGTGATCACTTTATAAAAATCATTGATTCTTATGACCACATCGTGTTAACCCGGTATTTTCTCCTCTGGTGCCGAATCACTGAGGATATACTTGTTTTAACTGACGCTAAGATGCATCATAACCACTCAGATTGCCAGTGTATTCCACCTTACAGTGATTTTTGGCAATTTATTTTGTCATATTTACTCTGTCTTAACTAGGAACTGTCAAATAAAGCAAAAATATTATTACATTATCTTTCAAATTTAGTGTCAGCTCAGCCTTTATCTGTTAAAATATGAATTTTGGCTGCGACTTGTTTCAAAGTCTAAGCGACTGTGTTATGATTCGCAGATGCTCACCTAGCCATGTTAGCTATACATTCAGAAACTGTTTTAAACTAATGTTGTGGTGTTTGTGAAAAGATATCACCTCATTTGTGTTTTTATAACTTGTTGAAATGGTGGATGGGAGAGCCAAAACTCTTAATTAGCAGATGAATGATTAAAACAGCACTTTATAGTTTTATACATTTTCATTTAACACGGCACAATTATTTCTAGGGCTATAATAGGATTTGCAGTTATGTTTTAATGATGCATAAAACACTGGATTTTCTCTCTAGTAATTTCTCCGGCTACTTGTTCTGCAGTAAAGCGTTTTAAATACAATCCAGACTTGAAACAGTGGCGCAAGATTAAAATCCCACTGATTGAAATCATCACCTTTATAAAAAGTAATTGATTACTTATGAACTGTCATAGTTCTCAGTGTGTAACTAGATCATATTTACTGTCCGTGTGCGGTTACATGTTTATTCTAATGCATGTTTGTGTTGGATGGATAAAACAGCGAAGCTTTCCCAGTTGTCATGTAAACAAGCACACACACACACACACACACACACACACACACACACACACACCAAATGGTAATTGTATGTTTCCTGACTGTTTGAGCTGGTGCTCATCATGCAGCTACCTATTCAAAGCGCATAATTAAAAAATGTTTGATGAAGATGCAAATATATGTGCATAAATATGGATGCTTAACACAAGCAGTTATTAGGTTTCCCGTGGACAGTCCTAATGGAATCCAAAGTGCTGAGAATTAGCTTAACAATGAGATCCGCTAGCTAATTAGCTTGCGGCTAGCTCGCCTGCGCATATTCAAATCTGTGCAAAAAAAAAAAAAAATAGCACGACGTGGAGATTCCCCGCCGTCCCTCTGATCCCTCGTCAGATTTCTCCCTTTATGTAAAGCTGCAGTCAAAGTGCTCTGTGATGCACGCAGCGGTGAGTCAATGAAAGAGTCGGGCTGTAATGCACAACCCGAGCCTTTCTTCCACCGAGGAGTCTGACTGGTGCTGAGCCATTGAGATGATAGTAGAAGGTTGACTAGACAGGCGTTACTTGTCTCTTGTCACTGCTTAGAAGGCAGAGTTCCCTCTTTTTTATCTCCCTGCCCCCCCATCCCATCCCCATCGAACATTTTGAAATGCAATTATGGATCAGTGAGCACCGCCATCAGTCGCACCTCTTGTTAATATTTATCGAGTAGAGCAGCAGCCGTGCCATCTCTTGAGAGAGGGGCGCCACCCTCATTAGGGGCAATTTTGTATGTATGTATGTATGTGTGTGTGATCCTTTTATTCCACGGTCCACTCAGCTGCTTTAAGCAAGCTTTTACATTTTTACAGACATGAACGTGTGGAGGTGCAGCTTTCACAGTGTGTGTGGGGAGCTGTCTGTGAGGAACCAGCTTTGACAAGGGCATCAAGGCATCTATAGACACGGTCAGCCGAGCCCGCTGCAAGCTGTTTGATTGAAGCATTCTGCCTGTAATATTCCCCATTGAGTCGCAGCCTTAAAGCAATAGAAGTGCAGCACAACAGCTACTATAAACCCTGAATAGCTGTTCATTGCCACTTACCTACAAAAGGAAAAACAGACCAGAAAATTGTTGCTGATATTATACTTTTTAACTGTGGTCGGCTGGAGCAGGTTAACACATGAAGTGGAATCGTTTTCTTCAATCTGAACAAACCAAATCATGTTCAGATTACCTCCATTTATTTGACAAATAGCCCCCTCACTCTCCTCCCCTCACAGTTGGCTGTGACTCTGTGAGCACAGATTTTTTTTTCCTGCTGCTCCGGCAGTATCAGGTGACTTTCCCCATTATGAGTGTGTTGATTAATGCTCCTCTATGAGGAGGTATGCACCATAGGCACAGTTAAGTTCACAAAAAAGTAATGTGTAGCTACAGTTTATATCTTATATCCTCCAAACAGAATTCAACGCAATTAGGCATCAGCAACAAAATCAGTTTGATAGTATTATTTTCTAATGGATTATCCGCACCGGCTGTGAGCGACGAAGCACAGCGCAACATGCCGTTATGAGCTGAACTTTTGTCGGATGCCCCGTTTCTGTTTATTCCTGTCCTGCTTTGAAAGCACCGCAATATGGACAAGGAACAGCCAGCTCGTAGGTTTTGATGAAAAGAGGAGTTATCTGATAGGACACCTCATTTCACTACAGAAACCTAAATGAGGTGGCAGCAGTTTGAGGACATCGCCTGAACGTTTACTGTTGACTGTATTGTATGTCATTTTCAGTAAATAGCGCAGTATAAAATGTGTGTTTTCTGTTTAAAAAAAAAAACACAAACGAGCAAGTACTACTCCCCCATCTTTTAAGTGGTTATGTCTCTCTGGAGTGCACAGCTGATTGGTACGTGGTTTGTGTACGTGGTGTAACAGATAATGGACAGAGCATCTAATGTTTTTTAAGTAAATAAAGATACCACAAATCTACCTTCTTGTTGGTTTGTTATTCTGTCAATAAGAAGACACATCAAGGATGGTGTTATTCATTATTGCAGTAAATTATTAGTTATGCTGTATTATAAAAAAAAATGTAAGATGCATTTGTTGGTCGTTCAGGGAGCCCCCTGAACCAGCGCAAACTGTGGCTATGGTAGACACCCCCCTCCCATTCCCTCCCTCCTCCGCTGTCTCTGCACGCTTGAAATTTCATTGCTATTAATGCCGTTCTTTGTGGTGACATTAGGTCATTTAGCCGAGGTGTCGGGGTCACTGGCTGCAGCAGCTGCTGTTTCAATGCAAGTAAACGGACACAATCAGCGAGACCGACAAGTGCTAGTCCCTCTCTGGTGTCGAGCTCGCTGCATTTCTCAGATCGCATGGAGACGGGCGCGCATCTCTCAAACAGCTACACAGCTCCGTCAGGTAAAGATTGATTGTCCACAAGAGCGCGGCGATGAATAAATAAAGCAATACAAATGGCAAGGTTGAGATAACGGCATAGTTCAGGCTTAGCGAGTGCAGGCTGCGCCGCTCGTGGGTATAAAACCAAACCTCCCCCCTGGCTCCTCTTTGCTTCTACTCTCCATCGTATCCCCGTCTTTTCATCTTTTTTGGACAGATAACACTTTTTTTTTTCCCTCTCACCCTCACTGCCCTCCCTGTGCATTAGCTAATGCTGCTATGGAAACTAGTTGTTCAGCCAATAGGATGATCTCTTTCTCCAGGATAGACGATGGGCGGGGAGGGGAAGTAGAGACAGACTGAAATCAAAATGGGGTTTTGTGTGTTTTTTACGAGTGGTGATTACCTTCCCAGATGGAGAGGGTGCTGCCTCTGGACAGTGGGGGCTGGTCGGGCTGAAGGGCCACGCTAGCAGCCATAGCATTTTCATAAGACTCTTTTAAAAGCTCAATCAATAGCCACCTCTTTGACCCACCACTGCTAAATTATTCAGCAGCCTTTTGCCTACTCTTCTCCCTTTGGAGTTTCATTAGTTGAGTTGGTTGTATCTCACACAAACACACACACACACACACACACACACACACACACACACACACACACACACACACACACACACACGCATGCAAATTTGTCAAGTCATTTTTTAGAGACAGATGACATTTTGGGCCTTGCATATATATCCAAGTGCTAATTTCACCGCTTGTTGCTGAGTTGTTGAAATATTCAGCGGCTCCTCAAGACATTTCTTTTTTTTTTTTTTTTTTCCTGGCACATCACAAGTGAAAATGTCTCCTCTGATGTCTTCACTAACATCTGAAGCAAATGCTCTGCGCTCCGGCATTGGAGCACCACATTTTATCTTTAAAGCAGGAGAGCAAACAGACAGTGCTATCTTCCTTTGGCACCGGCTTTGATGAGAGAGTGGGAAAACAAATGTAGTTAAGATGTCAAGAAAGGCAGGTAGATGTGACGCTTTCAAAACCAACAGGACTCCCAAGCCAGTGGTTGTGTATGGCGCTAATGACAGGGGCTTTAATGACCTGACCAGGTCTGGGGGACTCCTCCATAGGGGGTTGCACGCTAAATTAGAGGGTGAAGGGTCCTTTGAAAGGCTAATGTTTGTAGTGTGTAACTATCACTGGGGCTAGATGGTGTAGATGCATACATAGCATTGTAGGGTTTAGACTATTCACAATCTCCTGCTTCAGTACTATCATGCTACTGATGCTGATTCAATATGTATTGCGGTCTTTAAATATTGCAATTTGTTAACCTTTTAAACACTAGATCGTGGGAAAAAGTGGAATCATACACATCTAGGGACTTTTTCTTTTGAAAATATCTAAATTTATACAGTTAAAATGTTTGATTTTCAGCATGTATGTAGTCAGAGATGTCCTGAAGTCAAATATATCAGACATTGTCAGGAATATTAATTAAACTTATTCCAGCAACTCAAAAATCAAAGAATAAAGACATGTCCCTCTCAAATTAGTGGCATTTTCTTTTTACTTTATAAGGGACATGTAATGTTTATGCCTATAGTGAATAAAATACAAACAGTCTTATTTACTTATATGCATTTTGTGTATACAGTTTCCTTTGTGAACATCTTATTTTGAAAAATGGACAGAGTCACACATGTATACTTCCGCTAACTTTTCCAAGATGGTCTCTAGTTCTCCTTCAGCTCTGTTCTGTCTACATCCATGTTCAGCTCCATCAGGGCTGTTTGAATATATTTAACATAAATGTCAGTATATAGCTCCACTACAGTTGTAGTGTCGGCCCATTTGACCGCAGAGATGAGAGTGACGGCCGGCTTGACCGCACGTTACCACAGTACGATAACATTTCCTGTCCATGACAGAGTTAGCATGCAGCTTTAGCCGTGATGTCTAGCTCTGCTTTTCCTGCAACGTGTGAAACCCAAAGTGTTTCCATCCTTTACTGTATGTGCAGTGTTTAACATGCTGGATTTAACATGTGAGGCTGCAGGTCGGATCCACAAGACCTGCTTCTGTTTTGTAATTTTTCATTTTAGCTTGTTGCGCCCGGCTGCATTTTGGTTGAAGGATACGGAGCAGATATGACGTCACGTTACTCAGATTACAACGATAAAAGCGGTAACTTCGTTCTTCCTCCATATAGACTCAGATGAAGCAAATTTTTTTCCCACCCCTATAGCATTGCAGATGAGCCTCTTCTTTATTTAAGTGTCAGGTAGTATCTGTGTATTTAGAGGAGAATCTCTTGGCCACCCAGTACTGAGTGCAGTAACCAGACACTAAACACATTTGCGTGGATTGGTCAAGCTTTAATTGGATTGGCCTCTGCTCTGAAAATGGACGGCTAATTTTACCCCACCTCCTCTCCCACTTTACATTTCCACTTTCCTCCGATCCCCTCTGTTTCTTCTTTCCACTTTCCCCCCCGCTCTCTCTCAGCTTAAGTGGGTATCTGGCGTGCTTCACCGCTGGTTCGCAGCTCAGCTCAGTGTAATTTCCAACTTGTCCAATGTGTGACATGCCAATAAAAAAAGAATGAGAGAGAGAGAGAGAACGAGGAGGAGGAGGGGCGAGAGGGTACTGCTGTGTGGAAGTGGAGATTTACAGTGGTATCGGGTTCACACGCTTCTACTAGGGTCCTGTTTTCCCCCTCTTTCTCTGCTCAAGAACACATGGTGCAAATTAACTCTCGCCAGTTGAGAGAGCAAAGGGAGGAAGGAAAGAGGGAAGAAGGGCAAGGGCATCGGTCAGAGAGAGGAGCAGACAGGAGAGGAGGAAATTTCAGGGATTGCTGTGAGGTCTGAGGAATGTTGACACTTTGTACCTCAGAGCCCGCTGCCTCGCACAGCCCTTAAAACAACAGCAACGTCGCCACAGGCTGCCATCCCCCGCAGCAGCGCTGCGATCTCATACAGACCCGCTGACACTCTGTACACGAGCTGCAGCTCGACTTGCTGTTAGCTTTATCTATTCTCCATCTTTGAACGCTGATTGATTCAATGCGATGCAACTGGCTCACATATGCTCATGCTTTGATCATGCAAGGGGAATATCATTTCTGTTTAAGAGCTCTCATATGTCGTTGCTCTAGCACAATGCCATACAGTCAGTATATGTGAATAAGAAAACCCTCTTTTAAACCTAGAAACCAGAGTCTTATCAGTCATGTCATCAAGATTTAGACACTGGAGCAGCTCCGTAACTGACGACTTGAAGGGCTCACAACTCAAGCTTTTGCTCTCAAATGAGGATTTTTTTTTGTAGACTGGTAAAATTCTCTGAACCATAAAATGCACCAGAGATAAAGTCAGTGCAGCCTCACCTTCTGGAGCACAAAAAGAAGAGTATCTGTGGTAGTGTGGTAGGGGTGTCACGGTTTCGATTCTGAATCGCAAATCGATCCGATTTCGACCATCAAAGTCAAACGCAGGATCGGCAATTCTACAAGTACTTTTTCGTCTTCACCTCCACCTACCTGCGTGTATTCGAAGGAAAAAAACAAAACTTCAAACATGGCAGCTTATCTCACCGGTAGCCTGCAACTGAACTTTGAGACAACAGAAGTCCTCCTGCTTCCCTGAAGTCACCGGTGTGGCGACGTGTTTGCCTTCCCTGTGATTTACACAAATAAACACATCCCTGACAGAAAAACTTCAGGTTGTAGGTTGCAGAAGATTTAGAGACCTTAGCAACCGAAGAAAACAGCGCTCAGTGAACTGTGTGGTGGTTTCTTCCGCGATCATGATCAAGACTCCATAGTCTAATAATGGTATGTGATAAACGCGTTAAATCAAAAATCAACCTTAAATTCAAAAGTCAAATCAAATAGTCAAACCCCTATAGTGAATTTAAAAATATTAAATTAGAAAGCAGGATGAACAGGTTTTTCATTGATGACAGATTTAGACTGGTCTGTCCTGGGACACAGAAGGAGGACTGTATGTTTTCTTTTCAGTACGTCACATTTCCTCCCGCTGTGGCTGCGACCGGTGTCACATGTGCTTGTGATGTGCGAGTCTAAATTGTGTTTGCCTGTCTGTCACCACCGATGGATCACACGGACTGAGGGGAACCGTAGCCGCGAGGGCTCGGAGACGCTTCGCCACACATACATGCGCACACACTTCATTTATTCTGCGCATAGGTGCATTTTTGTGACTTTTCATCCACACACAGAAACACTTCATTATTCTTGCACCGTGTAACCCTCAAGTCCTCTGTTGGGTTTACCACAAATCCATCCAGTCCAAGCCTCGACGGTCCCCACCGTCTCTTCTACTCGTCTGCTGTTTCGCAGCACATACCTCAACCCCCACCTCCCTCCTGAACATCATCCCTACTGAGATTTCATTCTACTACCAGTTGATTTTCATTGTTGCCTCAATATCAAACACGACGCTACGAAGCAGCATAAACACTATCCAGTGACGGTAAAGACATTTCCTGGCATCAAAGGGCCGAGCTGTGCTATCCCCTCAGTAGCTGTATTCATTTCTGCTCCCGCTACGCTCAAACGCTCTTTGTTCTTCTCTTTATAGGAATGTACTTAACAGTTTGGCAGTGTTGTGTTTGTGCACAGAGCCGCCTTTGTTCCAGCCGGCAGTTAACACTCGTGCACGTAGCAGAGGGAGGAAAGTCTGCGTTATTAAGCCTACTGTTAAATTAGCCTAAGCACTATCTTAATGAAATGATTAACAAAATACAGACCTCCCATAAGTCCCTTTTTTTGTACAGTTGTCAAATCCCCATGTCTTTTATGCAATGGCTTCTCTTAACACTATACAGTTGTTAAGGCAAGCTGTGTTTGGAGCTTTGTGTGACGTGCTGCTTAATTTCTTCGTACTCGCTCTGGAGCTAATTGAAATAATCAGAGCTTTTTTTTAATCCAGATGGTACTGGCTGAGTGTTTATGGTAGGACTAACACAGTCTGCTGTATAGACTTTTCACTGCAGCATCACAACAAGCTAACCTTGGGCTATTGAGCTTAACAGCCCATTTATAGATCGCCATAATGCCCTCCCCATTTGAGGGTGAATAACTTTTTTATAGGCTCCCATCATTTGCTCTTTTCATATCTTACGGCAGCATCCCTCACCGTCTTCTGCGTTATTTCTCTCTGACTTCTCCTTTCTGCCTCTCCTCTACTGTCTGGTCCTTGTGATGAATCTTGTGCCTCAAGGCATTGTGGGATGAGGAGCAGGGCTGATTTGAGCCCCATTACTGATGGTGGCCCAGCGCGTGGGCATGTCCGAATCGGTTCAGCTAGAAAGGACGGCGGTAAAAAGACGGCCTCCTACCTTCACCCCTCTCTTCTCCAGGTGAAATGGGATGATTTAATGTGCGGCCCTGTCGGGTGGGTAATGGAGTTGGCAGATGAGTGCGAGAGGCTCTCTCCATCAGCAAGTGGAGGGGTGCTGGAGGTGATGGAGACCCCTTTCTGTCTAGATGTGCTTCTTGTATAGACTGTGACCTCACTTCCTCCCCTCCTTGCAGAGACCACCTACCAGGACTTTAGCTTACGGACGTCCCATCAGGTAGAAAAAATATGATCAGGGACGATGAAAATTTGCGTTAAATTTGGGACGAAAGTTGAAAGAAAGCAAAGAAGTGTTAAAAATATGCCACGTTTTGTGTAGTACACTGTTATTATTAAACTTCCTTAAATACGTACCTCCGACCTCGACAGCCGCAGTGGTGACGAAAAATTATTCCCAAGTCAATGAGGTAAACTTTCTAATATGTTAACGTTACCAGTTAGCTAATGTTAGACTGTTTCATGTTAACGGTAACATCACAGTTAACACTCGCTAGCGAGTAATCAGCTGACATTTGTATTTACAGTGAGTGAGCTGACAATAACGTTATGTTAGTGAGGAGTCAAAACTCTGCTACAGCTCAAATCCTGTTACTGATGTTAACCACATATTTATCTACGTACTCCTGTTGGTCGTCTTTGGGTGATTAGGCTGCAGTGAGATCTCTCCAGCTCATTTTGTCCGTGGAAACATGCTGTTCATCTCCATTACAGGAGCATCCTGTTCAGCAATTCTTTCAACTTTAGGATGCTCCAGCTAGCAGGGCTAGTTCAAGCACAACTTTTCAACAACACATTGCTTGCTTTTACACAACGGAAAAAATTGAATTTAACTTAGCTGCATTGTTAGCATCAAGATCAAAACTGATAGCAGGGCTGGTTCTAGCTAGCTGGGCCGGTTCTAGCTAGCTGGGCCGGTTCTAGCTTTATGGGGCCCGACATGCAAAATCTTTTTTGCTAGTTTTTACACATGGAAAATATTTTGATTTATCTTAGCTGCATCGTTCACATCAAGATCAAAATAAACATGCAAATTCTAAATACATTTAAAAAAAATGATATTACAGAAAAACATTACATTTGGGACGTCCACATTCATATCGGGACATTTTATATTTTAGGTAAAAAAGAAGTTGTTCATGTAGAGCCCTGCCACATAATCACATTTACACTAAACACACACCCCGCCTCTTCAGAGAGTGCCGCTGTGTGACTTGTGCTTACTCTCCTCTAGCTGTAAACTTGTGACAGGACCTGTAGGGGACTGATGGAGCTCGCTGTTAACAGATGGCTGGCTGTCTCTTGGAGTGCTTTTTTGGCCCAAAACGTCATCTCTAAAGATGCCTCCCTGGATCATCAGAGGAGTTTTTAAACGGGCTTACTCTTGAGCGATAATGAGACATAATGCTATTTATTTGTTAAAGCACTGCTTTAGCTTCTTTGAAGCTGCTAACTGTGTGTGGGTCAATTCAAGACTTTCTGTTCATGAGATCACAGTTAAAATAAAGTCACTTTGAGCCTGCCTTAAGAGGGTATATTGAAATGCAATACAAATACTAATTCAAACAGTGAAAGGTACAGAGAGAGAATATTGATTACTATTATTGATCACACTCACACTGTCCTTGCTCTCACCCCTTGCCTTTGTTTGGACTGTTAACATTTTACATGTTGAAGAGCCCCTTTTATCAACATTCAGTCCACCTCAGCAGTAAAGCCTAAGGACAGAGGTGTTGGTGGTTATCCTTAAGAGATTTAACCACTGGCCTCTTGCGCGAATGGTTGTAGGAGACTCCTGCTTAACTCAGGACGCAGCAGCGACCGGACATAATTAGGTGCAAACTGTTTGCTGCCACGCTAAAATGACATTTAAATGCCAAATGGTAGTGAGGGGTGTGTATGATAATATGTGGGATCTCTGGCCTGTTGCTGGAGACTCTCTGCTGGATTGTTGCTGCTGCCAGAGAGGGGTTACGCAGAGATAAGTGGTTGTTTGTTAGCCCATCAGCTAGGACTCCCCATCCAAAACCTTTAGCACTCCACCTGCTATTGTTAGCAGAGATGCTGCTATCTGGTAAAGAGGAGACGGTGACTGTTTTATGAATTTATGTGCAAAATCTAATATCCAGCAGCGGGCGACTCCTCTGGTTACTAAAAGAAGGCTGATTGTATAGAAGTCTATGAGAAAATGATCCTACTTCTCACTTGTTTACCTCAGTAAACATTGTTAACATGAGTTTATTATCTGAATCGCTAGTTTCAAGTCTTCTTCAATACAGCATAATGTTCATTTAGTAAATTATGGTCCCATTTTGAGTCAAATAGATCATAAAGCAAGGTATGATTTAGGGCTTGGCTACCTTGTGATTGTCAGGTCGCTACCACAAATTTCTGGGAGTTGTCCGTGTTTTCGTCTTACAACTTTAACCCTTTCACAGTGTGTTTTCAGTCAATGAAAGTTAATTATAACCTATTTATTACATGGCGTTCTATGGTCTCTGTAACAGACCATTGCAATAGGTGCAGTTCTTAAGTCGGACTCTGACGGACTGGTGACTAAATTGATTTCTTTAGTAAGCAGCTGTGTAATAAGCGGGATAATGTACAGCGAGCAGGTCATTGTTGTGAAGTAAACCCTTTCAGCTTCACATAAGGTTTTTCTGGGTGAATTTCACAAAAGTGTTTACTTTATCCCTTGCTTGGTTGCCTAAAATGTCAGACTCAGTGCTCGTTCTGTACTTGCTGCTCTACTTTCTTGTGTCACTTCTGGTTGCAAATAACCAAGATGTTGATGGCCAGAAACTAAGATGGCAACGGCCCAAATCCCAAACTGGAGTCTTCAAAGCGGCAGTCCAAAAACCAGTGGGGGACGTCATGTAGGGTGACCATATTTTCAAACCCCCAAACCGGGACCCTTAAATGTACCACACGTTTATGCATGTGCACATTCATGTGCACACACCATAGGTGTTTTCATCAGGATGGCTAACGTGGCACACCTGTGCCAAACTCAGCTTTGGGTGTGAAAATTTACTGTAGCTTTCACTCACCCAGAAGAGATTTTTTTTTTTTCTTCCCAACCTCACATCTCCCACAACTGTACACAGTTGATTTTGATTTTGGCTCTTTGATAAGTCTTTTGTCTATGTAGCGCTGACACCCACTTGGTGCGGCTTCATTTAACTGCTCTGACATTAGCGGGCTAGCTGCTCGTCTGGCAGCACGGCAGGCCCATATAAGGAGAGTGTGCATCAGCTCTGTGTGGTTCTGCACAGACTCACAAGGTGTCTGCAGCCCACCTGTCAAGCCCCACCACAGCCATCTTTAGCACCAGCCTGACAAAAACCACCAGAGCACAACCAGCTGCACGCCAGCCTGCTGATGTGCAATGCTAACATGCTATAACAGCGATGTTTATTATGGTAATATGTCATGTTAAGCTCGCAGTCGTTGGTCGCCTCGAATGAAAAGAAACAGTGTTTTCACAGGGCTGGTGCAGCAGCCGCCAAGCTTTATAGCCTTTAAAGTAAAGCAAGGCTACACGTCCCCACATCCCTACCAAAGACTTTGTGTGTGTGTGTGTGTGTGTGTGTGTGTGTGTGTGCACGTGCACGTGCATCACTGTGTGTGAGCAGCGTATGTAATCACTCCTAGCTGGCGGGCTCAGAGGGAGAGGTAGAATCAATGCGGCGAGCTATGAAGAGAGGAGAGAGAAAGGAGAGGGAGGGAGGAGGCTGATCAATATCATAGCAGCAGGGTGGGGTAATATCCACTTCATGCAGCGCTGCCACAGAGAGGATTGTGGGAAGTGTGGGGGGGTGGGGGGGAGAAGAGGAGAAGGAGGGGCAACAGTAAAAAGATGCAAATCTCCGTGGCGCCGGTAAACAAGAGGCTTTGTGTCAATCACCAGATGAAGTGGCACATTAAGCATTCTCTCCCTCAACCATTCCAGCACTGCTGGGGATTGTTTGCTCGGCAGCTGCCTGCCCATTGGTCCAGGCCGGCGACGGCGGGGCGGGGCCTCGTGGCGATAATGTATGGGCTGCCATGGCAATGATGCCCACTGTTTAAGAGAGTCATCAATAACCCCGCCCCGTTGTATCCCAAAGACTGTTAGTCAATGTCAGCTGGATCATTCCATCATCGGCCTATCATATCACTCTCCACACACAATCTATTACAAGCATCCACTCTGTTACAAAGGGCCAGCTGTTAAGAACACCTAATCACCTTCCTACCCAAGGACAGGTGGATGTCAATCACACCACCACAATAAAAAAAAAAAAAAGCAGGAAAGGTGAGAATCTGCCAACAAAAACGAGCTGAAAGCAGACACGAGCTACGGCACATGACGCTCTCTCTCTTTCTGCCACCACTGCTTTGCCATTGGAGGTTGCGTGCGCAGCGCCAGATCTCACGCTGATGCCGATTGCATGGTATGGTGAGCCGTGTCTCCTTTCTGCTTGATTTAACTTCAAAGCCGCGACTGGGCTGAGCCGTTCGTGTCGCCGTTTAGAGCTGGGAGACAGGATGTGATAGCGGACAACTGAACTGTGCACTGTAAACGGACACTTCCTCTGCGGTGGGGGAGGAAGTCCCCGCCAGACCATATGGTCGCACTGGGACGCACAGATCATCTGTATGTGTGTGTGTATGGGGGGTGCATACGATGGTTTTCCTCTCTGTGGGTCTCTAAATGTGTTTATTCCTGTTTATAGTGGCTCACCCTGAACATGCTGTTACACCTAATTACATTGACCTCCTCTTACCTAACACCCATTTTTAAAGACAAGAGGTAGATGTGTCACCTTCCAGTGATGGCGGCAGTGGCAGTGGGGTGAACATGAAGCAAAAAGGTGACTTGCAGAGAAGAAAGCACAGCAGTGACCTCTCTTGTCTTTTCTTTCTTTCTCTCACTCACTGCGGGTAAACAGTCATCCCCCTCTCCTCCCTGACAGAGTGAGCCGAGGCAAGTAATTCCCCCGTCTACAGCAAATCCTTTACCTCCCCTGCCCAGCCCTGGATGCTGCTGCTGCTGCTGCACAAAGCAAACGCAGTCTGAGCCTCTGCTTGTGTGTGTGTGTTCAAAGTATACCTTTTGATTAACAGGCACACACACCACACACACACACACACACACACACACACACACACACACACACACACACACACACAGATAAATGGGCGGAGAAGGCTTTGATGTGCCTCGGTTGCAGCGACTAGAGATGTTGGTGTGTTGTTCAACCTCTTTGTCTCGTGCCCTCTCTCTCTCTCTCTCTCTCTCTCTCTCTCTCTCTCTCTCTCTCTCTCTCTCTCTCTCTCTCTCTCTCTCTCTCTCTCTCTCTCTCTCTCTCTCTCTCTCTCTCTGTGTGGGCACCAAGTCTGTGCGTGTGAATCAGTGTGTGAACGACAACCAATATGTTTGACACACTATGCTCATCATGACACCAATGTGTTTCCCATGTTCTGCATTAGTGGGCAATCGTTCACTTAACCATGTGTATTTTATTGTGTTACAGTCACAGCAGCAAAGACATCGCTGCAGTTTAAATTAGCAGGGAATTAGGGATGTTAATAATTAACCCTTAACCGACATAAAGCATTTTAACCGAACAACGCTACTGGTTAAACCGGTTAAAGAGATGTTAATAGTTAATTAAAAAGCTGAGAAAAACGCAGAGGAGCGACTCGTCACGTTAAGGAGAATAGCTGGTCCACATTAAGAGAATCTGATGCACAGATACAGGAAGTCGACTCTGGTCTTGAGCAGAGGAGCTGTAGCATTTATTCACTGACAAACTGTTCACACTGTGTGCTACACCTGCGTTCACAGCTACAACACCAACAACCCCACACTCACCGCTGCCATACACGCACGTTCTGTCGGAAACTTGCAAAAGTTACGCAACGCCAACAGACTGTCTACCACCGTGACTTGACGGTCAACTGTTGAATCAGTTGTCCTTTAGGCTCATATAATTCAGCTGGTGCACCAAGGCACAAATCTTGTTAGTTAACGGTTAATATTTATTTGTCATATACATACAGGTACGTACATGAAATATGTCCATCTTAAGTATTTGCTCCCGGCACCCGGAGTTAAGCATCTTGCTCCAGGACACTTCGACCAGCAGACTGTAGGAACCGGGGATTGAACCTCCAACTTGTTAAAGGACGACCCGCTCTACTCACTGAGCTACAGCCGCCTAAGCAGACTTTTTTAACAGTCAGAACAGCAGGGATCTGCATCTCTCATTGTAACTGTAATATTCAACATCATAGCACAAGCTAAACAGATGCGTGTTTCACACATGTGGTGTCCACACCAGCTGCGTTTCTGCTTTTAACTGTAGAGTCGCCGTATTCTCACATTAAACTCAGTGAAATTAATTAATAATAATTAATAATTCATACCTTCCCACACCCTTTTATCTAGCTCTTACACCACCCATGTCTAGTTTTAATCAGATATATTGAATTAAAAACTCAGGGGTTTGCTTGCATTGTTGTTCTTTTTTAAGTCAGATTATTTTATGAATTTACATTTTTTTTTCCCCGCTCATTAGCTCATTCTACCTTTTATACCATACACCCACTTGACAGTTAAAGATAAACAAAAGGCGAAACATTCCTTGACTTTTATGTACTGGAAACTGCAAACCCTCTAGTGGTGAGTTAATTGTGTGGGAGGAATACATAAAAATTTCAATCAATGATACTATCACAGAGACTTGAACACATTCAACCTTAACCATCTGTTTGAAAAATGCCTTCGGACTTCTGAAACCTGATTTGGTTTTTACTTTGTGATGATTGAATTAAGGATGCAAAACATTAAGAAAATTCATTTTCAGGTCAAATTAAATCCTGTTTCAAATGGACTGAAATGAGTCTCTCTTACACTCATGTTACAATATGGCGGCTGTTACTGCTGGTCTAGACTGAGACTCATGCAGCTCAACTCCTTCTAGCACTGGGCCAGCCTTGTTATTGCAGCTGTGTTGTCTACAATACATCTCTTGTTGCAGCACAGCAGGAGGCTGCTCAAAGCTTCTGGCCTCTCTGTGTGTGTGTGTGTGTGTGTGTGTGTGTGTGTGTGTGTGTGTGTGTGTGTGTGTGTGTGTGTGTGTGTGTGTGTGTGTGTGTGTGTGTGTGTGTGTGTGTGTGTGTGTACGTGTGTGAATATGTGAGCATGTGTTGTAATCACATTCTTCCCCAGCTTTCACACTACAGTTGCTGCTACCAGCCTTTTTATTTTGCGGCTGTATCTGCAAGGCCTGTAACTTTTTTAAATCTTTTGTCTAACACACATATGTGATATCCTACCTACCTACCACATTTGCATCCACTCTGATATATCATCGCACACACTGGTAGCTAATTTGCATGTGATTATTTGCATATTGTACAAATGAAAGCGCGCCCGACGGACCACCCACTGCTCTGCCAGTGCGGCATCTGGCTGATACACAGCTTACATGATGTAGCGCTGATAGGGTTGGTGTCATCGCCGGAGACTGACAGACAGGCAAGGTCACCTTCAGACGCAGACGGAGAGATGGATATCTTCAGAGGCCGTTGCCAGATAAAACAGCACAATCTCAACTGGTTGAGCCCTTCAAGGCCATCTGCAATGCTGTCCGTCCGGTTTCACACGCAGCGTTAAGATGTGTTTTTGCATGCTTGCGCTCTTCTTCTCAGCTTATTTGCCTCCATCTCCAGCTGAGTGTCACCACTCCTCTCTCTCTCCTGGGTGTGTGTGTTACACAGAAACGGTTGCATGTATTTGTGTGTGTATGCAGAAATGAGCTTTGCCGTGTGTGTCGGAGGGATCATAAATATTCCTATTAGCTGTGTATCGATGTGTGCTGACCATACAGAGCAACACACACACAAGAAGCCTCTTGATTTCTGTATCTATGTCACTCTCACACACTCTCCCCATAGACACGCTTCTCGCGGCCTGACAGCTGCTCTTACATAGAGAGGACCACCAGAGCATTCACAGAAACACACACACACTTCTTTTTTACCAACCCTCCATCATCCCTCTCAAAGCATATACCCCATCAGTCTTTGAAGTGGCACACATCTACACACATTCATTTACACACACACACACACACACACAACACCTTTCTGACTCCCCAGTGAGCTGTCGACTGAGTTGACTATACACACACACAACCTGTCCATTAGGGGTGGAGGAAAAAACAATAACAGCAGTATTGCGATGTTTTATATCGTATCGATGCACGGCTGTCAAGCATCAACCTTTTATTCTAAAAACTGTTAACCTCTTACCAATCCGATGGCCACTATTCTGTCTTCCAGAGGTTATAGTGGGTTCAGTCTTAAAGCTAGAGTGAAGATAGTGGTGTCATATGAAACTAGAAAACCAAATAAATCCAAAACTGACAAGGCCATTTTCAGGGGGTCCCTTTACCTCTGACCTCAAGATATATGAATGAAATCTCCGAGATGAACAGAGTGAAAACTGTATATTATTTGATAAAACAGATGTTAATATGCATAATTTGCTGGTGGAAAAACATGTAATAAATCACAATATTCGCAATCAGGGCTTAGTCAGAGTTAACGCAGTCATCAAGCACATATGTTTTAATGCAAGTATTTTCTATGACGCATTAACGGTAAAAAAGGTGTGATTAATCATGATTAAATGTTATGTTAAATGTTTATTGTTTTTAATCGATTGACAGCCCTAATTGCAATATATGTTATCGCAATACTCAGCATATCGCAAAAAGTATCATGATAATATGGTATCATGGAGCCGCCTTCTGTCCACCCTTCGCGCACACACACACACACACACACACACACACACACACACACACACACACACACACACACACACACGTCTTAGCTGCATTTTGCACACTTATTACTACTGCATTAACCTACACTTTAGCTCCGAAAGTTAAACGTGAATGTGTGTGAATTGATTAGCATCGGCTTAAGCAAGCGCTCTCATTTCCTGTCTTCCATTAAAGTGATCAATCAGCCCACAGCGCCTTCTCTGCCATGCCCTGCTAAGGAGGATGCCACTGGTACACTTAGACACACATATATACACACAAGCAGGGTTTTGGATTAGCTGGCTGGGCAGACGTCCAATATGACATCCACACACACACACACACACACACACACACACACACACACACACACACACAGCCTAATATTCATATCCTTTCTGCACACCCCTCTCAGTGAGCAGTCTCCCCACAGCAGTCGTCCAGTCAGTATTAGTAAGATGTCTCATTAGCTCACCAGGCTATGCTAACAAGGCAAAGCTAACACAATGGATCACAGGCCTTCCAAGCAAAACACGGGGCCCCTTTAAACACTCTGCACAGCGCAAAGGAAGCCTGTGTCGTCCAAAACGAAAAAAGAAAAAAAAACGGCTGCATTCGTCAGTGTTTTCCGTGTTACTCTGAATCCTGACTCATGGGTATTACCTTGAGACCAGACAAGTGTACTGCTCTCTAGAGAACATCCCAGGCTACACACACACACACACACACACACACACACACACACACACACACACACACACACACACACACACAAACACACTGACATACACAGAGAGCCAGGTATCAAAGCGAGGTGGGTTTGAAGCGGCTAAATGAAAGACTGGAGGCAGAAATGACAATGTTTTCTGGCAGGCTGTAACTGTACGTCTGGCTGAGAGGGAGGGCTTGGGAAATAAAGTCAGTATTATGATCTGAACACCCAGATATGAGCTCTCCTAACAGCCTCCATCTGTCCTCGCACAGCCTACGTTTGAAGTCTCACTTTGGATCAGCATTCTAGTCTATACCCCTGCTAGTGCTGCAAGGATTTCTGTCTGTCTCCTCTCAAAAAAAAAAAAAAAAAAAACAGAAAGAAGTGTATTTGTGTGTAGCCTAAATCACTGAACACGAGTTGTCAGGTCCCTGGTGCTCAGTGTCTGTGGTCTGCAGATAATGATCATCATTAGCGGATGTACAGTGTTTTTATATATATATCTTCTCAGTCCTTTTTGCCTTTCATGGTGCTGCTCTCTCCGTACCATCACTCCAATCGTCTTTAATTTCTTGGCTGAAATCGCCGTGCAGCAGAAGTGTGTTGGAGGCAAAGACAAATATTTAAGTTGGACGCAGCCGGACTGTTTTATGGAGCGAAGGCTGGCGTTCTCCACTCTCACCGCCACTCACCATCTAGAATGAGGGCAATGTGGTCAACATCATACATTTTCCTTATTATTTCTGCCATTAATTTACTCACTCCCACTGGGACACAGTTGAAATAAAGGAGAGATGAAGCAAAGACTGGTGCAATTAGCCCTGCTTGTTAGCGGCGTGGGGTAAAACACAGAGCTGGGCCTCAGATGTAACGGTCATGTGTGGTGCTTGTGACTCTCCAGTGTGTAAAGTGTTCCTGTGGTTGCCAGTATGATCCACCAGTAGTGGCCCTCAAGTCTTAATTAGCATCATCTGTGAGTTCCACGTGACTCAGAGCCGCTTTTTCTGTCTTCTTGCCATCTCTCCTGCTTTTTCATGGATGACGGGAGAACCTGTTAACATCCTCAGATGTGTCGCTGCATATCATCAATCTGAACAATGACATGACTATAGAGCTTTTAAAAGGAGTGGATGATGACATTTTGGCCGTTGCCATATATTTGCAACCAGAAGTGACATAAGATGGTGGAGCTACTACAAGTACTACATGACTGAGTCCTTAAACCCAGGAATGAGTTTGCATTTTAGTAGTCGGTTCCTTTGTCTGGAAGTGAATGGGTTTTTAGTTATATGCCTTAAATAAGGTCTGTGGTTAACACAAGCACAATAGAATTCAAGGTTTTATACTACTACATACTGTAAAATACTTCAGTAAATATCTCTCTTGAATTTTGAAGCCTCTGTATCTTAAAAATGGTGTTTGCGAACAAGTGGCCGTTACAGTGTTGTTATTTATACTCAAATTCGTGCAACCATTGTATAGTTTGTTTACAGCGTAACATTAGCTTTTTACTTCTGGTAATTGCGTTTACACTTCAAAAATCATAAGTGGTGTGCATTATCTTGCTGAACAAAACATGTAAGCATTATAAACATTTGTTTGCTACAGAGATTTTTTTCTGCAGTAGTCCAAAAGCTGATAGAAAAATCCCATTGGGTTTTTGTCGAGGGAATCAGGGCGATGCTAACAGTGAAAGGGTTAAAGTTTTAAGATGAAAACACAGACAACTCCCAGACCGGACAATGCCGTGGTAGTGACCTGTCAGTCACAAGGTAGCCACGTACTGAAGCATCCCCTGCTTTATGGTCTATTTGACTCTAAATGTGACCATAATTAACTAAATGAACATCATGCTGTATTGAAGAAGACTAGAAACCAGTGACTGAGACCATAAACTCATATAAAATGTTTACTGAGGTAATAAATCAAGTGAAAAGTAGGCTCATTTTCTCATAGACTTGTTTTTACAACCAGAGGAGTCGCCCCCTGCTGGCTGTTAGAAAGAATGCAGGTTTAAGACACTTAAGCGTTGGCTTTACTTTTCAGACCCACTGGACACGACTAGGTGATTTTATGCGCGTCTGCTTGATTCCTTGAAAGCAGGGGGGTATAAATGTAAGGCAGGCGTGGGCGCTCATGTTCAAAGGCGCACACAAAGAGCAACAAGAGCAAATCTGCCCACTTTGAATCGGCTAATGCTCATCCAATCCAATATGGAGCCGGGCTGACAGATGGGCCCAGCGTGTTCAAAGCAGAGGGCGCCCATTTAATATCCAAACAGGTCAGGCCAAAGAGAGGCAGAGAGGAGACGCCCCTGTGTAGGCACGACGCAAAAGGTCTCGCCAGCACCACCACAGCTGGGACCCCCCCCCCCCCAATCTGCCTCCTACACTCCTCTCCATTTTTTTATTGTTACCAGGCGGGGTAAGCAGCCTGCGAGCACAGTTTCCTCCTCACAAACATTGTAATCAGCATTTGTTTAGCGTTTATTATATGTGTGCCTGAGAGAAGGAGGCTTGAGGGGCAGGTTATCCTTCCTTCCTCCAAGCAGCCAAGTGCTCACGGTGAAGCCCATAAGGAGAGGAGGATTGCAGAGTGGATTCCTGCTGCTGCTGCCGGTGCTGACAGCCTGATTTAGAGGTGCTTTTTCTTACCTCTGACACAGAGTCCCAGCCTGCCCCGCTCTACTGCAGGGTTGGGAGAAGAATAGTGGTGCTTATCCTGAAAGCCTGTTATTTGTGTATGTGTGTGAGTGCACTGGCTCGTATGTGTGTGTGTTTGCTCACACAGCATGCTGGCATTTCTTTTTAACAACCTCTTTTGTCAGTCACTGAGATGCCGTAGATTGCACAGCAGATCTCTTGTACCTCGCCAGTGTACGTTCGCACACACACACGTACAGTTTTAGTGTGAGTCGTCCAGATGGAAGTGCTTATTGAGTGCTGGTGTGCTGGCAGATATCTCTGTCTCGGAGAGAGCAGGAGAAAATAAGGGAGAGAAAGGAGGAAAATGAGGAAGTGGAAAACCCTTCCAATCAGATCCATCATCTTTATGTGTTTATGTGTATGTGCGATGTTCCCAGCCAGCTCTTCCTGCCTCCCCTTCTCTAATCTTATCATGTCGGAGCAGCAGATTAGTCCTCCCAGATCCCATCTCTGCCTCCAAATGCCACAATCAGCCTTTTGTTCTTTGCTTGTGCGTACTCTCCCCTTGCGGCCGGCGAGGCGAACACTCCCACGATCCGCCCTCCGTGCCATTTTGAGCCTCTCTGCCTGTCAATGTCACACCGCGACCGGCCCCTGATCCACCGCGCTCCAGCCACCCCTGCCCCCGGGGCGTCAGCTAGCTGAGCCGTTAGCTCAGCAGCCTGCTAGCCTAGCTCAGCTGCTTGACATTCCTCGCTATCATCGAGCTGCTGCCGCTGCTGCTGCTCTTGTCTGTTTGACCTCCCTCCCTCCCTCCCTTCCTCGCTCTCCACTGTCTCCTTTGTGTCTTTCCTTCCTTACTTCTGGCTGAAGGAAGTCATAGATCCTGACTGCTGATGTCACCAGTGAGGGGAGAGTGGGTCACTAACAGGGTTAGCAGAGGAAGAAGAGAGTGTTTGAAAAGCAGAGAAAATAAACAGAGGTTTCCTGTTAACGAGGTGCACTGGGGGCCTGTCGTGTGGGAGCAGGAGGGTCTGGTTTTGTTTAAAGCAAAGCTCTAGTGTTACAGTGTGTGCACGCGGAGGAGGATGAATAGGACATTAGGTTTGAGGGTTACAGGTTGTAACAACGTTCTCTCGGTTTTAACTTGGCTCGGCTGCGAAGCGAGCGACCATATTGTAAAGGCCGCTGTGAGCAGATGTGGGGGAAAGTCTGGGCTTGTTGCTGCCGCCGTGCGATCTCCCAAACGGCATTAGTGTTGTCATTGGTTTTGAAATGAAAAGCAGCGTATTGATTTCACACACTCGTAAATTGAAAACATGGAATTAATCCCACATCTTTTACTTGTACGGCGAACAGAGCTTTTCACGTTTAAAGCCTGTTCTTGTTAAAAGGAGAGCCTGCCCTCTGTATCCCCCCTCCTCCATCTTTGTGGTGGTGTGGTCGTACACAGGGGCCCCAGCTCCAGAGCTCCGGAGTTGACTGCACACACATGCAGCCACACAAAGAAAACTGCACAGCCATTATGGATCCAAGGGGCCAGCCACCTTTAGCTAGTCAGAGAGGGAGAATTAACCGACTCACACAATGCCCGGCTTGTGTTTGCTCCCTGAAGGACAGTGGTGGGTTTTTTTTATCAATAGTGATACATTCTTAATTCATTCTATGATAGTGTTTATTTATAAAAACAAATCCACAATACTAAGTGCTTCACAAAGGCAGCAAAATAAGACAGAAAAGTCATAAATCATCAGGTTTAAAATAAACTGATTTTTTTTTTTTAATGTATACAATAGTGGTGTGGAAAAAATCAATACAGCATAGTATTGCAATATTTTACATGTCAATATTGTATATGTTCAAACATGAACATCAAGTATTGATCTTTTAGTATATAAACTATCCACCTCTAATACGATGGACGCTATTCTGTCTTTCAGAGGTTGTAGTGGGCTCAAAAACTAGAAAACCTAAAGAATTGATTGACACCAACCATGTCATGTTAGCTTGTGGGAGGAACGCTAAATAAGGCTCCAAAGTTACGCTAAATTTTGTTGAGGAAAAGCTGGTATAGCCATTTTCAAAGGGGTCCCTTGACCTCTGACCTCAAGATTTGTGAATTAAGACTCTGAGAGTCGAAACTTTCTCTTGTTAGATTAATCAGGTGTTGCATAATTTGTAGTTGAAAAAATAAAAAAATAAAAATAAATAACATAAATCCAGGCGTGATGAGATGAAGGCGTGTAAGATGGTCTTTAAAAGTTGAGATGAATTGTATTTTTGAGTCATTTCTTAGATAACCATGATTGCACAAGCTTGCCAAGAAATAAATATACTTACTAAAATCTTGTAATATTTCCCAGTATATATAAGCTTTTGAGCGCCCTCCTATAATCCAGCCCCTGTCTGATGAGTGTGCCCCAGATCGCCACAGGCCACGCTGAGCTAGTGGAGGGAGGAGGAGGGTACATTGTGCTCGGCACCTAAGCATGACTCTCAGATTTATATCTGCTCAGTGAATAAAGGGGCAGCCTTGTACCCTGGGGGGTTCAGCAAAGCAGGAGGAGGATAGTTGTAATTTTAAGTCTGAGGAAATGAGAAGGTCTTGCTCCTCCTACCTTAATCCAACCCCCTTTCTCTCCCTCCCGCCTCTATCTCCTTCGCTCTGCTTCCTTGCACTTTATCTTTCTTTCTCCTCTTGTTTCATTTCTTCCACTCAGTAGTGGGTTAGTAAGTCTTTTGGCCTCTCCACAGCGAGACGCATTCCCAGGGTTTAGGGCGCAGGAGGAGGGGAGGGCAGGGCCATGTTTAGCCTCTGGCAGGACAGACAAAGATGGCCGACCTTGTGCAGCTCTCTACAGGCACCGTGGAATGTCTCTAATCAATTCAGCATTGTGGTTCCCTCTTATATGTCCTCTCTGTTATTTTCTATGGCAGGCTTAGAAAAAAAGAGACACCCAGACAATACAGCTAGTAGTCCGTACAGCGAGTCGGAGCTGTCTGTCATCCCCCGTCATTTTCTCCTCCTGTTATCTACTCATTTTTCCACCCCGCATGTTTATAGAGTCGTGATAATTGAAAGCTATGCTTCACTCCCACTATGTGCTCCATATGTTGCACTCTCTCCCTCTTCTGCCTGAGAGGGCTTGACGCTGCCGTGAGCTTCTGAACAGCAATCTGCCACCGCAGAGCGACAGCTAGAGACGAGCGTCTGGTTGGTTTAAAGTAATGCATGAATAACAGAACGATTCACCCATCTCCCGATTTGATTCTATCACAATACTTCAGTATGTATTACACTATGTTAACACTAGAGTGTGGGAAAAAGCTGAATCATACACTTGTAGAGACTTTAACGTTGGAAAGTATTTAAATTAATAAAGGAAAAATGTTTGCTTATCAGCATGTATTATCAGAGATGTCCTGAAGTCAAATATATCAGTCATTGTCTGCATTATTTATTACATTTTTTCAAATCATTTCACTCACAAATTAGTGGCATTTTCTTTTTAATTTATGAGGGACATGTCGTGCTGTATACTTCTAGTGAATGTAATCCAAAAAATCTAATTTCCAAATATGTATTTTGTATGTACAGTTCCTTTTGTTAACACTGTATTTTGAAAACTGGACGCAGTCATGTGTTCTTCCTCTAGCTAGTCCATCGCTAGCAGCTCCGTCCTCTTTATACATAGACGTTCAGCTCCATCAGGGCCGTTTGAATGTGTTTAACATAAATGTCAGTATATGGGTGCTCAGCAGTTGTAGCGTCGGCCCGTTTGACTGCAGAGATGAGGGTGACGGCTGGCTCGAAAGTACATTACCTCAGTACGATAACATTTCCTGAGCATGACAGAGTTAGCATGCAGCCTTAGCCACAATGTCTAGCGCTGTTTTTCCAGCAATGTGTGAAACCCAAAGTGTTTCCATACTTTACTGAATGTGTAGTTTGGATTTAACATATGAATCTGCAGGTCGTATCCTCAGCCGTTGTCTGCCTTTTTGTTTTGTCTTGCAGCAGCCAGCTGGATTGTTTTGGTTGACGGATACGGAACGGATATGGCGTCACATTACTCCGACTGTAATAAAAGTAGTAACTTCCTTCCACCTCCGCATAGAATCAAATGAAGCACATATATCAACTCTGGCATTAACAAATCAATTTCAAAATCGAGATACATCGGTGAATCTTTGTTCTTTTTTTCCATCAATAATGAATAAGGTGTGTGTGTCTTTCCGCCTCCTTGTGCTTTTCTGTTTGCATCTGTGTTCCAGCTCTTTGATTTTGGTGTTTCACAAGCAGATAGCGAAATGTTCAGGTAGCACACTGGCAGCATTTACAGTCTCCTTAAAGTATTAATTATGTATAAGCAGCAGGGTAACTACTTGTTCTGCTGTTAGTCTAGAAGGCAACAGTGTCTGTACACTGGATAGACGAGAGGTTGGGATGGGAGGGAGGGACAGGATGTCACTGCACACATTACTTCACCCGCAGTATGTCTTTGTTTTCTGGGTGTCTCCGTCCATCACTGTGGCTATGGCAAGCCGTTTTAACATTTAATAGCTAGACAGGGTATTCATTAGAGGTATCTGCAACGTCATTTTGCCTAGTTGAAACTGTACTTCAGGCTATCTCTAATTCTATTTTGACTAAGCAAAACTCTAATTTTAGATATCTATAATTACATTTTGACAGTATGATTCTAACTACTTTTGACATACATGTGTATGGGGGTTTCGCAATAGATATCTACAATTCAGCTGCGGATATCCACAACTAAATTATGACCAGCTGTAAGTCCAGTTTCAGATACCTACAATTTATTTCTGACTTGTCAGATATCCAGTTCAAGATATCTTTAATTCCCCTCACTTCAAGTTATCTACAGTGTCCTCTTTAGATAGCCAACATTAACTTTTAGTCAGAATGACGTTGTAGATATCTGTAATTACGTCAGACGGGGGCGGGAGCCATTCAAACATACTATGGCACTGATGCACTGCAGCCGTATGGGTTTATAAAGTGTGTCTGGAGAGGCTAAACCTACAATATGCTGTAATTTACTACCACAACTCTCTAGTGAACAAAGCTGTCGTTGGCCACAGATTCCTTGTTGATGAGCTCTTTCTGTTTCATGTTATTTTCTAACTATCTGATCCACAGCGGTCCCTGACTGCTCGTCTCACAGCCGGCTGCTCATAGAAACCAATGTTATGTGTCCAACTCAGAGGACGGCTTGTTTTGATTAAAATGAGGTTGTAGCTCATTGTCTACCTTACCATGGTTAGAAAGAGACGTCCTTTGTGTTTTAACAGCTTATGAGTTATTGATCCGGGAAGTCTGAATCTGTGAATATCTTTCCAACTTTACCAAACTATCCAAGTTAGCAAAAGCTCCTGCTGACACTGTTCAGATGATTTGTTGGGCCGATATCCACTGGTAAGCCTTGATGAGCAACGTCATGCACAACAACTCTGACTAGTCATAATTACATTTGAGATATTTGAGATATGTTATTGAGGATAATCAGGACTGAATTACAGATATCTCTGACTGTCATTTTGACTAGTCAGAATGAAGCTGCTTATATCTCTGATGTTAGTTCTGGTTAATCAAGCTTAGCTGTTAAATGTTATAACAGCTTGCCATAATTAGAAGGCAACAGTGTCTGTACACTGGATAGACCAGTGGTTGGGATGGAGGGAGGGACATGACGTCATTGCACACATTTCTTCACACGCTGTATGTCTGTGTTCTCGAGGTGTCTCCGTCCATCAGTGTCTGTTGAATCACAAGAAAAGTGTGTGCGGTTGTTGCGTGTTTGCAGAGCAGTAAATGCAGCTGACTGACTGCGTGCCAGCTGCTGTTTAACACGTCCAGGCTCACTTACTCAGTCATTCCTCCTCCCTGCTCGAGGAAAAAGGAGAGGTGGCGTAGCGGAGGGTTGGATTGAGAAAGATGGAGGAGGAGGGAGGGAGTACGAGAGGAGGAAGGAATGGAGAGAATGGGAAAACCAGAGGTGGGCTTTGAGGGTTTAGGGAGGTGATGATTTGCTTGGCTGCGTGCGCTCAGCCTCCTCCCCAGTGACATAACAGAACAATGTACTCTAAAGGCTTTAAATATCTTTACTCTGACCTCATGTTCCTGCACACACAGTTACAGTTAAGAGCCTGGAAAGAGCGGAAGTTAAACTGTCTGCCTTAGATTATTACCATAGACTTTTCCCCTCATTTTTTTCCATATCCTCATTCCTACTTTTACTCCACGGGTGGTGCAGGTGTCTCAGTCGGTTAGTGCAGCATAATAAAACGAGCTGGGATTGTGTCGCAGTCCAGCACCCCAGCCTTGGCACTCTCTCTCTGTAATGTTCTCTCAAACCACTGTGACGGTCAGTTGGGCTTATGTGAAGGCACAATAAATATTTTATAACATGAAATGAAAACACTATTTTGCCCTTTTCATCTCTCACCTCAGTGCTGGCCTCAGTTTCTACCATTTTCTTCCATCCCCCCCTCTCTTTTTTTCAACCCTCCCTCTTGTTTTTTCATTGACTGGTCCTGGATAAGCGCTCCTCACCTCAGTGCTGCCACTTGCTGGTCATTAAAGGGATTACAAGCGGTGCTGGCTTGCACCTTATCAAAAGGCCAGTGGGTGGCAGCACGTAAAAATCATTGTAAAGGGATACAGTGCCTGTTCATGAACTTCAGAAACCCTAATAGTATATTAAAATCATTATTGTGTTGTTATTAATTGGAGCAGAGCTTGAACATTTATGTCCCTTCATGGTTTCTTTCTCTCCTGCAACAGCCATCACACTGTTTACTTTATTAAGGCTCTAAATGCTCTGCAATCCCTTTTTAATTGACTTGGTCTCTGTGTGTGCGTTTTGGCATCAGCCTGCAGCAGTCATAAACAGTGCGCCTCTGTTTGCCAAGAGGCCAGTTTGTGACATCTTAATCAAACAAAAATGATGTCTGTTTATCTTACTTATTTTTTTTATCTCCCGCTCACTCGCTCTGTGTGTTTCCCTCTGTGTTGCAGAGTAAACGGGACCATCTGCTGATGAATGTGAAATGGTACTACCGCCAGTCAGAGGTGCCCGACTCCGTCTACCAGCACCTGGTGCAGGATCGCAACAATGAGAACGGTGAGACCGCCTTTTGTTCGCTGAAACTCATCCGCACATGTGCTTATATACAGCACACACTCACACACAGAGAAAGTCAATGTGCTTGGTGAAGAAAGGAGGTTGAACGTGCTACACAAACAGCAGCAGGCTTGTCCAGCGCTCACAGAAAAGGGCAGTAACAGGAGAGACTTTAGAGTCCAGGTCCAAAGCACACTGGAGCATGCAGCTTTAATCAATCAGCTTTATTACAGATGTTTCGATGCCAGCTGTGTCAAACTGTGTCAAACAGTTGGGAACTGATTCAGCATAGGCTGGAAAAATGGGGAGGGAACAATAAGCTGCATGTAGGCAGGGTAAACAATCATACATCATGTAATAATAAAAAGAGAGAAGTAAAAGTAATTATATAAATATCAGTTTCAGTGACAGCATCAGCATGTAGGGTCGGCACATTTTCTCATTAAGAGTTTATTTCAACCATATTGTTGGAATAGTGGAAGAGGAAAGACAATCCAAGACGGTTTGGGTGATTTTTTTTTTTTTTAATTTAATTTAATTTAATTTTCTTTATTGAACTCATTTTCATTAACAGATACATAGACAGGTTGAAAAACACATCCATTTCATAAAGCCAGAGTTTATGTTGATGAGTTTCTGTTGGGTTTGAATGGCGATATGTTTTGCTGCTCGAACAGCTGATCTACATGCTGAAACTACGAGGGCCGCATCGTTGCTGACCAGAGCCGAACTAAACGCACCACACACATTTTACCGGTAGTCATGTTTTTTAAGACAGGACTAATAGTTGAATTAACTAGTCAATTTCTTTTATAATTTAATGAGTATTCGAAAATCATGACCCATCACTAGTAAAGACATCCAACATCCATCCATTACCTGGTACTGCTTATCCTATTCAGGGGGGGTGAGGCCGATCCCAGCTCACACTGGGTGAAGGTGGGGTCCACCCTGGACCGGTCACCAGACTATCACATAGAGACAGACAACCATTCATGCTCACATTCACACTTACAGGCAATTTAGGTTCAACAATCAACCTGTTGGCTATGGGAGGAAACCGGACTACCTGGAGAAAACCCACACTAACATGGAGACTAACATGCAAACTCCACACAGAAGGACCCCAAGCCGGATTCGAACCTGCAACCCTCTTGCTCTGAGGCGACAGTGTTAACCATGCCGTCCCAGCCAACATCCAAATATGGAAAAGATACCACTCCCTAATGACCATACTTAACAACCCTCCAGATTTTCCCCGGAGACTCCCGTTTTTCAGCGCCCTCTTCCGGTTTGGTGTCACAGTTCTATCATATTTTTCCCAATTTTCGCACTTTTTGCTCTTCGATGCCGCGAAAAGCCGTCATGGTGCAACGGGGTTCAGAGCGCTGTGCTGGTGTTGTCGCGTTGTGTCTGAAAGGACCTTCAGTGAGTGAGAGGAGAGAGAAATGGCGAGAACTAAGAGAAAGAAATACTCAAGCAGGAGCAAAAATAATTAAAAAGTAATAAATATTATTTTGTGCCAGACATTCACATGCCAAGTTCACACCAGAGGGGTGAATTATACAGCTTTATTTCCTGTACAGGTACAAAGGACAAAAGTATAACATAAAAAAGCTACAGTGAACTATTTTCTCTCATTTAAAGTCACCAAAATGCAGGAAACAAACTGTAATCTCGATTTTGAAATCCTCCCTATTTTTAAGGTCTCAATGTTGGCAAGTACGCTAATGAGGAGCTCCACTTTATAGTTGGAGAGTGGGCTACATACAGATTATCAACAAATAAAAAAGGCATAAATGAGGGGATATACAACATCCCTACCATAGATAATGATAACATCTATTGAATTAATAACAATAGTAAATAGTCTGTGTCGAGCAATATGGCTAAGTAACGAGTAAGGCTATAAAAAAACAGCTTGGTTCTTCTTTTAGTCTTGATGGTTCGACAGTGTTTAGTTCACTGATCCAGAAAGCTTCTCTATGGAGTAATCTATAGATACTATGTGAGGATGTGAGTCTCAGATCAGTTCAGCTCCGATGAAGATGCAGTTGGCGTGGAAACATTAGTGTTTAATAAAGTTGATAGCCTTAAATCCGTGTACTCCGGTGTGCTTTGGACCTGGTCTCTGAAGTCAATATGCTCACTGGCTCTGTAACACAACACTCCCCTTCACAAGCACACACACCTGCCTCGGCAAGCTGTGAACTGCATTTCAAACAGAAACCAGAAGACTGTGTCCCAGGCAGCCGAGCCAATCCTGCAGGTCTGTGCTGTTCCCCCGGTAACACGCCTCCTTCAAGCCAGACAGCAGCACTGTCAAGTGTTAATAACCCGCAGTGTCATGTGGCCTTTGAGCACACACTCAACGCCACCAGTGACAGTGGACTCATCACACTCTAACACATTCACATCTACAGGAACAGAAGCACCATCACTGGGTTTTAGCAGCTGGACATCAAATCCTGACGAAAAGAACGAAATGTCACGGAGGAAAATCTGATTCAACACTGACGTGTAATAGTTTGAATGATCACTTAATGAATATGTATTTAGATTTTACTAAATAGTCTATGCTGAGCCATATCCCACTGTTATTTATTCACATTAAATTAAGGAATATCTTTTGGATTTTTAACAAATTCTTAATTAATAAAACCTTCAAGTAAATAATTGATTTGTTGCTTATATCTTTCATTAATATTTTTAAAATAAATTTTAAAATATTGTTCCTAAAGTGTTGACAGTGATGTTGATCTTGGCTGACACGGCAGAAAGTAGTCGGCGTTCTTAGGGCTGCACGATTATGGCCAAAATGATAATCCCGGTTATTCTGATCATTCTTGAGATCACAATTATTCAGTCACAAAATATTTTATTGAACTTTCATGTTTAAATCAACAGAGCATTGCTTTCTCCTTCATGTCGTGCTACATTCCTGCTGAATTACAAATCTTTGCTTCAAAATCAGACTAGTCCTTCTCCATAGTGCAGGAAAGAAAATTAGAAACCAAAACATTTTCCCCAAATTAAGCCCTGCTTTCACTTTCAGGTGACGCTGCGCAACGTTCCTGCTAATCAACAAATCTTTGCATCAAATTAAGACTTCACTTTGCAAAAGAAGTAATATACAGTATTAGGGAAGTGCTCTCTGCTCAGTCTCCACTGCGTAGTCTGGCTCAGGGGTCCGCCCACAGCACTGTCTGATTGGTTTATACATCATCAGCAATAGCCAATCAATACTGAAGATTACCGTGATTCAGACAGGCAGCAGAGTTGTGTTCTGATTATTGTTGTATCAGGTGTGCAGTCTCAAGTGTGCTGGCTATGAACAGTTTGTTCATGTACAGTTTGATTTTAGTATCTGATTTTTAAAGGTATGTAGTCTTGGGTGTATTGATCTAAATAGTGCTTCCATTCAAACTCAGTATTGAGAAAAAACGTTTATACTCACTACACACCAACGTACACTCAGCTGTTGACACATCCTGTTGGCAGTTAGCAGTTCTTGTTGGCTACCGTTCCCCTTACGGCCGACCTTTTCTCTCTACTAATAGAGTGCTTCATTTGATACCTTTTTTCCTACTTCATTTGATACCCATCGTGTGAATGGAAGCATTAATTTGCATAAAATGTGCCACCGCCACATTTATTTTTAGCAGACGCCACAGGCGTGAAGTATAACCATACTTTTCAACGTTTTGTTGGCATCCGTTAAATACACCACACCACAGCAACACACAACAAATGCATATGTTATCCCAGTTCTAACTAAACGGGGTGTTATGCTGTTTTCCTTTCTTTAGTTTAGGTGCGTCATGGAGAACACACAGTGTGCCGTTTCCTTCGGTGCAGCAGTGCTCCCGTATCTGCAGCGTGTCCTTGCAGCAGGGACTCGGGATTGTTAGAATAGATGTCACGAGGCCGCAGCGCATTCACAACTCGGGTCATTTGTCAACGACGAGTGCCAGCCGTTCCCCAAAGGGTCATCTCACTTGTGAACTGAACATTATGTCCTCTCCTCAGGGGACCACACTTTATTGGCTTTATTGAATTATCTGGTATAACCTGACCTCCGTAGAGTCAGTTGTTTCTTAGGCACAACTCTGCTCGTGATTTTCATGAGTGAGTTCGAACAGAAAAGCTGCTTTATCTCTGTTCTTTTGTCCAGTTGTTTTTAGCATTATGTATCATGTACACACATATTCAGTACCACTGTGTTGTTCTTCCTGCAGACTCTGGCCGGGACCTGGTCATCACAGACCCAGTGGTCAGGAGTCGAGAACTCTTCATCTCTGACTATGTGGACACTTATCACGCTGCTGCTCTCAGGTAAACAAACACTGACACACACATATATCTACATGCACAAGCACACAAAGACTGGGGGCGTTTTGCTCTTAGCAGCGGTAGAAAATAGCAGCACTCACATGTCCAGCCCTAAATATCCAGTAACATCACAGCTTCACTGTACCCCGTTACACCACTACGCTGTTTTGACTTAACAGTTAACAATCTCAGTTCTGTGGCCACTAAAATGCCTTATTTAAGTTTTATTTTTTGTTGCTGTCACATTTTGTGGCACCTTGTGCTGTGACTTAGGTTTGGAAATTTGTTTCAGTTAAAGTAATCTACATGAGTATAATTGTATTTCATAAAAATATCAAATATCAAAATCTCCCCAGCTTTCTACAGACCTTATTTCAGACATCTAACTAAAAACCCATTGACTTCGAGATGAGGGAACCGGAAGGGCTAAAACAGGGTTTTAGGACTCATTCCTCCAGGACTATATTGTAAAATACTTGCCTACTGTGATCCAGATTCAGAAAGACTCTTTACTACAATGTCTGTACTTTTCTGACCAGTGGCAACATAATAGAAGTCGGTCTAGAACACTGCTGATCAGCTGTCCATGAACAAACTTTGAAAGAGCAATTGTTGTATTATTTTAATATGATATACCATGCTTTAGTGCTGTGAGCAGGTGCTGCAGAAATAGTCCAGATGTGTAAAGACCCAAAGCCATAAATGCCTCAAGCTGTCTTACATTAAAGCACTTATTGAAATGGCTGTGCATATGCACACCTGTCAGCCTCTGGAGTAAAACTGATGGCTCTCACTCGCTCTATATCTGTTGTTGGAGAGGAATAAAAGGGTAATTATTTTCTTGTTCTGTGTTCAGTCTGTGTTCCTTCAGCCATTCCTGTCTGACTGCGGTTCCCACCTCTCGCACTTCTCCGTTTCTTTAAGCAAAACCATCTGTGAGCCGCACGGCGGCGGACTCTCAAAGCCGTGTCTCCCAGAAACCACTGATTTCAGGGCAAATTAGCTGCAACTTCTCCTCCACACAGCACCCTTTGATTCAGCTTATTTTCCAGGCTTTAGATAAATGGGAGAGAATTCCAGTGGGATGCTGTAATGCCGCAGCTCTCCGAAGACGGCCCTCCTTAGCGCCCTTTAATCTTTTCAGGGGGAGGAAGATACTGTTTCTCTGCAAGGCAGCCCGTGATATCTGTTATTTAGATAGAGCCAGACACCAGGGTGCTGGAAACAGGAAATGGTATCAAGATGTGGTCAGAGCCTCGGTCCTCCTGGCTCATTGGGGGGTAATCGTGTCGGTGAGCGAGGGGAAGGCGCACAGGTTGGATTCCCGTCCAGATCTATGCAGCGTCTGTCTCCCTCGCCTCTGCTGCAGCAGACAAAGCAGGACCGACATGTTCGGCTGGTGTTTATGGGTTCAGCGGCCTGACGTCTCGCCGCAGAGTCAGCAGGGACGACATACCTGCTGCTGTATGTGCCACCTCCGATCGACGAACACCCAAAGAGCTCCTAATTAGGGCCACATCTGCTTCTGCTAGGGCTTCACTTTGTCATGTAGCTGTTTTTGTCTAATAAAGCCCGTCTGCTCTCTCTCACAGGGGGAAATGCAACATTTCCCATTTCTCCGACATTTTTGCTGCCAGGGAGTTCAAAGCCCGCATCGACTCCTTTTTCTACATCCTCGGATATAACCCGGAGACCAGGTGAGGAGCTTTCTGTCGCCTGATGCAGTCCCCTTCTTCATCCTCCCACAGGGTTCAAATGCTGCATCAACTCTACACAACTCTCATACAAATATATTTAAAATAGGCGGGCAAACATTTTTTCTACTCATTAATCCTTTTTTTTGTCTATAAAACATAAGAAAAGAGTGAATAACGATCACAATTTCTTAACCCCAGGATGATGTCTTCTAAATGCCTTGGTTTTTTTTTTTCATTAACAATCTCGAAGCCCCAAAATATTCAGTTTACTATCACAGACAATCATCAGAATCAGAATACATTATTGATCCAGGGGAATTGGGATGATACCGTTGCCCTTATATAAAAGCGTAAAGAAATATAAGAAAAATAGAAATAACATGTTACATGTAACATGTAATTTATTTACACAATGACACAATATGTCGAAAAATATAAATAAATGATAAAAATCAGAACTATCCACAAGTATCTGTGACAAACACATACAGTAAAGAGCCACAGTGTAAATACAAAATAAGAAATGCTGAGAAGTGGGATCTATTACATGTGTTAAATACAGAGAAGCAGCTCACCATTGAAAGGTTATAACTACGTCATGTTTTGCATTATTACTTGAATAAGTCAAGTCAGTTTTTCTTTATATAGTGCCAAATCACAACATAAGTTATCTCATGACCCTTACCATATAGAGCAGGTCTAGAATAATCAAAGACGATATTCATTTTCTGAGTAATTAGCTTATTGTTCCAACTATAAATTCAAAATTTATGGGGAAGGTTCAACTTATTTGCAAACAAAGGTATAGCCAAAAGTTACAGCAGAGCAGTATACTGATATAAAATGGTATGAGACAAGATGGTGGGTATTTAATATCACAAATTATTGTATAATACATGATGTTCCTTGTTTTTATCCGATTAAAAGTCAAAAACCCCAAAACATTCAGTTCACTATCACGTAAGACAATCACAACAATACTGTACTGATGAAATTGGGATGTTATAGTTGCTCTTTAAAAAGAAAAAGCCTAAAGAAATATAAGTAAAAAAAGAAATAAAGGTGTATATAACATGTAAATTATGTACATAATATATATATATATAATACCACAACATATGTAGAGAAATATGAATAAATGAGAAACATGAGTAATGTGTGCATCAAGCACATACAATATATGACCACAGTGTAAATAATAAATACAAAATAAAAAATGCTGAGAAGTGGGATCTATTGTGTTAATCAAAGAAAAGCAGCTCACAGTTGAATGGCTATAACTAGGTAATATTTAACATTATTACTTGAATAAGTCAAGTCAGTTCTTATTTATATAGTGCCAAAGTTACGTCTTGACAATTTTCATATTGAGACCGTACGCTATCATTTAAAGAGCTCCAACATAATACAGTTAAATTACTCGATTGTCAAAATAAAATAATCAAAGATAATATTCATTTTCTGTCCATTTGACTACTCTGCTATTTGTTTCAGCTAGAAATTCAGTTTATGGGGAATTTAATTGCAAACAATCTAATATCCAAAAGTTCCAGCTGAGCAGCATACTGATATAAAATGATACGAGACAACATAGTGGAGTTTTTATTATAAATGACCATATAATACATCCCTAGTCGGAATGAATAATGTTTGATGATTAAAGTTAGATATTATTATTGAGATATTGGCTTTTTCAGTGTCATTCAGCAGTAATAAATACGAATAAAATGTATTGTGCATGTTTTAGGACAGGGGAAGTCATTTTTCTCAGTTTCATTACACATGATTTCTCTGTTTTTTGGCTTTGGTTAAACAGTGTCTCGATGTCTAACGATGCTTTCTGCTCATTACTGCTGTCAGTGTTATCAGAGCACAGAGAATGGTCCTAATGTGGGATAATGATGGGAAATGAGCCAGGGAAACCCCCACGGCTTTATTAATTGTTGGGGTGTTTCTCAATATTTGTTAAGTTACACATCAAGTTTTAACTTTTTTTTTTCGGTAATAGTAAGATTAGAATGGAAAAATGGCTCATTGATCTGTTGTTGTGGATGCTGGCTCATAAAGGTTTGTTATTAGTTGTAACACCTGTGATTATTTCCTTCTATAACAAGTCAACATGTCTGCTGTGAAAAACACACTAATAATCGAATTCTTCATTTGTTTCATTATGTCTAGTGGTATTGTTGATTATTGGTCATTTTTTTAATTATTAGCAATAATAGTATAATGATGTGTGCAATATAATATGATTGTAGAGTTTTACATTAACGTTTGATATAGGGATGTTAATAACTGTTTGACCGACATTAAGCCTTTTAACCAGTTAAAAAGGGTTAAAAGAAATATTAATAATTCGTGGCTGCTACATTAACTCTCCTGATGGTGAACTGGAGACAGTGAATGCTACTCCGTGGCTGCTACAGTAACTCTCCTGATGGTGAAGTGGAGACAGTGAACGCAGCACCGTGGCTGCTACAGTAACTCTCCTGATGGTGAAGTGGAGACAGTGAACGCAGCACCGTGGCTGCTACAGTAACTCTCCTGATGGTGAACTGGAGACAGGAACGCAGCACCGTGGCTGCTACAGTAACTCTCCTGATGGTGAAGTGGAGACAGTGAACGCAGCACCGTGGCTGCTACAGTAACTCTCCTGATGGTGAAGTGGAGACAGTGAACGCAGCACCGTGGCTGCTACAGTAACTCTCCTGATGGTGAACTGGAGACAGTGAACGCAGCACCGTGGCTGCTACAGTAACTCTCCTGATGGTGAACTGGAGACAGTGAACGCAGCACCGTGGCTGCTACAGTAACTCTCCTGATGGTGAACTGGAGACAGTGAACGCAGCACCGTGGCTTGTCGCTTAATAATACCAGTCACCACCCACCAGTCTCCCCTTTACAGACATGCCCACTCAGGATAATCACAACAGGTTTGGGACAAGTCATAGTCAAGTCAGCACACTGACACACACCTGTTCGAGTTGAGCATATTTGTCATGCTAAATGCAGAACCTGTGAGGGTTTCTGGACAATATATGGCATAGTTTTGTGTTATTAATTGATTTCCAATAATAAATATATACATACATTTGCATAAAGCAGCATATTTTTCTACTCCCATGTTGATAAGAGTATTAAATACTTGACAGATATCCCTTTAAGGTACATTTTGAACAGATATAAAATGTGATTGATCATGGACAACCATGCGATTAATTGCACTTAAATATTTCAATAGACTGACAGCCATCATATAAACATGGAATTGAATTGAATAAATCGGCCTTTTTGTCACCAATACCCGATCCAGCTATTTGAGCCAGTATCTGCTAGATATCAGATTATATTTTTATATATCATGTTATTTACGTTTGTATCGTTAGTTTGACATAGCTGTCCATCCACTGTGACACATATTCCCAAGGACTTGTGGGACTTGTGGTTTATTGTTCATGATGAGTTTAATTTGGGTGCTGGAGCAAAGCTGGTGATTGTTGTTATTATTATTATCCACTGGTGGTGTTTGGTGCCTCACGTGTTTAAGTGACGGCTGTCCTTGTTATTGGCACCGAGGGGTTGCCAGTTGGGAACCCCCTCCTTTAGAGCCCTGTTCAGTCTCCGTCTTCCTCCCTCCTCCTCCTCCTCCTCCTCCCTGCTCCGCTCGTTTGGTATTCTGAGCGGGCTGTCTGCAGCCTTGCAATTTCACTCTTGTTTATTATGGCGCAGACATACGAGGAGAGATGAATTCAGTATCCTGCATGCGTGTCTGTCTGCCTCCTCCGCGGTGTGTGCGTGTGTGTGTGTGCGCGAGGTCGCAGCACATGCTCAGTAGTGTCTATAGAGGAGCGAGGCGAGCTCGCGACGCTGTTACGTGCAGGCTGAGGTCACAGCACAAGCTCAGTGAACACCTCTCCGGAGCGGATGCGTGCTTCTCCATTTTGAGCACCTAGAAATAGGTGGAGAGGGGAGTTAAATCCAACCAGCGTTACACACAGTGTCAGCAGCCAACCTTAGGGCTCGATGTCAGAAATGGACGATTTGTTCAGTCCCCGGAGGTAGGTCTGCGCTCGTATTCTCCTGCTTTCTCCTCTATACGCCGCTGCGCGAGTGTTGTCTCATTTTCACCAGTCGCATTTCAGCTGTTTGCGAGCTGTCCACATCGCTGTCATTGTGTTAACCGGCTGTGTTTGTGTGATAGCTGCACGTCGTGTCAGCACCAGGAGGGATCGCATGCTGTTGGACATGCAGGCTGTCATTGCAGAGCGCATACCGTTACGCGTCTGCGTAAAAGCCGCTGTATCACCTTTATTAACACGTTACCATCAGGGTGCAGATAAATGCGTAATGTTTGCGACGGGCCCCGCGAGTGTTAGGCTGATAAATGTGTACCCGGTGAGGTTATAATAAGACCCGGAGAGGGCTAACGTTACCCTGGCTCCATTTTGCAGCTCCTGTTTACAACCGGGGCGACATGGCGCATGGAGCGGAGCTGCTGTGTGCACACAAAGCTGCACCGGCTCGGCTCTTCATGTGGACACGCTGCTCGTCGTGCGAGTTAAATACAGTCAAGTTGGGTCTGTTTTTGCTGTGCTGCAATTATGTCAGTGTGCCGCAGACTCGCGTCGTGATTGGTTGGAATTTATTGAGGGGGCGGGGTTATCCTTGATTGCGCACACACAGAGTTGACCAGACTGGCACGTTGTTGTTTGGGTTTAATGAGTAAGCCTGTGATTATTTGGCTGTGTGTTAATGCAGAGTTAGATCTGGACTGTTGATTGTTAGGCAGCAGGCTTTGTGCAGCTTATTAGAGAAAAGTTAGTATTATAATTATGATATATCAACATTAATAGTCCTGAAATTATAGCTTATGAGTCATTTCTTTCCCAGATTTGTCAGCAATAAATTATGAACATGGCATATATTAGTATTACTAACATATAGAGCTGCAACAATTAATTGATTAGTTGTACTACTAAATTACATCGCCAAATATTTTGATAATTAAGTGTTTATTTAAGAACGAAAAAGGAAAAATTATCTGAATAAAGCTGGGGAGGAAATAGCCTTTATTTATCATTCTCTTCTAGCACAACAAGCCATAATGCACTAAAATGTTTTCTACTGCACTTTGTATTTAAAGTACTCATTTGCTGGTGTGTCCAACCTTTATCTGTCAGTCCTCAGTTATTAAGGCTATTTAACAGTTTCACACTGCTGCCAGTTGAGCAGGTATAACAAACATGTTATTAAAAATCTACTTTAAATCAAAAGATAATTTTCAGCACATCAACATCACAACTAGAGGTGCAACAATTAATTGAGTCGTTGTCAACTGTTCAATTAATCGCCAGCTATTCTGATAATTGATAAATCGCTTTGAATCATTTTTTTTTTTTAGGGAAAAAATTTCAGCTTCTTAAATGTGAGTATTTTCTGGTTTCTTTACTCCTCTGTGACAGTAAACTCAATATCTTTGAGATGTGGACAAAACAAGACATTGACGTCATGTTGAGCTTTGGGAAACATTTTCTGATCATTTATAGACCAAACAACTAATCGAGATAATAATTGACAGATTAATCTTAGTTGCAGCCCCAATGTTGGACAGTAACTAACAAGAAGTTGCAGTATAGAAATGGCAAACTAGTCTTGAGGTAATTTAGATAGGTACATTTTACAGGGCTGTCAAAGTTAACATGATTATAACGCAAATTGTTTTATCGACATTAATTTCTTTAGAGTAGCAGCGTTTGTGATTTTTAGGTTCTAGTGGGTTCAGTTTTAAAGCTTAAAGTGAAGCTGCTGGATACTGATACCTGAGGAATCCATTGGTACCAACATGTCATACTGGACTAAGTTTTGTTGAGGTCATGACCATTTTCAAAGGGGTCCCTTGACCTCTGACCTCCAGATATGTGAATGTAAATGGGTTCTATGGGTACCCACCAGTCTCCCCTTTACAGACATGCCCACTTTATGATAATCACTTTTACTAACATAGCCCTAATTGTTATTGCATGCTTGTCAGTACTCTGCTTGCTCTGTAGGCTGTTTTTGTTCAAGTATACCTGCAGCCTTTCTTTATGGAAACTCCAGAGAGCTTCCTGCTGCGACGCATCTGTATTCTGCCTCCTCTCTCAAGACCGGTGCAGCATTCCACCTGAATGTCTGCGTTCAGGATTTTGCCTGAGTAAAACATAAACGGCGTTCTCATCCTGGTGCACCGGTTCTCCTCATTTGTCATCCTTACAGCCTGCTGCCAGACGGACCTGGCCCGCTGCACATTGTCAGGAACACGCTGGTGGAACTTTTTCTCAGCAGGAACACAAACCAGATTCAATTTCACTTAGTAGACCAGTACATGCAGACATTCATTTGTTATAACCATTCAGCATTTTAGGTAGAAAGTATATTCAATAACATTTTGTGTGTTTGTAAAAAAAAAAGAAAAAGGATAATGTATTTCTTTGTTTGATGCTTCATTCATCTGAAATAAATCCAAAGATAAAGTTAGTTATTAGCTAGTTCTATGTAGGGCTGGCTAATATGGTGATGTATATCATCAAAACAACATAAAATATCTATTTTATGTTGTTTTTTCTATATTGTTGTTATCATAATACAGGCCAGGCCTACAAGTCATTTGATTTTTTTCCTCTATGAATCAAACTTTTATGTCTGTTTTGAGCTCAAGTTCTTAAAATGAGAAAATACTCAATATTTTTCGTTTGTCAATTATATAATTCACGCAGGAGTATACAGAAAAACCTTGTGGTTATTTCATAAGGATACATGCTATATCATGATATATGTCATTATTGAGATATGGAATGACCTGAGGATGTTTGCCATATCGCCCAGCCCTACATTCAGCATTACAGATATAAAGTATGTCTTTATATAAGCATATGCTGAGACATTATGGTTGTTTGTAAAAAGCAGAAGCTTTGTTTCAAGCTTCATTCATCTCTAATTAATCCAAAGAAATAATTATTAGATAGCTCTCCGCTACTCACTTGTAATAACTATTTGAAAGCAATCAACACTGTTTGAAGTACGGTTCATAAAAACATTTAAAGAGGACCTATTATGCTTATTCTCAGGTGCATACTTTTATTTAGGGTTTCTACCAAAACATTTTTACCTGCTGTAATGTTGAAAAAACACTTTATTTTTCTTGTCCCAGCTGTGCTGCAGCACCTCATTTCACCCTCTGTCTGAGACGCTCTGTTTGAGCATCCAGCCTGCTCTGATTGGTCAACCGATCCAAACTCTTTGAACGCCGCTCCAGCTCCGCTCTAACTAGCTTCGTCTGAGGGCGCACCAAACTAGCTGCTGGGCAGCTATTATGCAAATGTGTTACTTCTTGACATCACCACGTCACAGAAGAAAAGGCGGGACTTCAATCAAGGCGTTTCTGACAGTTCAGGAGCAGTGTTTCTGTTTGGGGGTGGACTTTGGCCTTTGTAACTTTACAGACCTTTGACATGCACAAAAAATTATATAACACAACCAAAGCTAACTACTAAAACAACCATATTGTATCCTTGTCAGCCGTTTTCATCGCCGCACATTCTCACAGGCTGCCAAATCCTGATTGCTTCACATTTAGTTTGTCTTATCTGCTGTGAATGTTTATAAGAAAATGAAATGCTTCATTTTGACATGTTCTGGAGCAGCAGAGCCACGTACTGACAGGCCCAGGGTCATTAACTGCAGCTGAAATCCTTTTTTTTTTTTTTTTTGGCCCGTGCTGATATCGTCTGTGCTGGTGCTTCTGTCAGCCATAGTTCATATAGCAGTATGAATTACGCCGCTAATCGCTCTCTCCTGTCTGAGAGGAGGCGGAGGTCTGTTTAAGAAGGGGAGTTGGGTCAAATATGTACCCGTGGTAGTGTTTGTGGCTGGATGGCTGTAAAGAGACCAGAGGGCTGTGGCCTCTCCGGTTTCCGCCAGGTCTCTCCGTGATGGAGTGCGAGCTTCTCTGGGTGCAAATCAAGCTGACAGATTCTGGGCCGCCCCGCGCTCGGCTGTATGAAAATTGGCGCTGTTACCTAGGCAACAGAGGGGAAAGGCTTTTCAAAAGGAACATCTTGTCATTTTCTTTAATCCACTGCAGCTGGAGATTCAGAACACTATTATTAAATTGCAGTTGCTATGGCTACCAACATTTGTACCAGCAGCCGTTTCAGAGGCGCTCGCCCTGCATATCCAGAGCCAGCTCCCCCTCCACCTCCACCTCCACCCTTTCCTCCACCTCCTCCCTCCTCTTCCTCCTCCTTTTAGGGGATTCTGTTTTATTGCTGCATCCACAATATCAGACCTGTAAACGTGCTCTGCTCAGCTTGCTGTGCCGGAGCAGTCGACCAGGAATATTTTCCTGAAATCTTTATTTGCTTTTCAGAATGAAACTCTGTGTACCTCTCTCACAATAGAAAACACAGCCCTCGTCCCTTTACTATATATTTGATTATGTCCACGTCATGAATTGTTAGTTTTCTGACATTTTCTTTTGAAGCTGCAGGCAGTTACGATGCCCAGTTGTGCCGTCGTTGAGCAGATTCAACGGGCCGACAGATTTCCTTCAGCTCGCTCTGAAATGTTGCCAAGTAAATATTTAGTTTCAATCTGCTCTTTTTGTCTCTTCTCAGGCGACTAAACAGCACACAAGGGGAAATCCGAGTGGGACCCAGTCACCAAGTAAGTCATTGTGCAGCGCACATCAACCAGCTGTTGGCCTGAGAGATGTCTCCACTGTTGGTGAAAGTTTCTTTTTTCCACGTTTGAAACAGCATTCAGCCCCTTTGTTACAAATCATCCTGGATGTGTGGATTTCATGTCTTAATTGGCTTTTGTCAGAATCACGGTATTGTTTGTTCTTTAAGATCATAGGCTGTATATCTAGATGGACGACAAGTCTCCACTTCCACCCACTGTACAAAAGCGAAGCCAAAATGGGAGCTGCCATCTTGAGATTTTGATGTCATTCGGAGCCAGAGTCTGCGAAGTACTGATCAGTCCGAGTCAGTCACAAGCCGAGCACAGCTGCAGCACAGCAGCTGTTTGGCTAGAAAGACACAACAACTGACCAACTAAGAAATGTAGTTATAGAGATAGCTCTATAACTACATTTCTCATCGAATTGTCTTTTGCGCAGACTGCTGACGGTTACGGAAAGTTAAAATGACATATCCTCTTGAGCCTCTGGCTGTGACTACTTCCAGCTACTACAGCTGCTGTCAGTTATGACGTCTCACCTCCTTTTTATAGCGTCAAATAACTAGTTTTAAACCAAACTTATCAGAAAAACGAATGCTTGGACATACTGTACATCAGCATAATAAGAACTACCTAAAATGACAGACACCATCTTTGGGGGAAACACATTTGATGTGTGCTTTGAGGTTTTAGTTTGGCCCATGTCCCATCTGCCAACATGGAGGAGGTGGGATTTATGAGCTATACTGCAGCCAGCCACTAGGGTGCGATCCAGATGTTTTAGCTTCACTTAAGGGGGGCTGTCATGTCGTCCATCTTTATATACAGTCTGATGTTTAAGATGTAGTAGCATAAAAAACGTTCAACTTTACCACAATATTTCCCACAAATTATTTGAAGCTGCTGATAATAACAAGCTAGTTTGGTTTTCGCTACAATGCTAGATAACCATTTAAATTGGCGTATGTGTAAAATTTTAAAGTCTAAATGTTTAAACAAAACTACAACAAAAATTTTATCAGGTAGGGATGATAGAGGAGAAAATGACACTTTTTTAAGTGAACCCTGGTGGCCTTTGTTTGTTCCAAACAAATTCAGGGAGCTGCGCTTCTGTGTTATGTTAAGACATGGAATCGTGTGGCTGTAACTCGTCCCCGCTGTCCCACCACTGAGAAGTTGATGACAGGCGGCTGAAAGCTGATATTTTGTTCAAGCTTGCTTGCTATTTGTAGTGTGACACCATCTGTCTCTCTCCTTCTCCCTGGACCTAATTAGGCCAAGCTCCCCGAGCTGCAGCCCTTCCCCTCTCCTGGTGGCCAGGCCGTGACCGAGAACGAGGAGCTGGTCTGGATGCCGGGGGTCAATGACTGTGATCTTCTCATGTACCTCAGAGCCGCAAGGTGAGTCCAGACAAAGGCACGAGTTCAAACTTGGCAGGGAAACTATCATCCATGAGTTTAAAGATAGTTCTTTCACAAATACTTAACCTCAAACCGTCCCGTGCCCTCACTGCATTGATCGGAGCATAAATTCAGGACTTTCAAACATTTTTCAGACATCTACAGGATAGCGGTGGCCTCCACTCTCCACCATTAATCTATTTCTGTACCCAAGATCAGAGACTACATTAACATACTCAAAATATTCTGGTTTTTGCCCTTATTTTGAAAAGACAGTATTCCTACCAAGCTGTTAACATGGCTAATTTACATGCAGTGGAAGCTTTCCCACGCGTGAACGCAGCCTATCCTTTCATTCCTTCAATCACCTTCTTGAAATTATACTGGCTTATACCCAAAAACCTGTTGATATCCAAGTCTTTCTTAATGTTTAAAAGTAGGTGTGTTTCTCCTTCAGACCAGAAATATGGGCTTTTCTTTTCGGCAGCACCTCTGCAAACTGTCGGCAAACTACAGAGCTGACCGTGTGTTGCCAAAAACACCAATTAAGAGAGATACTCCAAATACGCTGTATACATGTCCACAAACTGCTCCTAAAACCTGAATAATATTGGTCTTAATATATAGTATGTCTAAACTGGTAAACGCTCCATTCAGAATATGCTATTTCCGTGACCTTCTGAATAATAGTAGAATATTGGTGTGCATGTAAACGTAGTCGTGTCCCCTGAGATGTTGTTGCAGTGAAAGTGATGCGTGTTAACAGGTTTTTGTGTTATGTTGTGGTCTGAAGGGCCTCGGTGTAATTAATCACAATGTGTCACAGTGACAGACAGTGTTGTAGAAAGTCTATATTTATCCTTCATATTTGTTTTCATGCCTACTGGCTTTACACAGACCCATGTTGTGTTGCATTTGTGTACTGTTGAAAGTTGTTTTTCTTGCTGAAACAAGCAGGGATGTCAAATGTGCTTTTCAAGGACAACAAAGCAGTGCAGTAATTGTGATTATTAACACTCTATATGCCTCTTTCATGCCTCAGTTTGTCTTTAGTCAATTAGTACATTTTTATGTTTTTTTTCATGCTGAATGACGTATTTCCAAGAGACTTCTGGTCACATCCCTGGTAAACACAAGATATAAAATGGTGTTTTTGTGTGAGAAACTCAAGGGTTTCTTCAGTGGAGGACAGTCCTGCTGCAGAGCTGGAAAGACGAAGAGACCTCGAGCAGTTATTTTCATTATTTCAATCTGCCGCTTATTTTCTCCATTGAAATGATTTTTTAATCATTTGATCTATGAAACAGCTGACGGTGAAAATGATATCCTACAGCCCAAGATGCCATCACATGTTTTGTTTCTGCTGTTGCATCTCTGCTCCATTCATCATCAAACATGCTAGCTTGTGTTAACGCACTCTTTGGCTTTCTTTTGCTGAACCTGTTTAATTTTAATTTAATTTTATGAAGTTATGAGTATCCATGTTAAAGTGTCAGTCAGAAAATGAAATATTTTTTCACACGGCACTGTTGGACAATTTCTTGCCCCCCTGAACTTTACACTTTACACACAATCACACAATGTTTTTGGCTCTTGTGATTGTGTTTTATGGGGCAAATACCGTGAATATGGGTGCAGTTTTGCCCTGACAGTTTACATGAAAGATGCCATTTGTAATCAGTTGTCTGCATTTTTGAAGTTTTAGAGGAAAATGGGTGAAGGTGACCCCTGCTTATAGACACATATTTCCTTATGCCCAGGAGACATGATATTTTTTAAAAATAAAAACCACCTACATGAAATGTAGGTGCATAATATGTTGAATATAAACTTTGATATTATATTTTGCATTTGCAGTTTTTTATTACATGACTATGTTGGTTGAAACACACTTGCTAAACAGAAAATGTACACGCATTTGGTGCTTGGCGGGTGTTAATTTCAGACCCTGCCTATATGGACATTAATGTCAGTTAAGAGATACAGGAACAGCTCTGTAAGCAGGTGTCTGTGATCATTTTAGTGCTGATTTCATGTGTGTTGTGTCCACAGGAGCATGGCTGCTTTTGCAGGGATGTGCGACGGAGGCTCAACAGAAGACGGGTGTTTAGCCGCCTCTCGAGATGACACTACATTAAACGCACTTAACACTGTAAGTAGCCATGCCACACATCTAACGCTGGAAACTATTACGGAGGGGAAAAATGAATCAGAGATTTCGATCATAAAGTCAAAATATTACGAGAAGAAAGTCACAAGTTTATGAGGAAAGATGAGAATAAAATCCTAAGTTTAAGAGAAGTATTATGAGAATACAGTCATAATATTGTAAAGTAGTAATTTTACATGTTATTTTAGAGGAGAAATAGAGCAGCGTGCCATCTGTGTGATAATGAGGAACTTGGAGCATCTTGTGAAGTTCTGTTTTAGTTTAGGTTTCAAATACTTCATCTTTTGGCTCATCAGCACCACATTATCATCAGTATCAGCATCAGAGTTTACTCTGAAGAAAGAACCACATGAACCTGGTGGAAACTGACTCGTTTGTGGACAAGAAAATGACTTTTCTTTTCTCGTGAAGTTCTGACTTTATTTTGAACTATTGTGACTTTTTTCTTGAAATAGTTTGTCTTTATTCTCATTAAACTTTGACTGTTTTTTTCTCGTAATATTATGATGTTAATCTTGAAATCTCAGATTTTCTTTTCCCCTCAATGTGGCCCTAATACTCTGTTGTAAGAAAGCAAGTGCACATGATAGAATAAACAGTAAAACGTGACGTGTGAATTGTTATTTTAGCTCCGATGCAGCTCTGCAGCGATGGGCAATGATAAAGCCCCGGCGCCTGTAGAGCGGCCCCCTGTAGTAAACCCAGTCTGCCTCAGAGGCTTACAATACATTAGGCGTAATGAGAGATTTGTCTGTCACACTGACAATGAATACTGAGGAATCAAGCACAAGAAAGAGATTAGAATCATCATAAACAGGGCATTTATATTCCGACTCCATAAACTGGAAAATTAACATAGCGGGCAGGTCATTGTCTCTCGACCTTCCTCCGCATTTGCAATTCCAATGAGTGATGCTTGTGTATTCTCAGAGGAAGAGCTCCGGCGCTGCCTGTTTCACCCAATTGAATGTGACACGAGGTTTAAAGCTGCACAGCGATTGCCTTTGTCACCGAGTTGTTTATTTCCAGGCTTGGATCTTTGCACAGTGTTTCCTCTGATGCACCGAGATCTCAAGTAAAAGGTTCCAGTTTGTTTTACGAGTCAGCTCAATAAAATGTGTCAGTGCAGCTCCAAATGTCCCTCATGTGTCACTGCAAAGAAAGTAGTGGTATTATTATTAGTAGTAGTAGTAGTGATGGTAGTAGTAGTACAGGTATGAGATTTTCACGTTACAATAACCATTTCAGAACATATCCCAGTTTCATGGTATACGGTATTACACTATGCATTTTATTATTATCAGTAGTATAATTTGTTGTAGTAGTAGCAGTATTATTAGTGGTAGTAGTGATGGTGGCGGTAGTAGTAGTAGTAGTAGTAGTACTAGTGGTAACAGTATGAGATTTTTTAACTTTATGATAACCATTTCAGAACATATCCCAGTTTCATGGTATATGGTATTAACTATTCATTTTATTATCATTAATAGTACTGATACTACTACTACCACTACTAGTAGTGGTAGTAGTAGTAGCAGTAGTAGTAGTATCAGTTACACTGAATACAGTTACAGAATTATAATAATAAACAGAATTAGAAACCTGATAATCAAACATACAACTATAAGATGTTAAATAACTGAAGCATGTTAGTTCACATGGCGGCAGCACTGTAGCATGTACATTATTTAAGTACTAGATGCTAAATACTACCACGGTCCACCTTGATACCTGAATACTGTAACAACCTTACACCTTAATAAGTGTTAATTTGACTCTATATGAGAATTAAAAGTTGATGTTTTGTTGCGATTGTTCCTCAGCTTCACGAGAGCAGCTACGACGCAGGAAAAGCGCTCCAGCGTCTGGTGAAGAAGCCCGTACCCAAACTGATAGAGAAGTGCTGGTCTGAGGACGAAGTGGTAAGAGAACCGTACCTTTAATTTGGATTAACAAACATTATTATTTAAAGGACACGAGTCGGCATGCACAACAAATAGAATTGGTTTTTTTCAGATAGGGCTCTGCTCTGGAATCAAATTTCTATACAACTGTGATTTTGGCTTCTTATAATGAACAAGAATTATCATGTAAGAGAGAACAGACTCACACAACATGATCTGATTATTTTATTGAAGATTGTTTGATTTCCACTAAAAAGGATGTTCCCTAAATAAAGATGTGCTCTTTCTGTGATGCAACGATATGTAAGGTAAAGTGATTCCGGTATGATCTAGTGTCAGTTTAATGGTGTTAAGCATATTTTGATGATTATCAGGATATCGCGTATCACAGTTCTTTTTGGCCAGGATACATGTGACATTAAATTTTCATATCATCCCATGCCAAACACCAAAATACTGACATATTAGCCTGGACGATTATTGGTCTAGCTTTATACCACATCATCAAGTTGATGTTGCAGTGCCTTCTGTTCTAAAACTCTTAACACATAAAACAAAAACCTTTATAACCAACTAAGAAATGGGGTTTGCTTGAAACATGCTATGATCATTATGATTGATTACGAAAACAAGATAATAGACATAAAACGATTAGTGTGCCGCATTCCTTTTTGCTGTGACGCTTTGATTTTGTCTTGTGTTATAAATCCAACGCACCCCTTAAATCCCGCACGGTGGGTCAGAGACGGCCGCTCCTCAGTGCTGGTTGGCCCTCGCTGGGCGCATTTCCATCATAGTGGTATGCGCCGTGACCAGCTCTATGTCGGCTTGGAAAGGCCCCGTATGAAGGTGGCGCTTTACGGCGCTCTTCGCCCGGATGTCGCCGCTCTGTCCACGCTGCAGCCTTTCTTGCTCCTGGCGTGACTGTTAACCCGGGCGGACTGTAAAATACTGAAATTTGACCCCGTCTCCTTTACTATGTGGGGACTTTTTTGCCGTTTCATCGCATTGAATATCTATACAATCTATCTATACAATATCAACATGCTTATGATTAAATAGGTTACTACAAGACAAAGTTCTCTCAAAAACCTCTTAATTTTCCTCCCAAAGTGCACCAGATTTATGCATTTATCTTTAAAATGTTGTCTACAACATGTATTTTCTAAATGCATGAGCTTTCCAAAGTCAATAAGTAATCCCGTTGAATAAGCGTGATCTCAGTATTGACCAAAATCATCGTGATTATGATTTTTGTCATTAACAAGCAGCGTCTTTATTTCTTGTGCGGGTCCCTGCTCGGTTTGTGTCTTTAGAGGGAGCTGTTGAGAGAGAGTTAAAGCAGGGCTCTTGGCCAGGGCTCACAAGACATCAGTAAAAACACTCGCCAGTTTCCAGCTCCTCCAAGGCCCAAGAGCAGCTGCATCCTGTTTATCACACACAGAATAAATCTTGAGTGTAGAAGCCTGCAAAGGGGAAAAAGATTGAGGGCTGGTAATGTTAACCTCCATTTGAATTTAGATGTGAGTTTCCCTGCAGCTGCTGAAGGGCTGGAGTCAGAAAATGGCAGCAGCCCTTTTACCCTGATCAAATATCCTGAGCAGGTAGGAGGGAGGATTAAAAGAGCTGGATAACATCATGTGTTATGATGCTTTATGACACTCTGCACTACGTTTGTGCACACGCTCCCTTTTAAAGATACAATACTGACTGAAGATGTCAGAGAAACACGAGGCTCCACCACTAACATTCCTCTGTGTTAGTTTTTCCTCCTCCTTTGTGAATCATCTGTTTTCCACTTTGATATTGTTCGGTCACGCTGGAGCTCGGCGGTCTTTGAATACAGCCGCTCGGATCCAGTGGAAGTGAACGGCCGTGTTTGTAATCGAACATGACGGGCACATTTAGATGAAGCCAGAGCTCACAGCAGGACCGCGGAGAATCACAGCAGAATAATTCAGCCGTCCGTTTATGGAACTGCTTACGAACGCTTGCTGACGCCGAGCTGAACTGCTGTGTGAAGATGATCAGAACGTGTTGATCGGAGGCTTTATTGCGTCGCTCTGCCACAGCAGGTCCACCACAGACCGCTTGTCAATGGAGCTCAGCAGGAGCTCGACACTAGAAGAAGTAAATAACTTGACAATAAAGCGATCACTTCAGTAATGCACTTTTTTAATCACAGAAGAATATTTCTTAAAAGTGATATTCATTTGCAATTATATACCTCAATTATGACAGCGTATTAGAGCCAAATAAGAAAAGAAATGTGGACAAAAGCATTTTGCAACATGCTATGATCATATTATTAAAATATTTCACTCAAAGACGGTAACATTGAATTATTGCCTTCAGCCCATTTAATTAATTCGGGGTCGAGGCAACTCCATCGTGTTTCATGAGTTTCATCATGTTATGTAACTGGAGCGGTGGAGCTGTCAGGGAGTCCGTGTTCAGGGTATGTTTAGTGTCTGTGGGTGGAGGCGGCGGTTAGCAGGCCGTTGGTGCTCCACCTGCCCCACAGTGGAGCAGCAGCTTCGGCCAAGGACACCGCTCCCAGCGATCCCATCACCAGTTGTGCCTTTTCAGCACTGCAGCCTTGAGGGACAGGTGTAAATGTGGCTCCAACCTTGACTCGTGCTCAGAAACCAGCCCCGCTGCTCTTCATTTATTTATCAGCCCTTCCTCTTCCTCCTCCTCTTCCCTCTCATCCCCTCCAGGACGAGCTTCATTATTCCTGCCTGCTCTTTTTTCACCCTACCGCTGCATTCCTTTAGAGATGTGAATAAAAGTGACAGCGGGGGCCGCTGAAATGACAGAATCAGCCTGTCTGCGGGGTCACTTGTCACCATCCCCTCCCCCTGTTATTGTCTAAACCCCCCCCCCCCACCCCACCACCACCACCACCACCAACCACCACCCCACCTCCCCTCCCACCGTCTGCAGCTGCTGCCACATACAGTTGTGTTCAAAATTATTCAACCCCCACAGTAGATAAGTGTTTTTGCAAGTTTGACATTTATTTTTCATCTTGTTTATAATCACATTAAATAATGACATGTCAAATAGACAAATACAACTGAAATTACAACAAAAATGTTTGTAATATACCAATTAATGGCCTTTCTGTGATTACTTCATTGACAAAATTATTCAACCCCTTAGGTATGTACAACTTTAGTACTTAGTACAACATCCTTTTGCAACAATAACATCCTTTAGACGTGAAGCATAGTTTGACACAAGGTTCTTGCAGCGATCCACAGGTATCTCTGTCCATTCCTCATGGGCAAAGGCCTCCAGTTCATTAACATTTTTTGGCTTGCGTGCTGCAACTGCCTTCTTCAAGTCCCACCAGAGATTTTCAATGGGATTTAAGTCTGGTGATTGCGATGGCCACTCCAGAATCTTCCAGCCCTTCTTTTGCAACCAAGCTGTGGTAGATTTTGAGGTATGCTTAGGATCATTGTCCTGTTGGAAGGTCCAACGTCTCCCAAGCCTCAGCTTTGTCACTGACTGCATGACATTTGCATCCAAGATCTCCTGGTAGTGAACTGAATTCATAATACCTTGCACATGCTGAAGATTCCCTGAACCTGAAGAAGCAAAACAACCCCAGAGCATGACTGACCCCCCACCGTGCTTCACAGTAGGCAGGGTGCTCTTTTCTTTATAGGCATCATTCTTTCTCCTCCACACGTACCGTTGATCCATTGGCCCAAAAAGTTCCAGTTTGGTCTCATCACTCCAGAGAATAGTATCCCAAAACCTTTGTGGTTTGTCCACATGGTTTTTGGCCTACTGGAGTCGACTCTTCTTGTGCGCCTGGGAGTTCTTGCATGGAAGCCATCATTTCGCAGTGTGCGTCTTATTGTCTGGGCAGAAACCTGAATATCTCCCTTTGACATGTCCTGTCGTAGTTACTCAGCTGTCACCCGGGGATTTTTCTCCACCTTTCGCCTCAGGTATCGCACAGCAGTTGCAGACAGTAACCTCTTTCTACCACACCCAGGTAGCGTTTCCACTGTGCCTTTTGCTTTAAACTTGCGGACTATGCACCCACTTGTGTCTCTTGAAATGTTTAGCCTCTCTGCCATCTTTTTATATCCATATCCTTGCTTATGAAGTGAAATGACCTCCTCTCTGAACTTTTTTGACCATTCCTTGGACTTCACCATGTTGCAAAGATGTCATTAACTGCCAAGAAGAGCCATGTGTCACAGTCCTTTTAAATCTGCTTAATTGCTGCTCATTAGGGTCCGTTCACATCTACAGGTGTTTTCATCAGCTGTTTGACAACACCTGATGGAAACCTCTGTTCTTCAGAGTGGTGGACTAGGGGGTTGAATAGTTGTGTCAATGAGGTAATCACAGAAAGGCCATTAATTGGAATATTCCAAAAAATATTTATTGTATATATATATATTATATATATTGTATTATATGTATTGTATTGTCTATTTGACATGTCATTATTTAATGTGATTATAAACAAGATGAAAAATAAATGTCAAACTTGCAAAAACACTTATCTACTGTGGGGGTTGAATAATTTTGAACACAACTGTATCACATAACCTCGTCTCAACTCCTTAACTCTAGAAAAACATTTATAATTTCTCCCTGCACACTTCCCACAGAAAGATAAGACCACGATCATTTGTAAGCTGTTTCATTACTGCGGCGGAGGAAGTGACAGCATTGCGAGGGGGGTGTTTGTTTTGTTTTTATTGTTTTCTCGCAGGCGCTGAAAATAATTTCACTTCAGGAAGATGTGCTGCAGTCGACCCCTCAACGGTCACTTACTGTGAGATTATTAGTGCAACTTTCACAAACTGAAAATCCGTCACCTTGATGTGATGCACCCGTAGAATCAGAAATCAGCGTAGCAGGATGGTCAGAGCGGTGGCCATTTTTAGCAGTACCGTTGTAGAAGGCTGACTTGTGGCAAGTGGAAGTTATGAAGCAGAGCCAGAGTAAAGGAGTCAAAAAGAACAACTTAATGCTTCGTCCACTCAGCAGAGGAAAGCTCACGATCACCAGATCAGCGACAGCTTTTTCGACTCGTTTTCTGTAACAAGTGAGGGATTAAAGCACGGTGGAATTAAACGCAGAACTTTCCCACTTGAGACTGCTGTTCGTGTCCCGTAGTCATGCAGTAATTTTAAGCCAAACCATGATGTTTTATTTACTAAACCTGACCCAGTAGTTTTGTTGACTCCTCCCGACTGAGCACTGGACAGTCAGATGAATTTGTGACAAGTCTGAAATTTTGGTCGGCCGTTCAAGGTGTGCGAGTTGAACCCCCCAGTGTGCTTTTTTTGAGCATTCCTATCAAGATTCCTCCATAGCTTCCTCTAGTTCTCTCTGCAAAATGGACAAACCCCCGTCCTCCTCGCCACCTTTTTTTTTTTCGACGTTTAGAGACAGGATGATAAGGCAGAAGTTTCTGCCTTGTTAGATTGTGACCCGTACAGACCTCTGCTAGCAAACAACCTTTCCTGCCTCTGGTTTAAAAAATTTTATTGACAACTTAACAGCAGAACAGCCACAGTAGCGATGGGCGGTTTTTACATTTTTTAAATATATTTTACATGTAAGTGTCAGCCACACTAGGTGTGGCTGACGATCGGCGTACAATGTTAGCACATAAATACGGCTTTGGTTTACATACAAACCATCTACTCGTACGTAGAAGTGGACGTACACAGCAACATTCCTAGATCGACAGTGTATGCAGGTATAGTATTTTTATGTTTTTGTGTGTTTTGTTTTAATTTACAATATTAATCACATGTTTAAAACTGTTTAAATCAGGAGAAAATCACTCCCAAAAGTTGTATGGGAGCGTAATTTTGTGGAGCGTTGGTTCTCTTTGCAGCAAACTTTACGCCGCCAATGACGTGTGTTACGTCGTCACCGTAATAACTAACAACAATCGCCATTTGTCTTTGCACTAGTCAAATTACCACAGCAAACAGTTTAATAATAATAATAAACTTTATTTGTGTAGCACTTATCTAAACATAGTTACAAAGTGCTTTACAACATAAAAATGTAGGCCAAAATAAATTGTTGAACAAAAGAGTTATAAATAAAACAGTATGTACAAAAAGTTGGCAATAAAAACTTAAAATAATAATAATAAAATAAATAGTAATAAAAATGCTAATCATTAAATTTAAAGAAGGGATTGCTATAAAAAGGCCTTCCTTAGTGACCCTTCTACTCCTATTTTATTTCTATTGATGCACCGCTCAGACTGTTTTATACACCAGTAAAGTGATAACTATACATTACACCAAAGAATGTTCAAATAAATTAAATATAATATGGTAAATATTTCACCAGAAACAGAGCAGCCTAGATGCTCAGTGGTTTATTTAACCGCAGAGAAAAGGGAAAATGTGATCTGTTATTATGGCAGGCAGTCAGATGTGGAATAGTCTAACTGAGAGAGGCGATCCCACCACATCACTTCTTCATGTGTTTCATCAGACACCAAATCAATGCTCTCGTCCATCCTTTTGATTGTGCGATAGACTCGCTGGCAAAAACATACTCTTTTGAAACGTGAACAAAAAGCTCTTAAAATGAAAAGCGTACGTATGAAATGTTTCTCCACTGGTGCTTTATTGCAAAATAGCAACAACACGGTGTAGTTCTCATATCTAAATAACCACTTGTTGAACAGCATGAAACCACAATTAGCTGACAAGATATTGATTATCAACAGTGGGAACGACTTCTGCTCCTCAGATCAGAAAGATCCTCTTTCAGATTTTAAATGAACAGTTTCAGGTGACTCTTGGGCTGCAGCTCACCACTGCTGACATTTTCTGGGCAACAACAGATTCATGTTTTAGATTAAAATGCTTGTACGTGTTCCACATTATGGAATAAAGTTGTGGCTTAAAGATTGTAGAAGCCTCAAAGGTCCAATGTGTAACATTTAGGCGGATCTATTGGCATAAATTGGTATATATTATTAATAAGTGTGTTTTCTTTGAGTGTATAATCACCTGAAAATAAGAATCATTGTTTTCGGTAGCTTGAAATGAGCCGTTTATAATCTACATACAGAGCAGGTCCTCGTCACAGAGTCCACCATGTTTCTACAGTAACCCTGAATAAACCAAACACCGGCTCTGGCTCTTTTCGCACCGTCCACCGTAGTTGTCCTCTACGCTTGGCACACGGGAGAAGCTCAAGTTGGTCACAATCTGCAACCTCACCGCTAGAGGCCACCAAATCCTACACACTGCACCTATAATGTGTTATATCCAGTTATTGTCAGTTAATACCAGTGAGAAACCTCTGAGGTCAGAAAAGTGAAGCCAGTGCTGAAGAGCCTTATACCTGCTTTCTTTCTAACAGCCAGCAGGAGGCGAATCCTCTGGTTGCAAAAAGTAGTCTGATTGTAGAAGAAGTCAATGAGAAAATGATCCTACTATTCTCTTGATTTATTACTTCAGTCAGCATTATAAACATGAGTTTATACTCTCAATAAATAGTTGCAAGTCTTCTTCAATACAGCATGATGTTCATTTAGTCAATGGTCCAATTTAAAGTCAAATAGACCATAAAGCAGATGATGCTTTAGGGTGGGTCTATCTTGTGATTGACAGGTCGCTACTCATGGCGTTGTCCGGTCTGGGAGTTGTTCGTGTTTTCGTCTTACAACTTTAACTCTTTCATAGTGTTTTCAGTTTAGGTTTAATGATCACAATCAATGAAAAATCCAGCCCAGAATAGAAATAGAAATGCATTTAACTGCAGAATTGGAATTAATCAGACTTAAAAAGTCATAAATTCAACTTAATGTCTCATAACTCTGGCTGTAAAAAATTGGGCATTATTTACTTAAAATCTGGACTTAATTTCCATAAAAAGTCATAAATGTAACAAAATATCCCAAAATTGAGCCTTAAAAAAGGAAAAGCTCAGTTTTCACATTAAATATTTATAGTTATTTGACTCCAAAGTTTTACTTAATTCTCATAATTATGACATTCTGTGATAATTAATAAAAATTTGACTTAATATCTCACTTATTTTAACTTAAATTTGGACATAATTTCCCTTGAAAGTTCTAAATGTGATAAAGTATTAAAGAATTGAGCCTTGAAAATTTTAAATCTCTTTCTTTTCTGCAATTTTTACACTTTGCAAAGTCATCCAGTGGGCCGGATTGGACCCTTTGATGGGCCGGTTGTGGCCCTCGGGCCGTATGTTTGACAGCTTTGTTCTAGATGATACTGAGATGATACCCCAGTGAATGTTCTGAGTGTATGGGAACATTTTCTGTTTCACAACCGACAACACTACAATAATATGAAGCTCATTTGGGTATAAAAGTGGATCAGCTCCAGCCGTCATCAGCTGTAGCTCTCTAGTTTTTAGTATTTTTGAGAGAGTTGTTCATCTTTACTAATATTTTTGGACCGTCATAGACCAGAGGAATAACATGGTTGTAGTTCCCCTTTAAATTATCAATAAAATCCAAAGCACGGTCAGTATTACGCCACCTGTACCTGCCCCGCCTGCAGACGTCATCATCTTTCTTGCAAACTCGTCATAATGAGCTTGTCTCTTCACATGAAGCTGCTGTCACTCTTGATTGTAAATGCGTGGTGTTAATAATGCATCAGCCATCAGGAGGTGCCACATAAACAATCTGAAGCAGCAGTCGTGCCGCGTGTCGCCGTGTCAGAGACAGAGCGGCTGATCTATGACTGCTGCTGGGCGGCGGGTCTATTCCTCAGCCAGCTGCACTGTGCCGCGGCTTATCTCCGGCTGCGTCTGCAGCTGATGGATGACTGGAGCAGGCCGTCGACAGCGCCGAGGCGGGAGGGGAGGAAGACGAGCGAGAGGAGAGAGTAGCGGCCCCCCAGTGGTTGATCGCAAGCCTACAGACCTGAGACACAACACGCCGCCCTGCTTCCCCTGCTGCAGGCTGCAGATTATTTTAAAGTTAGATGAGCAGCTTTACTTCTCGTCTGGAGAGGGAGCTCTGTCTGCTCCACCCAAGATTTAGTGTCAGCAGTGCATTTTATCACCCTTGTGGTTCAGTGCCAGCAGTGCTTGTTAGGGTTGTTTAGTAACTAAATAGCAGGATGGGTGTGTGCTGGAATTTCCTGTCACCTTTTGTGTCAGTGCAACCAAAAGGAAGCAGAGGACATTTTCTTTGCCTGCTAGAAGCTGGCAGAATATCTCCATGTTTATTTGGTGAATATAAAAACAGGACTTCAAGTCTATTAAAGTATTTTTAGTGTTGTTAAAAAGTGTATATATCCTTTAACGTCTACGTACATTTTTCTAAACATAGCTGCTTGTCTTTATGTGTAGTGTCGGTGTGAAGAGGATGTGGGTAGTCTAGAGTCTGTCAGTGCGGTCTTCCCGTCTCTTTTTAAACCATGTTGTGATTTTCTCTCTGCACACCGTGGCCAATCTCATTACTAGCTGATATTTCATAACAGACAGTGTTTTTCCCCCTTTTGGTTTTGGCTGGCGGACTGATTGTCCCCGGCCCTGCGGGTTTACACACTGCAGGCTCTGAAAGGTCAGCTTTTAACAACGAGTCAAGTATAATGACTCCATATTGAGTGAAAGTGGCTTTGTTTGCCGTCTTGTGTCAGTGTTTTCATGCCATGACATTTAGCAGGAGTTATGTTCCATGTGTGCGCCTGCGCCCCCGTTGGTCATCATGATAGCATCTCTGTTCATATGTCGGCATTATCTTAACCAGTTTTACAACTCCCAACAATCAACTCTCAAAGCAGGAAGTGCACGTACACAACAATGGCCTATTGAGTCATTTTTTTTTTCTCCTCCCTTTTTATATGTCTCCTCTCCGGGCTCACAATAGAGCTCTGTTAGTCTCTGAGGGGAAATTCAGGGCGGGTGAAAAGCGCCAGCTCTCTGGAACACACTCGCAGAGAGAAGCCTGTTGTTTCTGCACAGCGGATGGCCATTTGGTAGCGCTTCCACCCTCCTCCTCCTCCTCCTCCTCCTCCTCCTCCTCCTCCTCCTCTCTCTGGCTCACTCACTCAGCCCCTCCTTCGCCGCTGTGTTGCCTAGCAACGGAGGGCTGGAGCAATCGGAGCAGGGGCAGAGCGATTCAGGGAGCAGATTGGCGGATGATTTATTAGCTGGGCTGGAGAGCAGTGAGCCCAGGCAGCTGAAATGGAGCCTTAAACTGGAGCCGACGTGCAGAGAGGGGAGGAGGAGGAGGAGGGAGCCAGCAACAGAAAGAAAACGAAAGGGAGGGAGGGAGGGAGGCGCTCCTCTGTGGAGACGGCCGGACGGACAGACTGTGTAAATAGTACAGTTGGGGGGGACATAATTAAGGTGACATAATTAGGACAGACACAAGGCTGCATGGGCAGGTCTGATTATTGACTAGTCACTGCAAGGCAGGAAATCTTAATCCAAGCTGTGCTCCCTCGATGGCAAAACCAAACTCAATTCAGTCAGCAGAATCCTCTGTCCTACAAAAATCGAAGACTTCTGAGAATACTTCCCCTTTAATACAGCAGTGGGTTGAAATGAAGCAAATATGATTTAAAAAAAAGTTATTTCTGTAGTAGTACATGAGACAGGTAATAGCCTCTGTATCCTCCGGTGCTCCTAATGGCATCTGCAAGATTTCACAGACCAGAGGAAAACAACCAATCGGAGCTGATCTGTCGTCTGTCATCTCTGAGCAGCTGTCAGTCACTCATAATCTAGGTAGCGCTGATCAAATATGAATCAATATTCTGCTACTGTGATGCCTACTTCTCTCCTCAGATGTTTTCAGAAACAACTTGTAGTTACTGTTTAGCTGTAAAATGAGAAAGTTTGTGACCCAGCAGCCATGTTGAGATCAGCTGAGGAAATACCAAGCACCGCCCACCAGCTGGAGCACAGCCAATAGGAACACTGTCTCTTGAAATGGCCTGTGATAGGTCAGAGTGTGAAAACAGCCACGAGGAGGTGCAGAAGTCTAGTTTTCTCTCACAGCTCTTGAATTTCCATATGTTGAAAGGTTATTATGAGCTTATTTGTTGCCTACTGAAGCTTTAATGCTCTTTCTGAGTCTCTCCATCCTTCCTCAAAAAAAAAAAAAGATAAATTTTTGAGACACTTGCGTTACTTCATTCACCTGCAGCCTTGTGAAACTCAGGTGGAGCGTGAAGAGGCACTTTTTCTTCTCGCACTTTGGTCCAAATGAATGAATGAACCTCAGGTACAGACCCAGCTCTGTCACCTGCTAAAGAGACATCATTTTAAATTCATCCTCAGGAGTATCTCTGCGGCAGGATCATTTTTGCATCCTGCACGTTAATTTAGAGCTAATATTTCAAGTGACTATTTACCCAGTTGTTTTGTCGCTTTGTCTGTCAAACAAACCCCTGTAACGCTGATCCTCCACCGGTCATGTGCAGCTCTGTGGACGTTTGACTGACAGCCCAAATGGTAATCTGCTCTTAACCCCTCGAGTGGTTGGGTGTCAGATGTTGGGTGGGGAGCGCTTGTGTTGGAGACGGCTCCATCTACTGGCTAATCAACCGCTACACCTTCGCTCTGATTAATGCATATTAACTACATTCTCATGTCACTGATGAGGCTGTTTTCTGTTCAGCTGTCAGCTCTTCTTATGTTTGATTATTTAGTCTGGGTTAACTCAGACTTTCATAATTTGATCCTCACAATTACTCTGTTAAACTGCTGAGATTGTTTGGAGATAAATACAGTCATTCAGACAGGTCTGTCTTTCTCGTCTGTAATTTCCCCTCTTAAAAGACAGTTGTGTTTTGCAGCTGGCTGTGTTACTTCTGTAAGTTTGCCCTTTGTTCCCCACCAAAATCTGGGTATGTAAACAATCTGTGGTTACATAACGCACTGTACACGGCGTGGAAATTGAACTCCTGACACTTGGGAGAGACTCCACGTCTGGTTTTCCTTCTCGCTTGTCTCCTTCCACCATGTCCGAGAGACTTTTCTCCACACAAATTGTATCCGCCTGCCTCCCCTCTCCGGCTGGCAGCTAGTTGAGTTTGTGCCTCTCGCCCCAAAGCTCTGAATGCATTTAAAGGACTGCTGTATTTCCTGTTCAAGTAGGAGCTATGGTGTAGTTTTAATAACAAACGGTGGGTCAGGCTGTCCCTCTGTATGGGTAGAAACATGAAGCCTGCTCGTTCGGTGTTAGAGGATGGAGAACAGGCTGAAATTAACACCGTGCAAGACACCAACATGAAGCGCAGGACTCCACTCCGGGTTTTCCAGCCTGCTGCGAACCAGAGGCTCTCTTGCAGAAAGATCACATGTAAAGCCTTCCCCTTTGTAGTGGAAGAGCAGAGAGTGACAAGCTATTTCTTGCTTGTAAAAGAAAAGGAGGAAAAAAAAGCAATGTACCATCGGAGACAGTGTGGATTTGCCCCCTAATTTTTCCTGTACCTGTGGCTGGACGCAGAGATTTGTGCTGCGCTCCCGGAGGACTTTTCCCTGCTTTTTGCTGGAGTTACTTGGTAGAAACGGTTGGCTGAGATCACTGAGGAACGGGGCTCGCCTCTGGAACAAGAAAGTAAATCTGCTGGTTGTCTGCTTCGCTGGTTATGAATGTTTTCAGCCTCCGCTTTTTTATGGATCGCGGTCTGTGGCTCTTAAAGGAGAAGAAATACATTTAGCTGTTCAGTGTTTGTCCGTTTCTGATGTTGTTTTTGTGCTCACTGAGGTGAGGTGGCTTGTTCATGTTGAGTTTCGTGTCAGGTTAAACCCGATGTTATGAAGTAGCATTTTCTGTCATCATGCCGTTCATCTCTAGTCGCTCATGTGAGGGTGTATTTGTTGGTTTTAATTTGTGACAGTTTGTCTATGCTTTATGCATAAACAGCGAGGCATTTTCTTGCTTTACAACTCTCAACTTGACTTTAAACTTTTCACATTCAACATGAACACTGTCAAGCATGTTATTATATTATATTTTTTAAAGCTGTGTCCACATAAAAGACAAGCTCAACCTCAGCGTCTCTCCCTGTCTTACTTGTCATTTCCTCTCTTCGTTTTTTGCCCTGACATGGCTGTGTTTTCTCCTCCGGAGTTTAAAACGGCGGCAGAGATTTCTAGATACACATCAAACCTCCCCAACCACAGACTTATCGAAATGAAAACAATTTTGTCATGGTGTTAGGCTGTAAGTTTATGCGGTCACAGTTTAGCTGACTTCTCACATGCTAACAGATCTCTTTTTTTTCTTCTCTTCCTCTGTGAAAAATTGCAGAAGCGCTTCATTAAAGGGTTGAGACAGTTCGGTAAAAACTTCTTCAGGATCCGGAAAGAGCTGCTGCCCAACAAAGAAACGGTAAGGCTGATTTAAAGCTCTCTGCGCTGCTGAACTTTTTCAGTGTGTGTGTCATTTGTTTTATAGTGCTGGAACGTATAAAATGAGCTGCATGTGGTTTGCTCGTAACTAACAGAAAACGTGAGCAGTAAAACATTTTCAGTGTAATATTGTGAGCATGGCTGTTTTTTAACCAGAGGCCTTATTGATAAGACGTAAGTGCTGCCTGCCAATAACTGTGCTGCATTGTTGTCAGGGAAAAAATAAACAACAAATTTTGTTCTACCTGAAGAGAGAAAATGGTAAATGCACTTTACAGACGACCACTGAAACCTTACAAGTGCCTCGCTGAACATTAATTAGCACCCTGTGTTAGCAAGTAGTAAACAAGTTGTGCAGATGTGATGTGAGTGTTTACAGCACGTCTCAGGTCTGAGAAGCAGCCTGCTTTATCTCATGTTTGTGCAGCGCTCCCGAATTTTTTTTTTTTTTTTTTTTTACATTTCCACCAACTTTCAGAGTAGTTGAAGTGCAGCATCACGGCCTCCAGGAGGATTAAAAGCGGGTTACAATGGGAGCCTTTTAAGCGAACAACAAACACGAAACCTCCGATAGTTGTGCTTTTAAAGGAGACTATTTAATTCAGAGTCTCAAAGTGGCAAATTTATAGAGACAGAAGACGCATGCTGTTCTTTTAAAAGCCCAGTCAGTCATTTTTGATCATGTAAGTTAGAGATTTATTCACTAGGGCTGTGTATTGGCAAGAATCAGGTGATAAGATACGATAAAGATTTTTTAAAATTAATTTTATTAAAACAGTCATAATATTAAGAACACCACACCGTATGCATATGCAAAAAAGTTTATTTTTTTATGCAACCAGAACAGTAAGATCTACATTTATCACAGTCCCTGTAACATCATAGCTCTACTTTGAGAAGACACATCTCTTTGCAAATGAATTAAAGTATTGACAGAGTTCATCTTTGCATTATTATTAAATAATAATAATAATATTTTAACACCTCTAATATTTACATACACAAATCAGAGTTAAAGATGTAAAATCAGGGTGTTTCTTTCAGTTCAGGCTTTGTTTGTTTACATCACCGGTGTCAACAAACCTTCAACAGCATCAGAAAATATTAATGCTTTCCGTTGCTGTCAGATGTGAGAGTATTGTAAGACCTGAAAGTGAAAGTAGGTTGAACTTTGAGCTCACTCTTTTGTCTTGAACTCAGATTATTGTGCCTTTAAGTATTTTGAGGATTAAATTACAGTGTTGTTATTTCGTTAAACGTCACTTTTGATTAAAGGAGACAAAGTGATTTAATAATATCTGCTGCGCTTTGAGGAACTAATTGTGTTGTTTATGTACACGAGCAGAAGTTTCCTCCTCTGTGTGTTAATCATTACCAAACAACCGGGTGACTTGTTTCATGCTCCGAATGGGTCTAACAGCGATAAACAATAGTTAACCTCATTAAATGTGATCATTATGTTGAAAACAAGACATAGCAATAAGCTGACTTAACTGTAATCTGTCTATATCTGCACAGGGAAACCGTTAGAGCTGGAGAAGTGTTTTATTTTTTACCAGAGGGAGCGTGCTGTTCATGTACATGTTGCTTCAAAGTGCCCACACCTTTGACTTTGCTGTTAAATAATTCTCAGATAAGCATTTTGATTGGTAAAGCAGAGCAGATCTTGCTGTTTCAGCGAGGCTGCTCCTGCCGACAGCCTTCAAAGGGAAATCAAAGGTGTTTGTCATACTTCTTCTCGCCACTTCATTTCCTCGTCTGCTGTCAGCCCTTCTTCTCAAACACCCCCCGCCGCACGTCATGTAATATTTTTTCTCAAGAACTCTTTAGCATCGCCTCCTTTTGTGCTGCATTTTTTTTTTTTTATATTCCCCAAAACCAATTTGAACCTCTTGAATAAGAGATTAAAGTGCATGAACACAGTTTCTTCACAGAGGTTTCTTCAATTATTTTTTACCGGTTCTGAAATATACGACTAGTCCGGCTGATTGGCTATAAAGGAGGTATTATTAATGTAATTCAACCTGGAGGGGGAGTCTACTTGGCAGGAGAGGTAATAGACCTCCTCCAGGATCCAGGCCTGCCACCACCACAGAGCACAGAGATTAATTTTCCCCCTACAAATGGAAAATAAACTGCCCTTTAAACATATGAAAAGAGGAGAAAATGACGGGGAGGGTAGCAGCGACCGGAGGAGAAGGGGTAAGGTGGGGCGTCAGCCCAATATAGACACTGGGTTGTCGCAAAAAAAAAAAAAAAAAAAATCTTAGCTTATGATTGAAGTTGCTTTTGTGCTGTGAGACTGATCTGAGGCTGGAGGAAAGCATTTATTTTCTACCTGCTCATTCCCAAATCCTATCTCTGAGCACGACAAGATATTCTAGGTCCTGGATATTTTTCTCATTATCTCCAGTCGCAGGCGTGTTTCTGTCGTTCCGCTTACATGAAAAAAAAGGAGCATGTTGCAGAAGCGAGGGTGCCCTAAGTCGTGGCCGGAGCGCTGTTGTTGAGCCGGAGTGCAGAGCAGAAAGCCCTCGGGCTGATATCCAGAGTACAGTGTGTCTGCCTCCCCGCTAGCCCCTATTAGCAGCGCTGCCCCTGAAGTGCCAGCGCTGCTCAAACACCCAATGCCAAGGGTAAGCAGCACCCAGCGCTGTGTAAACACACCGGGCCCGACCAGCACTCAGGAATGCTTTATAGAAAGTCACATAAAGGCCCAGAGGGGGGAAGTGGGTGCGTCGTCGTCTGATCGGCTGCAGCTAGCCTCGCTGCCACCGTTTCCTTCAGGACATCGTGGAACATGAGCTTCCAGTGTTTAAACAACTAAAAGTGCTGAAATGGCAGGTCACAGATAACTCTGCACCGTATACTTTCACTTCAAAAATGTGTGCTTTTAGGGGATATCAACACGCAGTATTTTCTGAGAAAAAAACAGAAAACACAGAAAAACAGAAAATCAGCCACAGCTCTGTTTGCTGCACAGCTAAACAGAGAAAGTGAGAGTTGAAAATTAGATCAAATTATAAAGTTTTGGCTTATTTCCACATAAGTCCAAACCGTTTCACTGGTGGAATAAGGTACTGCAACATTTGCAGATGAAATATGAGCTCCATGATATGATATTACTGCAATTTTAAACATTTTGTGATATGCTGAGTATTGTGATAATATATATTGTGATTTATTACCTTTTTTCAACCGCAAATTATGCAGTTTGTCAATATCTCAGCGTTTACATTCACCTATCTGGTGCCTTAAACCGGAGCTGTCTACAACCTAGAAATCATAAGTTGCACATCTTGAGGTCGGAGGTCAAATGGCCATGGCAGTTTTTCCTTGCCAGAATTTAACTTTGGAGCTTTATTTAGCGTTCTTCCCGACAAGCTAACATGACATAGTTGGTACCTTATCGGTTCCTTAGGTTTTCTAGAGCGTGTGATACTAATGAATAGTTTATATATATGAGATTACTTGACATATTGATATAGTATTTTCAATATCATCAATATTTTATTTTTTTCCCCCACCCTTGAAATTAAATGTTTCTCAGATGTTAATGTGCAAATAAGAATATTAACATTAACATAACCCAAAACCCGTCATGCTCACGGGGATCTCTTGTTGGATCTCTAAACTTCAGGGACAAGGCTGTTTTCAGTGGTTAGTCCTAATATGCATCACTGAGTAAGAAACTCTTCAGCACAGCTTGTGTCTGAGATTATAAATTGCATGCAAATACAAGTAATACATTTACTTTATTGAAGTATATCAGTGTATTATGTATTTGTAGATCATAAACATGTTTCACAACAGAGCACAGAGAGACTATAATCTAATAAACTAGATGAAGCAAAACGATTTACAAGCACAGGACAAAAGCTCGGTGTGAATGTTTATCAGTTCAGTTTTCCCTCGAGGCTCCAGTCCTGCATCCTGGAGATTATTCTCTCCCCTTTTATTCCACATTTAAATATTAGTTTAGACAGGATATCAGCTCAGAGTTAGCATTAGCACCAACGTAGTTGTATTTTTGTCATACTAGTCAAACAAGTTAATTAATATTAATATATATGGTAATATAATAGTTTTAGTAATACAGTCAGCCGATGGTTGTACAGCAAAACATCAGCTGCAGTGTTGTGTAAACTTACAGGACAGGAGAAATCAAAGATTAAACTTATTCATAGAGATATATTTACGCTGCTGGTTCCTGCTTTGTTTTGGAGTGGAGGTGAAGAAGACAGAGAGGTGCAGTGAGTTAGAAAAGTCAGCAACGGTGAAGCCACGCTGTGTTTTTAGTTCCTGTTAACATCGCAAATCAAACAAGTGTCCTCGTCCTCATTTGAAGAAAAAAAAAAAGAAATTAGCTGTAATTCTCAGTAGTAGTTGTGTCCTGATATTGCAGCCTCTTATGTTTATTGTTAGATTCAGTTTGTCGACTGTAGAGCATCTTTATAATTTTAACCCTTAATAGAAATGGTCGGCCACTGCCTACAGTAGTATTTTTGCTTATTGTGAGGTCATTTCTATGTGTACAATGTGCTTTGTATCCCCAAATCAGGTACAACTTAAGCTACAAGGTTTTGTAAGTCAATAAACATTTTTTTAAAATAGTAATTGGACATGTTTTTTCTAGGGCTGTCAAAGTTAACATGGTAGTAACGCATTAATGCTAAGTCTTTTTAACGCCACTAATTTATGTACCACATTTACGATTTTTAGGTTGTAGCAGGCTTTAGAGCAAGTGAAGATACTTCTATCATATGAAACTAGGAAGCCTAATGAAGCCATTGTTACCAACCATGTCACACTAGTTTATCACGAAGGAGGTTAAATTAATGCTCCAAACCGGGTCCCTTGACCTCCGACCTCCAGATATGTGAATGTAAATGGGTTCTCTGGTCCCATCAGTCTCCCCTTTACAGACATGCCCACTTTATGATAATCACAGTCAGTCTGGATCAAGTCATAGTCAAGTCAGCACTCTGACACACTGACAGCTGTTGTTTGTTGGGCTGCAGTTTGCCATGTTATGATTTGGGCATATTTTTCTTGCTAAATGTAGAACCTGTGAGGGTTTCTGGACAATATTTCTCATTGTTTTGTGTTGTTAATTGATTTCCAATAATAAATATATATATAGATTTGCATAAAGCAGCATATTTGTCTACAAATCTCCCTTTAAGGTAGATTTTGAACAGATAAAAAATGTGATTTTTGTGAATTTAATCACAACAAACTGTGGATAATCATTATTAGATTAGTCTTGATTAAATCTTTTAATTGTTTGACAGCCCTAAAATAAACACACATTGATTCAGGATATTTCTAATTTAGAAACATGAACAAACTACTTCTTAACACTACACTAGTTATTTGAACTATGCAACATTTCAGTTTTTGAGAGGTGCTCGTTTTTATGAGCAGATTCAGTGCAAAGGCGCTGATGGTTTCATGATGTTACACATGGAAGAGATCATCAGAAGCGTACAACGTGAAAGACAGAGGCCTAATGGTTGAGGACATATCTGTGCACATGCCTGACCTGAGCTGTTTGTCTGACTTTTAAAACGTTGCCTTGCTCATGTAGACACTTAGCCTACATCCACATTGATGTTTTTGTTTTAAAACACAACTTTTGCTGCGTTTGTGCCTGGCGTTCACACTACTCTGCTGTTTTTGAGCAACTAAAAGGAAGAGATTTGGAAATGCTGGTGACCCCATTTTAGCTGTAAAACTCCAGGGTTGTCTTCTTGATCGGGTCTTGTCAGTCATGACGTGTCCTTCTCTGATTCGTCACGCCCCATTGGGTTCACGTTTCCAGGAAGAAAACAGCCGACATCAGCCACGACCACCAAGTGATTCATTTCAACATGGATAACGAGTTACAAGCGTTGCTGACCTTGTTGTCTGTGCAGCTGTTGTGCAGTTTAATTCTGTATTTTATAACGCTACTACTGCCTATTATTTGAACACTTCACATCAATTCCTGTGTCCGGCGCTGCGTCCTGTTTACACCGGCATGCGTACACCAAGTGTACGTGAATGATCATGTGATATGTGTTTTCAGGCATGGTAGTATGGACGGAGATTAATTGTGGAAACTAAAACGCTTGTGTGGATGGAGATCATTTTTGTTTTAAAATGCGAAAAGCATATCAGCGTGGATGTAGCCTCAGACCAACCAGGATGTAAACGGCTCTTGCAGCATCTTGTTCCCCTCCTCCTCCTCCTCCTTGGGTCCTGTCATTTACAGGACGGCCAACATGAGAACAGCGTTCTCAACACAACCTCGCAGCAGATGTTTGCCCCGGTACAATCTGTACAAATGTCAAATTGAATTCATTGCCATGTCCTTAGCTCAGCAGCCAGAACCTTGGGGATGACTGTGATTATACATACTTTGGTTCAAACACTAATTAAACCAGCTACAAACTACAGGGGCCTGGTCCAGTTGGCAGCCGCTGTCAGCAGTGTGACAGAACAGCTTTCGTGTTCGGTAAAAGATATAAGTTGTTTAGGCAGTGAAATCGCTATCGGCTACTGGATGCTCAAACAGCACATATTGATGTTCTTTTAGCAGACCACAAGCAATTTAGCGCGGCGTATGGTAGTCTGGGCTAAAATGTTTTTTTTTTTTTTTTTTTTTTTTCCAGTCTAAAAGATGAAGCACAGGGAGCCGGAGCTCCCTGTGTAATTGAGTTCTTCGGTGAGCTCCATGTTGTGTTTTTTTGGGGGACTAGCTTATCAGCAGAACACGCAGCATCGACCCTCCAGCGAAAAAAGGCACTGTTGCCATCCAATCTGCTTTCACTGGCAAAAAGCGCTTACAGCGGGAAAAACACGAGTGCTGATTCTTCAGCGTGTGCATCCCTGACCTGTGAAAGCAGAGCTTATTCAGTCATTCTCCCTGCAGAAAGGCGCCGCGCAGCAGGGAATGGCTGTCTATTTAACCGCCATTCACATGCACTCTGCTCCACCAGCCAAGGTCCTTTCACCACTCACTCGCCTAACGTCTAAAAAATGATTTTTATTCACCTGCGACCTTGCAATTTTGCAGGAAGGTTGTTGTCCGCATATTATGTGACAACTGAAGTCAAAAAGCATAATTTTTATGTCAAATGAAACCTATAAAAACTATATTAATTAAGATGAATGAAAGAAGCATTAATAGCAATGCTGTTAACCTTGTCAAAAAACTGCCATGAAAATATTATAAATTAATATTATTTTCCACTTTCACAGAGTTAAATCTTTTATCCAGTATCAGCCTTGATCATAACGACCAAATATTCATTAATTTCATCAGAATTTTAACTCTTTAAATGACAGTTTGTTTAAGCTAAAAGGTTTTCTAAGTCAATAAACCATAATAGTTGACGAGTATTGAAACTGTGTCATAAATGTAAAAAATCTGACAAGGTTTTTATACAATATTTTTAAATGAACACTCAAAACATGCAACAATACAGTCAGTATGAGGATGATAGAAAAGTCACTGACTCTCTGTGCAGCCTGTCATGGCCGATGAAGAACACCAAGTCCAGGGGTCGACCACATACATAATTAAACCCTGGTTTGATTTCGCTCAGAGAAATACGTTCCCCCTTCACCTCGGTGAAATGAATCAGGAGGCAGTCGTCCCTCCTCCGGCTGCACCGTGGAGGCAGCAGGAGGAGCGCAGGTTCATGCTGCACTAATGGATGTTTACACAGCTCACTATCAGCCAGCACAACCCAGAAATCACATGCTCCCTGCACGCCGCGGCGAAACTGCCTTAAGTTTTTAGCAGGGATTTTTATTTGCAGAGGTTTGGGGTTTTTTTAAGAAGGGTTGTGGTTGGATTCGATTGTCCATTGTTATCCTCTGCTGGCTCTTTATTCCTCCCCGCTCGGCTCTCCTCTCCTCCCCCTCCTCAGCTCTCTCCCCTGTTCTCTCCTCCTTCCTCTGCTCTTGCCAGTAACGGCCTTAACCGTTTGGCTTCGTGTCAAAGCAGGGGCCTTTTGTGGCTCTGTCACAAATCTGCCAGCAAAAACAGAAACCATCTGTTCAGGCCTGGGCCTGAGAGGGGATGAGGGTGTAAATACACAAGTTTAGCCCTCGCCCTCTCAGCCCTGCCCGCGCACACAGGACCACCGAGCCCAGCGAAGGATCCGGCACTCCCACTCAGCCTCAGCCTGCACTCCCACTCGCAATTAAACTGTAGTCTGCAGACGTTTCATGGTTAACAGTCTAACCATAAAACAGGAATATAAGACGCTTTACAGCACAGTGACTGAGTGCAAAACCTGTTGACTTCTGTTACAATAAAAGTGCACCAATTAAATCTCATTTTATTTGAATTATGAGGGGCCAGAAGCAGTGTATGTGTTTCATTTGAGTGTATGTGGAGGTAGAAGGAAGTCACCGCTTTTATTGTTGTAGTCTAAGTAACATGACGTCATATCCGTTCCGTATCCGTCAACCAAAACAAATAGAAGCTCACCAGCTGTAGCTGTGGCTAAAGCTGCATACTAACTCTGTCATGGACAGGAAACGTTATCATACTGCCGTAATGTGCAGTCAAACCAGCTGTCCCTCTCATCTCTGTGGTCAAATCAGCTGACGCTACAACTGCAGAGCACCATATCCCGACATTTATGTTAAACGCATTCAAACAGCTCAGTGGAGCTGAACATGGATGTATAAAGAGAACGGAGCTGACGGAGAGCTAGAGACGGACTTGGTGAAGTTCATGTAAGTATGACTTTGTCCGTTTTTTCAAAATAAGGTGTTAACAAAGGGAACTTTGTAAACAAAATACATACATAGAAAAAAAAGATTGATTTTTTTACATTCACTTAAAGTATAAAACATTACAAGTCCAAAATACTTTTAATTTGTGAGGAAAGTGCCTTTATTCTTTGATTTTTGGGTTATTGGAAAAATGTAATAAACACAGCCAGACAATGACTGATATATTTGATTTCAGGACATCTCTGACTAAATACATGCAATCAGTTTAGATATTTTCCTAAGTAAAAGTCCCTAGAAGTCTATGATTAAACTTTTTCCATGGTCTAATGTTAAAAAAATTAACAAAAATTGTGATAAGTCGTAATATCAAATCACAGGTGAATCATCCCAGCCCTAACAAAAACTGTTCAAGTGCCAGCACAGAACACATTTTTTCAGCTATTTCTCTAAAGAGCATAGATTCCTTGTAAATTCATTTATGCTAATTACAGTAAATAGAGTACAAATCAAAACGATGACTGAGTGTCAAGAGAACATGGCTTCATATAATCTTGAACTCTACATCCATTTCTCACCCACACATACTTGTATGCATGTAGACGACCATTTTAAGTGGCAATAACTGGGATGGAAGCCCTGAGTGTCGTGATAGGAGGGTAAGCCCTTTCCTTGTCGGATAATCCACCGGCCAGAAAGCTCCTGCAGATGGAAGCAGTCTAAAAGGCCTTATAATACTGAGCTTATGTTGTCACTATCTCATGTACTGGGAGCAGCAGCACACTCTGTACCGCTCTGCAGTGATTTAGCGAACTGGGGGGAAAATTATGGAGTGGAGGCCGGGGCCGATCTAGATTTAAGTATTTCCATAAATTTTTAGCGGTGAGCTGTTTTAGACGCAGGTTCATGGAGTGGTTTCTGTTTTGCTGTCATCTTTATTTTATATGAAGAAATGGCCACTCAAGCCTCAGTAAGTGCAGACAAACTAGCTGAACGCCCGATCATGGAGAAGAAACACAAGGTAATAGAAGGTAAAGTGTCGCTGTGGGCATATGGCAGCATCACAGATTGACTTTGATAGAGAGAAGTCAGTGTGAGAGATCTGATAGACACGACTTGTGTGAAGTGCAGGCAGGCTGAGAGGTGATGTGTCAATCTGCTGTTGACACTAATTTACAGCACAAAGCCGTTTTCAACCACATGTTCATGTTCACTTCACTCACAGACGTCATATATAAGTCCACTACGCTTGTAGTGTAGGCATCAGTCTTTCCTTTGTTTTGGTCCAAATTTGTACCCATGAACTGTAAAATATATAACAGGTCTGTCAAAGTTAATGTCAGTTCTTGGCTCAGTCTAAAGTTAGAGTGAAGATATTGGTATCATGAAACCTACTGAAAACCTAGCTTGTCGCACAGGAGGCTAAATAAATCTCCAAAGTTACATTAAGTTTTGCAAAGAAAAACTATCATGGCCATTTTCAAAGGGGTCCCTTGACCTCTGACCTCTAGCTATCTGAATGTAAATGGGTTCTCTGGGTCCCCACCAGTCTCCCCTTTACAGACATGCCCACTTTATGATAATCCCAGTCAGTCTGGATCAAGTCATAGTCAAGTCAGCACTCTGACAGCTGTTGTTGCCTGTGAGGCTGCAGTTGGTCATTTTATTGCTAAATGTAGTACCTGTGAGGGTTTCTGGACAATATTTGTCATTGGTTTATGTTGTTAATTCATGTCCAATAATAAATATATGCATACAGCAGCATACAGCAGCATATTTGCCCTCTCCCATGTTAAGAGCACTAAATATTTGACATATCTCCCTTTAAGTTAGATTTTGAACAGATAAAAAAAAACGCGCAATTTGTTTTTAATTGCAATTAACTCTGAACAATTATGTGATAAGTCACAGTTATTTTAATCAATTTACAGTCCTGTAAAATAGATATGTTCAGGTACAAAACTGTGGCTTTTTTCTAGTGTGCAGTTTTAGTGGAGGCCCATTTAGAGCACATTTATTCTTGGATTTTTTTTTTTTTTTAATTTTCACCAGTAATAACTTTTCAGCTCAATAAATTTTTAAAAGCTGCTTCTTTTGTTTTCTTTCCATTTTACATCCGGCTGCCTGCACCAGCTCATCGGTGCACCTGTTAATTCCCATTGAAAAGCCCAAGTTAATGTTTTCATTAGCCCCTGCCTAACATAATGGTACTTGACACAGTGTAAGTGATGGAGAGGCAGGGTGACCTTTCCCCGTGTCTGCCAAGCTGTTGTCGAGGCCGCGTGGTTGTCGGCCTGCAGCGAGGAGCCAGAGAGGCACCGCTGAGAACAGTCATTAAGCACAGAGCAAAGCCAGCGCTCGGCACCGCTCGACACTTTTGATCTGCACATTTCAATTAGATTTCACATCAGGACGCCTGCCTTCCCTCAGTTAGCACCTGCGCCCCGCCTTCCCAACCGGCCGGCCGGGCTGAAGAGGCAAAGTTGTGTTAGCAGCCTGAAATAGATGCACAAACGCATGGCAACATGATACAGCTTTTTGCTGATATAATCATCTTAGCTGCTCTGTTCTTGGCATGATCATAGGGTTAGTATAACTATAACTATAACTATTATAACTCAATTTTGACTGTATCATGGCGTTCTACGATCTGTTATTTCTTTATAGCAGAATGCTGCTATGAATGTAGTGCAGATCTCAGAGTCTGGAGGACTGTTTTTGAGTCAAATTATGTTTAAGTAAGTAGCTGTGTAATAATTGGGATAATGTGTAGCGAGCCAGCTGTTTTTGTGAAATAAACCCCTTCAGGGCGATGACCAGCTCGCTATACGTTATAAACTATAGATGGTCCAAGGTTGAAGGTTGGTCTTTCCTTCTTCAACTGTTTTTTGTAGTTTATCACATTTGCTCAACGTTGGTTACTGCAGCTTTAAATTATTTGTACTGGTTTGTTTGCCGAGCTCCTACATGTGGAATCGTTGCCAGTACTCCAGATGTGCTGCTTGTCTGTTACCGTCTTGAGGTCTAAAAACTCCTCACACAAGCTGTGGGCCTTGGGACAGTTATACTCCGGAGCACTTGCCATAACACGGCACAGCACCTTAATTTACCCTGAAATTTGAGTAGGTTTCATTGAGCTCAGACGCCCTCAGTAAATGTTCCCAGCACTGCTTGGCCTGATAAGACTTGAGTCCTACAGCCACTGGTAGATATGAATTTCCCCTAAGAGCCACATGAAGGGAGGTCTTATTAAACACACTGAGCCAAGCTTTTTCTGCCAATCAAAGACTTTACTTGTCCCTTAATGTCAGATACTAACACGCGATAAAGGAGCAAACGCTGGCTAATCCTGACCTGTGTTTTCTCAGCACAAACAACAAGAAACCAACTGGCTTCAAGTAGTTTTGTATTTCATGAGATAAGAAATTAAAGTTGCAGTTACCTTTATGTTTCCATAAGGGCTGTCTGTTGATTAAAATATTTAATCATGATTAATCGTATGATTGTCAAGTACAATATTTAATACTCTTATCAACATGGGAGTGGAAAATGTGCTGCTTTATGCAAATGTATGCTGTCAGTGTGCTGACTTTACTATGACTGTGACCCCAAACTGCTTGTGATTATCCTAAAGTGGACATGTCTGTAAAGGGGAGACTCGTGGGTACCCATAGAACCCATTTACATTCACATATCTTAAGATCAGAGGTCAAGGGACCCCTTTGGAAATGGCCATGACAGTTTGAAGTGTTATTTGGCCTCCTTCCACACAAGCTAGTGTGACATGATGCCAGTATCATAGTGGTATCCATAAAACTGGGGCCGCTACATCCTCCAAAAGATCAATAAAGTTAATGTGTTAAAGAAATTAGTGCCGCTGCGTTATTATTGTGTTAACTTTGGCAGCCCTAAAATAAAAGTGATGCATCAGAAGACAATAAAAAAAGATCCAAGTTTCTTGTGGTGTAACTTAGTCGTTTAATTTCACAATTTTTTTAAGAAAAAAATTTCAAAATACTCAAATGGAGACACAGTACTCACAATTTTTCATATTGTTTCAGCTTCAAGATAGCAGTATCTTCACTCTAGCTTAAGAGTATGTGTATATATGTATATATATATATATATATATATATATATATATATATATATATATATATATATATATATATATATATATCAGTATCTTCACTTTAGCAAGTTGCATTAATCCGTTAAAGAAATTAGTGCCGTTAAAACAAATTTGCGTTAGAAGTGCCTAGTTTCCAAAAGCCCTGATTTCCATTAATAACAGCCTGTTATTCTTTCAAATCGCTGGCTTTGTTACGATGCTGTTTTCTCATATTGTTGAAACAGAGTCCACCATTTCATCATATCCTTCCCTGCCATTGTTTGTCTTGGAACACTTGGATAGAAGATGTTAAGCTGTTGCTGAAAAGCTGTTAATGCATTTTAGAGAGCAACGCACTGACTAATTTATGTCAAATTTCTCCGCTGAAGCGGAGAAGGAAAACAATCAATAGCCATTAAACCTGGGAGCTTTGTTGAGCAGCAGTTTAACAGACCTCAGACAGTGGACGGGTGCCCTCTGGGCTGTAAAGATTACAGGTGACTTACTGCTCTCCCAGCAATCACATCACACCTTCATGAGTCGGTTATAGAGCCAGTAGAGGGCCGTGAACAAAGTGAGGGTTCATGGTGAGGGAGAAAAGGGGCACAGGAAACTACATAATTGTGCCTGACTCCTGTCGCCAATTTTCAAGGCTTGTGTGTTATGAGTGTGGCCGGAAAGCAGCAGTTAATATGCACAGGCTGCCTCAGCAAAGTGCTTTCTGATCCATGATTGCATGTGTTAATGTTTCAGTTGGGTATTGATTTCCTGGCGGCCTTTTGTACACTGGATTTATCCGCCTCGCTCGCCTGGCAAGCGCACCCCTACGAATGTTTGATTAAAGTTCAATTGACTCTTCCAGTGAAGGGGCGAGGAGCCATTTCACTCCCTATTTGTAGCGCCAAAGCTCTGCCTGACATGTTCTTTTGTTTCCATTCAAGCTCCTGCCACCCAGGCAGCCACCAATGCACTGATCCTAATATCCCTGCATTCAGCGAGCCTCCTCGCCTAATCCTGGGACAGACAGGGCCACAGCATAAACATGCCCGGCCTGCTCCAAATCCTGGCATGGACTCACCCACTCTATGGCCTTTCACTGTCAAACACTGCTAATGTTTATTTTACACATATTTTATTCAGCCTCACTGTAGATATTTCAGTGACTATGTTCCAGTTTCTCAACAGCCTTTTTTCTCCACTTGGTTCATTAGATTTCACATGACGTTTTTCATCTTTTTTTGTTAAGGAAAAAAATGAAGTTTAAGACGATAATCCCCATATTAAAATTAGAATACAAATTCAGAAAAATAAATAAGATAATAATAATAAAAAAAATCAAAAATAATTATAAAAACAGACTTCAAAACAAAAAACAATAATAGACAAGGTGTGCGTGGTGCTTCAGAGTAAACTATTGTTTTCTTTTTTTTTAAGCATATATATTTTTGTCTTTATGAACATACAACAGGTGGGACATTGTGGTATAATTATATGATATACTTCAATAATAATCAAACATTGAAAAATAAGTAAATAAGAGAGAGACAGAAAAAACTGCCCCAGTATTTATCCCTTATCCCTCTTTTTAGTCATTTTCTCCACTGTGCGAGTAGAGTTGATCAGGTTGATAAGAGGGGCAGTGGAGGAGGGTTCCTCTGGAGTCAGCATTTTGTAATAGTTTCCATACCAGCAACCATAATAATCTTCAACTGGTATGTGTTGCTTTTACTGAGACCTTTAGGAGCATTTCCCAGGTACAAAAAGGTAAAAAGAGAAATTAGTATTAAGCTGAAATGTCTCACTTCTTTCCAAAAAGGTTTAACAAATGGACAAAAAAAAAAAAAAAAATATATGTGCATGGTCCACTGAAACCGATCCATACTCCAGAAAGAGTGCTGAAAAACTAAATTTGGATTTCAGGCCTGACTTCTCATTCATGGAGCCACTTCTCCTCTGGTATTACTATGTTTGCTTTTCCCAGCGCTGCCTTATGTAGTTGGTTGAATTCTTATTAACTGAGGTGAAGCCCTGGTATAGTTTACCTATGATGCCTTCAGTGTGTTTTGAATTGAGTTATTTTTGAGGGTTCAGCCGAATCAGGGATCCTTATTTCCTTTAGATAGAAGTCGTGTATCCGTAGGCACCAGTAAAAACTACTTGCTCATAAGAATGGCATAAATCCTCACAATTATTAAGGTTTCCGTTTGTTATTGTTCAGCGAAAGGAAGTGATGCCACGCTTGGACCGCTGTGTGTACCTATGGTCCAAGTGTGGATCGTACACCAGCCAGCTCAGCAGTTTAATCTCTCTGTGGAGCTGAAATCACTTTACCACTTGTGACCATAATTTCACTGAAAAAACAACCCGATGATTTTGGAGGAGTACTTCATTAATTCTGCTGGGAAAAGCCAGTACTGACTGTATAAGTATGTCCATTAAGGAAGTAAACACATTATTTAGCAAATGATGAAAACAGATCAAACTACAATCTCACAGCTGAGGACCTTTAATTTCTTATTATTATGTAATTTAGTATATTTGTTCGTTTTAACCGTTCGTTTGTTATGTGTTTCATTTCAGGGAGAGCTTATTACTTTCTACTACTATTGGAAGAAGACCCCCGAGGCAGCCAGTTGTCGAGCCCACCGCCGACACCGCCGCCAGCCCGTCTTCCGCCGCATCAAGACGCGAACCGCTTCGACTCCTGTCAACACTCCCTCACGCCCGCCCTCCAGCGAGTTCTGTACGTATACTTGACCCCTTCAACGGCGGCCGGAGAGGAAAGAGGGAGACCTGATATGTTGTGGTGTTGGAGCGATGTGTGTGAAGTGTTTGTTTCTCTCTTCCAGTGGACCTCAGCTCAGCCAGTGAAGATGACTTTGACAGCGAAGACAGCGAACAGGAGCTGAAGGGCTACGCCTGCCGCCACTGTTTCACTACCAGTAAGGCGCCACATTTACAGATTTACTCATACTGGTCATTCATTGCTTGGCTATTCTTGTCTTGATTGGGATCAGTGTGAGCCTGCGCAGTGCCGCATGTAACAGATGGGCATCAGAAGATGTCAGGACTAATTTGATCAAATCAGACACGAGCCCAGAGCTCGTTCCCTCTCTCCACCTCATTATCTTTACCCCTCTTTCCACACAGCTGGCTCCCAGCGCCACGCTCCCATCTGATCACACTTAGGTTACTGCCATCATAAGTAGGGTGGCTAATAACATCGGCTTCATAGTGCTAACCCACATAGACCATAACTGAAAATGTAAATACAGTATGTATCGGAGGTATTTATCTCGTTAGATGTTAAACTATAAACTTATTTAATGACATTGTGAGATCATTTCTGTATCTTCTGTCGCTGCCTGTGCGAAATTGTTATTTCACAACGGTAAATGGCTTTCCTCAGCCTCCAAGGACTGGCACCACGGGGGCCGGGAGAACATCTTGTTGTGCACAGACTGCCGCATTCACTTCAAGAAGTACGGTGAGCTGCCCCCCATCGAGAAGCCAGTGGACCCGCCGCCATTTATGTTCAAACCTGTCAAAGAGGAAGAGGATGGGCTCAGCGGGAAGCATAGCATGAGGACCCGACGGAACCGAGGCTCGGTGCGTACACACTACTCATCTATCCCTCTATTTTCACCTTCAGGAATCACAGCCTCACAGTTATCCCTGGAGCCAAACTACAAAGCTTATCATCTCAGACCAGCAGCACAGCGACAGCGCTGACATGCAGTGTTTCATAAATTCGGTTTTATAAAGATGTTCATAAAAGATGGATTTGGACTTAAATGTAGTCAACACATTCTCTCTCCCAACTCATCAAATATTGCCGCTTGGTCAGTGTCTCAGCATCGGAGACCAACGCTTAGTAAATATATGCTCATTACATGCATAGTGTCCTTTCAAAATAAACTTCAGTTCTCAGTTCAGTTAGGGTTAGGAAACACTTGTGGTTGACATTAACTGCACTGACTAATGGGGGGGGGGGATTTATTCACCCATGTATCACTATTTTCTTTCTTTTTATGACTTTGAAATCTTTTTTTTTTACTGCCAGAATCGATACAGAGGTAGAAGGCAGTTAACACTTTTATTGTTGATGTGATGTATCCGTTGGGTATCCATCAACCAGAACAAACCCTCACAAATTAGTGGTATTTTCTTTTTAATTTATAAGGGACATGTAATGTCTTATACTTCTGGTGAATATAATCCAATCAATCTTATTTCCATATGTGTATTTTTCATATACAGTTCCCTTTGTTAGCACTTTATTTTGAAAACCAGACATAGTCACACATGTATACTCCTGCTTACTTCTCCAGGTATGATCAGCTCCATCAGGACCGTTTGAATGTGTTTAGTGATTAACAGCTGGCTTGTAATGTGCGGTACGTTACCACATGACAGTTAGCGCTTAGCAGTTAGCTTTAGTCTCGATATCCAGCTCTGCTTTTCCTGCAATGTGTGAAACTCATGTGTTTCCATACTTTACTGTATTTGTAGCGATTTCCATTTTGGATTTAACATGTGAGGCTGCAGGTCTTATCCACGCGGATCCTCGGACATTTTCTGCTTTCGGCTCGCTGCGCTGTGGTTTGTTTTGGTGATGGACACTGAATGGATATGATGTCACATTAGTGAGACTTCAACAATAAAAGCAGTAACTTCTTTCTTCCTCCACATAGACTCAAATGAAGCAAATATATTGATTCTACCGTTAAGAGAACAATTTCAGAGTTGTTAAAAAAAATAATCCAGATTTTTTTCCCCCACCTGTAGCTCTTAATGTTATGTCACGTACTCTGAATAATGCTGCGGGCGGGTTTACATTGTAGTTAGTTGAAAAACCTGTGCGTCGTATACTGTACAGTTGCTAAAGGGCGCCTCCGTGCATCTGTATCCGATACTGAGGGTCACTTACCAAACAGTGGTATTTGATGAGTTGGGAGTGAGTTGGTGTGGTGTATGTCCATCTTCTGTCCAAAGTATATGAAACCCTATTATTAGTCATGATTCATGTTGACTCTGTTGTTAGCAGATGTCGACGCTACGTAGTGGTCGTAAGAAGCAGACAGCCAGTCCTGATGGCAGAGCCTCGCCTACCAACGAGGATTTGCGCTCCAGCGGTCGTACCTCTCCCAGCGCAGCGAGTACCGACAGCACTGACAGCAAGACAGACTCCATGAAGAAGCCCAGCAAGGTACGTACAGCTCAGACTGCTTGGGTCTTTGTGTTCTTCTGCATGTGTCTCTGTGAAATGTACGTGTCCTAATGGCACTGCTGCACTGGCTTCACAGAAGATTAAAGAGGAGGCTCCTTCACCGATGAAGAGTGCCAAACGGCAGCGAGAGAAGGGAGCGTCCGACACGGAGGAGCCCGAGAGGGCCAGCGCCAAAAAGTCCAAGACACAAGTAAGTCTGTGGTCTTTGCTGTTCGGATGTGTTTCAGTGGAATTCATGGTGTTGGTGTTGTGCAGGGCTGACCTGAATGCTTCAAAGCAACTGTCACCATGGTAATCAATCTCCAAATCAGTATTTTTTTTATTATTTAAAAGTATAAGTATAAATCTCCAAATAGCCCATGAAATAAGGAATAATCCTACAATATCATTCATATTCAATATTAATTATTTTTTAGTTATTCTCGGACGGATATCACGGTTAGTTGTATGTAGAGGTGCATGCGTGTACAATAGTGCGGCAGCGGCGCTGTCCTCCGAATATTCCTCACCGTAGCTTCAGAGCCCTAAAAATGGTATCCGGGAGAGTAGTTATGAAACTCATCCTTCTCTCTCCGTTGTCCCTCAGGAGCTGAGTCGGCCCGACTCGCCCTCAGAATGCGAGGGGGAAGGGGAAGGCGAGGGCGAGAGCTCTGATGGGCGCAGCATCAACGAGGAGCTCAGTAGCGATCCTAAAGACATTGACCAGGACAACCGGAGCTCCTCCCCCAGCATCCCCAGTCCGCGCGACAACGAGAGCGACTCGGACTCGTCTGCCCAGCAGCAGCAGCTCCTGCAGAGCCAGCACCCTCCGGTCATCCAGTGTCAGCCGGGCACCTCAGCCGCCTCCTCGGCGCCGCCTCTGCCTGCGACCTCAGCCCCCTCGCTGCCCCCACAGGTCTCCCCCACAGCAGCCTCCACCTCTCTACCTCCCCAGCCTCTGCCCCAGGCAAGCCCGATGTCTCTCATCCAGTCAGGAGCATCCCTCCACCCGCAAAGGCTTCCCTCTCCGCATTCACCTTTGACTCAGGCTCCGCCTCCGGGCCCCCAGGTCCCACCTCAGTCATTACCCAGCTCGCATCACGGGCCCATGCCTCCCATGCCGCATCCACTGCAGCCTGGCCCCTCACACATGTCTCACCCTCTGTCCATGCCTCCTCAGGGCTTCCCTGTGGGTCAGTCTCAGGTCCCGCCCCTGCCAATCTCAAGCCAATCACAGCCAAGGCCGCACACACCTCCTTCCCAGTCCCAGTCATCTGCTCAGAGTGGAGGCCAGCCCCCCAGAGAGCAGCCACTGCCCCCCGCCCCGATGTCCATGCCTCACATCAAGCCTCCACCAACCACACCCATCCCACAGATACCCAACCCACAGTCCCACAAACACCCGCCCCACGTGTCAGCGCCGCCGTTCCCTCAGATGCCTTCAAACCTGCCGCCACCTCCTGCCCTCAAGCCCCTCAGCTCTCTATCCACCCACCATCCTCCATCAGCGCACCCACCTCCCCTACAGCTCATGCCTCAGGGCCAGCAGCTACAGCCTCCACCAGCCCAGCCTCCAGTTCTCACTCAGTCCCAGAGCCTCCCACCGTCAGCCAGCCACCAGCCTCCTCCAGCTCCTCCTCTGCCGCCCTCCGCGGCAGCCTCGCACCCGAGCGGGCCGCCACAGCCGCCGTTCTCGTCTCATCCTTTCAACACAGTTCTACCTCCAACCGGCCCTTCCCCATCCTCATCAAACTCTATGCCTGGCATACAGCCGCCATCTTCCTCCGCTCCACCCTCTTCCATCTCTATGCCGCTGCCTGCCTCCGTTGCCTGTGCCGGCCCGGGTCCGGTACTCCCACCTGTACACATCAAAGAGGAGCCTCTGGACGAGTCCGAAGAGCCAGAGAGTCCTCCACCCCCACAGAGGAGCCCCTCCCCAGAGCCGACCATCGTCAACACGCCCAGCCACGCCAGCCAGTCAGCACGGTACGTCTACAAACGCTATCTGTGAAAGAGGAAAACATACACCTGCACACACTGTTATTTATCAGCAGTCTGTTGAGCTGCTTACGGTCGTCTGGGGATGCTGATTAGCTCTCAAACACATCCGACAACAAAGAGACTCTGCCTTCAGATTTTAAGGCTTTGATGTAAGCAACAAATCGAATGTCCTCAGCTAAACAGGCATCCAAGGCCACAATTAGCCCTGAGCTCTGAGGGGCTGATGGCGAGGAATTATTGGGGATGGAGAGCAGGGAGATTAATTACAGTGAGATGTGAGTGAACTGAGGCCTCTGAATATGAGTATCTGTAGTTGCCTTGTGCTTAAGTGGCTCTCAGGCTGCTAGTGAATAGCAATGAGGGTTTTAATATATACTCAACATCGCAGCAAAAGTGAATGCCAAGGGAGTTTGTTTCCGTTTGAATAATGGACCAGTGTAAGCTAATACAGGCTGTCTTTTCATCTAATGGTACATTATCCTGCCATTCAGTATGCAAAATTACACATGAATATCTCTCAGGCCCGTTTTGTTTCACTGGTAACAAGGGTAACTCTTCATTTCACAGGTCCGCAAATTTCACGGTAATTAGGTGATAATTAGTAAGTAACCTATTGGAAATTTCTTTGAAATTATTGCCAAATTACCCCAATATTTACTTCAAAATGTATCAAAAATTACTTTATCATAAGCTTTATTGAATAATTATATGATAAAATAGCATCTAATGGTTAAAATAAGGCTCTTAGACTTGGGTAGCGGCTGCTCCTCAGCAGTGCTGAAGCTTCTTATCAGGCACAAATCTCACTGTTGTGACTTATTGTCTATGCAGATGTAACCTGGTAGCTGATGTCATGATTCATGATTTTAAGAAATTTCAAATAAGTTATTTGCTAACTATCATCTATTTAATAGCAGACATGGAAATAAAGCATATCAGTTATTTTCCTGGAAATGCAGTAAATAAATAATTAAAATGATTAAATAATGTTTAGGATAAAAATATTGTCAATAAATATTTTAGGTAAATATTGAGGTAATTTCAAAGAAATTTCCAATAGGTTACTTGTTAATTATCACCTAATTACCATGAATTTTGCAGACCAGTAAAATGTGTTACCGTGACAAGTTTCTCCATTCTGAATGTTTTTATCTCTTCCGCGATCACAGGTTCTACAAGCACCTGGACCGGGGTTACAACTCGTGTGCTCGGACAGATTACTACTTCACTCCGCTGGCGTCATCTAAGCTGGCCAAGAAGCGAGAGGAAGCTCTGGAGAAAGCCAAGAGGGAAGCAGAGCAGAAAGTCAGGGAAGAGAAGGAGCGAGAGAGGGAGAGGGAAAAGGAGCGAGAAAGAGAGCGGGAACGGGAAAAGGAAGCAGAGCGAGCTGCGGTGAGCGGTTTCTCCTTTTAAGTTTGCCAGTCGTTTGTTTTTTATTTCTTTTAAATTGTACTAAACATGGTGTTTTTGTTCTCACAGAAAGCCTCCAGTTCCTCTCATGAGGGCAGGATGGGTGAACCTCAGATGGCCGGCCCCGCCCACATGCGTCCACCCTACGACGGCCCCCCCACCACGATCGCAGCCGTGCCTCCGTACATCGGCCCCGACACCCCTGCCCTACGCACCCTCAGCGAGTACGCCCGACCCCACGTCATGTCCCCCACCAATCGAAACCACCCCTTCTTCGTGTCCCTCAACCCTGCAGACCCGCTGCTGGCCTATCACATGCCCAGCTTGTACAACGCCGACCCGGCCATGCGGGAGCGAGAGCTACGGGAGAGGGAGATGCGTGAGAGGGAGATTCGGGAGAGGGAGCTGAGGGAGAGGATGAAACCTGGTTTTGAGGTTAAGCCTCCAGAGATGGACACACTTCACCCTTCCACAAACCCCATGGAGCACTTTGCCCGGCACGGAGCCATCACGTTGCCCCCCATGGCCGGCCCTCACCCCTTCGCCTCCTTCCACCCGGGTCTGAACCCGTTAGAGCGTGAACGGCTGGCCCTCGCCGGGCCCCAGCTGCGACCAGAAATGAGCTACCCAGAGCGGTTGGCTGCAGAGAGACTCCATGCTGAGAGGATGGCCACAGTGGCCAACGACCCCATCGCCCGTCTACAGATGTTCAACGTCACGCCACACCATCACCAGCACTCGCATATTCACTCCCATCTCCACCTGCACCAGCAAGATCCTCTTCACCAAGGTGAGAGAAAGCCCTGTATACCTACACACAAACACACCACTGTACCACTTAACATGGCACGATACAACAAACTGAATCATAACTATAACTATATATATTGTATTCAAATGATAACGTATTTGATGGGTTGGACTCCAGAACATCAGTTTTCAAAAAACCTAAAATGTTTTGTTAATGCATTCTAATGAGTTTTTGTTAAAATGTTATTATTGCACTAACTTTGACAGCGCTCAAAAACATAAATTTTGGAAAAACTACACACCATTCATTGCTCATTATTTGGCAAACACAGTCGCTTTATCCAAAATTAATTTGGTAAATAGAGGTTGCAAATTGACAAATACGACTTTTCTTCTATTGTCTTTTCTCTTATGATTACAAGCAAGTCAGAGTAGCTTTTTACATTTCCTATAGTTGATATCTCATTTAGAAATTTTCTATTTCATATTTTATAATTTACCTTTCATACACTTTTACAGACACATTCAGCATGTTTGATACATTGAGCTGTTATATAGTTATATATAATTATATTGTTATACAGTCATATGCTGTGTTTGTAAATTGATATATGAATATTTTAGATTAATTTTCTGAATATTTTGTTATGTGAAGATATTATGCAGTGTTTTTACTTATGTATTTTGACATACAAAATAAGATGTGTATTATCAGCACAAAGATAAGAAAAAGATCTTTGTATAAACTATTGGTTAATATTAATATATTTAAAAAATAGTAGAGGACCAAGAATAGATCCTTGAGGCACCCCACGTGTGCAATTTCTTTCAATTTTTGTATATAAATCTCTGTTATTTAAACTGTTAGCAATTTTAATAAAGCACCATGAAGTAATTTTAAAAATAAGAATATTGTCATTAACGGTATGAAAGAATTTGGCTAGAAATCAAACAGATACAAGAGTCACATTTGGCAGTAGAAATATTGTTAACCAGTTTAAACTGTGTTAACTCTGGTACAAGGTTATAGGAAGAGAAGATTATTTGAAGAGTCTTTGAAAACCTGATAGTAGATGATGATGTAAACTGAAATTAGGGTCAAATATTATTATGAGCAAATCAAATAATGAACAAGTAGAGGAAAATTAAGTTTTGAGGAGGTTAATATTAGTTAAGTATCTTGTGCTGTAATTTGAATGAAGTTGTCTGTACTGTAAATGCAGTTATGAATATGATATATGATACTTCTCTCATAACAGTGAAGAGTGAACAGAAGGGGCTTTGAATTAATAGTAAATCCACTTTACTCTTGTAAAGTTTTTACCGTATGATCTGAAATTCCACCTCATATTTTACTGTAACGTACAGCGTGGACACCTGAGATTGGATTCAAGCATCTTATATCCTCTGATTGAATTTCTGATAGAGGCAGCAGATGCTTTACTGATGATAAATATAGTATGTCGTCCCTGCACTCTTCTGGTCGGCCTTGAGAGGAGTAACATTATATGAAGCTGTGTGTCACTAATGCTTGTCATGAAATGAGTGTACCCTGAACCTCAGACTCTGACTCCCAGAAGGTGGTGGTGAATGTCTTGTGTGTCCTCCAGGCTCGGGGGGCCATCCCCTGGCAGTAGATCCCCTGGCAGCAGGACCTCACCTGGCTCGCTTCCCTTACCCGCCCGGCGCCATCCCCAACCCTCTCCTCGGCCAGCCGCCGCACGAACACGAGATGCTGCGCCACCCAGTCTTCGGTAGGCTCTCCGTCCGCCAACGTCATCTCTCATTAACGGCGATCTCGCATCTAATCTAGCAATCGGAGCGCTGCCAGACCCGCCTGATCAAATTTGTTTGCGCGTCCTCCAGGTACTCCATACCCACGGGACCTACCAGGAGGTCTGCCGCCACCCATGTCCGCCGCACACCAGCTGCAGGCCATGCACGCCCAGTCCGCCGAGCTCCAGAGGCTGGCCATGGAGCAGCAGTGGCTCCACGGACACCATCACATGCACGGAGGACCACTGCCCGGCCAGGAGGACTATTACAGGTCAGATAAGCAACAGAAATTACACTAAAAAGACAAATAAACTCAGTATGCACCGTTGAATTGCCAATAATTACTACTAGGGCTGTCAACCAATTAAAATATTTATTGCACATTTTTATCTGCTCAAAATGAACCTTAAATGGAGATTTGTCAAGTATTTTTACTCTAATCAACATGGGAGCAGACAAATATGTTGCTTCATGCAAATGTATGTGTATATTTATTATTGGAAATTGAGTAACAAAACAATGACAAATATTGCCCAGAAACCCTCACAGGTTCTGCTTTTAGTATAAGATCTGCTCAGATCACAACATGGCAAACTGCAGCCCAACAGACAACAACAGCTGTCAGTGTGTCAGAGTGCTGACTTGACTATGACTTGATCCAGACTGACTGGGACTGTCATAAAGTGGGCATGTCTGTAAAGGGGAGACTGGTGGGGACCCAGAGAACCCATTTACAGTCACATATCTGGAGGTCAGAGGTCAAGGGACCCCTTTGAAAATGGCCATGACCAGTCTTCCCCTCGCCAAAATTTAGTTTGAAATGTTATTTAACCTCCTACGGGACAAGCTGGTGTGACGTGGCTGCTACCAGTGGATTCATTAGGTTTCAGGCTAAAGAGGCTAAAGTTACCAATTAGCTAACATTAGACCGCTTGATGTTAACGGTAACGTTACGTTAACGAGGAGTCAAAACTCTGAAACAGCTCGAATCATGTTACTAATGTTAACTTATCATATGCCATATGAAAAATCCTGTTTTTTGACCAAATACTACTTTTAATACATTTTAATACATTTTTTTAGATTAAATATGAAGTTTTGAAAAAAATGATAAATTCATGAACAAAACCACTTTTGATGTCCGAGTCACTTTGAATTATTAAGTAATAATAATGTAGAAAACAAAGGATTAAATTTGGGATGATCTGCCTTCATGTCAGGACAGCTGAGGTTGTATTTGGGTTGGTGATAAAAGTTGAGCGCTGTCTGAAAACAGCAGGCCAGTATGACACGGTTCATCCAATGAGTTCTTCAGGTTTTCTAGTTTCATATGATACCTTCCATAGTATCTTTACTCCGTTTTAAACCGGAGCCAGATACAATCTAAAAGTTGCATAAATGCCTTACATAATTAAGTGCTGTTAAAACCACTTAGCATTAACGTGCTATTTTCATGTTAACTTTGACAGCCCTAGAAAAAACATGTCCACTTATTATTAAAAACATTTAGTTTATTGACTAGCTTTAAAACTCTCTAGCTTTAAAAATCTCAATAACCTGAGTTTGTCTTTGATTGTGAAATATTCATGTGTTGTTGTTTGCGTTTCAGCCGGCTGAAGAAGGAGAGCGACAAGCAGCTGTAACCAGCCGAGGGAGGCAGCGACAGACAGGTGCAGGACACAGGAAGTTGTTACAGAGTTCATTCACTTTTGAATAACGGAAAAGGCCAAGCGGATCGTCTGAGAGTTCTTCTGATATTTGGTTTTTGTTCCTGTCAAGGACTCCTTTTTTTTTTTTTTTTTTTTTAACTATTATTTTTCAAGACTTTCTTTGGTATATAGCCAGTAGTAAAACAACGTCCTCAAGACTCCTGCATGACAAGCTTCCCTGACGTTTTTTGTAGGTGCTAGAACAAGACACTGTGCTTATCAAAAAAAAAAAAAAATAATAAAAAAAAAAGACAAGACCGGTTTATGGAAAAATAACAAGTGCTATCTTAAACTCGACATTTATTTTAATACATTGTTGGAGGTTTTTCATAATTTTAAGAAAAGCTACAGCATGGCGTTTTTGAGTCTGTAAATAGTATATATAAACATATAATTATTATTATAATTATTATTATTACTAGGTGTGGACTCCAAACCAAGTCGTTTCAACCTCCAATATAATTGTTTTGAAGCATTATCCCTTGTTTCAGAGGGGAGCACCATGGCATTATTATATGAGCAGTTCCTGAGAGTTGGGTTGTAACGTTCCTTTGACATCACTGTGTTAGATTTAGTCCCACAAACACCATGTGACCCATAAACCTGTCACACACACGTCCATTCATCACGCAGCAGGTTGTCCGAATGTGTAAACTCAACGAGGGGTTGAGTTAATGATTTGAAAGACTTGAAGAGGCGACGGCGTCGTCGCAGAGGTTTCTGTGGAGTGCACACCGAAGCCATGGATTCAAAAGAAAACTAAAGTTTGCACTGAGAGAGTTTCCTCAAGCTCCACTCGATTTGGTTTAGCTTAAAATCAATATTTAAGTCATTCAACTTCATTGCTTTTTGTTTTGTTTTTACAGAGAAATGATTTTAATTGTGATTTTAAACACATTTGGCTGAACTGAAGAATTTTAAATCACCAGGACCTGAATTTTAACTTTCCGTATCAGGAGGCCAGCAGGACTTCAGGATTGTTTTAATGGTGTGAATGGTTGGTGCTAGCCGTGTCGTGGGGTGTCCCCTCTTCTCCACCTGGTCCGGTCGCCCATGTCTGTCGCAGGGCTCGTGTCCGATTGAGTCATCCTCCAACTAGGCTGTAATAATGTTCACTGTGACACTAGACGGGGGGGATGGGGCAGACTGCCGACAACATGACCACCAGGAGGTGGAGGGGGGGGTCGAAGTGTGTGAGCGTATGTGTGTTTTCCTCACAATGTTTTCGTATGCCTTGGTTCCTTAGGGACGCGCACACACTCTTGGGCGGGAGTGTGTGTTTGTGTGTGCCACTGACTGTTACGAGTTGTGTTGACCTGTCGTGCCGGTGCACACGAGCCCACGTTTCATTTGTTTTGTTGCTGTAGCCATGACAAGAGTTCTGCTTTTGTTCCATGCACTAAAGACTGCTCGGCCGTCATGGACATTAAAAAAACTGTGGCTTTGTTGTTTTTTTTTAACCAAATGAAGAAACTGTACTTGCATTTAAAAGTGACCATATCTTCCCTCGGAGCACTATAATTTACATTTAAACGCTTCATCAAACCCCCTTTTTAAAAATCCAAAAAAGTCTTTGAAGCCCCAACAAGAACCCGTCACTTTGTCTTGCCATCTCCCACCGATCCCTGTCTCTCTTCTGACAGCGTACTCCTCATCCTCATCTTCATCTTTGCCTCGTTTTCCTGACGATTCCCTTGCCTTTTACTCCCTCTTTTTGTGTCTCCAAAACCTTTGATGTTAAGTGTTGTCAATGGTTTAGCTTCTTGTTTCAAAGCGGCAATAGCAGAATGTAAATTCTGACTGCTAAGATTTATATATATACTGGTATCTTGAAGCTTATTGTATATATGAGTAGTCGCCATGGGATGACACAATGTAAACAAAAAGTAGAAATAATAAGAAAAATTGTGAGTCCTGTGTTCTCTCCATTTGAGTATTTTGTAATTTTTTTGAAAAATTTGTGGAATTAAAATAAACGACTAAGTTACACCACAAGAAACGACTTGGATCTTTTTTATGTGCTGTCTGATTCAACGTATTTATTTTAGGGCTGTCAAAGTTAACACGATAACACGCTGACGCAAAATCTTTTTAACGCCACCAATTTATTTAATGCAATTAAACTTTCAGAGGTTGTAGCGGGCTCAGCTGATATCATGAAACTAAAAAACTATTGGTGCCAGCCAGAGGAGAAAATCATTATTTCACCTGGTATTCACCTGGGACCTTGTAATTTGGCAGAAAGGTTTTTAATGTTTTATCTGCATATTATGTGACAAATTACAACTGAACTAAAGTCATAGAGCATCATTTTTATGTCCTCTGAATCCTATAAAGTCTAAATTAATTAAACAAGAAGGAAACGTTAATAGCAATGCTGTTAACCCTTGTTCTTACACTTACAAAAACTCGCTCTGATGTCTTTAGAGGATAAAAACTGTCATAAAAATATTACATATTGATTAAGGCTGTCAAAGTTAATGCAATAATAACTGTGATGATTATCATGAAGTGTCATATCTGTAAAGGGGAGACTTGTGGGTACCCATATAACCCATTTTCATTCACATATCTAGAGGTCAGAGGTCAAGGGACCCCTTTAAATTGGCCATGCCAGTTTTGAGTGTTATTTAGCCTCTTTAGCCGAAAACCAAAGGAATCCATCGGTACCAACAATGTCACAGCTAGGTCGCATAGGAGGTTAAATACGGCTCCAAACTAAATTCTGTTGAGGAAAAACTGTCATGGCCATTTTCAAAGGGGTCCCCTGACCTTTGACCTCTAGATATGTGAATGAAAATGGGTTCTGTGGGTACCCATCAGTCTCCCCTTTACAGACATGCCCACTTTATGATAATCACATGCAGTTTGGGGCAAGTCATAGTCAAGTCAGCACTCTGACAGCTGTTGCCTGTTGAATGTCATGTTATGAGCTGAGGATACTCTATATGCTAAATATAGTACCTGTGAGGGTTTCTTGATAATATTTGTTGTAGTTTTGTGTTGTTAATTGATTTCTAATAATCAATACATACATACGTTTGCATAAAGCAGCACGTTTGTCCACTCCCATGTTGATAAGAGTTTTAAATACTTGCCAATTTCTCTTCAAGGTACATTTTGAATGGATAGGAAATGTGTGGTTAAATATGTGAATCGATTGGCAGCCCTAATTTATTTCTTTGTAAACATTTGTTTGTACGTTGAGGTAAATCCCATCAGCTGTGAGACAATAATCCTGTTTTAAGGGAAAACCATTTTGATTACTGACTGCTCCTTGGCTGAATGGCAACGAATGGCAGAGAGAAAACTCTTAATTCCCTCTGGCTCTTTTTAGAGTTGTTGTGAAATGTAATTCTCCAGCTGAGCAGAGGGACTGATGCTGAGTCTGTTTGATAATACTCATGTCCTACATTTGCTCCTGAATAATAGAGTTTTTTGCTCGACGGGAGAAACGTGTTACAGAATAGATCGAGCGTTCATGTTTCAGCCTTCCATTTTCTCAGCTTTGCAAACACTGAGCTTTAAGAGATCAGCCCAGCAGCAGGTAGTAAATCTCAGAGCTGAATATTGCTCTGCTATGGTATAATAACATCAAAGCCCGGCTAAGCCAGGAGGAACACTTACTCAGGATGAGATGCCTTGCTATCAGCGGGGCAGGGCTGTCATTTCATCCTGTGTGTGGGGAGTGATAGACCAGCAATCTGTGATGGTGTGTCGCTGCGATGGCTGTCATTTTGAGAGGGAGCTATTATTCTACTGCTGCTCTCTGAAATGATGCCCTGTCCTCGGGAAAATCAAGGTTCCTTGGATGCTCTATCCCGGGGCTGTCATGTGACGGTCCGCCTTGTGAGGAGGTGCTGCTTGTTGTCGCCGGCTCACTTCGCCTCCCCATAAGACACAACAAGACGTCAGAGCTCTGAGCAGCACCGGCTGGTTGAATAATTCATCTCCCCTCCTCCTCCTCCTCCTCCTCCTCCTCCTCCACACCAGCGATGGAGCGACTGTGACTTGTGTCAACTCAAATCCTTCTCATAATAATGTGTGTAGCCCTCAGGCAGGAACACAGGGATACACAGCCTCAAAAAAATCTGCTCTTTCTGTCTGAATAGCAATATGTCTTGTGCAGCGTTATTGTATCTGTTGCAGCAGGTCTCGGACACAGAGCCTCCTCATCTTCCTCCGTCCTCCTGTCGTTTCTTTCGCTCCACTGGGCCTGGCTGCTGCAGAGGGTGATGCTCGGTGGCAGAGAGGAGCCTACATGCTATTAGTGCATTCAGCTGGAAGGTAGCTGTGTGTTCCTTCAGCGGGTAGCTCTGCGGCTGCCCTGTTTATCTTAAAATGAGCTGTGTTGACACAGAAAGTAAATCTGCTGTCTGTATTAGATATACAAGAGACATGACGCTTGATATTTCTCCCAGACATACAGAATTAATCACTGCTTTTCTCTCCAGATCTGGGCCAAAAAATACAGTCACTTTAGGAAACAAGCAGTCTGAGTTTATGTAAAAACTCAATAAACTGAGCACAGCTGTAGGAATTTGATGCATGCAAATAAAGGTAATTAAGCTCATCTAAAATGCTAATAAGCCCGTCTCAAATATGCACACATGCATTTTATTTAAAACAAGGTTGGTCCCTGCATTTCAAGCATCTGAATATGTATATCAACCAAACAACCTTCCTTTTCCAAGGAAAGGTTAAAGCGAGGTTTTTCTATAAAACCCAGTAATGATGACTACACCTGGGAGGATACACTCTTAACGAGGACCTATTATGCTTATTTTCAGGTGCATACTTGCATTTTGGGTTTCTACTAGAACTTGTTAACATGCTTTAATGGTCAAAAAACACTTTTCTCACATCGGCTGTGCTGCAGCACCTCTTTTCACCCTTGAACCAAACTCTTTGGACTCCTCTCCAGCTCCGCTCTAACTTGCTTTGTTTGAAGACGTGCCAAACTAGCCGTTATGCAAATGTGTTACTTGGTGACATCATCATGTTACAGAAAAACAGACGTGACTTCAAGCGAGGTGTTTCAGGCAGTTCAGCAGCAGTGTTTCTGTGGGGGAGACTAACTCCCTTTGGCCTGGATTTTGTAATGTTGCAGACCTTTTACATGCACAAAAAACTATATAACACACTCAAGGGTAAGCATAATAGGTCCCCTTTAAGATTCAAGATTCCTTTATTATTACATTTCATTATAGAGAGCTCCAGGGATGATGGGTTTTAGTAGGCCAGCCAGAAGTTAGCATCGCCCCGGTTCCCTCGACAAAAAGCCGAGTTTTAGATTATTGCAGAAAATAAGCTCTGTGGTCACCAAATGTTTATGAAACTAACACATTTTGTTCAGCAAGATAATCTTCAGAAACAAACACCACTGTTATGATTTTTGAAGTGTGAATGCAATCACCAGAAGTAATAAGTTAACATCAGGCTATAAACAAACTACACCACAGTCACATGAGCTGCAGTAGACACAACGAGGCCGTAAAGGAGGACGAGTCGGCATGATGACGCGCCATCCTTCTTCATCCTTCATCCTTCTTTAAGACGCATAAAGGCTTCAAAATTCACAAGTGAGATAATTAATGACGTATTAAAATCTCTTCAGCTTGTGTGACCACAGACCTTATTTCAGGCATCTAGCTAAAAACCCATTGACTTCCAGATGAGGGAACCTGAAGTGCTAAAATGCTAACTCATTCCTGCAGCACTCTATACATGGATAAGAGAAAACTTTTTTTTTGTTTTTGCTCCTCGAAAGTGAAGCACAATAGCAATAAAAACAAACAATGCATTAAAAATGGTAACAATACAATAAAATACAACATAATATACTATAAAGAATGTGGTGGTATATGGTATATGATACTGTACTTGCATTACAACATTATATTTTAGGGTGAGGACTTGGTTTAGGATTAGGATAAGGTTAGGTTTAGGTTGAGATTGTGTGAGAGTCACAGACAGACAGAAAGCAGGTCCTTAGTGTTGTTTGTTCATAAACCTGGCTGCCTGATGATAGAAGTGGTCCCGGAGCCTGCTGGTCCAGGCCTTGGGGGTCCGTCTGTCAGTGATTGGGGTGGTTGGGGTCTCTGATAAACCTCCAAGTCATGTTGTTGTCTGATTTTAAGGACTTTCTTTGTAAAGTCAGAGTCAAGTTCCCACAAAGCAGCTGTGAAAACCAACCTGCTGCTTCATGAAGAACCAGATGATGCTACATGCTACATGCTACACGACAGAGACAACCTTCAGGTTTCCATATAAAAGAGTCCTCAGTCTGTCCAGTGTCTCCGAGCTGTAATCACCTCCCTCCTCAACCAAACATGACTCGCGGCTTTGTCCAAGTTTCTCCCACAAGTCTGCGCAGTAACAGGTGTGTATCAGTGTGTGTGGTCGGTAAGTTCAGTCGGATGTCGGGCCTTTTGGCAGCGATCTGGCAGGACATTTTTCACAGTCTGGGGATCTCTTTTGGCAACATTTTTGTAATAATCTATAAAGTAATACTTTAAATATTTTTATAGTTTGGTATTGCAACTTTTTTATAAGACTGATCTGAGCCATTCTGCATGATAAGATGATTATTTCTGATAGTTTTTAGTTAATCCTAGTACATTTTTTGGCATTTATGTGTTCGTCTTCCTTGTCAAAACCTGGTGACTACACTTCCCATAGTGCTACTTGATCGTAGACAGTTGAGTCGTTAGTGTCAGGTGTGTTATGCAGGTGGTGGGTAATGTAGCCTTGAGCTGCTGGCCTCAAGCAGAGATGAGGAGAGGTCTACAGAGGTCTGGTAAGATCAATTCTATCTAGCTCCAGCAGATTTCACTTTCAAACTTGTAGTCCTCAGACCTAAAGGGGGGCAGCTGTAGCTCGGTGATTAGAGCAGGTCGTCCTTTAACCACAAGGCTAGTGGTGCGATCCCCGGTTTCTAATGTCTGCATGTCAGCGTCCAAGACGCTGGACCCCAAGTTGGTCCCTGGGTGCTTTACAGCAGCTCACTGCTCCTAAATAGTCGGGATGGGTTAAATGCAGAATGTACCTGGATGTATATGACAATTAAAGTTCATTTCCTTTCCAACCGATGCTGACTTGACATCAGCTGAGGACATTTATCAGATTTCACACAGCTTCCTCTGGAGCCACAGAAAGGCTTTACACAACTTCCTTCACCAGCCCGTTGCCACGAATAGGTGTATGAATGCAAAGATAATGTTCAAGTCATTTAGTGTGCAGTAATAATGCCTTTCTTGTGTCATTTGTACACCATGTAGTCTGTACTGTCTGCCATATAAACAAATCTGGGTAAATATGCTACGCTCAGAGCTAGTGATGATAAATACAATCTGGAAAATGAGTTTTAGCACTTCAGGTTTCCTCGTCTGGAAGTCAGTGGGTTTTTAGTTAGATGGCTGCAATAAGTGTTGAACACAAGCTGGAGAGATTTTAATGTTTTGTTTTGTGACATAAAATACTTCAATAAATACCCCACTCGTCCGTCTTTACAGCCTTGTCATGTATACTCGCGCTCATGTGATCGTGATGTGGTTCATTTGTAGCTTTATACTTCTGCTGACTGCATTTACACTTCAGTAATCATAAAAGTGATTTTGAGTTTGGTTTTCATTTGTACAGATTATCTTGCTGCAATAATCCAAAACCCAAAGGAACAATCCCACTGGCGAAGTTAACTGCCTTGATGGCATACAAAACTACGTCATCCCTGCAGCGCTCTGTTCCTCTTTAAATAAAAGATGTGAACGCTGAGCTCTCGTTTACATCTTTGTTGGACGCCAATAAAAAGATTTTTGAAATAGAAGACGGGGAGGATACAACTTGCTCTAAATACCACAGCATAATATTTCATGTCCAAGAGTCAACTGCCATTTTGATCCACCTTAATGTTGAATCCCTGCTGTAATAACTTCCCCAGTGTGTGTGTGTGTGTGTGTGTGTGTGTGTGTGTGTGTGTGTGTGTGTGTGTTTCAGCTTATCTGGATGTATGTGTTTACGTTGCTGTGTTTGCTGTTGTGCAGGCTTCAGGCCTGGGCTGCAGCTCCCATGCATCTAATGATATCCTGCTTTCACATTCCTGTCATAGCCGATCTGGATTCCCCCTTGTCTGCACCAGCGGATCAACCCAGTGCGTCCAGCGGCCCGACCCGAGCATTCCTCACCCACTCCTAACACACACACACACACACACCCAGGAGGCCTTGGCTTTGCCGACGCCTACCGCAAACCTCACACACACACACTGCCTCTCGTTCTCCCACACTGCTTCTCCCTTCTGCCTCTATTGTCTCGAGTTAGATTTCAAGGGAGCAGCCTGTAGTCGGAGTCATAGGAACTCTTTGTTCAATAAAGCGTGCCAGGTTGGGTTGCTCGCTGGCAGAGGACAGACAATGCAAGGCTCACACGCCAGACTTCCAGGCTCCTCTTTAATGTGTTGTCATAAAACATGCAGCTGGCAGAGTCTTAGCGTTCAGCGGTGCAGCACACTGAGCTCTGGGTACTGCCCTTCCAACTGTCCACACAGGCCTTCATGTTTCTTTCGTCAGCGTCTGTACACCGTCAGAGTCACACAGACCTGACATTTCAGATTCCTCACAGCACAACATTTCAATTCACCGTCCACCCAGTGAAAAGTCTGAAAAAAAAATAAAATAAGGAGGCTGCTGGGGCTACAGTCTGCAAAAATGTCCTCTACTGTCATCTCGAAATATTGGGTCAGTGGAGGGATATTGTTCTTTTGGCAGTGCACTACTTCACATTTATTTTTCAGATGAAAATAAGACTTCAGGCTCTCTCTTCTGCTTAAAGAGAAAGGAAATTTCGAATGGACTGAAGACAGTCTGCATGCAGCCATGTGGCTTGTTGTCATGACGGTTTCACAACCTTTTTAAATTAAAAAACAGATTTGTTTTACTCTTGTAAGTACCAACAAATTCTGTTAGTCCTTAAACCAGAAAGTATATAATAAATACCAAACTAAGATGCTGGCTTAATGGTACACTTATGATAGATATGTCTGTTTGACATTATGATCTTCTTAACAAAAAACAGCAGCATGTACAGTTTGCTCATACAGGCATTTTATTCTTTTCTCCACCAGATTTGCATCAAGCAAGCTGAACTTTCTACACGTCTTTCTGCATTTTAGATATTAAACAGAGATATAAGATATATTAAAGAGGACCTATTATGCATATTTTCAGGTGTATTCTTGTATTTCGAGTCTCTTTTAAGCCGCGAACTAGATTCTTTGGACTCTTTGTCAGCTGATCCACTGCTGTGATTGGTCAATCAAACCAAACTGTCTCTGCTCCAGCTCCGCTCTAACTAGCTTTGTTTGAGGACATGTCAAACTAGCCGCTAGGCAGGTATCATGCAAATGTGTTAGTTGGTAACATCACCACATTACAGAAGAAAAGGCGGGACTTCAAGCGAGGTGTTTCAGGTTGTTCAGGAGCTGTGTTTCTGTCAGGGAGAGTAACTCCCTTTGACATGCACTTCAACATGCACAAAAAACTATATAACGCACTAAAGGAAAGGGAAAAAGCAGAAAAGCCGAACAGGTCCTCTTTAATTCAATAAAACAACTTTATCTCTAAAGTCACAGACAACAGGCTGAGAAACATCCATCCATTATCTGTAAATGTTTGTCCTGTTCAGGGTCGTGGGGGGATGGCGTCGGTCCCAGCTGACATTGGGTGAAGGCTGCGTGCACCCTGGAGAGGTCACCAGACTACCACAGGTCTGACACAAAGAGACAGACATTCATTCTCAAACTTTAAAAATGAAATAGATATCAGCCAAACAGTATTAAAATGGTGTATACAGAAACAAGATGTTTGAGACAGGGAGCTCACCATATTGTCAGATATGGGTCACACACAATGCTTTATTGACTTTATTTAACTTTTTGCCATCAGAGCAGATACAGCCCAGAAAACTGAAGTCAGTTAAGCCTGATAGAAAGCTTTTTAAGAGCAACATCACATTTATGGACCTCAGCCTGCCTGCTAATTCAGGCACAAACTGGAGGTGCACTGCTACATCCACATGTAACATCCACTACTTTTTGTAACACATATCCAACGCTCACTTTGCTTTAAGGTGGATTATGTAAGGCGGTTATTTAACCCACTAAAGCCTTCGCTCCTCTACTCTGCACGTCTGTAAGCACTTGTTGCAGCATGCTACACATTAAATCTAGGCAGGGCTTGATTTTACTTCTCCCTGGAAAAGTAATAAGTATAAACTACACAAAAAATCAGCATGCACATTAAAAATGTTTTTCTGAAGGTTTTTTTAGTGTGCCCTTTATGAACATTATTGTCCCACAATGCATTAAACACAGGAAATGCTGCTCTCAGCTGGAGAAAAGTCAAGCAAACTGTGGATGGTGCTCCAGGAATATCTCAGAAGGAGAGCAAAAACATAACAGCTAAACCCTCGGAAAGACATTTGATGTCTTTTTGTGAAGTTAGCAGAGGTATTTCGATGAAGCTTTGGTGCACATAATGTTTCCTTTTAGTAGAAAGGAGTAGAAGGCTGTTAAACTCCACAAAGTACAGCCCATACTACATCAGTTAGTATATACAAGTGTGTACAATTAGTTATGGAAGTGCAGCAAATGTCAGGGCTGTTTGTGCAGATTTGTGTCTCTGCTGGTGTCTCCTCATTTAGCCACAGTACCTGTATTAGCCCACCTGTATTTCTAAGTGGGAATTAATTTAGTTTTTGTTTGGTGCTGAAATCTTGACCGTGTAATGGATGAAATAATTATAATAATTATAATTATAATTATAATTATATTATTAATTATATTTGAATATTATGATTGTTATGGGCTAACTTGGTTTGACGGTTACCTGTTGGCTCACTGCAGCTCAAGTGTTGAGTAATAAGATATTCCTTTATTAACAGAGGGTGTAACAGAGGTGTTTAAAGATGTAAACATGACTGTTATCAAACAGAAGATCGTCACATTCACTATTTCACTCAAAGCAACAGGTTTATGCTACTACTTACTTTATTCTTATTCTTTACATCATAATTGTAACGTGAACATCTGAGCTCCCACTGCGCTCGCTGCCAAACTTGGATTATTTGGGGGATCAAATGCCAGCATCATTAACTGACTGACCTGCTACAGCACAGCAGCTTCACACAGTCTCCCATCACATAGATGATAACCCCGGTCTGACCCTGGCCTGTCACACTTGCTGTGGTGGCTTTTTATAAAGCCTGCCTGTCTCAGGGTAGCAACAGCACCAAAGCTAAATAAATCACAGCCAGTAAATGGCTCCTGCTCCTCAGCAATTTCCTCAGCTATCATCAGTCTGTGGGGCGAGGACTGATAGCGTGCTGTCAGTCGCCCGCTACCTCAGAGTAGCCCACTAGTGGCCCTCTGCAGTGTGGCGGCAGGTTGGCTTTTCCTCCTGTTGTTCTGAGAACTCGGACAGCCAAGGAAAAAGGTGGTCAGATGGCCAACAAGTGGCTCAGAGGTGCAGCTGGGGGTTGCCATGCTGTGGCTCGGGGGCCAGAGGAGACAGGAAGCACCCTGACCTTGTGTTTGTGTAATGGCCCTCCTTGTGATAGATGGCGTTGTCAGAGCATACACCTGCTGCGCTATGGGGCTGTCCACTTGCCCTGACGCAGATGGATTGGCCTTTGTTTTTCCCCCCTCACCTCCACTGTGTAATTAATCTCCAGTGTGAGTCCATGGAGGAGAGTGCTCTGCGACAGTGGGCTGCAGGCCGATAAACTCACCGGCGGGCGCGTAGAGGCGGCTTTCAAGGCCCTGAGGACAAGCAGCACCACCTAGGAGATGGCAAAAGAAGATGTTTAAATGCATGCTGCTCCGGGGCCTCCTCCCTCACCTCGATTATCAAGAGAAGAGGCGACGAGCACAATATTTGTCCCCACGCCAGAGTTCGATTTATCTTGGGTGAAAGTAGCATCTCTGGGAAGATTCAGCCCTAATAGACCTGCTCCTCCACCGTCACATTTTTTACACTGAGGCTGGTTTTACACCACTGCTCCATTTCACCAGATAACAAGGCAGTGGGCTAAAATGGCTTAAAGCAAATGAACATAGTGTATCTGCGCTGCTATTTTTTATATTCTCTTTGAGTTTATCAGTATGAAGACTGCAAATTGGCCTCATTACTGTGATAAGGATTGGTTCAACAAGGGCTACACAAGTATTTTATAAAAAAAAACATAATCTCTAATCCAAATAATACATTTTGTCTCTACATTAAAGGAACAGTGTATAACATTTCAGGAGATCTATTAGAAACGTATTATAATAACTGTGTTTTCTTTAGCTTATAATCACCTGAAACTAAGAATCATGTTTTGTTCATATTTTTAGCTTTACTTTTCTATTATGTATGTACTATTTTATTTTATTTGTATTAATACTGTTTTAAATCTATGCTTCTTGTTTATTGCACTATCCACTTTGCTGCTGTAATATGTGAATTTCTCCACTTTGGGTCTAATAAAGGAATATCTTATCTTATCTTATCTTATCTTATCTACTGCACATAGGGAGCGGGTCCTCTTCACGAAATCCACCATGTTTCTGTGGTCGCCCAGAATGGACAAACCAACTTCTGTAGCTCCGTCCAAAATCACATACTTTGTAGTACATACACACACACAATAGTACAGTGTAAATAGACAGTAGTATGCATCTTTTTCATATGCACTGAGCAGTAATGTACGTTGTCACTTCCTGACTGGAGATGTGTCACCATGGTAACCCATGCCATCCTCATGTGACCAAAACAGTCATGATTGTGAGAATCCGTCTGAATTAATTACGCCATGCAGAATATCATAGTTGCAGTTAAATCAAAGCATTACTGGTGTTACAGAGCTGTACGTCAACGTCTGTTATGGATGTTGTCATCATTACCATATTGCATTGTGGGATATTCATGCTGCTGTAGTGTCCAGCGTTGCATGCTGTAATATTTCACCAGAAATAATATGCAATTTGCTTACTATTGGTTTCATTCTAAGGTTTTGGATGTCGTAACAACGATCTTACATACTGTTTTAGCGTACTAAATGACATGTTAGTGTGGCGCTTCAGACGTAACCAGACTCTAGAGAGAACCTTTCCTTTTTTTTTTTTCCACCTCCCCTCCCGCCCACCCAATGTGTCTCTTTGTAGTTAATGAAACGGTGCTAAGGGTTGCCTTGTGTGGCGGTATCGAGCGCCAACGCCCGTGACAAAGCTAATGACACCGGACTGGGTAAGGACGGCCTCGGAGTGATGGCATTACCATGGTTTTGGACAGCTCACGTTACCACACCCTTGGAAAGGCAGGAGTGAGAGGTACTTGGTTGGTTGCAATCCGCAACCACACCACTAGATGTCACCAAATCCTACACACTTTACCTTTAAAGTTTTATTATAATCATGTTCGAAGGCAAGCTTTAATATCACAGAATACAACAGCACTGTAGGTTATGTAGAGCATGTGGTGCTACACTGAGAGCTTAATATTTGATCTGGCTGCCACACTTTTACTGTCTCTGCCAGTCCTGCTGTATTATAAAACTGCACACAAATGTTTATTGTGAAATGTAGTGACAAGAAATGGTTGATATCTCTGTAAAGATACAAATGAAATGGCCTCTTTCGAGCTTAGTGATCCAGAGGTTTGTAGGCAGTGTTTGTGATTTGAGTATAAAATCCTCCTCCGGGTGCAGTAGTGGGCTGCTAATCAGAGGCTGTGGTTAATCCCTTGGCTGTGGCGCTTTCCACCAGCTGGAAGCAGTGAGCTGAGAGACAAAAATAAAAGAGGCATGCACTGTATTTTTTTTTCTCTGAGGAGGGGACGTCTTCATAAAGCTTTAATGCCGTGCAGAGGGACAGGTCAGTTTAATGAGGTGATGTGAAGCCTGGAAATGAATAGTGTTGTGATATCCTGCAGCACAGCAAATAGAGGCACTGGGAGCCATTGAGCTTCAGAGCCCGAGGCGCAAGACTGCAGAGCAAACAGGCGAGAGTGTTAGTTCACTAAATGATGCAGAATGGATGCTGGGTAATCACCACGCTGCTCATAAATTCCCCTTTTAAAGGCACCTCACGGAATAGCATTTTCTTTAGTCTAGACTGCATCAATATATCTCACCATGTGATCCAAACACATGACAAAAATAGTATTATATTAATCTGATTTAATTTGATGAATAGATGTATTACAAACAGAGCAGATGCACGCTGCTCATCCTGATTATCTGTGTTCATGTTGAACATTTCTCTGGTGCAGCCCCTGGGGTTATGGAGGAACAGTGCATGGTTTAGTGGAGCCCTCCTCCCTCCCTGTAAGCCCTCAACTCCGGTGGCTGGCTGCAGATTTAATGGGCTTAGCAGCTGTTGAGGAAAAGCAGTGAGGGCTTGTGGCATATGCTCTGGTTAGAACAAAGAGCAGCGAGCACAACACACAAGCTCCAACCGCCTGAGACGAACGCAGCGCTGCCACAGGGGCTGCAGTCCACCATTAAACTGTTTTACAGCTTGTGTTCATTCAGTTTATTTGATTGACTTTTTGTTCTGCTCTGGTTTTTGTGCGCTGTTATTTGATAATTTCCCACCAGTTTACAAAATATTTCAAAGAATACTGCTGTTAAGGTGGGTTTTTTTTATATGTTGCATATATATATGCAAGGCAATGTCTGCTTTCTTTTTTACTGTGTGAGGTTTTACAGTAGGTGAGTAAGCTGTTAATTCATGAAATGAGAGCAGAGGATGGTAATTTAAAGGCAGCTTGACAAGGTCGCCCTCTTCAGGGGGAGCTGTAACCACCTCCGGCACGTCTGCCTTCAATGTGCTCCATGGTGCTTGGCTTTGGGTAGAAAGTGGTGCAGAGAGTCCTCTAGTGGAAATAGTGTGAATGGGTGGTTTATCTACTATTATGCAAAACATGCGTACAAACAGTTTTACTCTCAAATTAATGACAATATAAAGTTTGAGTCTCATTTTTATATTTTCGAAAAGGAGGAGAAAAATTTGAATAATTTTAATTTTCTGCCCAGAGCATTTTTATTTGATTTGGCAAAGCGCTCTACTGCTGCCTGTAAACAGGATCTGATTATTAGCAGAAAACTAATTAACTCTGGCAAATATGGGATCCTCAACACGCAGATTGGTTTAGCTGAGCAGAATGAACAGTGGATATCCCTTAAAGGTACAATGTGCAGGACTAGGTGGCATCTAGTGATGTGGTTGCAAGTTGACCAACACGTTACTGCAGTGTGGAGCTGTACACATGCTGCATCTAAAAACGCATGGAAAACGCCAGCTGTGCCGTTTTGGTTTCTTTTCAACGTCCGTGGGAGGTTACGCTCTTGTTGCTCCTGCCATTACTGACCAAAAACCAAAACCTTCAAGCTTAGATGTCGATGATGATGAAGGTGCGGTAATTTAGCAGGAAGGTAAATGCATTTCTGGCAGTAAATCACTCACAGTAGCTTTACACTCTGCGTCAGTATGGCTGATAGGTTGTGACATCCTCGGACATAAAATTTAAAGCAAGTAAAATAGTTTGTGGAAGAAGTGATAAAGCTCTGGGTAACACCAAAATGATTAACTTCTCTTCCATACATTTACCATAGATGTTTTTATTCTTTACGGATAACAGAAAATATATGATTGGTTATTCCTTGTCACATGACACACAGTGTGCACTGCAGTGTTCCAAAGGTTGAACTATTTTTATGTCGGAACGCAGCCGTTGAAGTAAAAAAGTAGGCGCTTGGGAATGCTTACACACCACAATGGCGTCCACTCTTGTTGTGAGTGTGCTTGCCCAGCGTCTACAGCGACGACATTGGATTTGAGCGAACAAAAGACGCGGCATGTGCACGGCCACTTACATGAGTGTGTCGGAGAACTTTAGAAGCCTTTAGGTAACGTAAAAACACAAAAGTTTGGTTTGTCCTTTCTGTGCTACTGTAGAGAAATGGTGGAGCAACATGGCGGACTCTGTGAAGAGGACCTCCTTATGTAGATATGGACTTATTTAAGCTTATGAAAACACAGCGATTCTTAGTTTCAGGTGCTTATACACAAATAAAAACATATTACTGTGTAATGCTTTTCTGCTCATAGATCCCCCGAAATGTAAGGCACCATTCCTTTAAGAAATTATTAATAGCTCTGCTTTATTATAGTAGTATTTCATATTGCAGTATTTCCTGTACATATAACAATGTGACTGATACTTTTTCTACATCTGGCCCACACGGTCTGGTCGCTCCTACAATTACTAGCTGCTGTGGACACACACATGCTGATGTAAGTTTTATTGCAGTTTGCACAGTTGCTCTGTGCATATATGAGCTTCAACAGGCAGCATGTGTAAACAGTGATAATGTTGTGTTTGTGTGTGTGTGTGTGTGTGTGTGTGTGTGTGTGTGTGTGTGTGTGTGTGTGTGTGTGTGTTTCCTAACCGTTAGCAAACACACTGTGGTGCCATGTTCTCCCACTCGCTGCTGACAGAAACAGCTCAGTGACTGTGTGGGAGTCGAGCGTGGCAGGTTTGCTAACTGTCTGTTCTCGTGACAGTACGCTACAATCTCTAAATCAAGGAGGCTTCTCTTTGTGTTAGTGTGTATGAATAAAAGTAGTAAAAGCTGTCTCTTTCATTGCCTGCTTGCCCCCCATTGAAGGATAAAAAAATGTCCTCGAACTAGCTATGCTGCAGGGAGGCAGAAATGTTAAAACAAATGGCTTTCAGTGGAGGCAAATAAGATGCTAAACACTTGACATTGTGTGAGAGAGATATGAGAGGCTGTGAAGGGGAATGAAGGGAAAAGGAGACCAAGCGAGAGGCCACTGGGTGAACAAAGGCTTATCATGTGTAATCTCCACCAGTGTTGCTTGTCAGTCTCATCATGGCCGACCTTGTCTGCAGCTCAGCTATAAGCGTGGCCCTCTGTGGCGGCTTGGCCGAGCGGACCCGTCACACTCTGTTTGTCTGCGAGCCTCTCGCCTCCACACCGAGTAACCAGCAGCACCGCCTCTGTGGGCGCCTCACCTACCTCACTGTGCAACTGCATGAAGAGCAGCTGAAGAGAAGGAGCTTACGTAGAGGAAAAGAGTCTCAAAAGAAGACACCATTTATTGAACATTGTTTGTTTATTTCACTGCAGTGCTGTTTAAGTTTGTGTGTTGATGTGCAGTGTGTAAGCTGAATAAAATGTGAAAAATGGCATCATTTTATAACCCAGAATGGGCTGTTTGAGGGCGTTTATTTACAGGTGCCTGACTCCGCAGAGGAATTCATGTGTTTTAGGAAAGAATTTCAGCAAAGACAACGACTGAAATTATGAAATACTGCTTTATGTGTTAACAAAAATGTTTTGTACAGTGGTGGAAAGTAACTAAGTACTTTTATTCAAGTACTATACTTAAGTATAATTTTGTGGTATGTGTACTTGACTTGAGTATTTCCACTTTAGGCTACTTTATCCTTATTTGATAGATATTAGCTATTAGTTAAAAAACAAACAAACATATGATCAGTTTAGGAGGTTGCATGTTCTCCCCGTGTAAGTGTGGGTTTTCTCCGGGTACTCCGGCTTCCTCCCACAGTCCAAAGACATGCTGTTTAGATTAATTGACGACTCTAAATTGCCCGTAGGTGTGGATGTGAGCGTGACTGGTTGTCTGTCTATATGTTGTCTGTCTCTATGTGCCCTGTGATGGACTGGCGAGTGTCCAGGGTGAACCCTGCCTTCGCCAATGCCAGCTGGGATCGGCTCCAGCCCCCCCGCGACCCCTAACGGGATAAGCGGTTGACGATGGATGGATGGATGATCAGTTTATAAAATACAGTTTGTTAAAAATTAAACCAGTGGCTGCTCTAGATTGGCCCCCAATTTTTAAAAATAATTCAATTTAAATAGATTTAAATTCTCAGACATTATTTTTGCAAAACAACTATTTGTGCATCTGATGCTTTAAGTACATTTTGATTATAACACTTCTGTTCTTTTACTTGAGTAAGTTTTTAATTGAATGCCTTTTACTTGTTATGGAGTACTCATGGTATTGGTACTTTTATTCAAGTAAATGATCTCAATACTTCCTCCAATGCTGGTTTTGTGCGATGTCCATGGTTTCATTTTGACTAAATGGGAAACCCCTGTTGAGATGACAATGTGAGCATTAATGTTTACAAAGTAAGTGGTTTAAATCAGAAATCTCTGGAAAAAACAGAAATATGCAGCTCAAGATCAAGAGCTGTTGTTCATTATGACATTTTATTTGTTAATCCCTTGTAAAGCACTTTGAAGTGCATTTGATTTGTTCAGGAGGTGCTATATAAATAAAGATCGATTGATTGTGATGGGCCAGCAGAGGGTGCCAGAGCAAAATCCTATTTAATCAGATGTGTTTGATTCAATAGTTTGAGTGCCATGAAGAGGACAAAAAGCAGAAAGCTGTTAGTTTTTCATTAGTGGACTATCAACAGAAAATACAGGATTTTAGAGGGGCACCTCTGAGCAGCTCTGTAGGGAAATCCACCAGGCTTTCAGCTAATTTATTAATTCTCTAGCGTATAAAGTTTTGAGTCTTGCTAATGTGGTTTTGCCAACCTCCTGGTGTGACTATACTGACTCAGACATTAAAAGAGTTGTGCACTGAGTAATAAACATTTATGTAAGAGTTGTATGCAAACACTGCCTCTGTGGAAAACTAAAGTTTACATTTACCTTTTGATGCTTTTATACAGTTATATCGCATCTGAGATGCATTCCAGCAGTTATTCTGTGCTTTAATTTAATGACTTCTTCAGACATTTCAACTCCTCCAGTAAATAGACAGAAACTGCATCCAGCTATTATACTTCTCCACCATAGTATCATGTGTAAAATCAATAGTAGTCTATGTGTATTTAGGGCTACAGCTATAGTGCCATTTGGTCTCCTAAAATAAAAGGGAAAGTTTTAGCTGTAATGTAATATTTTCCTTCTTATACATCAGTCTACTGCTTTTATATACAAAATGTGTACCATAATACCACAAGACCATAAAGTGATTTGTTTTATTTTGAAAAGTTCACCATTTCAAAACCAACATGGCTCAGTTCAACATACACAAAACTCCTCATCTCTTCTCTGACATCAGCTGCCTGGTTGGCAGCACTGGTAGCAGATCATCTGATATTAAAATCATGTCAGAGAAGAGAAGAGAAGAGTTTGAAGAGTTGTTTTGAAATTAAATGTTGACATTTTTGCGTTGGTCAGCATAGTTCTCCTATATGCTTGGCACATGGGAGAAGTTGCAACCTCACAGCTAGCTGCCACTAAATCCTACACACTGCTCATTTAAAGAGGAACTATTGTACTGTTGTGCTTTTTCCTTTTCCTTTCTTGTGTTACATATAAACTCTAGAAAAAAAAAATGGAAATTAGTGTTTGGTGGATTAGTTCTCTGTTGTTACAGCGCGAATTGACATCGTACATCGTTGGAGAGCCTGTTTATTTACCTTCACAGTGATGTCCAACTTGTACGGAGCATACATTTGTGGGATGAGCAGCACAGCTGATTATGTGGGTAGCGCCCAAGTAAAATTTGCCACAAGTCTTTACCAATGCTAAACATTGTATTCTCCTGTTGGTAGTGACTCTTGTTGCCCAGATGCCTGACTGGCAGCACTGCTTGGTAGCAGATCATCTGATGTCAAAATCATGTCAGAGAGGAGATGAGTTTTGTTTTGAAACTAAATGGTGAACTGAGCCATGTTGGTTTCAAAAAAGCTGACTTTTCAGAATGAACCAGATCACTTTGTGATCCTGTGGTCTGGTCTTGTGGTGCCTGGTTGGCTGCAGCACCTGGAGCTCAGAACAAGAGTCAATACCGACAGCACTGTTTAGCACTGAAAGAGAGTTTTATGGGCGCTACCCACATAATCAGCTGTGCTGCTCATCCCACAAATACATGATCCTTACAAGTTGGACATCATTGTGAAGGTAAATAAACAGGCTTTCCAACCATGTAAAATACAGTGACAATTAGCATTGTAACACAAATTTCCAAGCATTTTTATTATTGGAAAACACCCTTCGGGACACTGTAGTTGTAGCGTGTGTCAGGTCATGGAGACAGTTGAACATCACTTTGTGCACAAGCTGAATAGTTGGAGTATGCCAGCAGGTCTGCAGAGGTACCAGTGGAGAATAAGGTGGAGGATGTGTTTAGATGTGGGGACACGGTGGCGCGGAGAAAGGTGATTTTTAGGTTCCTGATCAACACTGGATTAACTCAGACACTGTAGCATTGTAGGAGTAGTGCACGGGTAAAACCTGAAGGGGGCAGAAATGTGACACAAAGGAAGCAAGCTGCTGTAAAACCCCGAAGAAGAAGAAGAGGAAGAAGACGACGACGAAGAAGAAGCTCGCAGCCCAATCACAACAGGTGCTGACAGTTCACAATGGCCGTTCATCAACAAACGGTAAGTAACCGTGCTAATAAAGAGCATTTAACAGATAAGTATTAGCATCACAAATAACTGTCCCCACGTGAAGAAGTAAAGTAACGTTAACTTAAAACGACAGTTTAGCTCTGTCGCTGTAAGATACCAGCAAGCCACCTATTTATTCGCTGCAGTTGGCTAACTTTACTGAATTTGTCTTTTGCTCGTAAACGCGCTAACACCGCGCAGGTGTTGAAGCGACTTGTACAAAAGCCTCAGTGAAGTTCAATCTCAAAACTTGTACAACATGTCGGAAAACGTGGTTACGGTTCGTAGCTTTACGTAGCTGACCGCACTAGACCAGGTGTTAGTCTAGCTAGCTAACGGTAGCTAAGCTAACTGCTAACCCCTACCGGCGCCCGTGTAACGTATAAAGAAAGAAAGAAAATAAAAGAAAGATATTCCTTTATTAGTCCCACAGTGGAAATTCAGTTTTACACTCTGTTGTTCACACAGTACATATACATGTCAATGGAGAGATGTCAGAGTGAGGGGGCTGCTCCTGACAAGCGCCCAGAGCAGTTGGGGGTTTAGTGCCTTGCTCAGGGGCACCTCGGCAGTGCCCAAGAGGTAAACTGGCACCTCTCCAGTCTTGGTCCATGGGGGACTTGAACCGGTGATCTCCGTGTCCTAACCCACGTCCTTACTGAGCTACTGCCGCCCCCCAAAATATTGCGCCCAACGTGGGGCTCGAACCCACGACCCTGAGATTAAGAGTCTCATGCTCTACCGACTGAGCTAGCCGGGCTAGCTGAAGTATCAAGTCCCGGCTAACGGTAGCTGATTTCTGCTTGCCTGTCAGTAGTCGTATGATAGTATATTGTGTACAGCCCGTTTGTTTATATTGAGGATATTACTCAAAAGACCGAGATTTTGCAGTGCAAGTGAAATGTTTGTATCTGCAAGCATTAATACTTACAAACGGTCTTAAGAAACCTCATGTACAAATGTATATGCCAGCTAAATGACTCAGAATGAAATCATCTTGGGCTTGTCTAACAGGTTTAGCACTATACGGTAGCAATCACAGCAGTGGAGGCGTTGCTATAGCTCTTGATATGTAAAACAGGTTCAGGTTCAAACCATGTCATGCTAACAGGCCAGGAAGGAGGTTAAATAACGCTCCAAAGTTGTGCTAAATTTCGGCGAGGAAAAACTGGTATGGGCATTTTCAAAGGGTCCCTTGACCTCTGACTTCAGGATATGTGAATGAAAATGGGTCCTAAGGGTACCCACGAGGCTCCCCTTAACAGACATTTCCACTTTACAGTAATCACATGTAGATTGTGGCAGAAACTATGCAGTTTTTTCATGCAGTATGAATGTGTTTTTTCATCTATTCAAAAAATGGTTTATCTGAATATTTCTCCATTCTGGATCCCTAAAGAGTCTTGGAATTACATAAGTTGGGTATCACTGTAAAGCTGAGACTCTTGTGGCTCCAGAGTCCAACTGTATTCGGATGTGATGACGTTGGTCCCCGCAGTAGCCCTTTTTGAAACTTGACCTCACTGTATAAAATGACATATGGTGACCTCTAGGATAATCACAGCTTCATGAAACGTTACAGCCACAAACTAGAGACCTAGAGCAGGAGAGGATGGATGGCTTTCCCAGATCACCTGATAATACGTTTTTTTTTTTTTTTTTTTTTTTTGAGCATTTGGGGATGACCATCGTATATTTCTATCGTAATGTTCTTAGCCCGTATACTTTTTTAAAAATTAATTTTATGTAATTTTAATAATTAATTAATTAGTTCATGTTTATTTTTGATTTCTGACTAGAACAACTTGACACACAGTGCTGAACAGCATCTAAAATTAATCTTCAGGTTTCCAGCTTTCAGATGATGAACACCACTTCTATGTGACATACTGTTGACCTGCTATCTCCCCCTTAAAAAGACAAAACAGGTCTATTGTGGGTTTCGGAGGGTTAATATGTGTATATATGTATATTTATATTCTTAAAGTCTTTTAATCATGAGTTTTTATTGTGCTTCTTGTATTTTAATGTTTTCTAGTTTCTAAAGTAAACAAAACAAGCTCAACCCTTTTCACTGAAGACATTTTGACTTGTTGAAGTAGAAAAAGCATAATGAAATTAATGATGGCTGAATTGCATGTAGCTGCTTTGACTTGAGGATACAGGTGTTGGCATGCTGATTTACTGTCAATCTCACTGGGACACTTAATGCCAAGCCGTTATGAGTTACACCTGTACTTTTCCCTTTATGACAAGTCAGAATGTCTGCTGAGAAAGAGGCTTATTCACTAACAAAGAGCATGTCAATAATGGTGCAGGTTTGGCATAGTTTATTACAAACTGAAGATGGAGGGGAGCTATGAGGTGGAAAGGATGGGGGATGAAGGGTCGAGGGATGAGGGATTAAGGGTTAAGGGATGAGGGGATAAAAGGTCAAGGAATGAGGGTTTGTGGGATGAAGGGATGAGGAAGTGAGGGGCTGTGGGTGGGGGATGAGGGCAAGAGGGGTTGTAGGAGGATGGATGAATGGAGGAGAGAAATGATGCACTGGTGTCGGCTACAGGTGAAGAGAACCGGGATTAGGAGATGAAAGGTCAAGGGATGAGGGTTTGAAGGATGAAGGGATGAGGAAGTGAGGGGCTAGGGCTCAAGGGTTGTGGGTGGGAGGATGAGGGGAAGAGTGGTCATTGTAGGAGGATGGATGGAGGAGAAACAGGTGAAGGGAACTGGGGGAGTTAAGACTGGGGAAGCAGTTTCTTTGTGAGCTCTGATTTTTATTTTTTGCTGGTTCAGATATCAGTGACAATTTTATGTTTATACACATTCAGTGTGATTTTTATCTGTAGCTGCTTTTAAAAAAAGTTTACACTTGAATCGTAGTTCCTGTTAATTTTGAAGATTTTCCTCGAAGTTGCTGGTGTACGAGTTATTTAATAATAAAGAACAATTCAATACATTTATCTATTTATTTATTAATTAATAATTATTTAAAGTTAAGATAAGATAAGATAAGATATTCCTTTATTGGTCCCACAGTGGGGAAATTCATAGCCAAACAATGTTCAAGTCATGCCTGATGTTGTTTTACACATGGAAAAATGATCCCACTCACTTCCACACAGTGAGACAGACAGCTTATTAATTTAACACTGGTACCGGATCGGTACTCGGTATCGGCTGATTCCCAAATCCCAGATATCGTATCGGGACTCAAAAAGTCAGGTCGGTGCAACCCTAACATTAACTATTTATCACTGTTTAACCAGTGTGTCAGTTTGACATATGGATCGCCCAAATAAAGTCTTCTTATAGGATTTCAGCATTTATATTATTTATTTTATGCTATTACTATATAGATTTCTATATTTCAGTGTACTGTGCATGTTTGAGCTTGAACAATAACAGTCTGAGTATACTGCATCATTAACACTTAAAAATAGTCCCCCAGTCAGATCCGTAAAAACTATTGCATATTCTGTTAGTCAGTGGTTGTCAACCTCTTTTTTTTTCTGTCCAGGACTCCTAAATGAATACACATTAGTTCACAGACCTCCTTTTGAGATTTTGCTTCAGGGCCCTCCATCTGAAACATATTTGTCAACTACAGCTGAGTAGATAACCATGGAGGAACCCTATGATCAGAATAGTCACTCTAATGACTCACATTGGGCTCACTTCTATAATGAATTAAATGATTAAAATAAGCTGTTCTCCATTTTGCTGGCGACCCCCTGGAACTCCCTCAAGGAATCCTGGGGGGTCTCCGGACCTCTGGTTTAGAACCACTGCTGTGACAGGTTGGAGATGAGATGACTGTGTCTCTCCACAAGATGGAGCTCTGACCAAATATTATTATTTTGTGTGTGTTGGTGTTTGTTCCTCTTCAGTGTAGACGAGAACCAGGGAACACTCATACCAGGATTACTGTATACAGTAGGTGGTGCTAGTGATTTATCAGAGCAAAGACCTTGTAAACTGCATAATTGCAGGTTTCAGAAATGAATAAGCAAAACAACCTTAAATACTTTAAATGTGTCTGTTCATTAACTATTATTACATGTTTTAAATGCATAAATTAACTTCATCACCTCCATAGCTGGTGTACTTCATGGCTTATAGCCGGATGTGTCAGAAAGTTGGGTTATTATTGGACAAAATTCAAGTGTTTTTAAATGTACTGAATGCTGACTACCAGTTAGTTTCAGCTCTCCCACCCACATGATTCGGCCTAAACATTCACCTCTACCGATCCATCACTCCATCTTGGCCCTTTTTACTGAATGAAAGGAGTATTTAAATTCAATCTTCTCAAATGAGAAAAGTGAAGAAATTATTTTCACAGAATAATGTGTTTATGTAACCAAAGAAGTAGCATATATTTGTCTCAAACAGATTGTAACAGGCTTCCATCGGCTCTCAGAGGTGAATTTCGATGTGGCCACCTCACAGTCGTATGGCTCATTGCCGAGTCAGAAAATCACCACTATGCCCAAGAGAGGATTATAGTAATTTCCACAAAGATTGGACTGTAGGAGGAGAGTGGGGAGGAATCTCTGTATATGTGTGTTTGCATGTTTATGTGTGATGTGTGTATGGGGGAAGGGGGTCATCATCATTGACATTCATTATAATGAAGTCTTCGCCCTTTCACCTCTCCCGCAGTTGCGAATAAGCATCACACCCGATCTGTGCTGGTTCCAGTGGGAGGAAAGAGCAAGCACACATCACACGTGACCTGAAACCCTCAACTGAAATCCGTCAGAATCTACATGGCTCCCATAAGGTACTGTAATTATCAGTGTTAACACATTAGATATGAGATATCAGCCTGATTATCCATATTAATAAGGCCATTACTGAGCGTCTTCGGCCTTCATTTGACGTCTTACAGCGTGTGCCATTGACGGTTTTACAAGAAACTAACTGGATAATTTATGCTTATTATCAGTTAGCATATTTGGTTGTATGAAGCAAGCTTGCAATCCAGGTGAGGCTGCTTTGTTCTGATACCATCGTTGTTTCCTGCCTGATACTTGAACTTGCGGTATTGGCCAATATCGAGTACCAATACCAATTATACAACAGCTGTTTACTATTGACCATTTAATGGCTGTGGTATGATTCCTGTCTTTTTTGTATGGCCTGGCTCAGGTTAAACCGTTTGTAAACCATGAACAAATATGTATTTTCCACTTTTGAAAATTGCCAAATGGCTCTGACTGCCGTTGCAGTCTCCACACGTATTGTCGTTGTTTGCTATCATCAGGTCATAAACTACCTGCAGTCAGTTCTTCTTCGCTGCTCTAAAACAGTAGTTTCAGCCAAGCCTTTGATGACAGGCTTATAGATTACCTCCGTATTTATCATTTGCTTCATTAAAGTAGGACTTTAAAGCTCAATTTTAATCAATTTATAGAAATGTGTTTTTGTTCCAAGGCAATTGCTTCCTCCTCTTTTTCTGTAGATATTTTTTTTATTATCTTTTTTTAAAAAAATATTTTATTTTTGTTATTTTATGTTGTTTGTGCTACTAATATTACTCCTAGAATTAACTCATTTCAAAAAAAATGTTAATCCCAAACTGCTTTTCCAGTCATTAATAAAGATTAAAGTATACATATTAAGTTCAACTGTTTATATATTGATAACTTTTATGTAAAAAAAAAAAATACATCCTCAGAGCATTTAGAAAAATGTCAGATAAGTGTGGCTTTCCTGAAGAAAATTATGATTGTGAATGAATAATTTTAAAAATTTTGGTGGGTCCAAAATAATAATTTTTTTTTTCTCAGTGAAAGATATTCCCACCTGTAACAAGGCTTGTGAGCCAATAGTAAAATGACATGGGTGTCACTGGTTTGTTGGTTATTAAAAACACACGTATTTATAGCTGAGTTTGACGGTAAGCGCCTGGCAAGGACATGTGAAGTAAGCTGAATGTTATCAATGTTATCAATATCAGGTACATTCTACCTTTGATTGTTTGATTATAAATTCTAGGTTTATTATCTAAAAATTAACAAGATCATGCTAATCTAGATATGAAAAATAATACGTAGTGCTAAAGGTGTACTGGCGCCCCCACACAGTGAGGATAAACACACCCCAGCTGACTAGAGGGGGTTGAAATAAGATAACGCCTACCTCGATCTGTCTTGCCAAGGTCGCAGAGGTGACTGGCGTTAATGTTGGTGAATCTTTTGAAAGCTTGAGCTAATCATCTGGTTGTCTTCAAGGTAGAAAATTCCTGGAAGTTGTGGCTTTTGCTTTAGTTTGTTGGTTGAGTGGAGGCAAGTTTCCTTTGGTGAGGATTAGCGTCATTCACCTGTCCTGAGAGCAATTTTAATTGATTACGGTGTGACAACAGCCTACTCTGCCCTGTTCACCCAGCAGTGTCTGCAGAGCTGTGCGCTCCAACTAACAGAGCTAAAAAGTTTTAGAAATACTAAGTTATAACTACACACACTTGTAAAAAGTAATACAGAAATATACTCGGGTGACTTAGCTTCAGCTACTTGCTTTCCTGCCTTTATAATGAATACTAATATGCGGGCGATGTTTGTGCAGTATATTGTATACATTGTTCTTGATGGGCCTCCTGTGGTACCTTAAACCACAGCTAACAAGAAGTGCTGCCTTTAGCCACCCAATATCTCAAATAACCTGAGTAGCATAATGCAGACTACAGACCTATAATATTGATCTTTTGTATGACATGTTATTGTTATAGACAGCTATTTTCTTTCACCTTAAGTTACCTGATAACTTTTGTGGTTTTGTAATATTTCCCCAATTAGCTGCGTTGGGCTGAGGATAGGATGTGTTTCCTGGGATGTTTTTGTTTTTGAGCGTAGGCCCTCATGTATATATGTTGGTGTATGCATGCATCCATACATCGTAGTATATGTTTGTGTGTAGTTGTGTTTTTGCGGGTGATGTTAGCTTCCTGAGGCTGATTACCACCCTCTTTCCAGCGTCTTGTTTTTGCCCATCTCTCCGCCTGTGTGGAAGTTGTGTGGGCACCCTCTGGATTGCCTCACCGCCGAAGCATGCCGGACCCTGTTATCCAGCTATCCATCTGTGTTATTGATTTTTTTTTTTCCCTCTTTGTAGAGTTTCATCTTTCCTCCACTTTTCTATAGAACGATGGAGAGGGAGGGAGAGCGAGAGAGAAAGGAGGGGCGAGCAAGGGGGCAGAGCAGAGATCTGAGAGCTGGTAGAAGAGGGGGGATGGAGGGATGGAGCGATGGAGGAGCGGAGCAGCGGTGGGGCTTCTGAGGGTAGGGGTGTAAGAGGTTGTGGGGGGGGGGGGCACTCAGCCTGGACTATGGATGAGCAGAGAGAAAGAGGCACTCTTGAAGTGTTGGAGCTTTTTTCTCTCTCCCTCTCTCTCTTCGTTTCTCTCCATTCTCTTGGGAGTGCCCCCTCCTCCTCCTCCTCCTCCTCCTCCATCCTGCTCCGAGGCGCCTCTGGTACACACGCTCCACTCGCCACCCCCCCTCCTCTTCCTCCTCCTCCTCCTCCTCTGCCTCTCGTTCCGTCCGCCTGCCTGCCGTCTCTCCTTCCCGGGGGGCCTGGGCAGTGCTGGCGGCGCAGCCGTGATTTGCAGGAGATTTGTCTAAGTGAGAAGCAATTAGTGCGCCTAAGCACCGCTAATGTATGCATGCTGGGGCCGCCGCAGCCCCTCCCGCTTGGCGGTGCCAGGCCAGGCCAGATCAGGGCACCGTTGGCGTTCGCTCTCCCCGTCTCCCCTTGTCTCTTCTCATCTGCAGGCCGTCGTCTTGCGCTCACTCCCCTTCAGATGACCTGATCCTCTCTGATTCTATTAGCACAATAATTAGTAGCCCAATACTGCTGAAGTTAGTGTTGTTATTTACCATATCACTTTATTGAAAGTATACAAATATATGCGACTGTATTTATTACTTGGGGCAGGAAAAAAAAATTGATTCACTGCTGTATTTTGTTTTGAAATTGATTTTTTTAATGCCAGGATCAATATATAGTAGGAAGTTAGCGCTTTTATTACTGTACTCTGAGTAACATGACGTCATATCCGTTCCATATCCCTGAACAGAACACAGCCAACTGCAGTGAGTCGAAACGACAAAGCAAAAAACGTCTTTAAATCCAACACTACACATACCGTAAAATATGGAAACACTCTGGGTTTCACACATGGCCAGGAAAAGCAGAGCTAGACATCACGGCTAAAGCTGCTTGGTAACTCTGTCATGAACAGGAAACGTTATTTGTCAAGCCAGCCGTCACTTGCAGCTCTGTGTTCAAATGGGCCGACATTACAACTGTAGAGCACCATATACTGATATTTACGTTGAATGCTCAAATGGCCCCGATGGAGCTGACCATGGATGTATAAAGACGGAGCTGACAGGAGAGCTAGAGACAGACTTTGAGAAGTTAAAGTAGACACGTGTGACTACATCCAGTTTTCAAAATGGTGTTAACAAAGGGAACTGTATATACAAAATACATAAATGGAAATAATATTGATTGGATTATATTCACCAGAAGTATAAAACATGACATGTTCCTTAAAATAACCACTAATTTGTGAGGCAAATGTATTAATCAGTAATGCCTGACTATGATATATTTGACTCCAGGACATCTGAATACATACATGCTGAAAATCAAACACGTTTACTGTATTTATTTAGATATATTCCAAAGTAAAAGTCTCTAGAAGTGTATGATTCAACTTTTTTCCATGGTCTAGTGTTAAATCGGAATATCAAATCACAATTCTTAAAAATAAAAACAGCACCCAAGTGTTGTGATAATATCAAATTGGGAGGTGGGTGTATCGTCCCAGCCCTAATATTACTCCTTCCAGTCTAGAGCCGTCTCCAAACAGTGCCGAGGCAGAGTGAACCTTTTACCTTCTAAACTTCATGGAGGCTCATTGAGGTGATTTCTGTCCTTCATCTTCTCCCACATATGTTTCCATTGTAGATTCGGAGGAGGCTTTACTAAGCCTGGAAATTTAAGTCTGTCAGTGGTGGTGAGTGGTAGCATAATTTGAGTGCAGTAATCCATACACTCAAATGAACGCACAGACACATTGCAAACGCACATGCAGAGCAAAGTGGAACAGTGGTGGGTGGTAGGATTCCCTTTGAAACCTGTGGTGTAGAAAGGCTTGTTTGTGAGCGTGCAAGCATGATGGGACGTTCTGCACGCTGCGACTCCCCGACTACTTGAAGATGAACTTTGGCCTTTTCTACACGTTCAACTCTCTCTTACTCAAACAAAAAACAAGATTAAGTCTGCTCGTCTTTACGCTGCACTGACTGCCTTCCAAGTGGGAGCCTACATGGATCGTGGGTGGTTTTGGAGCGAGGTGCTCGTTAATTAAAGATAGGCTAATTAGTGGCGCTTCTTAGCCTGGCTTTTGCGGCGCTGATAAGAGGATAATCCTGGAGAGAAAGGCGGAGATCGAACTGGTCCCCGGTAGACCGAGCCTCCTGCTCAACTGGACTGGAAGAAACCCCCCCCCCGTCCCGTCTCTGCTTCTTTAAAGAGACTTGCAACCAGAGAGTATAGAATATTCAAGCAGGCTGCGCTTCAGCAGGAGGAAGTCTACATAAAAGACATTAGCCATCACTTGTTATGCTGTGGGTTTCTGAGGCTATTTTAAAGATACATCCACCGATTTAGCTGAATTTAGCTAAGAAAAAGCATAACGGTGTATTGTAGTGTTACAATGACTTTTTGATCCCTGTATGGAAATTATCTGGTCACTTTTTCCCTGTGGGGAACGTCTCGAGTACAAGATCAGCGCTACATCCCTAAACATGTTTATTTAGTGCCTTGCTCAAACACACTTGTGTGTCTGTCTGCTAATTTGGATGCTTGTTTATGGTCATATTATCTTGTTTATCCACTGGAGCTTTCCCTCATTCCAGATAGACAAACACACATGCAGACATGTAAATAATGACATTTACAATCCACCTCACACTCGCATGACGGAAAGGTTGCATGACCCGACTATCATTCACGTGTCTCTAACCCATATTTTGTCATGGGGAGTTAGCCATTAGCACTTGCTGGGCTGTTCCCATATGCTGGGTCCTCCACAGATCTATAATTCAGGGGTGGCAGATGTCCCAATACATTATTCATGAGTGCTGTTCCATGCCGGGCTAGCAAGTGAGCCAGCCGCAGAACCGTCACAAGGTCCTTGCGTATAGGAGGTCTCTTACATGTTGACCTGCGAGTGCACCTTCCCTGCAGCTCCTTCCTGCAAGAGCGAGCCTTTCAGAGACTCAGAGCTCTCTCAGATGACAGAAAGCATCATGGGATTTGGACGCCGCATAGATGCTGTTGTGGATTGTTGTTCTTGTGTTTAGTACGTATAAATGTGACAGTCATGACACATAGGAATTATTTTTTTTTTTTAAAGGGACACCTATATTTTACACTTCAATTTTCTTGTCACTGTGAATGGTGCAGTCTGTCTAATAGTTGTATAGTGTCTTCTGTGGCTCTAGAAAATAGTGTATATAACAAGTGGACGTAGTCACCATGATGTCAGCCTTTGGTTTGTGGACTGCTGTTTTGAAGCCTCAAGTTCAGCATTTTGACGGTCACCATCTTGGTTTCTTGCAACCAGAAGTGACACAAGATCGAACACTGAAAAATACTCTTTCGGGCGGCCATAAAGGTTATGATTAGCTTTCATGAACTGAAAACACACGTTGAAAGTGTTAAATTTGTAAGACGGAATCACAGACAACTCCAAGACCAGACAACTCCATGGTAACGACCTGTCAATCACAAGGTAGCCACTCTGTAAAGCATACTAGGGGTGTTACGTTGAGGACATTTCCCCACTGGTTAATAAACGTGACAACACTGGTGTTACCGATTACACCAGACATTTTAGAAGAAAAGATGGCGCTCTATATCCGTAGATCCTTAATGTCGTGTGGTGGTGTGTCTGGCCTCTCCAGTCCAGCTTTCGCTTCAGGCGGCAGGTTTCCAAACGAGCTGCTGTGAACGCTCCGTCCTCCTCATGGTGATTACTTCATTAACATTATGGTTCCCTTATAGCACTGGATTTAAATCCAAAGTACTGCCAAACAGGCACTTTTGCTTTGACACCAAATCCTCCGCCATTGTCTGGTCTGTCAACTCTCTCTCATCCTGTGTGAAATGTGACTCCTGCAGCTCTGTGCTGAGACTCTGTACAGAGCAGACGCTTTCACTTTCAGATTGTAGCATCCATCGTCCAACTATGTATTGATAACATGACGCTGATAACATGCAAAAATGAACTAAATAGTTTTTATTTATATAAACAAAGCAAACGGGTGGGGGCAGTAGGCAAATAATGTAATCGGTGTGTGCCTAACCACCATTTAATGCCGTTAACACCAACTACCCCAGCAAGCTTAAATCATCCCCTGCTTTATTTAATTGACTCTAAATGGACCATAATTTACTAAATGAACATCATGCTGTATTAAAAAAGACTTGAAACTGGTGACTGAGACCATAAACTTGTGTTTACAATGTTTGCAGAGGTAATAAATCAAGTGAAGGAGGCTCATTTTCTCATAGACTTCTATATAATCAGACTGCTTTTTGCAACCAGAGGAGTCGCCCCCTGCTGGCTGTTAGAAAGAATGCAGGTTTAGGACACTTCTGGCTTCACTTCTCAGACCTTGGACGTTGCCCACTGCTCTAGAGGAACTTTGTCAATCTGAGAGAGCATTATGGGAAGTGTAGGATCCAGTTTTTGGTGTTTGTCCATACTACGAACTTATTGTCAGGACATCTCAGCCTTTGCAGCACTGATTTTTGATTTTGTTTTTTATGTTTTCTTTATTTATTTTAAGGTCAGCCTTATGGAAGTATAATACATCACTTGAGTGGCTCTTATTAAAGGGTCAGTGCAGCAAAATGACACAAAGAAAAACATATTTTTCACTGTTATTTAGCCATGCAGATAGTTTTGGTTTTATTTGTCCAGGTTTTAAGGTATCTTTCACTGAGACTTATTCATTCAGTATAGTAGAGGTGAATAGACTTTTGTTTGTGGTACTCACAGCATTAAAACAGAAAAAATGTCTTTGCAGATATGTCCCTGATAATCCACCATACCCTCCAAACAGTTTTCATAGAGATGTTTTTGCGGTAGAAAGTCATTCCAGTGACAACTGTTTATAGCCACAGTGACCCAGACATTGTTGCTGGACATGCAGTCAAATTTCAATTACCTCTATCGTACTTAGATGGCAGCAAACTCTGCCTATATCTCAATATCTCAAAGTAAAACCAAAACTATGTACATGGCTGGACACCTAGAGGGAAGTGGGAACATGTTTCTTTGTAATCTGGGTTTAAAACTCTCCATCTCCTCTTATAACACCTAGGTCTGTGTAATGCAGTACAGAATATTCTAGGTGCTTTGGAGCAAAGGAAGAGGCTGGATTTTGCTTGTGTGCATGTGTGTGTGCGTGTGTGTGTGTGTGTGTGAGTGCGAAGCATCTACTCTGTAAATCACACCTACATACCTGGAGGAGACAGCGTTGTGTGCCGATACCCTCAAAGAGTGGGAGATAAAAAAACACACACACACACACACACACACGCACACACAGGCACACAGAGGCACCCAAGATCACAAGCTGCCGCCAGCGCCAAGCCTGGCCGGCGCTGAACCGGTAACACGATACCTCCTCCGGAGCCGTGCGGAGGGGGAGAGTGGGTGTGGGAGAGAGAGGCGTCCATAAAGTCTGTCCCGCCGGTCGGCCGTAACCTGAACCCTCAGCAGACAGCCGTGTGTGTGTGTGTGTGTGTGTGTGTGTGTGTGTGTGTGTGTGTGTGTGTGTGTGTGTGTGTGTGTGTGTGTGTGTGTGTGTGTGTTTGTTAAGTGCGAGTGGACGGGTGACATGCTGCCACACGCTTGTTACCACGCTTGGGATCAGGCCATGTGTAGATTACAAACACACCAACACTACGACCCTCCTTCTTTAACTTTACGCAACCCTTACATTACCCTTACATTACTCTAAAATTCCTTTCCACATTGTGTTAATACATGAGTTCTTTTTCGCGTTGACCCTTCCTCTCCCTGAAATTGATACGGATGACGAGACGACGGGACCTTTTGTCACCGAGTCACTGAGCTTTTCTGTCCTTCAGGCTTTCGACTTTTCTCCAATATCTTCTCCCTCTTTACCCTCTGTGAGCTTCCAACGTGATCGTCATCTAAAAACATCTGAGACGTCAGCGAGCAGAAAACTGCCGTCAGCTGCCATATTGCGTGCTGTTGCTGCCAGGGTGCTGCCCTTTACGGATGTGAGCGCGGTGTGAGTTGGATCGGAGGGGGAATGGTGGTGGTGGTGGGTGGGGGGGGGTTGAGCTTGTCTCTGGGCTGGCAGAGGGACAGGAGCCCCTTGTGCGGTTGCAGTGGGTGAGGAGGTTAACTGAGCCACAGCAGAGCCAAGACGCTGCCTGGGATATTGACAGGTTGGAACCTGAGGGCTGCTGCAGGATAGGAACACACTGCCAGAGGCTTGGTTACCACCACCGCCTGCCTGCTTGCCTCCCAGGGAGGGAGGAGGGGTGTAAGATGGAAAGACTGGGTGAAGGGAAGAATCTCAGATTTTGTCTGCCAAAAGGGCTAGAAAAAGAGGATCATGGGAAGGGCAGGACATGGGAATGATTTGGTGGGGCTGTATATTAATAGGAATATTTTTATCTGATGGTGATGCATATCAGAATATGGCAAATACATGTATATGCACAAATCAAATGTAAGATGATTTAACTGATGTTTATTGCAATAAGATGTGTTCTACTTCTGTCAAAGTTAAGGCAAAGTTATTCTAACGCCACTAATTTCTTTAACGTAGGCTAAATATCACTCCAAAATGATGCTAAATTTTAGCAAGAACAAACTGGTCATGGCCATATTCAAAGTGGTCCGTTGACCTCTGACCTCCAGATATGTGAATGTAAATGGGTTCTGTAGGTACCCACCAGTCTCCCCTTTACAAACATGCCCACTTTATGATAATCACATGCAGTTTGGTACAAGTCATAGTCAAGTCAGCACACTGACACACTGACAGCTGTTGTTGCCATGTTATGATTTTAGCATATTTTTCATGCTAAATGCAGAACCTGTGAGGGTTTCTGGACAATATTTGTCATTATTTTATGTTGTTAATTGATTTCCAGTAATAAATATATGCATACATTTGCATAAAGCAGCATACCTGCACACTGCCACGCTGAGTATTAAATACATATCTAATATAAAACTCCTTCTGAGGTACATTTGAACAGATGAAAATGTGTGATTAATTACAATTATTTTAATCGTTTGACAGTCCTAATAATAACACTAGACTAGACATTAAAAGCATAAGAATATTGAATACTTGACAAATCTCTCTTTTAAGGTACATTTTCAACAGATTAAAAAAAACTGATAAATTAATCGTGATTAACTACAGACAGTCATGGGATTTATCACAATTAAATATTGTGATCAACTGACAGCCCTTGTTGCACAAAACCTTTCAGATGTGTTAAACTGTCAGTACCTCATTTTCCCGAGAGTCATGCAAATATGGGTGATTTTCAAAAAAACACAGCACGAGAGCGTAGTTAACAGGCTTTAGTGAAGGATTGTTGCTCCACCATCTTTTGCAGAGCTCCACTTTGCTGCTTTCACTCAGTCAGAAGCTGGTCTGTGTGGTTCAGGGTCATTTGCCATGGTAACGGTGGACCAGGTCAGAAGGTGATTGGCTTAGCTGAGGAGGGTGCTGGCGGCTGTTTGTTGATTCTCTGATAGGGGTGACCTACCCCCGACCTCCACACAAATCAATACTGCCTCCTTAAACCTTCATTTGTCCTCGTTTGCTCGTGCTCACCCCCGATTGGGAGCAATTAAAGTCGAGTGTGAAAAAAAAAAAACATGTTTTTAGCTTAAATTGAATTTGGAGAGAGGTGTTTCTACATTATTGTTTCCTATGAGTTGAGTGAAATGCAAAGGAATTGCATTATTGGTGTGTATTTTTTTAAATTCATGTCTCTCTAAGAAGAGTTTGGACTGTATAGATTTACTGTAGGTCAATATTTCAGATCTGCAGCACACCACAAGTAAATTTTAGATGTGACCTAGCATGGCCTTATTGAAGTAGGTGAGTACGAGGATGGTAAATTTCCATTCACAGTGTGATTTCAGAGAAAACTCTTTGTACTGTGTTTATAGAGAACTTGCGTGGTGCAGGGAGTCCCTCCAACGCAGGAAAGCCTTTTGTGAAGCTCCTTCCTGTCTCTTCACCTCCTCTTCATTGCACTTTTGTTTCTCTCTTTCTCTCACCTCACCTCACCCCCTCGTTTTGACTTTCACTATCCATAATCCCCGGTGTGGCCTACGAGGTTACCGTGTTCCTCTGCTGAGCAGCAGGGCTGTGTGGGCTCATATTTTTTTTTTTTTTTTTTTTTTGGGTACCTCTTATATGTATTTCTCCATTCTGGGGTTACCCTTTTCCACTCCCCCACAAAGGGAATCACCTCACTGAAAGGCATTGTGGTTGATTTAGTGGGTAGTTTCACTGAAACGTTACAGTCCTCCACAGTGTGAGTGACATGACATGCTGTGCTGTTAGTTCCCAAAACTGACAGGTCAAAATACAGTGTGTGCCACAGAGCATCGTTGTTACTGTGTATCAGACTCAAGCTTCAGTACTTTATTGCCATATCAATGTCGATGGCAGGAATTTGCCTCTGCAGCTCAGGTAGGAAATGTGAACAGCAGCAGACATTTGCTGCACAATACTGTACACAGCTGCTGTCACAGTCCCAACAGTATCTCACAGTGGATTTTACCTCCTAGTATCCGATGAGTGACAGACAATAAGTGTGATAATTTTTTTTGTTTTTGTTACTATAACCGGTTTTTACAAAGTACAAAATTGTATCCTTTTTTTTTTAAAAACATTATTATTATTTATATTATTATATATTTATTTTATTTATTGAATGCATTAATGCAGTCGGGGGTTGGAGTTTTAAAGCTAAAGTGAAGAAACTAGAAAACCCAAAGAATCCACTGGTACCAACCATGTTATACTAGCCTTGTCACGAAGGAGGTTAAATAACGTTGCAAACTTGCGCTCAATTTTGGAGAGGTAAAACTGTCATGGTCATTTTCATTTTGGGATGTATATTAATAGGAATATTTTTATCTGATGGTGATGCATATCAGAATATGGCAAATACATGTATATGCAAGAATCAAATGTAAGTAATTTAATGAATGTTTATTTCATTAAATTGTGTTCCACTTCTGACAAATTTAACACAAGTCGTTTTAATGCTGCTAATTTCTTAATGCGTTAATGCAACTCGAGAGGTTGTAGAGGGCTCAGTTTTAGTGAAGTTACTGGCATCAAATGAAACCAGACCTACTAGCTCGGCACAACAGGGGTTAAATGCTCCAGTATTACGCTAAATTTTGGCAAGGAAAATGGTCATGGCTATTTTCAACGGGGTCCCTTGACCTCTGACCTCAAGATGTGTGAATGAAAAAGGGCTCAGAGTCAGTCAAGTCAGTACACCGACAGCTGCTGTTGCCTGTTGTGTTGCTGTTTGCCATGTTATGATTTGAGCATATTTTTCATGCTAAATGTAGTACTTGTGAGGGTTTCTGGGCAATATTTGTGTTATTGATTTCCAGTAAAAATATGTACATACATTTGCATAGAGCACCATATACCACATATAGCCCACTCCCATGTTGATAAGAGTATTACGTACTTTACAAATCTACCTTTTTAAGTCACAGTTTTTACAAAATTAAAAAAATCATTTTGCAAAAACAGACTGCTAATAACATACAGTAGCACCTGAAATGCAGCAGTACCTACAGTAGGTGTCTAACAAACTGAATTTCTGTGACAGTGGAGAAGCTCAGGTGTAATTAAGAACATTAATAATGACTGCATTCAGTTTAGGTGACCCAGTTTCAGGGTCCTGGTATTGTGTGCCCTGGTTCTCACTGTCATGGCTTACTGGGACATATAATGGAACTGAGCCATTGTTAATGTTATTAGTGACACTTGTGGTTTTCCTGCTATGACAAGTCAAAATGTCCGCTGTGAAAATAGTGTATTGAGACTAAAAACTGATACAAGAATAGAGTAAAATCACTTCTGTTACATCATATCTTTGATTTTCATCTCGTCGGTCCACTTCTGTTCAATCTGTGTTTGGTTTTCACTCTCTGTGCCTGCTAGCCTTCCTCTGAACAATCAATTTGTTTCTCCGTCCTTGTTTTCCTGTTGAAGATACTGTGATAAAACACATCACTTCCTCCTCACCAGAGCAGTTATATACTCTAAATGGACATGGTTATAAAAGTTTCACTCACTTCTCTGTTATGTAAATATGTGATAGCATCAAAACAGGCATTTATTTGGAAATGCCACAGATTAATAGTGCAACTCTGGTTATAATATCACCCCCCCATGACTTCTTGTAGAACTTTAACACATTGTCTTGTCTTGAGAAACTTTTTAGCAACTACTGCACAGTTGGTAAGTCAGTAACGAACGTCATACATGAATACGGCCTCTTCTGGCCTGTTTGAACCTAAAGTAGATGTGAGGCTGATGGTGTGTGTGTGTTATAGTACATTATCTCCAGAGAGTTTGGCTGTCGTGGCGATGGGAGGGCTGCGTCGTAGCCGTGGCAGCGTGGAGCAGCAGCACAGGAAACGCGTCAAAGCACTGAGAGCTAACTGGAACCAGATGTCTGAGGCTACCGGCCGGGGGATTCTCACCGTGGAACAAGAGCGTCAGCGGGGGAAGTTCACTTCCCCCTGACTGTCTTCTCTGTCTCTATCTCTGAATCTTTTGTTTCCTCCTTTCTCTGCGAAAACTTAGCAGTAGTTTGAGGTTAAAGCAACTAAAAGTCTGCAGCAGTGGAGGAGTAATATAGCCAAAATTATTTTGTATCTTCTCTTTTTTGCTCATCCTGCATAATCTAAAAAAGGGCATACAAAATCCAAATATGCGACTGTATGTTGCAGTTAGTTTGAATACAGCAGCTCAACTTAGCTGATATAACCAGGCGTGCGTTACTATTTCTCCTTTTACTACCCCATCTCTTTGAAGCTCTCCATAGTGGGAGATGGAGTTGGCCTGCTTTCTATGCCTGGGAGCATTGCCTGCCCTCCTCCGCTTCACTGCCCCCTGACTTTCCCTCACATATACAGTACAGATGCACACACACACACACTCGGGCATACACTTAGCTTATTCACTCATGCACAGCAATCATACATGGCACGTGCACACACACATGACGACCCATGCACCGCTGACGCTGTACATGCACGACTCCAGCTGAGCCTCTGGTCTACCCGGGGCCGCCTCGCCTCGGTCTTACCCCAGCCTCTGTGCCAGTGGCGGATCCTCTAACGCAGACCGCTCGGCGACAGCAACAACGACACACACTCTCCTGCGGTGACAAGTGTTCTATAATATCAACTTCCAACTGATAGAAAACAACAACTTGGGTGTCACTCTGAAACAGGACAACAATTACAGAGTGTGTGCATGTGCATGTAGATGCATGTCTATCAGTGGCAGTTAGATGAATGCTCAATCACTGTTAGGTCTTTCTTTTCTTTGCTGCTTCGAGGTGAATCGGCGCAGCCTGAAGGTCCTGGATAGCTCTGGGTGAGAGCGGCTTTCAGCAGGCTGTTAGTCTTATCATCACACACACACATGCACACACACACGCTGTCCCCTCTGACCTAGGCCGTTTCCTGCCCCTGGCTGATCTATTGGCTGATGCCTGCCCTGTGACTGTGGAGAAAAAGAGGAGGGGAAAGAAAGTGTGTGTGTGTGCTTGCGGCCTGTCCCAGAGAATCGATATCCGTCTCGTATCCGTGAGCTGTGCCTGACCCCTGGCCGACCTTGCTCAGCATTGGCGGTTGGAGTGTGTTTTTTTTTTTTTTTTTTTTTTTTGGGGTCTGAAAATGTGGGAGGCACATTGAGTTTTACCCCCTTGCTAATAGAGGTCTGGGGCAACGTGAGCAAGTGTGAAAAGTCCTGACTTTAATGTGCCAGTCTGTGGAGGCAGCAACAGCGTATCTGAGAAACAGTGAAATAACAGGAAATACTTGGCCTAGTTGGCCATGATTTCTAGAGCTGGGACGATACACCTATCTCCCGATTCGATGCTGTCCTAATACTTGGGGCACCCAATATTTGATATGTATTGCGATTTTTAAGTGTTGCGATTAAATATTACGATTTTTGTTGACTTTTTTAACACAGTACAATGGGGAAATGTTGCACCATACACCTCTAGAGATTTTACTTTGGAAATAAATTAATACAAAAGAACCATGCTTGATTTTTCAGCATGTATGTAACCAGATGTCCTGAAGTCAAATATATCAGTCCTTTTTTTCCAGGAACCCAAAAATCAAAGAATAAAGACATTTAATGTTTTGTACTCCTGGTGAATATAATCCAGTCAATATGATTTCCATATTTGTATTTTATAGATACAGTTTCCTTTGTGAACAACTTATTTGGAAAACCGGACGTAGTGTGTGTACTTTCGCTAACTTCTCCAAGGTGGTCTCTAGCTCTCCGTCAGCTCCGTTCTCTTTATACATCCATGGTCAGCTCCATCAGGGCCGTTTGCATACATTTAACATAAATGGCAGTATATGGGTGCTCTACAGTTCTAGCATCGGCCTTTTTGACCACGAAGACGAGTGACGGCTGGCTTGATCAATAACGTTTCCTGTCCATGACAGAGTTAGCATGCAGCTTTAGCCGTGATGTCTAGCTCTGTTTTTCCTGCAACTTGTGAAACCCAAAGTGTTTCCATTATTTACTGTATATGCAGTGTTTACCACGCTGGATTTAAAGTGAGTGCAGGTCCGCTGTTTTCTGCTCGATACAGCGGCCAGCTAGTTTGTTTTGAGTGACGGGTACAGACGTCACGTTATCCAGACTACAACAACAAAAGCAGTAATTTCCTTCTTCCTCCATGTAGATTCAAATGAAGCAAATACAGTATATTGATTCTGGCATTAAAAAAAATACATTTTAAAAATTGAAAAAAAAAACAAATGAAAAAATGATTTCACGGCTGGTCAGAGTATTTCCCCAGAGATTAATTGGATATGATTATTAACAGCAACAAGGAATATCAGTAATGTATCTCTGCGGAGAAATTGTGGCTTTAAAGCGAGCAGTGGAATCATTCTTACCTCTGTGTTGTGGTTTCAGGAAAAAAACTAAGTTTACCTCAGTTTTTACTTTAAATTTTATAAGGATGACCCTGTTGTGCTCATGGCTGAGATACTAAAAGCCTCTCAGATTGTGTGCATACGTGCATGAGCTGTGTGTGTGTGTGTGCGGCCAACATAGAAGTTGCCCGTAACGTTAGTTTGCTAGTTGGACTCAGCCTTGCGTGTTGTTGGTGTGAGCTGATAGAGGCTCCAGCTCCCGGGCTGAGTGGGGCTGCGGGTGCTAGCCGCCGCCGGCACTAATTGAACCCTGCCGCTAAGGTAAGGGGGAGGGGGTGGGGGGGAGGCTGTCAGCGAGGGAGAGAAAAGAAAAAAAAGAGAAGGAAGAAAAAAATAGCGTGGTGAGGGCGAAGTGCCCCTGGGGGGTTGGGTCCCTGCCTGCCTGCCTGCCTGCCTGCCTTTCGTTCTCCAGCTCCTTCCCCCCGCCCCGTCTAAATAGCCGTGCCGGCGCTCCAGGGCTTCCTGCGCCTTATCTGCTGATAATTGGGCACTGGAGCTCCACAGCTCGCTTATGAAATATAGATTCCTGACGGAGAGGAAGGATGGGGGGGAGGGGGTACGGTGGTGGAGGGAGTGTGCAGACAGAGAAAAGCCCCTGGTCGTATCAGAGAGCGTGGAGCCTTGTGGGCTCCGCGGTGTTGCTCTGGCTCGTTTAGCAAACACATCCCCAGTAGTTAGGGCGAAGGCCTCTGCACTGAGCAGCCCACACTGTCACACAGAATTGAAAAACAATGCTTTGTTCCTATTGTTTATTGCACCCACAGAGTTCAAAGAGCTAGAAATTGCGGGGGTGAACGCTTGTTGTGTAGTTTGTCGCAGAGCATGTGAAATCTTCTAAAGTAATTTCAAACAGCGGAGAATCGCTCCACGTGTAACGCAAAACTCTGCTCGCAGTGTTTCACTGAGAGTGTTTGCACATTCAGTACTGGAAAGGGTGTGAATGAGTAGCCTGCGTAGTTACGGTGTCATTTAAGCGTGTCCTGATGAGGGAGCAGAGTTATGAAACTCGATATTCCTCTGTGTATGAATGGAAGAGGATGTTATTTTCCTGCAGCGAGGTTGGGATGCTATTTGCAGTCTCATGGGGCAACGTTATTGGATCACAACATGGAGACCAAATCCCAGAGAGAAAAGAACAGTGAATACTCTGCTGGGTGCTCAACACAACATGGAGTCCTGTTATCCAAGGATACTTTTACTTTTAGCTTTGAGCAAGGTTGTTCATTTAGAGTTTAAATTTCTAACAGAAAAAATATATACTCTTACCTCAGTTGAAATGCAAATTATTTGGTCTGTAAAAATTAACTATTGTGGTTTAGCTGTTATGCCTGAAGTCAGCTTTTGTCTCTGAATGTCTCATTTTGGAGTGAAACTGTTGTGGACTTGAATAGATGAGCATCCCTTCATTTACAGTAATCATTCAAAGGGCTGTTCAGTTCAGCACCGCAGAATGTGTTGCATCAAAAAACCTTTGTTGTTTCTTGTGTCTTTTCTTCAGACTTATCATCCTCTATCTTCAAGCTCATTTTAAATACACACCTACACTCACAGACAGGCCTGTGCATGTCCCAATTAGTTTGTGAGCGGTTGGGTTAATGAATGGGGAGCTACCTGCTTGGCTGTGGGAGGCAGACTGGGGGTTGGGGGGTTAAAAAAAACAGACTGGAAGGCTGACTCCTCTACATTTTATGCATGAGATTTTGCAGCACAGAATACAGTGGACTACACGCAGGCTGTACTGTATAAGATCAATACATGAAGTTTTCTTACACTCGCAGGGCAGTGTTGCACACTTTTTGTTTTGAGGCTGTAGAAAAAAAAAAACAACAAATGGGCCGGGCTAAAGCAATCTCAGGAGTGATTCCCCTCTGTAGCCTCACCTCTGTGTATTTCACATTATTTTTTAAACCATTCCAGCTCACAACTAAATTGTGGCCAAAAGTCAGAGAACCCTGTACCCTGAGTAACGGCTCCATCATCACATTGACCAACACAATAACTCACCTAATACAAACCACCTTTATTTATGGGACACAAATACCAGCATAGGGTTATGCATTGATCTTGGCGCGGACACACCACACTCCCTGTTTCATTTCCTTTGGATCGCTTGGGCCCGATTGGTCAATAGCAATTGCAATTCCCCGCTCTATGGGCCAGACAAATTCATTTCAATTACAATTAGCATGGAGGCCCGGCGGCTGATTTATGGCCTTGTTTTCCTTCCCGTGCGTTCCCTTGCGCATTAATCACCCCCACGCCGGCCCGTGCGATCCACACTTCATCTACCTGCCAAGGCAGCCGCCCTGCCGTGCATTCCTGGATCCCTCCCCCTCTTGCTTCCCTCCCCAACCCCTTTCCTCCTTCCCTTCTGAACTTAACTCGCACCTGACTCAGACCAGGGAACGTGGCTGCACTTAACTCAGTGCTGGGGCATCTGATCGGCACTCATTTATCATGTGCAATGAGCAGATGGTCCTTGGAGAAAAATGCATGAAAATCTATGGTTTCATAAGAACATCAAAATGATCTTAATACAGCATAATTTGATTTTCTTGAATTTGTTCCTGTGGAATGCAGAATTTAGTTCCCGGTCTTTGCAAACACACATGCAGGATACAAACCTACATAAATCAGATGCCATGCCTTCGCTTGATTTATGCTCACAGTAAATAACTGCAGGCTGAAGACGCCCGTTACATATTTATGGCCTCTGGTCATGTGCTGCAGTCCAGAAAGCAGGTTTGGAAGTTTTCTGTCTTGACTGGGAAATACCGTTACAAAGAGTCTCATCCTTCACTTGACATTTGGTTACCATCAGATGGGGATTAACAGGCCTATTTTGGATAGTCTGGAAACTGTTTGGGACAGAGCAGTGTCTCTCCGTTCCTCCTGTGCTGTGTCGGGAGGCTGAGTCATCCGGGGCCAGACGTTTCCACTGGGACAATGTACCGTTCCCTGGTGGCCACACTTGTCTTGTTTATACGGCCTCGTCCGCGGCCACAAGGATCTGGCAGCAGCTTACTTGCTTCCTACCTCTGTCCCTTTCCCTGCTCCTCCACCCTTTGACGCTCGACCTCAAAGGCTTGGCATATGTTTGTGTGGGTCAGGTTGAGGGGGGACGTAGTGACCAAGGCGGTGGAAAGCCAGTGGATTCAGAGGGCCAATAAAAACACAAGGCAGTGTGCTGCTCAGGGCAGACTAAACATCTGTTTGGACAACATCCTGACTGGAGCGTCTCTGATGAGTGGGTGGTGTGCAAGCATGTGCATCTACTCGTACCTGTATAAAAACGGCTCCCATCTTTTCCACCAAAATGGAAGGAAATTTTCTGGATACCTGTTGGGCTTGTACACTTATACTATAGGATTTCAGTTTTTTATCACTTTATTTATTGCATTTACGCCATGTCAGCAGAATGGGGGGACTGGGGAAAACCTGCCATTGTTCCAACTTAAAATTTTGCTATGTAAAGATATAGAGGAGTAATTTCTACCTGAGCAGAGAATGAAGTCACTTCCTCTGTGCATGTTGTAGTCTGAGCTTCTCTGTATTTTTTTGACATCTGGCTAACTCACGGCCACTGCTGAACACTGCTGTCATGCGGAGATTACAGCTCATAACACCATCATGAACAATGGCATCATTGTTGAAATGTAGCACCCACCCACCAGCCCCCCCCAATCCCCAAATAAACACTGCTAGCTCTGTCAGTGCCTTTGTGGTGGTTTGCTCTGTTAGCACTGTTAGCTGCTCGCTGTCTCCATGTTGAGGGCTGTTGATGGCCTTGAACCAAGCTTAGCTTGTTTAGCTAATTTGCTAGAGACACATTTGCACTTGACAAGAGACATTCATTAATGACTCACTCATATTTGTTAACCGTACGCTTGATGACTTAATGTAAAGTGAAAATTAGTTCTCACTTCCCAACAACCTGCCTTAGTTATGAATGTTGATATGTAACACCAACACCAAACAGTCTATGGGAGGGTCCTTCCTGATTAAAGAGCCACTAAACAAAAATAATCTATATATGTGATTCATCAAAAATGCACAAAAAATCCTGTTGCATAATTTTTGCTCCTGTATGGTTTATTAATGATCTTTAAAGCACTTATAACTGGGGCTTTAATTGTGATATGATATGGTATATTACAAAAAAAAATCTTGACTAGCGTCGCGCTGAAGAACGGATGGTAGTGTTGGTGGCACCAAAACGCTCTTTGTGAGTGGTCACATCAAGATGAAACTCCATCCTACTCGAAGTGAAGTGAGTTTTTGGCTCGTTGTGACCACTGAAGTGGTTTTGCAGCCCGTCTTTTAGCCACAAGCTGTGAGCGGAGAAGTTCTCTGACTGACAGTTTGCTGTGACAACAAGCACAGACTGAGTGTGACAGCTCAGGAGACCGATTTCAAAACTTACCAAGAACTGTAGTTTCACTTACTTTTCTCCAGACCTTCTACTTACCACATTTGTATTTAAGATAAGATAAGATAAGATGAACCTTTATTAATCCCCGTAGGGAAATTCAGTTTTAAATATGTAAGTTTGGAAATTTGTACATTTATTTAACTGTAACTGACATTAAGAATTTCAACCGATTAACGCTATCGGTAAAACGCCATTTGAAGTAATAGTTACTTCAAAAGCTGAGCAAAACTCGGAGGAGTGGCTTGTCACTTAAAGGAGAAAAGCTGGTCCACCTCAACAGACCACCTTAAGAGAGTCTGAACTGGAGTTGCAAGATACAGGAAGTTGGATCAGGTATCCTGAGCAAGCGGCCAGTGGTGGCTGTGTCCATCACATGATGCCATTGGGCCCAAAAAGACTTTTTCTCATAGACTTACTTTGAGAAAGAGATGTCTGTAACTCAGCGGATTATTTTCCAGACCCAGAAGTCATCCCATTGACTTCATGTGCCACTGACTTTCATAGGAATGACCAGGGCCCCTCCTCCATGCTGGATCCAGTTCTCTTAAAACATCAATGATCTTGTGTTGAGGTGTAGCTTTTATTCACAGACAAATAAACTGTACACACACTGTCTGCTACAGTTACGTTTACAGCTATAATGCCACCAACAACCCCACGCTCACCTCCGCCACACACATGATCTGTCAGAAACTCACTAAAGTTACTCCTGCTGACAGATCGTATGTGTGACAACGGCGAGCATGATGCCTCCCGCAATGCTTGCTAAACTTGCAACGTGCTAAACTAAACTAGATGATGAGGTGAAGTGCCTTTGAAAGTGGCTGCATGTGTCCGTGACAGTGAACGCAGCACCGTGGCTGCTACAGTAACTCTGCCAGATGGGTGAACTGGGGACTCCGATGTTGTGCTCATATACTGCAGATGCAACGCACTGATTTTGCTGGTTGATGATGTGACTGGGTGGGGAAAATGTGATGTGGAATTAATGTGTTTATGTCGGAATCAGTAGACATATCGGCCATAGCAGTGGCGTTGATTCAGACAGAGAGTCTGTCGGTTTAGATATTTAACAGGGACAAAAATCAATACAGACAACGCTTCTGAGATGAACAAAACAATGTGCTGACAGTAATCGAATGAAAATATGATGAAGGGCTGCACCAAATAGTTCAAGGCTTCAGTCATAATGTTGACATTTGAATTATTAACTTACAGAAAAATGACTTTCCACCTTTCCAAAAGATAGATGTAGTCATTTCTAAAATTCACACCATGTTTTTATCTGACAATATTCTAGTTTAGTCCATATTTGTTGCCGTTTAGCCTTTCAAAAACAGTTTTTTTCAGATCTGGGTCCCGTTTGAGTTTATTTTTTAGAATCCATCTTGACTTAAGTGTAGGCTCCCATTCAGGTTGGATTCAGTGAAGAAGATGAGCTCAGTCATTAACCTGTTTTTTTTTTTTTTTTGTCTTTTTTAAAAATGGTATAAGCCTCTCTAAACAGTCTTCCACATGTGGCACATGTTCGTCTCGGGAGGTGCTGTTTTCACCTGACCTGTACGTGACCCGAGCAGCCTCTCTTGTTTAACACCTGGGTGCTGAGTGAGGAGGTTCAGTCTCCCACACAGGAAGTGAAGATTCCCTCTCTACAAACAACACAGAAATCTGGAGGATAAGCAGAGAAGAGAGAGAGGGTTAAGACTCCCGCTTCTCAAACAACACAGGAAGCTGTCGGATAAGCAGAGAGAGAAATTGAATGTTGCCTCTTCTGCTTTTGAAGTATTTATGAGGATCTCCCATTAAGACTGAGCTTCCCTCTCACAGACAGGTTTTGCTTCAGCCCAGGTAGAATTTATATCACCAACTGGAGCTTTAAGATATTCATACTTCGATAACATTATGGGCAGTGAAAAATTGACCCATAACATGAGCGTGGAGGATTTTCTCTGATTCAGGGCATCCTGGCAAAGCAGCTCTCATATTGCACTGATTAAACAGTACTACTTGTCCCTCTATAACATCGCTGTCTTTCTTTGTCAAATGTGTCTGTACTTTAGCAGCTGGTCATATGTCTTGCTCTAAACTCTTTTCACCATCCCAAAATTAAAACAATGACTTCAAAGTTTTAATATAAATAGAACAGTGGCTCATTTTTGTTCATACTTCTCATTCATTTATTATTTATCCATTTTTTAATTGATTTAATTTTTTTAATTTATAATTTGCATGTTTATTTAGATTTTAATGTTAACAATGCAGCTAAGTTAAATTTAAATATTTTTTATGTATAAAAAGTAGCATGTGGTCAAAAAGCGTGATTTTGGATATGGGACCCCAAAACGTTAAAACCGTCTCTGCTAACTTGAGCATCCTAAAGTTGAAGGAACTGTTGGACAAGATGCACTTGCCATGAAGAAAGACGCTGCAAGTTTTACAAGGACAAAATGTGATGCAAAGATCTTTTTGCAGCTTTATTACACAGAGGAGATGAAGAAGAGTATGTAAGTAAATCAGTGATTAACATTCATGACAGGATTTGAACTTTCAATTTTGAGTTTCAACTCCTAGTTAACGCAACGGTATCTTCTCACTCAACAGGTATTTTTCTTTCAGCTTCAAATCCATCCTCCCAGATCATATTTATTGTATTTTTTCTAATATTATATATATTGTAGTTCAGCCCAGGGATAATGGGACGTCCTCAAGCTTTAGCTGGGACCTGTAGTACGAAGCAGGATTTGGGGTTGGCGAAGTAACTTTAGGGTTAACCCTTCAGGGTTTTTTGTCCTACGACTGTGACTCACTTCTTACCTGAGTAGAGCACCGCACTAACTTATGCTCAACAGCTAACCTCAAGCCGCCAGGAAGAACACCTGTCATTGATCCCAACATGGTCGCAGTGGCCAGCAGTGATACTGCAACAATATGTATGTATATATGTATATACGTGTATATATATATAGCCCATTTAAATCATGAGATCCTAAAAGTTGTAAATTGCACTAATAGCCAAATCCAGTTATTTCCTTCGTAAATGTCGACGGAGATCCCGACTGTGGCGGCAGCGCAAGCCATGACGTTGGCCCCCATGACTGAGACATGTGACATGCACATTAAGGGCCCAGTAAGACCCGGGAGACCCAGAGGATCCGGGTACTTCTCCAGACCTGGAAGTCTACTTGTTGACTTCGTGCGCCACTGAGCAACTTTCATAGGAATGAACAGGGCCCAGCCTTCAACGCTAGATCCAGTTCTGTTTGTACATCAGGCTCCGGAGCAGGTTATGTTCCAGATAAGAGATCAACTCCTATACAAGCACCGCCTACTGACTAATCAAAGCTTGGTGCGCAGATCGTATGATAATATGTATGCCGTGAGTGCTTACGGCTTTGAATTATGGTTTTATATTTTTTTACGTGCTCTGTTGGGGACACAGCTAAAAGACGGCAGAACAAGTTATTGCTAAAGGCCATAATGAAGTATAATCCATTCATCCATTACATTTCTAAAAGCTATTTATATATCACTGCTCCATCTAGACGACTATATCTGACTTGTGAATATGCCATTAAATGAATGCGTCTGTTAATTTACGCGTTCACACATAGGGTGTTTTTTCTTTTGCCAGCTGTCCATCCTGCATTTGGCAGCTTCTACTGAGTTAGTTTATGTGTTTAACTTCTTTGTATTTGTCTGACATAGTTTGCTCTTCCTTCATAAAATGTGCCGCTCTGTCTGCAAGTCTGACGACTTGTTCATGCTTGTGATTGGTCAGATGCTGCAAACACTGCCCTGTTCATGCGGTTACGCACACAGTTAGGGTTGATTTACCGAGTTGATAACCAGCATCTTAGGACTGCTTAGCGAGATAATGAGAAGATACGAGAAGATGTTGAACTTTCTTCGTAGTCCAGGCCTCTGGTCTTTCATACAAATACCCCTCCAATCAAGCAGACCTTATAATTTGTCTTTTTAACTGATTTATCACGTGCCAACTTGTGCCAAACCTTTCCTTCCCCATCTCGCACACCCACACATTCTCAGTCGCAAACACGTGAACATGTAGACAACCATCAGTGCATGTGTACGCACACACACACACACACACACACACACACACACACACACACACACACACACACAGAATAAGCTACCCTGAGAGGGAGTGCTGTATTGGGTTTTCTTCAGGAAGTGCGGCTCCTCCAGAGCTCTGGTCAGATGAAAGGCGAAGAGCCATATCGATCGGCCCAGAGCGGGGGTGGGGGGTGGGGGGGTGATGGAGCGAGTGGTGGTGGTGTGTGTGTGTGTGTGTGTGTGTGTGTTGGATGGGGGTGGGGGGGAGGGCGGCAGAGCCTGTGGTGTGTCTGCCTGATGCAAGGCTGCCAGCCAGGCGAGGAGCAAAAGGCCAGAGGGGTACGGTGGGCGGAGAGAGGGGGGCAGCGAGTTGTCGCTGTGGCCCGTGGCTCCACCATAACCCCCTGGCCCCTCAGTGGAGAATCTACAGCGCACACACACACACACACACACACACACACACACACACACACACACACACACACCACCAGTCTGCTGTTGTTGATGAGACCTGTCAGAGAATAAAACAACACGGCTACGAGTGAGAGAGAGACGAACACACAAAACATTTTTCACCCGATTATCTTATGTTACTTTAAGACTCTGTATTGTTTTAAAGTTTTCAATATATATTTAATATAATTTTTTTTTGTTCAACAACAGAAGCCAAATTTCTCTCACGTTGTTTGAGCACAAGCAGCTTTACAAGACTTTGCGTGAATAAATTGATTTTAAACAAGATTATGAATCTGATAGCATATTTCCGCTGCCAGCTTTCAGTTCTTCGCCACTTTGTGCTGTAGACCAGACCGTATGTGGGTGACAATGGCGAGCACGAAGCCTGCAGTAATGCTTCAGCTGTGAAAGTAGCACAACCACACAGTTTGTCGGACACTGGCTATCATTACGCCGGGCAGACACACAGCTGACAACCTGCTAACCTAAACTAAATAATGAGGTGAAGTTCCTGGGAAAGTGGCTGCATGGGTCCGTGACTACATGCCGCTCCGTCACCGCTACAGTAACGCTCCCGGATGGGTGACCTGGGGACTCGGTGGTTGTGCTCATATACTGCAGCTGGCGCACCGCTACATGTGACCCTTTAATCTTGTCACTTAACGGTTAATAATTGGTTAACGAGGGTTGGTTATTAGTTAAAACAAAAATTCAAAATTAGCATGCTTACTGTTGACATTGCTCAGCTACCAGCTTTCAAGACTTGACAGTTTTACAGCATTGAGATTACACACCCAGTCAAAGCTACCGGTACTATAAAACAGACTTTGCTGTAAAGATAGGGTTGGTAAAGATTTGGAAACATTTTTTGTTGTATTAGTTGAAATTGTCATTACATCCCGACAGGAATCACTAAATCAATTGCTCGGACAAAAATAAAAAAAAAAAGATCCGGTATCTGTGGCTGTTGCAGGACTAAAATAAACCCATCCAATCATTAAATTATCGCCTGCAGTGAATGCTACAATAGCCATGTTCGCTGTTCATGCTTGATATATGTTTATGTTCGTGATGCTGATTTTCTGGGAGTGGCTTTGGAGGGAGGCCTGAAGCAACTAGGTGTCATCGTTGCTGACTTGTTGACTTTCTCTCTAGATTTAGGGACTTTTGGAGCTAGTGCTGTAGCTACTTTTATTGTAAAAGAACCGCCAACACTAGGCTTGTTATTCTAGTGTACTCTTGCTACTTTCTCAAGATCACCCACCCTGCCTTTAAGACAGGGATGGGCAATTATTTATTTACTTTTTGTTGCCAGGGACCAAACAAATACTGTCAGAAGTAACCTCTATTTCATCACTATAGGAAACATACTGTGCACTTATTTTTCAGCATTTATTATACTGAAAATCACTCCAAACAGCATATTATTAAGAAAATTAAATTATATGCAGGAGTCTTTGAACCGTACAGGACTGACTGTTTTTGGTAGTAATGTTTCCATTAACAAACCTTAACATATAACTCAACATTAACACTTACATTTCGTTCTTTCGTTGCATGCAGCTTTGTAAAAAGTCCTCTCTGCTTTAGTATCTTAACTAGCAGCCCCTCGGCTGTCCTCTCCTTCTCATCCCCAGACAGGTTTCTGTATTTCTGTGTTTTTCTTCAGGTTTTGTCACAAAGTGATGGTTCAAATTGTATTCTTTGAATACAGCCACGTTTGTTACAAACTAAGCACACAGCTTTACCACCAGCCTCTGTGACAGGAAGAAGTACGCAAACAATACACATGCATTTCAAAAAGAAAACCTATTTTCCTTACACTGACCTGCACTAAAAGCATGCGGCCGGCCCGGCTATGTCAACGAACTGCTGAGAGACTTCATTCTCTGCTCAGGTAGACATTATTCCTCTATATCATTCCATAGCGAATAGCTGTTTGATGCTATATTAATGCTTTGGATATTATATAGAGCAACTTTAAACTTGCTTACAGTTTCCAAGTCTTCAAACAAAAAGCTTGCATGTAATTTGATGGAAATCTATCCTTTTTAATGCATAAACAAAGCTAAATTCAGTACTGCAAATATGCGATGCCCTTATAGCAAATTGAGTTTTATAAAAGTAGCTGACAAGTACAGAACATTAAGCTGGGAACCGTCACTCCTCCTCGAGGCGTTAGATCGTGTCACCATGGTCACACTATAAGTGAAAACCATTTTCTGGATGAGCTGTTTAAATAAATAAGTTAAACAGTTGACAGACGTCTCAAAATCATGTGATGTGAGCAGCTCATGTTGCAGCAGTGAGTCTTGTCCCACTTCTCCACCGTAAACAACCCATGTCAAACAAACCACACTCTCTGGAGGCTGAGGTCGGTTCAACCTGCCAATACATAAGTTTGTGTTTTGCGCTTAATGGAAAAGATGTAGAAATAGACACATAGTTGCCTGTGGCATGTATAAATTCTCGCTCTTATCAGATTCATTTGAGCCAACGCAGGACCATATGTGGACTTGGACTGGGCGTGCCCGACCCTCTGTGCTTTGTGCCTCGGGAGAGAGATCGGCCAGGGCGGCTCGCTAATTGAAATGTGTTGGCGACTCATCGACGTCTCGGCTCCAGTTTCAGGGCTATTTCGAACCGCAGTGCTGATTGCTGGTTTCACATCACACAGGAAAAAAAAAATCAATAGTAGCTGGGAGAGCTAGGGTTTATTCTTTGCAAGCAGACATTAATGCTTTGCAGAGGAGGGTTTGATATTTATCATGTGTCATTTCGTCTCTGTGGATCATCCTCAGCTGCAGAATATATCTAAATTTCTGAGAGTGACGCCGCTTGTGAAGAGTTTTCCAAAAAAACAAATGTGGTTTGAATGTCCAGCGTTCACAGGGCTGGCCAGGCCAAGTCACTGTGACTTTTTCAATTTCCCTCAAAACTTTCATGTGTTTCTTTTTGCATGTTTTCAACAGAGAGGAACACTCTTGACCTCTAGTGAGCACCAAAAGGGCCTCATTATGGAAAAGTGGCTCATGTGATTTACAGGGACTTTGCTTGTGCTTTCAGGGCAGCACAATTCAGAGGGTTGAATCTTTCACTTTTTTTCCTACAGGACTCTGTGTGCTTGTAAACTGCTTTTATTTTAGTGTAGATTGGTGGCTACCACAGACTGTATACGAGAAGTGGACCTAGACGCCATCTTGGTTTTTACTCTTTGCCGTCTTGGTTTTTTGCAACCAGAAGCGACTTGAGAGAGCAGAGCCAAGTCAAGCCCCCAGGAAGAGCACTAGTCGTTGATACCAACATGGTCGCAGTGGTACTGCAACTCCTGTGTCCGTCATGTGATGCCAGTGGGCCCAAAGCAACTTTTTGTCATAGACTTGCATTGAGAAAGAGACGTCTGTAACTCAGCAGATCAGTTTTTTTTGAGGTGAATCAACTCTCTCGTACAATGTCTAAGGAGACCAAGATCATGATGACCAAGTCATGTGACTCATGTTTACAAGAGAGAGGGCCAGAAGACCGGAAAGTTTCCAGCCACCATTTTGTTGGGGACCGTTTTTACCAAATTAAAATAAACTCATGTTTACAATGATTACTGAGGTAATAAATCAAGTTACAAGTAGGCTTATTTTCTCATAGACTTCTATACAATCAGACTTGTTTTTGAGGAGTCGCCCCCTGCTGGTTTAAGACACGTATGCATTGGCTTCACTTGACATGGAGGCTGGTGGCTATTTACGTTTTATAGTAAGTGATCATTGCGCAGTTCAGTGGACAGAAAACGGCTAATGTAATATTTCTAATTGAAGGAATATTTTTACTCCCTCCTATAACAGCTTGTTTGTCTTTTTTTCTTATTATTTTTTTTAAACTAAAAGAACATATTGCAGTGAAACTGTTTGGTACACACTGTCCACTTTGGTCCACCACTAAATATCGCTGAATCTCCCAAACATCATTTAACATCCAAGTCCCTACCGCTTAGATCCTCAATTATACTGCTATGCATTTAACTAAATAACCCCACAACAACTTCTGCCTTTGTAGTGGTGGTAATGTCGGCCATTGTTTTGATCCTTTGCTGGATTCCAGGGACCTAATTTGGTATTAAATTATGGTCATACATGGCACTGCCCATACCAATGAGTTCTGTTCTTATTGCATTGTTTGAAATCACTAAGTCGGATCTCTTGGAGGCTAATGTAGCCCACTATCTGGGCTTTGGCTGCTGGTGCTGCTACCCTTCAAACACAGAGTGAGCCCTTTGAAAAATGGATTGCGGAAGAGATAAGAAATAATTTATGTTCCTATCACTGCCTCGCACAAATATGGTGGGGAATACTGTGCCAATAACTCCCACAAACTCAGAGAGGCACGCTATCTTTTACTGCACAAATTATTAACGGCGCTGGGGAGGAAGGGGAGACGCTGTGCATTTTTTTTTTTTTTTTTTTTTGCTAGATAGACCTGGCTCATTGCTCGTTGAAGCTTTGAGTTCACCACAGTGCTTTATAACCAAAGATAAGGATGCCTGACGTGAAAACTGAGCAAACAATCATGTAGGATTTTTAATTTTTTAATTTCCAGCCTCCTCATAATGTTAGTGAAAGTTTTATTTTAGATGAAATGAGAGGCTGCGTAATCATTACTTTCTCTCTGTGTGTGTGTGTGTGTGTGTGTGTGTGTGTGTGTGTGTGTGTGTGTGTGTGTGTGTGTTGTGTGTTTGTGTGTGAACGGGAGGGGGGAGGGGGGAGGGGAGGGAGTCCAAAGGGGAGTGTTGAGGGAGGATACTCGGGGTCGGGTGTCCGCTCGCCTCTGTCGGCTGGCGTTGACAGCTACAGACGCTGGTCTAAAATGAGAATCCTCTTGGGCCGCCTGCCTGCCCATCCAGCAAGAAAATAAATCCCATGTGGAAGAGCCGCTGTGTGGGATCACAGACAGCCGCCTGACCCCCCAGATCCGCCGGGGGAGGCCAAGGGCGCCGGCACGACAGCATAACCCCCCTCTGCCTCCCCCCCAGGGTCTAATGTTACTCTGCCTGCTTGCCAACTCTGAAATTCTGGAGTCAGAGGACTGTGTTGGTCCCACACTAGTTCAGTTTTAAAACAGACTTTGGGGGAATTTTTGGACTACAGCTTGGGTGAAGATTTAGCCTAAGGCCTAGGTTATACCACAAAAATAGCACCAAGGTCTCTCCGTGCTTCCAGGGCCGTACACTGTTAAAAATGTTGTGAAACCTAAAGCAAAAGGGAAATTTGACTTAAACCTTATTGAAAAAGGGGCTGGTGTGGTTGCTGATGTTCAGAGACTATGCACAGTGGCCAAAACACAGCGCCTGGTGAGCAATTAGAGACGCAGAATGAGAGAATAAAAAGTTTTGAAATGTGATGCGGTGTTTAGCACTACCACCAGATGGAGGGTATTGAAGTGCCAAATATAGTGCTTTCTCTTGTCAGAAATTCAGCACTCTGATCCATGTTTTCCCCCTCTAATGTGTGATGATTCTCCTTGTCTGCTAACATAGTACACTCAAAGCCCAGAGACTGAATCCCCTGAAACATTTTCTGATATTAAATTCCAACTTAGGAGAGCGAAGCTCCCTCCAGGACCCCTGAGAAGTATCATGTCGAGATAAAATGAGAATGAGTCAGCAAAAGGTAGCAGGGGAGCTAATAGATTTAACGAGTATTAATGGCTACAACAGAAGTTTGACCTGAAGCGAGAGGTGTTGTCTGGCTTTTTCTACTCTGATTTTATAAAACGGTGCAGAAATGAGAAGTGGTATAAAGAACAGAGAAACAAAGTGGTGAAACATGAATTACGAAGCTGTAATGCGTAGATTAGCAATGTGACATCTTCATCGTGATCAGATGTTTGGTTCTTTACGTCCATTTTGCCATTACAGGAAGTCATGTGGCCTTTACAATAGTAAGTGAGGTGGAAGTAAAGGTCGTGCAAGCCTGATGTAGCTGATCAGGATGTAGCATGTCCAGGTCACACAGCTTTTCTAAACTTTTCGTTGCCTAACCTTAAGCTAACTATAGTTTACCATAACAACACTCTTTCCCTAATATGAACCATGCTGTTGCCATGTGCAGATATTAGAGCTGTCGAATTTAAGGCAATAATAATGCAAATGAATTTTAATGCCACTAATTTCTTTAACGCATTAACACAACTTGCGATTTTTAGGTTGTAGCGGGCTCAGTTTTAAAACTAGAGGGAAGATACTGGTATATGAAAGTAGAATACCTATTCAGTCCAATCCATTGGTGTCAACCATGTCACACTTTACTGTCTTGGAGGCTAAATAATGTTCCAAATGAGGGGAAACTGGAAACTGTCGCACCTGTTGACAAAGTATTAGGGCTGTCAACCTTAATGTGATAATAACATTTTAACGCCACTAATTTCTTTAATGCATTAATGCAACTTGTGATTTTTAGGATGTAGTGGGCTCAGTTTTAAAGCGAGTGATGATACTGTCACCATTTGAAACTAGAAAACGTAATTGGTGCCAACCGTGTCATACTAGCTGGTCACAAAGGCGGATAAATAACGGTCCAAACTTGCGCTAAATTTTGTTGAGCAAAAACTGTCATGGCCATTTTCAAAAGGGTCCCTTGACCTTTTGACCTCTAGATATGTGAATGTAAATGGGTTCTCTGGGTCCCCACCAGTCTCCCCTTTACAGACATGCCCACTTTATGATAGTCCCAGTCAGTTTGGATCAAGTCATAGTCAAGTCAGCACTCTGACACACTGACAGCTATTGTTGCCTGTTGGGCTGCAGTTTGCCATGTTATGACTGGAGCATATTTTTGACACGTTTCTGGACAGTATTTATCATTGTTTTGTTTTAATTGGTTTCCAATAATAAATGTATACATACATTGGCATAAAGTACCATATTTGTCCACTCCCATGTTTATAAGAGTATGTCACGATTAACTATGGACAACCATGCAGTTAGTCATGGTTAAATGTTTGATCCTTTGACAACCCTAACAGTTATCAGTGTTCGTGACTGGTGATGGAGCTGCAGCCCAACAGTTCCTGTACGTTTTCAACGCTGAGATTCTTTGCCTTCACACCACCAATGCAATGGAAGTGAAAGGAGTTTTGTTCAACAGTGACTTGTTACTCTAGATGTCTGCAGTTTTCATTGAATCTGCTCAGAAATAAAGTCAGTCAATACCTTCACATCTGACATCTGAGCGCCATCACCTGCTGCCCCAACGGCAGTAATGTTAGTTGTGCTAACGGCGTTAATGGTCTCTTAGTTCGGTGGTACTGGACTTGAAGGTGCCCTGTCATTCTAACACTACCAGGATCTTAACAGTGAATGTTTTTAGAATACTTGCTCCGATTGAGATCATTTGTATTGTTTTGCTGCAGTATTTCTTTATCGTCATATTGCAGTTGGTTTGGTTTTTCTTGAAGACAGTCAAACTTGATGTCATTAGGCAGGCTACCATTGGTTCGGAGTGCTGGAGGGAGGGATAGCGGTGGCTGCAGGTGCAGCATGATCAACACATTTCTCAGCAATTCATTGTACTTACAGAATGTGTAGTGAGCCTGCGGTTACTGGCAGTTCTTACTCTGTGTAGTTGGCCCATATTTCGCTGTCCTTGCCCAAGTGTCACCCTAGGCAACTGCCTAGGTCGCCAATATGGACGCAGCGGTGCTGGAAATAGTCCACAAAACCTGTTCAAGTCCACCAAAACTGCATGGCTCGATACCACTAGTTGTTCAGTATATGTATGAACAAATCTCTATGAATCTTAAGTGAACTGGCTGTATTGAACCGGTGGAGCTCCCCTCATTGGCGACTGTGCCGTTGTCAGCTCATATGTGATTCACAGTACATTACGTCCTTGTTGAATGATCACGAAAGCCACGAAAATGATAATCAAACCTACATGTTCTGTTCATGTTTTCAACAGCCGCCGTCACTATGAGCAACCAGCGGAGTCACTTAACACGTTTAGCTTCCAACGTGTTCTGTTAGTGATGCCGACTGAATAGTGATGTTGACTTTGTGGTCATTAGGTTGCCCCACTTAGAGCAAATAGTGTTATTTCACCATAACGCCACAGTTAGATCATTGAGTTAATTTATTTTGTGGGACCAGCATAGCTCCTAGACCAGGGGTGGGCCATTATTTTTCCTGGGGGGGCCACGAGAAACCCAGATTGTTGCCGGGGGCCTAACAGATACTGTCAGTATTATTTTAGCACTATAGGAAACTTACGACGTAAAATAATCTCCACTGCGCATGTGTGCTACGTCACGTGACGTACAGCTTCTTCTTCTACTATTTCTGGAAACTCTGATTAAACGTTTGCATGTATACGGACGTCATGATCAGATCACTTTATTGAGTGTCCATGTAAACAGTGGATTTGGAATTTCCGATCAACCATGGTTCAGATCGGATTGGAGAAATGTGACGCATGTAAACGTAGCTACTGTCAGCTTAGCTGAAGATACTTGTCTCACCATGTCAGGCTTATGTCAGGCAGCTTGCAGCTTCTGAGGTTTTTCCCAAACTACTAGACATCGTTGTCAGAAGTCACATTTGTTAAGTAGGGATGTGCATTCCAAGCAAAAATACTTTTCAAAAATCACTGGGAATTATTAAACTACGATTGAATAATAGCTCCGGTGGGGAGAGAGGCAGGTACGGGAGGAAAATGACGTAGCGTCGGCACATTTTCCATCTAATGCTGTGGATCAACAGTTTATTTCAACTATAATGCTGGAACAATGAAGAGATTTTAGTTTGTTTCTGTCAGGTTTGAGTGACGATATTTTCTGCTGCTCAGACAGCTCACACACACACAAACATGGTAGTAACATTACTACCAAGCATCACCTGCAACGGGTCATACAAGGGAAATACGCAGTATATGTTTTTAGACTGGACAAATCATTGCATAACCCTAATAATATCTAATCCCTATTAGTTAATTAAGGTAAAGTAGAACATTTTGCACTTCTTACAGCTGCTTGCCTTGAAACGTGTATATTGTGGAGACCTGCTCCCGCAGTAATGGCGACTTGGTTACTTTGGGTACTTCCCTGATTTGTCTATACATTTTTAAACTCATCAGAACAAAGTAATCTCAAACGGTAAAATGATTTGTGATTTCCGCTTGATCAGATACAACTAGAGGAAGGTGAGAAAATATGCTCATTTCTAATTGAGGTGATCATGTCTTCTCGATCACTGATTTCAGATTGAGGATATGAATCACAGAGCAGGTAACCAACTATAGAAAGCATGTTTGGGTGTTTTCTGGGCTCCTGAGAAGTCTCTAGAAGGAGAGCTGGTGGGTTCAATTTACTCTAATTGGGTTCAAACACCTCAAGCAAAACTAAAGTTGTTCTTTGTCTTTAACTTCCTGTGTCTTCATCATCGCTTCTGTTTCTCTGGGGAGAGCTGGACAAAGTGCGTGGGCTTTCTAAAGAAATTCATACTCTGCTTTAAATAGTTAATTACTCGTCGTGTCTCTGGCGGTGTCTGGATGTGGACGAGGGGAGAGACGGAGACGCTTCTGTCTGTCTTCCTGTCTTTTTTTCCAGCAGGGGCAGGCCTATATATTTTGCAGCTCATGTCTGAAAGGCTGGCTCCAAGCGCCAGGGGTGGGCTCTCGCTCTCTGATGGTTTTCCAGTGAGTATTTGTCAGGTCAGACTGTGCACCGCCCGGCGGTCTCCGCTCCTCTCCCCGGGTTATTTATTACCTCTCTCCCCCGCCGGCAGCGCTGCGGCTCCGGGGCCGCTGCCAACAACGGCGCAGAGGCGGGGGCCGCGTTAGGGGGGTTTTCGACGGGCGACAAGGGGAAAGGAATGGACATGAAATGCATTTTGAGGATGCTGATTACATGGCAAAGTAACCGTCCTCAACATTTCCACGTCTCACAACCAAGATGAGCTGCTGTGGGTTGTTGGATTGTTTAAGTTTGTGTAACCCCAAACTAGTGAAACATTGTTTGGCTGAAAATAGCCTATTGTCACCCCATTATTACTGAAATAATTACTTAATAATTAGTTTTGATATTTGATTAATAAGTCAAATGGAAGTTATTCAATCAGATGTTTTGGGGTTTTGACTGTCGGTCACATTAAACATGCAATCTGAAGATCCCACCTTGGAATCTAAATTATTATGGGATTTTTTTTTACATGTTGTTGATTAAGAAATGAATATACAGATTAATCAGTAATGGAAATAGCCTCATAGTTTGTCCATGATGATGGTGTTGATCCATGATGCTATCATACAGGCAATGTGCAATATGTCTCTTCAAACTAATATTTAGTCAGAATTTGTGTACTGAAAGGTAAAACCTCAAAATTGGCAAAATTAATCCAAAACGATCACTCATTTATTATTATTGTTGTTGTTGTTGTTGTTGTTGTTGTGAATGTTGTTTCAGGTCCATTAAGTTTTATAGACAGCTGAGATGAAAAAATGTTAAATGTATTAGTGATGCTAATGTAGTTGTTTCATTGACACGAACACTCATCTCCTGGGCAAAAGTCCTGTTTTTTGACCCACTCGTCCACCCCGACTTCTTCCCTACGCAGCATTTTCTGCTCTTTATACTTCCTAGTTCACAATTATTTGGATTACTTTGAACCATTTTTCATTTACTGACAACGACCATAGTGAAAGGAGGGCGAGACAGAGGGGTCGACATGCAGCAAAGGGCCTCAGGCTGGATTTGAACCTGGGGCTCAGCCTTGGTACACGGGGCACCTGCCCTACCATGTGAGCTATAACAGCGCCTCGTCTACATAGAAACTGATTTTGTGTATAAAATTTGCGCCTGCAGTATGCACATGAATCAGTACTTAAAATTTCGTGACTATTTCACAAACTGCTGCGACTGGGCTGGATGTTCATGAAATCTGCCAGGCGCTAGTTTTCTCAGTGTGAAATGGTTTTGGTGTCAGACCCTGAGAATCAGAGTTCGGGTTCAGCAGATCTATCACACTTGAAGCTGCATTCAGTAAAAGACAGACAAACTTGAAGAGGAGGAGACACCGGCGCCTCCATCGAGAGTAGCTTGGGTAACAGGCTTGAATTTTCGTTTTTAGGTCCATCAGTTTTGCTGTGAAATCTAAAACCTCACCAGTTCTATTGAAAAGTCTTATTCTAAATAGACTTTTATGGCTGGATTATCAGAATCGATGCTTGCAGGGTTATTTCTCTGCTCTAAATTGGTGTTAAACGTTGGACAGAAATTAAAACCTCTTTCAATTGTGCCATGTGAGAACACATAAGCAAGCAGGAGTAACCAGAAGATACACATTTACTGCAATATCAGTTTGTACTGATATTAGTATTTAATAATTCATTGTAAATTCTCGGGGTGCACAAGCAGGTTTGGATTTTTCTGTAGATATTTTTCTTTCTCTCTAGATCCACAGGACTCTGCCACACTGTAAAAAAGTAAGGAAAGGTCAAGGTAGAAAAGGTTAAACAACGTTTCCCCATCACACAAACCCTCTTTATGAAAGCGACAGAAAGGCTGGTGGAAAATTCTACTCAGCTTACTCCGAATCACTTTATTTGAAGATATGAAAGCTGAAGTGTCGTCACTGCGCGAGTTTGGGGAACCCCTCCGCGATGAGGCACCGAAAATGAGTCACGATCCGGGGCGGTGAGTGGGCGTAGGAGTAGGCATGGGGGTTCCCTTTATGAGCGGTTTCACCAGGGCTCTCCCGACGGTGCAACCTGCAGCGCCAACGCACACATCGAGGTTTCCATCGAGACATTTCGATGTGGTGAGGAGCCGGTTTGATGAAGAGAGAATCAAAGAGTTTCTCATCTGAAATCTAGCGTTCCACTTCCTAGAAACGGCTTTGTAAACAGATGCCATAAATGTCAGTAGCTCATGTTTTATGTCACTGCTTCTGTTCAGTGTTTTCGCCAACATGTGGGAAGTGACATTATTGAGCTGAAAAATGTTGCCTTTCGTTTTCATTTTTCAGACTGTGTTCATGTTAAAGGTAGCGTTTGGATAAGTACCTCAGGTCACCTTTGTTTTTTCTTTAGTGTAAAATCTGTTTTGGTCTCTTCATCATCCACAAAGCCACTAATTCCATCACAGTCCCCACAGACATCCTCACATCCAAAAGGAAAAACGTCAGTCTTCGGCCCGTCACTGTCTTTGGTGAGGCAGCTGGCGCGTGTTTTTTTGTAAATGTCTGCTGTGTGTTGGCCTGCCTGGTCCTGGCTGTCGGCATGACACCGGTCCTGGCGAGGCTGTGGTCTCTGGCCTTCCCGTGCTCCGTTTCCGCCTTGCGGTGTGGCGTGCCTCCTTCCTGTGTGTGTGTCAGAAGCAGTTTGGCCTGATTTATAGGCCCCCGACACACAGCGCTTTGGACCCCACCTCTGCTGCTGGAATGGCTATTCCATGTGTTGGTGGTGGATCCACCTGGGTGGTTCTCCACTGATGGGGGTCAGATGTGGTCCTGCTCACAAGCTCCAGGAGCTCAGGGGAGCATGCCCTGCAGACAGCGTGGAGAGAAAGGGCTTTCAGAAAATGTGGTTCCGGGCCGAGGAGGTTTTACTTCAGTTAAAGCAACACGTTTGCAGCAACGGTTACACATAATTTATTATCGCTTCTTTTGAAATATTCTCCTGCTTGCAGCCCCACTTTAAATCAAAATACAAGTAAAAGAACATTGATAAAGGTTGGAGTTAAGAGTTTAAAGCTGCAGTAGGTAAATCAGAGCCGAGCTGGAGCCGTCAGTCTCTGAGCAGCTGTCAGTCACCCGCAAACTCTGACCAATCAGTCAAACTTGACAGCGCTGATCAAACATGAATCAATATTCTGTTACTGTAATGCCTGTTTCTCAATTTTAGTGTTTTCAGAAACATCTGTTCAGCTGTAAAATTAAAAGGTTTGTCACCGGCAGCCATGTTGAGATCAGCTGAGGAAATATCAAGCACCGCTCACCAGCCAGAGCACAGCCAACACGAATGCTCCTATTCTGAAATGACCTGTGATTGGTCAAAGTCTCCCGTCACAGGCTGGATTTTCTAAAGCCTGAAAACAGAGCTATGAGGAGATACAGAAGTCTAGATTTCTCACAAATCTTTCTACTGAAGCTTTAACCTTTTAAACAACCAAAGCACTTTGATTAGGGTCAAGTTAAATTGTTGATCATTTTTAATTCTTAAAAAGAATTGGGGGCCCAAAAAAGGGGGTGGGTTTTAAAAAAAATTTCTTTTTTTCCATTTTAAAGGGAAAAATCCCCCTTTTTTTAAAATTGGGGGACATCTCCCCTAATGATGTTGTGTTTTTTTTTTTTTTAAACATTTGTTTAACACCTATCAACAGATTTCATTTGTACTTCTAGTCTGTTCACACAAAAAGGTGTTTAGAGTGCAATAAATGTGCCTTTTTTTGATTCATGTGTGTCATTTTTATGCCATGTATCCTGTACTGGCTCGTGTTTGAGACCATTGTTGACCGGCATTTTCTTTTAGTGACATTTGTCATGTGATGTGTTCTCTGTAGTTGGATGATGTTGTTTCTGTATGTAGAAAATAAGGTAACTGAGGCACTTGTTAGGTCAACTGAGGTCACTTTTGTCTCTAAGGTACAATGTGGTGATGTACCTACAGGTCCTGAGTTGATCCATGGTCTTAATGTCATTTTGGGGTTAAAAGGGTAATTTAAGTTCAAAATGAAAAAGGTCAACTGTACCATTTTTTAAAAAGGGGTAAATGAAATGTGAGGCTGTAGTGGATGAATAGAGGCAAAAGGGTGGTTTTTGATTAAATTGAGAAATTTTGTTAAGTGTAAAAAGTACAAATAGAAAAGCATTACTTAAAGTAAATGATAACATTTGATTTAGTGAGAGCAGTGTTGTTGGTCTTTTTTGCAGTGATAAAGTTTGTGGTTTTGTTAATTGTTAGATAATTTTGTTAGTATTTGATGGGCTGGATTAAAAGCTCAACGTGCCGACGGCCAGGGCTGTTTTGGATGTTGGGTTACAGTGTTATAAGAAGAATAGACATAATATTGAAATAAAATGATTAGAAATAATAATTACTTTCTATTATTTAATAGATTTGTTTTATTTATTTAAATAATAAATATAAAATTAAAACACTAAACATCAAATTTTATGAAAAAGGATCATGATATGACCTGTACAGCGCGTTATGACGAACGGCACGGCGCGCATCAAGCTTACAGAGCACTTGGTGCTGTAGGTGAGGCGGAGATGGACGATGGTCGACGGAGGAACACTGAAGCTCCAGCAGGATAAATGGAAATGAAGAGCAGAGATTTAGAGGTAAGTTAATTTCTAAATGAACTGAAGTTGAAGTATATAGAGTTTATATGTTGAGAGCTTGATGAAACTGAAAAAACGGCTAAATTTAGTAGCATGTAGTAACATGATGCTAGCTAGAAAAACTGGCATTAGCTAGTATAAAAGGTAAATGACAAATGCTTGTTGAGACATTTTTGTGTTTGTAACGGTAAGTTTAATACGGGGGGTTGTGTTGTTGGATGGAAATTGTTTTATTATGCAAATATTAACTTAGGTAGCGTTAGCTAACGTTGACATTAGTAAAATTTGCTGATATATTGCGCGGTAATTTAATATCACGTTAGACTAAAATGTACCTTTAGGGTCAAATTTTACCTACCGTACGGTCGAGCTGTTTTTTTCCTCTTTTTCCTTTTTTTCGCGGGTCTAACTCGTTTTTTCCCTCCTCGGTTTTCACCTAAGAACCAGGTTAATGTTTACTATAAGATGGTGTGGGTGATTTTGAGTAAGTTATTATGGAGCTGTAAGATTATGTTGTGAGGGAGATTGAGCCTAACATGTTATGGCATGTTGAAGTAATGAAGGCGAGTCTGCGAGGAGGAGGGCGTTCCTCTGCCGTGCTTGCTGACAGTTGCTATGGTTGCCCGCTGAGCCTCTGTGCCCTGGATAGCTTAGTTAGCCTCTGTTGCAGTTTACTGTTGCGGTGCTCCACTCCGCTGTCTGTTTGGCCACTGTATACCACTATACACTTAAGAGTTGAAAATGGGGACGGTAACTGTTATGGTGAGTCTGTTTACAGTTAGTGTAGAATGTTAGGAGTTGAGTGTTGGACGTTGAGTGTTGGACGTTGAAGTGAGTGAAGTGGGGTGTTTTAATGAATTAAATGAGGAAATTTGTTTGTCGTTGGGGTTTGGTAGGATGAAAGTTTATTTTTTTTCATACGATTTTTAAATGTTATTGTTGTTTGGTAATTTGTTTGTTGTTGTGTTTAGGAAAATTGTTTTTGAGTTATGGTAGTTTTATAATATTTTTTATTTAAGGTTTTAATGCTGAATTGTCAGGTTGTTTGGCTTGTTGTAAGTTAAAGTTGGAGGGACTGGTGTAAGTTGGAAGTTTGGTGTTTTGATTTGGGTATATTTTGATAAATTAAGAAAAAATTAGAATCGTATTGAAATAAAGAGTGAGCGTTGGAAAATATTTTAAAGATGAAACATAGATCGACAATAAAAAGAGGGTTGGAATATGATAATTTGTAATTGTACTGTTTTCGTTCTTGCAGTAAAATTAATGAATGCGATTTTAGACACCCAAAGGTGACTGTCCATATCTGTCCTTCACAAGAGAGAATAGGGAGACATATATTCTATAGGAGAGAGAGACCTGTGTCAGGTAGCTCCCTTGTTTTTAGCGTGACATGCTTGATGTGCGTTGCCCGGGGTATTAAAAAAATTAGAAAGTTGTGGGGTAATTAGAATACTGATCAAATTTCATGAAATCGGATTTCCTGTTGTATGTCTGAGGGAGAGAGAGAGCACTCTGACTCATTGGGGGAAAGTTTTTGGCGTCGTTGATTTACATATATAAATTCTGTGAATATAAGGCTGTTTGTTTCGATGAAAAAATTGTTTTTTTGGGTTATATGGTGTGTATTATAATGTATTTTTGGATATTTTTTATTAAGTATTTTGTTTTTTTTTTTATTGCACTGGTCGTCTTGAAAAGAAAATTAAAGAGAGAGGATTTGGTTCACAAGATGAAGTGAGAAAGTAAAGAAAAGTTTGGCAAAAAGAAAGAAGCTGTGCAATGGATGTGAGAAAAATGAGATTTGTGTAGGGGTAAGTGGATTATGTAGTACATGTGCTGTGTTATTAAAAAGCTAGTGTGACTGTGGAGGTGGGAGTTTTGGGTGTTCATGATTAATTCATCGGTTCTTAGATCAAGATTCGAAAAACAGTTTTGTGAATGTGATAAATGTAAATTGTGTAATGGAATAAAAAAAAAGGCGCTCCGCTGTCCTGCAGTTCCTTGTGCTCCACAGATGAGCTGTCAGAAGATCTGCTGTCCCTTTTTCTCTTGCTCCCTCCTGACTGGTGTTTGGCTGCATTTGTTTTAAAATATGAAAATCTCTTCTCTGAGCATCGGTGTGTTTTATACGTTAGGAGAAAAAAAAAATCGCTGTCTCTCAATCTACGAAGGTCGATTGCTGATGGGCAAAGTAGTCGGAATGGATAGAGGTTATTTATTGGTTAAGGATAGTATCGGTTAAGAGCACTTCGTGTCTTGTGGTTGTGAGCGTATGTAAGAATCCTGTGAGGGTGTGAAAGAGAGGAGGAAATGTAAAAAAAATCAATTTATAAAATTATGAATCATCAGAATCGTAAGGAAAAGTCGTGTTTTATGATTCGATTTTTTCCTCCTGTGCAAATAGTTTTTATGTGTGTTGTAAAAGGTTTTGTTTTAGAATGATGTTGTTTTTGGTTTCTTAGTAATTAATAAGAATTGTGCTCCTTGGTTTTGTTTTTCCTTTTTCAAAATTCTAGTTCAAATGCAGTTTTGTTGTTCGCTGTTTTAATTTTCGGTTTTCTTCAGAGGTGCTGCTGTAATTGGTGAGGATGCAGCCCATCGAGAGAATGTGCATGATCGAAAATGAATATGAAAAGATGAGCGAAGTTTGGGGTCAAAGCGATTCTCGGACTTTGATGGGTAGAAAGAGATGAAGGATGGATGAAGTTGAGGATGTCTGAGAAAATACCTCTTGAGACTGGGTGAGTGATATGATTTGAGTATTTTAGTCATTGGGGTTTAGTCCAATTTTGGAATGGGGGAGGAGAGGGAGATGAGAATATGAATTGAGAGGGGTGAAAAGGTGTGTGTGAGTGTGTGCGATGTGTGAGATGTATGTGTGTGAGAATGTAGAGAGAGGTTTAAGAGTGTTTCATTTGAGTGTGTATGTGTGTGTGTGGGAATGTTATTTTTTGTTGTGTTGTAAAATTTGAAGATTGTTATTTAGTTGGAATATGAGTTTTTAAGCAAAGGTTGTTGTATTGAAAGTTGTTTGTGTTTTGAAAATGTTTGTCGTTTTGTGTTTGTTGTGTTTAGATAAATAAATTGAATGAATGTTTTTGCTTTTCATGTTTTTAAGTAAGATTTGCAAGGTAAATGGTTTGTCTGGGGCTGTCTGAGAAAAATTGTTTTAAGGGTATTTTGTCCAGAGTGTTAAGTCATTTTTGTCCAGGGTGATAAATGCAGGGTCTAAAGGAGGGTAAAAAGCATGTTGATAGGTAAAATGGTGTCTTTGAGGGTCTGCCAGTGCGGTGTTGGACCCTAAAGGTACAAATTTTACACATTATTTCTGGGTGTACATACTTTTAAAGAGAGGCTTAAAAACAAACCTAAAATATAGCAGCTTCTTCGAGTTGTGTGTGACGTTAAGTGCAGCTTTATGTAAAACATTTCAACACCAGATGCTGTGCACACACTGAACAGTTTTAGGCTTCCTGAAGTGGTGGCAGCAGGTGAGTATAAGCCGGGAGAGAGAGGAAGGGCAAGGTGTAGGTGGAGTTTAACACAGAGGTGGTTGAATGTAGACACATATAAAAACAGTGTGTGGACCTGCTGCTGCCGTCATGGGTGAATCTGGTGGCTGGTGACCTCTGTGACCCTGAGCACCTTCAGCCTGTGTGCATGTTCAAAGGTGAAGATGTGATTTAAGGCTGCTACTGTTAGTGCTTGGCTTTGAAATGATTAGAAATGATCAAATTTAGGGCTGTCAAAGTTAACGCAATAACACAAATTCATTTTAACACCACTAATTTGTTTAACGCGTTAACGCAACTTGGGATTTTTTTTAGGTTGTAGCGGGCTCAGTGTTTAAGCTGTAGTGAGGATACTGTTATCATACTAGGACGACACCTAAGGAATCCACTGGTACCAACCAAGTCAGGCTAGCTTGTTGCTAAATAATGCTCCAAACTTGGGCGAAATTTTGGCTTGGAAAAACTGATATGGCCATTTCAAAGGGGTCCCTTGACCTCTGACCTCCAGATATGTGAATGTAAATGGGTTCTCTGGGTCCCCACCAGTCTCCCCTTTACAGACATGCCCACTTTATGATAATCACATGCAGTTTGGGGCAAGTTATAGTCAAGTCAGCACACTGACAGCTGTTATGATTTGAACATTTTTATGCTAAATGCAGTACCTGTGAGGGTTTCTGGACAATATGTCATTGTTTTGAGTTGCTAATTGTTTTCCAATAATAAATATACAGTATATACATACATTTGCATGAAACAGGATATTTGTGCACTTTAGTGTTGATAATTATGATACATTTTGGACAGATTAAAATGTGATTAATTTGCAGTTAATCATGTTTAACTATGGATGATGAGTCGACTAATTGTGTTTAAAGGTTTTAAAGGCTGTTACTAATAAAATGACTTTGTTTTGGTTTAGTTACATGTTGAAGCTGTTTGACTGAAAGCTGGAAGCCTGGTTTATGTCTGGTATTATATGGCTGTAAAATAATAAAAAGGTAAAAGTGTTGTTGGACATTAAAATACTAAAATTCAATATGTGGTTTTTATATATTTTATGAAGACAAAGCTGCTGAAACGAGTTTTAGATTGAGCTACAGGGGTGGAAATGACAGTTGACTTCCTCATGCTGCTCACTAATGCTGGCGCCTCCATCTTTACGCGCCGACGCGCCGTCCCTCGCAGTCCCCCCCGCCTCTCCGCGGCTCCCGCCGAGCCTCCGCTGTTTAAATGGGCCAAGTTGAGAAGCGGCGGAGAGAGCAAATCTTGTTTGGTCTGGGTCTGTGAACTTCAGCGTGACTTCAACGACATACACAGGGGTTAAAAACAACTCTTTCCAAAAGTTTCGACTGTATGAATGCTGCGCAAATACTTACTGAGAAAATATCAAGCCGGATGTGTTTGGCTTGTGGCTCTGATTAATACCACAGTGTTTTAACAGGAGAATATTATCAGCCTCTTTTTATTGTCTTCACTGCTGTGAAAATGTCCGCATGCAAACTCCCCATAACTGAATCTATGTGCGTTATTTTTTAATCTAACACAGACGATTAAATATTTGCCTCTGCTTTGTGAATATTAAAAACCCTCTTATGCTACTTCTAATTTCCCCAAAGGCAAAGAAATAAGAGACGCGAGGCGTAGCTGCGACTCGTAATGATCACCGTAGGTAACATAACGTCCGGGGCTCAGGGCTAACCATGTCAGGTATTAACACAGCGACTGTGATTAAATGTGGGAGGTAGGAGCTGCGAGGCTGGCGGAGAGCGCTGCCGCCGCTGCGAGCTGCAAACTACTGAATGGGAATCTATCCGGCAACTTCAGCAGACCGCTGTCTCACGGCGACACGGGGGCTCTGCGTAAAACCAAGCGGCGCGTCTCCAAGTCTGGGTCAGCCCAACTCACAGACGGAGAGGACGCTGAAGTTGGATCGGGCGAGCAGCTTTTCACTTGTTACCGGCGCTCGGCTCCCACTAACATGCCTGCCATCAAAAAGGAGCGGCTGGATGGAGACGACATGGCATTGACCGCGTTCAACCAGTCCGAATACCTGGCCCCTTTAAATGCCACCGCTATCCCCGTGGTGACCCCGCATCCGCCGCCCTACGACCACATTTTCGCCCATCACCGCGCGTACTTGGGGCTCCACGACTCGGCGCTGCATCACCAGCACCTCCACCATCACACGGACGACTTGATGCTGGAGAGGTTCTCCTCCATCCCCGACTTCCAGCCCTTCTTCGACAACGGGGAGCCATGCATCGAGGTGGAATGCGGAGAAAACAAGGCTTTGCTTTATATCAATAAATTGTGTCAAGGCAGTAAAGGACCCTCCATTAAATACAGGGGCGAGTGGCTCACCCCCAACGAGTTCCAGTTTGTCAGTGGACGAGAGACTGCCAAAGATTGGAAACGGAGTATTAGACACAAAGGTAAGAACAACCTTCGTGGAGCGGGACACCTCGCCACCAATATAACACTTTTTAGACGCCGCTCATTCCGGGTACAAACTTGGGTATCGCGGTTCGATGCTGCGTTTTGGAGTGAAAGGGTTACAGCAGTCAGTGCGTAAGGAGACCGATGAGAAAAGGCGCATATTCTCCACATACCCTCCGAGGCTTTGACACGGAGTTTGGGCTGCGATCACAACCACACCGCGGCGTTTGGAGCACCGGGACTGAGGTGAAACGAAAAAGATTCAATTCGATGCGTGACAGTTGTATATTTTCTCTCATTATGGGATGAATCGTCCCGTTAAGCGCAGCGGCACTTGTGCACACTTTTACGCATCGCATGCTAGCTTTGAAATATGGCTGTTTATTTGAAAAATAGCGTTTTGTTTGCCCACTCAACGTCAGTTTGTGATAAACGTGTTTTTCATGTTTTGCAACCAATTTCAAATTTCAACTAAATATGAATTGTATATCTGCTTTGATCCGTTTTGCATTTTGTAGCTGTTTGTTTGATTTTCTGGTGCAATAACCTTGACAGCATCAATACAGTGAGGTATTTTATGTGGACATTTATAGCATAGAGTTTTATACAATAATTACGCATGGTGCGCGCGCCCCCTCGCCACACACGCTCATGCACACAGGCAAGGTTACTCGGGCAGAACTGACACGCGTTAAGACGTGTGTGTGGGGGAGGGAGGGTGTCACCCCCAGGTCAAAAATGGTATCCTAATAGTTTAATATACCGATTCCTATAGACAGATGACAGGAGGCTGCTGTCTCTCTCCACACTCTGTGGGTAGAATCAAACTTCATGGCAGAAATGTTGGTTTGTCAGCAGGGACTGACGCCTTCAGAGTGTTGATTGGATGCTTTTTTGACTTTGCATGCTGAGATGGTGGGCTGAAGAAAAGGGCCCATTCTCATGCAAGTTGCTAATACCTCATCATGTCATTGAGGAGATGAGTTTGTGGCTGGTGCTGCTCACTAAATGCGTTTCTGTTGTTCTTTGTATTTTCTTTTCCAGGGAAAAGTCTCAAGACTCTTATGTCCAAAGGGATCTTACAGGTTCATCCTCCGATCTGTGACTGTCCTGGCTGTCGAATTTCATCTCCAGTGGTGAGAATATTTCATCTCTTGTCATACTTCTGTTGCACTGTACTTGCAGAGTCAATATATTTAATAGAATAGAAAAATATACTTTTAGTTTGACTTGAACACAACTTCTACACGGTGGATATTCAGTATATAGGACATGTGGGGTTAAATAAAAGATGCTGGATCGTTCACTGTGGCGGTGACGGTTGTAACTTGTCAAAGGGCACAATGCATGCAGACAGAGCTGGAAGATATATTATTGTAATACCAAATTTGTGTGATAAGACTGAGGAAGTAATTGTGATTGTAATATTGCTGTAAAGCTTAAAGTGCGTCTTTCATAGTCTAATTCAAATGTTAATGATCGTTTTTGCTCTGATGATGAATGCTTGTGTCTACCTGGCTGTTAAAGTCAAGTCTATCTTATTTTTATGGCATTTATATAGCCCCAAATCACAAAATTGTCTCAACTCTCTTTACAGTTTGTACCCTCATTACTACTGTTTTGATTTGCTATTTATTTTTCCAAATAGACCGTGTGTGCTGTTAATTTAGGTTTAGTTTATCTTGTGCGAAGGCAGGACTAGGCATGCTAGTATTTCATTGTGCTGTGTCACAGTGTATGAGCGTGGTCTTTCTCTCTAACCTTGATGGCGAAGACCCTACAGCCACACATGTCAACTTTGATGGTAATTTTTCTCAGCATGAATATCAAATCCACGCTCAGCCTTTCACTAACGCCGAGCATCAAACAGCCTTTTATTCTGAGGCATTGAGCTGCCCGGCGTGGCTGTTTGACGTTAGCTTCTGTCAGTCGGGCTCTTCCGTCCCATTGAATGCATTTCCTCACCTGGCTGCTGAACTTTTGTTTGCCTAGTGCTTCCCTGTGGGCTCGGGCCAGGGGCACGATGCCAAACCTTGAGGCCTTGCAGGTGTGTCACGATTACAGCATCACCACTCTGTGTGTGTGTTGTGTGTGTGTGTTATGTGTGTGTGTCAGCTTTGAGCAAGCACACTGCCGGCTCACCGTCGCCAAATCTGTTCACACAGGTGCTTGTGTGTGTGTGTGTGTGTGTGTGTGTGTGTGTGTGTGTGTGTGTGTGTGTGTGTGTGTGTGTGTTTTTATCACCACGGAGCGCATCTGTCGTCGCTCCCAAGCACTAATCTTGAGGGAAGGGTGTAAGAGGCTTAGCGAGCTACTGAGCGTGGCTACTGCTGATTATTGTGTGCGAGGCACGCAAGGCAAAGGCGGTTTAGATAAGCCGGAGGTGTTTGAGTGATACAGGTAAACTGGTGACATTTTTCACAGCCAAGAATGAAAACCTGTACCCTAACACATAGAGTTCAGTCAAACGAATTACCAGAGGGAGGCAGAGGGGGGGGCACGGAAAACAGATAGCAGAGATGCCCACGTCTTTTTTTTTTTTTTTTTTTTTTTTTTCAACAGATGGATTTGAGCCGTGTTTGCTTATTATGTTTCGACTCATCGCAGATATCACAGTGATTGGCTTTTGGCTTGCTAGGGCTTGTGCAGTTCCACATCAATTACAGCTGTGACGGAGTAAAACTTTGTTATTGACGTAAGCAGGGATATGAGGAGCTTTAAGGTTGTTGTTGTAGCCTTCTCTCCCTCTCTTCCTTTCCATGTCTGGTGGTGAAGCCTGAAGTCTAACCCAGCAAGTGAATACCACCGTGACACTCTCACACACACACACACACACACACACACACACACACACACACACACACACACACACACACACACACACACAAACACACAGGCGAAGTATGTTGGTAGCTCCGTGCGAGGCGATGAGGGGTTAGGCGGAGGAGGGAGGGCAGTGGGACTTGTATGGCCTGTACTGGCGTCTCCCTCTCTCCCCATTGACTCCCCTCAGGGCATGGCAGCCAGCACTCCCTCACTGATGAGCTATCTCTCTCTCTCTCTCTCTCTCTCTCTCTCTCTCTCTCTCTCTCTCTCTCTCTCTCTCTCTCTCTCTCTCTCTCTCTCTCTCTCTCTCTCTCTCACATTCACTCACTCACTCACTCACTCACTCATAAACACACACACACACACACACACACACACACACACACACACACACACACACACTATATACCTGCTTACTGACACAAATTACCTCATGCGGTCATTTATTTTGAAGGTTTGACAGCTGAACTTTGAGTGATCTTGTTTCGCTATAGGCATGAGGCAAGCGATCATAAAAAAAAGCACAGCAGCTGGTGGGAAGACTTTTCACCTGCCTGCTCAGAACTCGTGGAAGTTAATTTGCTCGTCGGCCCGGGCACAAGCTGTTTATAACGACGCGACACAAACTGAACTGTTGCTATGCCCCACAGTGTAGAATTTAAATATGTCGATAATGCTGTTTATCCACACTCATTGACATGCTGTTGATAACTAGCTGTCAAGGTGTGTTAGCTTTTTTTTTTTTTAAAGGGATACTTTGCAGGTTTTGAAATGAGGTTGTATGGAGCACTTCTCCATAGTCAGCATATTACCTACAGTAGATGACGGTCGGCCAGCTCTCAGTTTGGAGAAACAGACAGGAGAAACAGACAGGAGACGGGGGCAGCAGCAAAGTTTTTAAAAACTATTTATATTAAAGTGTATGCTATATTTAGAATATTTTTGCCGGTTTATCTCACCGTGATACGGCTATACAGTCTGTTACCAGTGAGGAGTGGAAGCTATTATCTGTGCTCTCGCCAAAGCAACCAAACCCCATTAGAAAAAACCTGTAATTTTACCTGACAGAACACAGGAGTCGCTGGTCTACCGCTGCCCCTATCAGTTAGTTAGTTTGTGTTATTGTGTGACTTTAGTTAGTTCAGATTTACCAAAGTTGCACAATAGCACAAACAAACAAACTGATGGAGGCAGCGGTAGACCAGCATCCCCCATGTTCTGCAAGGTAAAATTACAGGTTTTTTCAATGGAGTCTGGTGGGTTTGGCAAGAGCATAGATGGTTTCATCGTAGGGCTGGGTGACATGGAGAAAATCAGATACCATGATATTTTTGAAAGAATAGAAATATTGATAGTCGATACTGTTGAGTTGACCACAAAAATATTTGAGATTGTTGATGACTAATCATCAGTAATGGGGTTATAAATGCCTAACCGTTAAAGGCTAATATTACAACAGCTGTAGCAGTCATTAAAAACAGGAAAAGATAACACATATACCATATTATGATTAGAGGTCGACCGATATGTTTTTTTTTTTGTCTATGCTGAATTTTTTATTGACTCAGGACAGCCGATTGCCAATATATGATGCAGATATTTTTTTTTGCCAATATCTTTGGCTGGTTTTCATTTTTTCGTCCATCTTATAAATTATAACACCTTAATAATGCTACACAAAATGCCTTAACTTCAACTTCAAATGCCTTAACTGTTTCTCCCAGTTAGGACTTTGTTCTTCTCACACACTCTTACAAAGGTTAGCACGCTAGGCTACATCTACGGAGGTCTGCTGGTAGAGCGGCAGTTTGATTGACACAACGGGTGGCGTTACATGTGCTCTACAGTAACAACACTTTGCTGCCCGCAGATGTGCCTGCTTGCTAATTGGTTAATTTGCTCTGGCATTGGCCGATGCAAATTAGGAAAAGAAAAAAAAAAAAAAAAACGGCCCCATTAATCAGACAGATTAATCGGTCAACATCTAATTATGATACTGAAAATTTAAGACAATATCTGGTATCCTCTCACGATATTGATATAATATCAATATATTGCCCAGCCCTAACACAACGGCTTTAGTTCCCTGTTTGAAAGCGTTGTCTGACGGCAAGGTAAATATGAAAATATACTAAATATAGCAGTACATTGCTTTGGTTTTGTACAGTAACTCCTGTCTGCTTCTTCGACCATCATCTGCTGTAGGTAAACGCTGACTATGGATAAGACCCTCATACAACCTTATTTTAAAACACCTGAATTATCCCGTTAAGCCTGTTATTACGTGATCAGGTGCTTAAATGATTTCTAACCTTTAATTGTTATCAAAACTTCCCCTTGGAAGTTGTAGGATGCTGCTTATTTTGCCTGTTTGGCATCGCATGCCATTCTTTTGCATATATACAGTATAATACTCGACACCGTGTAGGCATGCTGACGTTGTCGGCTCCGTGTGTTTGTGTTTTTGTCTGTACATAGTTTTGCGTCAGTTTGTGTCTCGGTGCGTGCGTGTCTGTGATTATTTGTACGCCCGCGATGGCTGGCTTACTCGCCTGCTCACTGTGTGTGCGCACGCATGTATGTGCGTGTTGTGCACGCATGTGTGTGTGTCCTCCCGGGAGAGCTGGGCTTCCTCTGCTCTGTTATTTCAGCGGAACTGGCGGAGGCCGGGAGGAAATTACACTCCCCTCCTCCGGCTCGTAAAGACCTCCTCCAATCAAGGGCTCCTCTTGCAAAGTGGAATTATACACACACGCACACAGGCACAAACACAGACATACACACTTTTGCCTATAACTCATAGTCTATCTCGTTACATTTTCATAATGCCACTTCCAATAGTGTTAATGGGGGAAAGATCATTAAAATCAAAGTGCACCATATTGAGTGAAATAATAGGAGCTGCTATGTGATGTGGAGTCGTCGTCATAGATCAGCTACCTACTGTACGCTGCTTCTGTTTTATGTGTTTGTGCTCGTGCGTGTGTGTTGCCGAGGCTATGTTGCTATGGTAACGCCGGAATCGGTCATTGGCCCAGAAGAGTGCAGAACTGTGGTCGTGTCGAGTGCGTTTGTGCACTTTTGTGTGTGTGTCTCTCTCTCTGAGAAACGAACAAATTAGAGATTAAGTGAGACTCTGACATGTGCGTCGTGTGTCTTAATGCCGCTTGTAGAGATCGATACGAACTGGATGTCACACACAGAAATACAGTAACAGTCGTATAACACACACACACACACACACACATGCAAAAACTCTTTTGTGCCTCTTCTCTTTCTATCTATGAATAATTCAGTTAAAATAAACGGTTTAATTTAGCAAAATAGCTATTAGCTTCCACCAGTGTGCATTTTCAGCACAATGCCAGGGATTGATAGAGAGCTCAGTGTGGATGTGTTTGCGTGTGGTGTGTGTGTGAGCTTCTTAAAGTGTTGACCGGATGCATGATTGTTTGGTTTGTTTGTTAACAGGCAACTAAAATAAGTCGGAGCATCTGTCTATCAGCCAAACGTGGTTTATCACAACAAAGCCTACTGTGTGTGTGTGTGTGTGTGTGTGTGTGTGTGTGTGTGTGTGTGTGTGGCCCATCAGGCCTTACCAGACCGAAGTCCTGTCGTAGTTTTACTTTCATACATCCGTCAGTACACTCAAACAAGCACACACATACTGTATATAAACGCAGGATTACTAAGTAGGTGCATCAGTGTCATACAGTTTCTGACCATTATTAAAGTTTGTTAGTGGTGTAGGTGTATGAAAGTAGATCAATTCTGAATTTGCTGCTCATTATAATCTGTATACATGTCCATACTGTTTATTTAAGCCAAGGTAAACATTTACCACGCATATTTTTTTTTAATACTCGTTATGACATTAGAATGTGCAACTTGTGATTTTTAGTTGGTAGTGGGCTGAACTAGAACAACTGATGAGTCAATTGGTACCAACCACGTCATACTAGCTTGTTGTGAAAAAGGCGAAATAACGTTGCAAAGTTACACTAAATTTTGGCGAGGAAAAACTGTCATGGCCATTTTCAAAGGGGTCCCTTGACCTCTGACCTCCACATATGTGAATGAAAATGGGTTCTCTGGGTCTCCACCAGTCTCCCCTTTACAGACATGCCCACTTTATGATAATCACAGTCAGTTTGGATCAAGTCATAGTCAAGTCAGCACTCTGACACACTGACAGCTGTTGTTGTTGAATGAGGGTCACCTGAGTTTATCTTGATTTTTCTCTCAACATAACTTGTGCTCATCATTCAAATTACTTATATTTCTTCATAAATGAAGTGTAGCTGCATGTTAAGTTGTGCGTGACTTGTTGAAACCTCAGCAAAGCGGATGTTCAAACCTTAAAGTACTTTTAATAGCTTGGCAGTGTATTTAATGGAACCGTTGGGAGTGTGTTGGTCTTCACGTGAGACTAATAACTGTCAGGGTCAAACTTGTGTTGGGACCGACACAAGAGAAGACATCAGTTGAATTTACCAACCGCAGCTTCACGCTCGCCTCCACTTCCCGTGTGTTTGTCTGGGGAGAGAAAGGCCCAGTCGCTACCTGTCCACAAAGCTCCCCCACGGCGGCCTCGGCGGGTCTGTCCAAACACAGAGAGGGAGAGAAGGAGGGAGGATGGAGGGAAAGCGGAGAGCGAGAGGCGCGCTGGCACGCTTGACTGCACCGCCACTGACCTCCCAGCGCCGCCCCGGCAGCCCACCCACCCCCCGCCTCCTCTTCGCCGCCTCTCGCCCTCTGTGCACCCCCCCCCCTCCCCCCGCCGCTCACCCGTCCCTCCCCCCTTGCCCTGTGCCGCTCCACTGGGCTGCAACTGCCCGCTCGGCTCAGCGCGTGGGGGCCGAGGGTGCAGGAGAGCACGAGGTGTGTGTGTGTGTGTGTGTGTGTGTGTGTGGGTGGGGGTGGGGGTGGGGGACTTGGTCGCATGCCTGTCCGCCCTACAGTGCTTTCTCACTTTTTTTTTTTCCTCTTTCTCTCACACGGCCTTGAACAACCAAGTGTTGCCTAAAGTCTGTACATAAACCGCACACACACACACACACACACAGTTATCCAGAATCAGATTTATTTTGCCAAGTACGAAGTAAATTTGCACTTATAAGGAGTTTTATTTGACAGTGTTGGTGCCTGATCTCATGGCGAATTTATAGCTGCATTTCTGTCATGAATGTTTCTACAGTATCTGTGGAATAAAGGCTGACCCACACTAAAAGATTTTTCAAAAATATGAGCCCACACATAATGACATGTTAAATTTAACATTACAGCTTCACACACTAACAGACTGAACAAGAGACAACAGGCAGGAAGAATTAGCGATATTACATTATTATATTTTTTACTTTGCACTGAAATTCACAAAGGATGGATGGATGAAATCATGGAGATGTTACCTGGTTGCCACAAATCAACATGTTGATTTCTGAGTGCCATCTTACTACTGCTTTACGCTTCATGTTTTGCATTAGCCGCGGTCGCTATGACGGCGGTGGTTGTCCTTCCTTCTTCAGTCAGCTTGGTTCCCGAATGGCTGTCGCTCTTTCCCACGTGACTGCACCATCAGCTGAGGTTTCCCCACACGCAACAGGAGATCTGATCATAAATACTGAAATATGTTTAATATTGCCAATTTGAGATTGGTGCGGCCAGGATGGACTTACGAGCCGATCAGGGATGTAAAAAACCACTCCTAACATAACTCACACACCACTCAGGAAGATCTGGAAAGATAATCTTTAGAACCATCAAAAAATAGTTGGGGGAGGGATTGGACTTGAAATCGGCTCGATTCTCTTGTAGTTTGGACACCGCATAATGCACGAAACAGATTTTACCTCAAAAGAAAAATCTACCATAAATGACTTCCTTTAACCAGAATGCCACAGAAACTTCAAAAGAGCTGACAGAAAGTATAAAGCTAAGATCTGTAGTGTGTTTTAGTCATATATCTTTCATATACCCATTCGTATGGTAGAGTGAGGGTAGATGGAGATGCTGCTCTCCATACTTGATGAAAAAAGTATTAGGGCTGTTAACGTTAACGCGATTATAATGTTTTAACGTTACTAATTTCTTAAATGCATTAACTTGCGATTTTTTAGGTTGTTGTGAGCTCAGTTTTAAACCTAGAGCGAAGATACTGGCATCATATTAAACCCACTGGTACCAACCATGTCATACATACCAAGGAGGTTAAATAATGCTCCAAACTTTGAAAAAAATTTTGTTGAGTTTGATAATCATCACAGTTACTACTGTGTTAGCAAGTCACTGTCAAGTCAGCACACTGACAGCTATTGCCTGTCGCCATGATATAATATCAGCATATTAATCAATGTTTTTATTGATTTGTGTTGTTAATTGATCCCCAATAATAAATATATACATAGATTTGCATAAAGCAGCTTATTTGTCAACTCCCATGTTGATAAGAGTATTAAATATGTAACAGATGTCCCTTTAAGGTACATTTTGAACACACAAAACAGTAACTGCGATAAACTATGAACAATTGTACGATTAACAGCAATTGAATGTTATCGATTGATAACTCTAATAAAATATACATCTGTGGTCATGTTGCTTGGTTGGTTGATGTCGTTTTCACTACAAACCAAGAACAACTGTCATCTTAATGAACTCTGAAATGTGTCACATTGCAGCGTTTACTGTCACAGGAATTATTTTATGCTTGTGTGCAAATAATGACTTTGTTATTAATAGGATATGCTAGAAATAAGTATATTACATGTACACATACATGTAGTTTTGCACAGTAATGGGGGAGAAATGGGGTTAAAATATACTATATGACTATGCAATGTGGCAGTACTTGTGTGTTTGTGGTGGAGGAACGTGTTTATTCCTCCGCCTCCTGTATAGTCTTCTGCCACAAGAGTTCAACATGTTTCTAATTACATATAGTGTCTGCAATCGATTCACAGCCGGTTTTGATCTTCACTGTTCTTGCAGATATTGCACTAAGTTTGTTTACATGCATGCTAATAATTTAATTATAACCAGATTAGGCGAATATGAGGCTCACCAGTTCTTCTGTGGCCTGCACAGTATATAGTGCACCTTTTGTCTGATTTCTTTCAGTGATTTGATCCTGAACGTGCACCAGAAAGGTCACACGGTGCAACGGATGCAAATGGGTGTTTCTGTAAACTAACATTGTCAGGGCCAGTGATGAAGAAACAGAAAACACCAAAATTATTTTTGGGATGACAGCGAAACTGCTTTCATGTCACAGCCAACACAAAGTAACAGAGATTTGTATTAAGGTGCACTGTGAATTAATCAAAAACAAACACCAACTCGGTCTCTCCGTTTTCTTCTTGTTTTGTGGCAGTAATGGGAGGATTTTCTAGCAGAGACTGAGTCCTCGCAGACATTATCCTTCCTATCAAACACATCATAGTAACTTTATTACTGGGTTACTGGGGAAAGCTGGTTAGCGCAAACCATGTAAACACTTTAATCAAACTATTACTTTAATCTGATTATTCGCAGTAATCAGGTTTGCATACTGAGCGATCTCAATTTGACGAAAAGCTGACAAATGTGTAGGTAATCACCTTCACGGGTGCACCTGTGGAAATGTCAGGTCGGGTGAGTCAGAGATGAGGAGGTGAGGCCAAACTCGAGTGTAAGGATTTGTATTTTGTGGAGAGCTGGATCTCACACAAGCCACACAGCAGACAAATTGTTTGTTTTGGCCTTGTTTCAGAGCTCTTATGTGAGCACGGTAATGACCGCTTCATCCCCTCCTCCCGTCTCCCACCCTCCCCGCACTCGTTTTTTTCCCCCTCTCTCCTTCTCTGTCGTCTCCTCATTCCCCCTCCCCCCTTTCCCCTAGCGCTCGCGCCAAGTCGGCCCGCCATTCCGCCTCCACACACACACACACACACACACACACACACACACACACACACACACATGCTGCGAGGTAACGGCAGACAGGCGCGTGACTCATTAGGCATTCGTCCCCCAGGGAGATCGCTGGGGGGGCGCGTGCGAGGGAGAGAGCGCTGCAGCTGCAGGAATGTCACAGCCGGCTACCGCTGTGTGTGTACGTGTGTGTACGTGTGTGTTTATATATGTGTGTGTGTGTGTGTGTGTGTGTGTGTGTGTGCGCTCGCTAATGCTAGTTGGAGCCAGCGGCAGGGCACTGCACCTTTCAGGAAATAACGCAAGGAGAAAGAAAAAAAAAAAAACACTTATTAGTCCTTTTTTTTTCCCACCAAGAGCTCATTTAAAAGTCTGAAATAAATTTAAAGAGAAAACACTAGATCGCCTCATCATTTCTGCTTGAATTTAAGCGCCTTTGCTGGCCAACATATAGCTGTGATTTTAGCCTGTTTTTTGAGCATTTTGTTGATTTTAAAATAAAGCCTTGCTTTAAATTTGTGAATTCAGGAAACCGTCCCGCTGACCTACAGGAACGTACAGTATATGGCTGTTTTAAGCACATTGCTCAACATATGTAATCATCAGATTGCTTTTATTTGAAATGTTAAAGCTTTATTACTAGGGATGGAACGGTTCGGGTAAAATCCTGAACTGTTCGAGTTGCTAGTCATGGTTCAGGTGGTGTATGTATCGTTCGGTTCATTTGATGAATATTTTACTGCGCATGTCTCACCACCACCACTGTGCTTACACTACCACACTTATTAGTTCATCTCCCCATGTTAGCTCACCAGCTAACAGCAAATGGCAAACGTGTAAGCAAATGACTTTAGTTCCTTTTAGTTAGCAGTGCTCAGTGTTTGTGTTCGAGGTGTTTATTGTGAAGGGTGGAACGGTAGCAGTGAAGCGATGATGTGCTGTTATTGATAAAACAAACTCGGTTAACGTTTCCTGCTTGATTTGGAGTCAGTAATGGTACTCGCCACTGTGCTCTCTCTCTTGCTTCATCACTCACTTCCCACATATAGACACACTCCAAGCATCTATTGATCCTGGCCAGACCAGCTGTGTGAGTGCGTGGCGGCTGCAGTACCTCACGGCTGCCTGATTCACACGTGTCAGCTGCGTTTCTGCAGCGCTTCTGCTGCTCTTTCTACACAGAATGAAGTTCTGCCCGCAGAAAAAAAGCTTGAGTGGCTTTACTTCGAAATGAAGGAAGGGAAGGGTTGATTTAAAAATAAATTGACTTTATGTATGTCTGTGACATTTTCTATAGATATAGACATTGAATGTGTAGTAATGTTGCTGATACGATGTCAGATCACCGTCAGTGTCTGTGACATAATCTACAGACGTCTAGACTTTGAAACTGTAGTTATGTTGCTGATATGATGCGACTACACAGTCAAACGATCACTTCCACTGCTGTGAAACATGCATGGTTCACGTCAAAAACAGGCGAGACCTTGAATCTCTAGAGAAGACGCAGCAGACGTGCAGCTCATGTGGGCAGTGTGAATGCTCTAACCTGTGAACATGGACGGCGAAATAAAAAACAGGCAATGCAGCCACCACACGCTCCTCACATGTCTAGTCTGGCCCAGGCTTTAGATTCATTCAAGTTTTCGGTCATCGTTGCTCTCCCACTTGGCACACAGGAGAAGTTGTAATCTGGAACCTCCCTGCTAGATGTCACCAGATTTTTCACACTGTTCCTTTTTAAAAGACCACATTAAAATACGCTACTTTTGACTTCTTGCCGTTTGTCAAGACTTTTCAGTAGATCAGATTACAGTTTATCCAGAACTTCACAAAATCTCAGCCATCTCTGAAATGGCATTCATTACCATTTAGTAGGCTGTTTACACCTAGTGTTATGAAGTTCAACTTCTAGTGTTATTATTAGGGCTGTCAATCAATTAAAATATTTAATCACAGTTAATCACACATTATCTGTTGAAATGTACCCTAAATAGTGATTTGTCAAGTATTTAATACTCTTATCAACATGGGAGTGAAAAAATATGCTGTTTTATGCAAATATATGTATATATTTATTATTAGAAATCAATGAACAACACAAAACTATGACAAATAATGTCCAGAAACCTTCACAGGTATTACATTTAGCATAAAATATGCTCAAATCATAACATGGCAAACTGCAGCCTAACAGGCAACAAACAGCATGTGATTATCATAAAGTGGGCATGTCAGTAAAGGGGAGACTTGTTGGTACTCATAGAACCTATTTTCATTCACATGTCTAGAGGTCAGAGGTCAAGGGACCCTTTTGAAAATGGACATGACACTTTTTTCTAACCGAAATTTAGTGCACGTTTGGAGTGTTATTTAGCTTTGACATGAGTTGAGACATGAGACATTTTTTGTTTGACATGAGCCCACTACAACCTAAAGATCACAAGTTGCGTTAAAGCGTTAAAGAAATCTGTGGCATTAAAATTAATTTACATTAACATGTTACTGTCGCGTTAAATTTGACAGCCCTAGTTATTATGAAGTTAAAGTTCTTATGTTATCCTAGAGCATACTGTATCGATTGGATAATTTGTGTTTCATATATATGATGGGAAGTGTTTCTGAATGTTAGTCATGTCCTGATACGATCATTCAATTGTCTGTCTAGATTGTGTAATAAGTTGGTCAGTGTGTCCCTATGTATGTGCATCTGTATGTATGTGTTTCTGTTTTGCGTGTAAATGTGAAGACCAGATATATTTTTTGGCTGCCTGACTGACAGAAAGCGTGGGAGGTGATATTCATAGAGGTGCTTTTAGTGGGACTTTTATGAGAGACTTTTTTCCGTGGCTGAAAGGAGGTTGACCACACACAGTAAGGTTGCCTCAGCTCCGTGCTCGTACGTGCCCGAGCCTATCAGGCGTCCTTCCTTTGAGCGCTCCTACGTGGGCTGCCAGGGGTGTGTTTTGCTTCGTGTTTTGTTTCGGAGAGCCCTCCCCCGTGCTGCGGAAGTGTTGCCGGAAGCAGTGGGAGCTCACCCCCAGTTCTGCGTCAGTGCCACTAAAGAAAGGATCGGGGCTTTCCGGGAGGAGAGAAGAGGGAGGAAGGTAGGGGGGGTGGCTGTCAGCCTGGGTATGTCACGGCCATGTGGGTGGTTGCCTACACGCTCGCACACACGCACTCACACTCACAACCTCAGTCACGACTAAGACAAACTATTCTTGTATGCACTATTTTGCTGGCGTGTTCCAAGTAAAATCCCCTGCTTTGGAGGGGATTTCTAAGGAACAGGAGCAGGTGTGAGTGTGTGCTGGTGAGGGTAGTGCGCATGTGCAATTTCATTTTCTCTGACGATGTGAAGGCAGCACTAAGAGACTGAGTGGAATATTTGTGTTTTTTATGTATCTAGGGCTGCACAATTAACCAAATATCAATTGCAATCATGATTTTGGCTTCATACAATTACATGAACATGACCACCTGCGATATTGGTGTTTAAAATGTGGTTTCTGCTTGTAGAAAACTCAGCATGTCAGATTTCTAAGAAGACTAAAAGCAAATTCCCAGCCCGCAATCAAGATGTTTTGGCTTCATTTTTGGGTGTAAATATTATCTATACAACCAATGTGTTTGATTAAATTTAGAGCATGAGAGCATAAAATTGTGTATCTAGCCTCTTATTAGGGGTGCTAAGTTTGAAAAATCTTCTTAACCAATAACGGACCCCCCAACAGATTATTAACCGTTTACTGCTCAGATTAATGCCTCGTACATGCAGCAACTTCCCCACTAAAAGTCCGCCAACACTGTGGTACATTTAAATTAGGTTAGCAGGTTGTCAGCTGTGTGTTTGCTCAGCGTAACGACACTCTGTCGCCTGGCTTATTTTTAGTCATTGTCCGACAGTGTGTGTGTTTTGTTGGCAGATGCTAGCTGCTAGCGTCGTTGGTGGCTTCATGCCCGCTGTATCTTAACTTCAGCGAGTTTCCAGCAGAGCTTGTGTGTGGCGGTGGTGAGTGTGGGTTTGTTGGTGGTGTCATAGCTGTGAACGTAGCTGTAGCAGACAGTGTGTGTACAATTTATTTGTCGGTGAATAAATGCTACGAGGCTACAAGCTACAACTCCTCAGCTGAAAGTCCAGAGCCAACTTCCTGTATCTGCGCCGGCTCTTTCTTAAGGTGGACCAACTTTTCTCCTTAAAGTGATGAGACACTCCTCTACATTTTTCTCAGCTTTTTGATTATTTTTTAATATTTCTTTAACTCTTTAACTGATAGTGTTAATCGGTTAAAATGCATAATGTCCTGTATTTTTTCATATTGCAATATTTATAGCAATGTCAGTTTTTCTAACATCATGTAGCACAGCATGGAAGTGAAAACAGTGCTCTGTTTATTTTAATGTTATAAATAATAATAATCGTAACAATCATTTTGGCCATAATCATGCAGCCCTATGTGTGTCGGACAGATGTAGCAGTGGTTGCATCCATGGAAAAGCGTTGTGGCGTGATGCAGCGCTCCCATTTCCTCCCTCCATTGTGCTCCATTGGAGCCCCAGCTCTAACTTCCTGCAGCAAGGCCTCATATGTGGAAGTAGAAGAAGTATCAGAAAGTGATCCACTGTCCTCAAACACTGGAGCACAACTTGTAGAAAGCTCCGACAGGAAAGAAGAAAGGAGGAAAAACCTCTTTTCTGGCAAGGCACGATAAAAAAGAGAGGAGAGAAATGTGCAGAACTCTGTGGCCTGCTCATCCTAGGGGATGTTTTCATCTTTCTCTGTCTTCCACCACCCCCCCCCCCCCCCAACTCTTTTTAATGTCTGCCATTTGAGAGACTCCAGAGGGGCTGCACCTGTTTGCCTCTTGGCTAGGAGCCCCCAAATCCCTCCTCCTGCCCCCGCCTGCCACTCATGCTGCCGCGCTTCCTGGGATGGAAGGAGCGAGGGAGGGAAGGAGGGAGGGAGTGGTGGAGAGCGGGGTTGTGTGTGGTGGAAGGGATAGCTGGAGGGCTTAAAGGCGTCCGGGAGTAAGAGCAGAGATGTAGGCACACAGAGACGGAGAGAGGGGAATATGGTTTCAAATCTAAGTCCACACCACACTGGACATACCTTACCTCCGTGGAGCTTTCTCTCTCTCATGTTTTGATTTGATTTCTATATTTTTTCTCACCTTTTCTCTTCTCCCTCCTGTACAAACCAACATCCGCTTTCCCTGTTAACTTTTCTCCTCAGCCTATCCTTCCTTCACTCTTCTCCAGTTTCCTCCCCCAGCTCAATCTCCTCTGCTCCCTCCATCTCCTGTCTGCTTTCCTCTTCCTCCCCCTCCTCCCCCTCCCTCTGTGATAGAACCATGTTAATCTGCAGTGACCTCTTCAGGTCACATTAAAGGTCGCCCAGCTTCACTTCCTAATGCCCCCAGGGCCACTCTCTCCCCTTTATCCCTTCTTTTCTCCGCATACTCCTGGCAGCAAAATAAACTCAATTCACCAAACAACTTTTCTCCGCATCAGTTTGGTTTTAGAGTAGAACAGTATGGAAAAGTGTGTGTGTTTGGTGAAACAGCCTTTTTTCAAAAGAAAGTTACTCTGTTACTACAGACTAGGGTTGTCAAAGTTAACACGTTACCAGGTTGATGCAAATTCATTTTAAGGCCGCTAATTTCTTTAATGCATTAATGCAACTGATCTTGTGGAGGTTGTAGCAGGTGCAGTTTTAAAGCTGAGTGATGAAGGTGTATGAAACAAGAAAACCTAAGGAATCTATTGATACCGATGGTTAAATGATGCTCCGAACATGCACTAAATTTCTGATGAAGATCTTGATCTCAAGAAAGCTTGTCAGGGAGGAGGCTAAGTAACACTCTAAACTTGTGCTAAGTTTTGGCGAGGAAAAACTGTCATGTCCATTTTCAAAGGGGGCCCTTGACCTCTGACCTCCAGATATGTGAATGTAAATGGGTTCTCTGGGTACCCACCAGTCTCCCCTTTACAGACATGCCCACTTTATGATAATCACATGCAGTTTGGGTCAAGTTATAGTCAAGTCAGCACACTGACAGCTGCTGTCGCCTGTTGGGCTGCAGTTTGCCATGTTATGATTTGAGCATATTTTATATGCCAAATCCAGTACCTGTGATGGACAATATTTGTCATTGTTTTGTGTTGTTAACTGATTTGCCTACAACACTAAATGGCACTGAATGCCACTGGCTGAGACTTTGTAAAGTACTAGATAATTTTCTTACACCTTGCAGGTCATACAAGCCTTGGTATTATCTGATAAGCGCTGCAAATAAAGAGCTGTATAAGCTGCAGCTGGAGTGGAATGGAGCAGCTCTTAGGTGTTCAATGAGAGAAAGTAAACCAAATGCCCGCTGATCCTACTTGACTTAAAGTGGAAGACAGATTAGTATGCAGGCTCATAATTTTATTCAGGAATATATGTCTCCAAACCAGGCAGTAACCTCCAGGTCTGAAAAGTGAAGCCAATGCTAACGTGCTTTAAACCTGCTTTCTTTCTAACAGCCAGCAGGAGGCGACTCCTCTGGTTGCAAAAAGTAGTCTGATTGTGTAGAAGTCTATGAGAAAATTATCCTACTTCTGTCTTGATTTATTCCCTCAATAAACATTGTAAACATGAGTTTATGGTCTCAGTCACTAGTTTCAAGTCTTCTTCAATACAGCATGATGTTCATTTATTAAATTATGCTCCAATATAGAGGCAAATAGATCATAAAGCAGGGGATGCTTTAGGGTGGGGCTACCTTGTGATTGACAGGTCTGGACTGGGAGTTGTCTGTTTTTTCAGCTTACAACTTTATCTGCATTACTGTAATACTCAAGCAACAAGTAAAAAGTTATAAACAAGCAGCAAAACATGTTATTCTTAGGTAGAGGCCTGTGAAACCACCTTTTTTGAATGATGTATTAGATGTATTGAGATAGAGAGATGTATAAAGTTACACATGGTTTTGTTAAATGTATTTGTTCATACTATGTTAATTGGGTGGGTGGGGGATTAGCTTGGTGATGTAAGTGTATTTATGTATGCATATACAGTATGTGAAGGCATGTGTATATATACATATTGCTGCTCCCAACATAGACCCCAGCATGAGTAACTGTTACCCTGGTAACAACTAATAAATGATATATGAATAATAAACAGTAAACAATGTATGTTTAATCTTAACAGCTAGTGCTATGTTGCATCGGACTCAGTGTGTGTGAAATATGGAAATATGTGTGTGAGATATATATATATATATATATATATATATATATATATATATATATATATATATATATATATATATATATATATATATATATATTATCAAATTGCACTCTCAAGAGCTGCTCCACAATCTTTCCACGTCCCCCCTGGCAACTGCAGATGGCACCCCCTGCGATACAAGTGCCCTGGTTGAGAGTTACTGATTTAATGTTTTCTTTTACGAGGTGTCTAATTAGCAGGATATAGGAACACAAAGTAAGCAGTCAGTTCTGCAGAATAAAACGAAGAATTGTTTGTATTACAGTGTTGATTTGTCTTGTATGTACATGTGCAACGAGAACTCAACATGCTGCATTTAAACAAAAAAGATTAATACAAATGACCACAAATAGAAAAAAAAAGTGCTGCAGATAGATTAAACACAAACAAATTGAGAAACTCCTTTAAAAATCGATGAGCTATATATGGTATATATGAATCCTATTGATAAAGCGTCTCTCTTTTCTTTGTGCTTTGCCGTGCAGAACCGCGGGCGCTTGGCCGAGAAACGCACAATCCCCCTTCCTCCAAACCGGGTGCCCAAGAAGGAGCTGGCCTCCATCTTCAGCAGTGACGACAGCGAAGGCAGCGAGCGGGCCAGCGGGGATCATGCTCTCATCAAACAGGAGGACGAGTTGCATTACAGTATCATGAGAAAGAGGTGAGTTCACCTGTGACGTCTACTGTGGCTTCAGTGTAGTTTGAAGGACTGCACGAGCATGTTTCTATCTGGTTTATGCCAGATAGTTAAAGAGACATTTTGGGGGCAGAAATGGAGTATAATATTCATAACCATGTTTTCATTAACGTATGGTTACCTGAAACTGAGAAACGTGTTTTTGTTAGCTTAGAATAAGTCCTTCACTACATAGGGAGTAGGTCTTCTTCATGGAGGCTGCCTTGTTTCTACAGTTGCTCAGAAACAACCTGTGTTTTTTTACATTACCTGAAGGCCACTGTAGTTCTCTGACACGCTGGTGAAACAGTAATAGTAATAATGTGAGTGCAACTGGTAGTGCCACCCCACTTCATTAGCGTCCTCAGTTGGTTGCAATCTACAACCACTCCGCTAGATGCTGCCAAATCCTACACACTGTACCTTAAATATCTCCGACCTTTTCTTTGTTTTTTTCTTTTTTTACTTCTTACATTTTCTTTCCTTTTTCTGTGTATTCATTTTACTCACTTTTGTGAAAATACTTCATATTAATAAGTCCTTGGTTTTGTCATTCTGTCTAAAAGCAAAAGGATGCAACTTTTCTCTTTTTAAATGACACCTCAGACGTGCATGTATTCTTCTTCATCAAAAGTGATTTTAGGATAATTTTGAGGTGTTTAAAGGCTCATTTTGAGACAGACAGACAAAGAACAGTTTTTCAAAAACAAACTTGGAGCTTTTGCTTTGGGATATCTCATGGAAGGATGTGTGCCGAGCTTTGAACGTGTTAATTGGTTTGTTGGTTTGTGTTTTGTTGCTCCTGCCAAGTCTCAGTGTATCTGTCTTGACTTGATATTGAAAGACTGAGTCACCGGAGTCACCGCTGTCTGCTTCATCCCATCCCGTGCGCTGCTTGGGAGCGGTTTGATCAAAGACTGTTTCATATAATATAAGTTGTTGCACCTTCGTGTCATGTTATTGCACTTTTTCAACCTAAGCGTTGGGAACATTTTGAATCTACGTTCATTGTGACATGCATCTGTTTGTGAAAAAGGTTTTAGAGCTGAAGGTGTGAAAAGAGTGGAAAACACAAACAGACTTTTTGAGACAGACTGAGATTAATAAGAAGTAGTACATGCTGCCTCAAAAACACAGAAAATGCAGTCTGGTGTGAATCTATAAACAGTCAGTCTCTGGATCCACATCTGTCACTAGTATAGTCTTGTTATTTCAATCAAATCAGGACGAAAGTAAAATACTTGACAGGAATATCTGTTTTGTTTCAGTTTTTCTTGAGAAGTAGTTGACATGAAACCATAATAATAATAATAATAATAATAATACAGTTTAAATATTTTCAGAAATGTCAGTCAGCTGTTTTTATTTGTGAAACCAGTGTGAATCAGTACATTTTAGTGTGAATCAGTAAATGGCTCTTTGACTAATTGTCAAAAACAGACATTTTCCCCAATAATGGACGGAGAGGAGCGCTCAGCTCAGGAGCTGTATACACATTAGATTGGGTTTGTCATAAAAATGTGGAGCGCATTTACTAAAAGCCTGTCTCGATTCAAGTGACTAATCACGTTTGCATCTTCATACATGCAAATACACGCATGCCGGGTTACAGCGAGGTCACCACATTAAGATGAATCAAATAGGCTTGAAAGACAGCGCTCCCTCTCTCTCTGATGGCAAACACTCTTCTTTGTTAAGCTTTAAAAAAAAAAAAAAGATGGGATCATAATTTTTTTGATTTACAGTCAACACTTTGATCCATTTGAAGTGACAGAAATGAAGACATTTTCAATCTGGAATGAACACATGGATTTGTCATTTCTTGTTATGTACATGACAAGCGATGGACATATACTGTATAATGCAGAAGCTGTTCATTGATTAACCTCAGAAAGTCCCCAGCTGCATTATAAGCAGCCATGTGCAACCTCATTACAGGAGGGGATGTTTTTCATGTCTTGAGACTTGCGTGTGACACGGTGGACAGCGCGGCAACTGTGAAGCTTTAAATGGATCCAGTAACCTCATTTAAGAGGGCTTCCCCTCCCCCTGACACTTGTGCCGCTGGCGTGTTAAGATGATAATGAATTTAAAGAACACTTATGACTAATATGTCAGGCTTTTACCCTTTGAAAGGCGACGGACTCGCTGGAGCCGCAGCTCTGGTCTGTCCTGTGCATCCGTCTCAGCCCTGCTTTATCCCCCAGTGCGGGTCTGGACGAACGGGATAATGGGATGTCCAATCACGGAAATGTGATTTCCATTGACCGCAGCTTCGTAAGTGAGTCGTAGAAGGGTCTTAACAAATTGGATTTGGCGAATGGATGTGAAAAATACAGGGGCCTCTCTGTATACATGTGTGAGCGTATCTGTGCTGCCTCATCCACACATCATCAAGGCTGGCGGCAGCACGGTGTTACCTTCTCTAACTGCACTATAATCTGCACGGGCACATCGAAGCGCCAATCCTAAAATAATGCCTCATGCAGCTAATTAACTTCAGGTGGCGTTACATTAGGAGATACTTTTCAACTTTCAGCTCCACTCCAGTTTTTCAGAATATATGCTGTATAACGTCACTTTATGTAACATTCAGCTGGGCATAGGCTGTAAGATTTTTAGCCAGTTTCTTGCTCGAAACTCCTGTTAGAGTCGGATCAAATTTCAGCTAGTCAGGCGTTGTTTGCCGTGCAGTGTACAAGGGGGAACAAGGACCAATGAACTCCTCTTGATCGGCCGTAGGACGTCAGAAATTTTTGGTTGGCCGTTCACAGGCTCTCACACAGTTGACACAGTTTTTGCAGTAATCAGACTTTAGCTATCAAAATAACAATGTGGGCTACAACATTTTTAGGCTAGTAAAACGTAGCTAGCTTACCTCCAATTCTCTCTGCAAAATGGAGTAGCCGTAATGTCCATGTCTTCCTCGCCACCTGCAAGCCCATATACGCCATTTTGTTTTTTTCCCCCGATGATCAAGACAGCACGTTTCTGCCTTGAGCTTTCATACAAATCTTTATTGACAACCGTCAACAGCCAGAACGGCCTGCAGGAGCAGGAGTCTATTTTACTCGTATACTGTGAGCGCTCTGGTCGTGGCTGATGATCAGACCGTACAGTGTGAGCACAGAAATCCTGAGCTTTGGCTTTACATCCCAAACGATGCACTCACACAGTAGAAGTGTGAAGTGCACAGCAACGTTTCTAAAATCCTACAGTGTATACCCAGCTTTAAAGAGTAAATTGTATGGTTAGTTCAGGTGGCTGGTTTTGCATTAAGAGGATTTCTCATCCAGCCGTCCTCTCAAGTACATTATAAACCCAGTCCACCTTCTTTTAACCAGATTATCGTTAATATTCGCCGGCTTTACAGACAGTTACTTTACTTGGTGCTCCACAGATCTGCGCTTGTCCTGCTGAATAAGCACAGAATATCTGGAGAGGAGACTGAAGTGCTGCCAAATCACAGAGCCAAACTAGTAAGGTGTATACAGGAGCTCCGTGGGGTGTCAGAACCAAAGTCTAGTGTGGCTCCTGTGAAACACACATGAACTTGGAGCCAGAAACAAAATCTAGTTTTGGTATCTCCTTGGTGTGTTGTCTCGGTATCAGTGCTGCAGATTGTTTGTATCTGACTTTCGTTAACACTAATTAATGGATTTCATCTCGGGGACTAAATATTTGATATCGGTAACTTCTAATTTTAGTGTTTTACTCAAGGGCAAAACAAAGCCTACCTTAGTGTTTGTTTCAGTTGGCCGTAGATAACAAGGCTTTGATTGAAAAGTGCTGACTGAGAGTCTGGGTAATTACCAGGCAACCACCGTGGATTTTATAAGTTACGCCCGCTGACGTCTGCCTTTCAGCCTTCGCCTTGTATAAGAAAAAAGTAATCCACCAGACCCATTATTAACATTCACCAAAACAAATGAAGAAGTTTCTCAGTTTTGCTCATGCGTGAGACCATTTGCTACTTGATCACTTGTAATGTTCAGTCCCTCTACGAAAGCATAAAACACACCATGTTGTTTGGTTCAGCTCAGTTAGACTGTCAGGTCTTCTCATATAAAGAGCCACATTGTCCTGTGCTCGTCCACTCAGCAGGCAGTAAAGCTGATTTAAACAAGCAATTTACTGAATTCAACATAACCTACTGACATCCCACCTAATTGGTTTTGGGCTGGCATCTCTGACTTCAGCAGCAAGGTTATAGTTGTTGGAGTCGTTGTGGACGTGCGTTTGATAGACCAGGTTAAAGCCTTGATCTGTTGTCTGCTGGATAGTGTTTTTTTATTTTTACCCCAGTGAAATGTTGAGGCAGTGTGAACTTGAACTGTGCCTGTTGTGTTAGCCCTGTCTCCAAAAAAAATGATGTTCCCATATGGCTAAATAGCATTCTCAGTTATGCTTGGATGGAAACATACTTTCTCATGGATTACGTTTGTCTTTCACATATTACAAATACCTTTTTAAAGTACGCAAACAGTGATGTAGTACAACGAGCGATGCACAGAGCAGGTGATGTAATATATGGATCAACCGTGAATAATAATAACATTATTGATTTTTATTAACGGGTATAGCGAGCAAGAAAGCCCACTACTGGTTTATTGCATTTTTGTTTTGTTTTTAATTATTTTTAAGCCAGTTAACACAGTTAACGCAATAATAATGCCTTAACGCAAAGTTGTTTTAACGGCACTAATGTCTGTAATGCATTCATGCATTTGATGTTCCAGAGGTTGTAGTTGGCTTAACTTTAAAGCTACAGTGAAGATACTGGCGTCATATGAAACTAGAACACCAAAGGAATCCACTGCTACAAAACATGTCATACTAGCATGTAGCGTAGCAGGTTAAATAACGCTCCAAACTTAAGCTAAATTATGGCGAGGACAAACTGACATGGCCATTTTCAAAGGGGTCCCTCTGACCTCTGACCTCCTGATGTGTGAATGTAAATGGGTTCTCTGGGTACCCACCAGTCTCCCCTTTACAGACATGACCACTTTATGATAGTCCTAGTCAGTCTGGATCAAGTCATAGTCAAGTCAGCACACTGACACACTGACAGCTGTTGTTGCCTGTTGGGCTGCAGTTTGCCATGTTATGATTTGAGCATATTTTTTATGCTAAATGCAGAACCTGTGAGGCTTTCTGGACAACATGTGTCATTGTTTTGTGTCAACTGATTTCCAGTAATAAATATATACCTACATTTGCATAAAACAGCATATTTTTCCTCTCCCATGTTGATGAGAGTATTAAATACTTGGCAAATCTCCTTGTTAAGGTACATTTTAAGGTACAATATATTGACAGCCCAACTAAAAACGTATTTTGGTGTTTATTTGGTTGCAGCTTAGTTGTATGAGAATGTAATTTTGTGGAGACGGGGTTGGTTTGCTGCAGGTTCGTGCTGACAGAAGGCTGTTTTGTGAAATTAGAATCAAACAGAAGCATATTTAGAAGAATCTGATATTTCTACTACGTTTTTTTCCCTTTACAGGCCACCTCTCTGTATGAAAACAGATATTTTCATTGGTTAATGGGGGTCTGTGCTTAATCTGCGCAGTAACCACAGAGAGAGACTGACACCGATGCTGAGTTAGCCACTGTTCACCTATTGCATTTGACATTTTGTCCTCTGGCTTAATTGAACAACTGTGTCATTGCCTTATGCCAGTAAGAGGTCACGGACAGTGTGAAATTACTGGAAATGACTCTCCCCTAAAGCACTAATTAGTGAGCTCGGAGGTTTTATAGCTTTCTAGAGGAGCGTTCCGCTTTGAGAGTTTTTGGCCTTGTTTACACGCGTTTACCATGACAACGGAGTCACAGCAATTTTTTAGTTGATTGGGCGTTGGCTTGCAGCAAGACGTTCGTTTGTTTCCTCATAGAGCTGCGTTTTGTCTGTTAACTCCCTATCAAAGCACAGGATAAACCAAAAGATGGTCAGCAGTGTTCCACGTAGTTAGTCTCAGACTTGGCGTTGGCTTGAAGCGTGAGGTTCATCATTTCCACATGTCAAGAACACAGTGTTTACTCTTCATGTGGTATGTCATACAGTATGCTGGAATCAGCTGAAGTTATTAAGAGCTTTTGCCTTTTATGCACTATCTATGGTACAGCAGAGTGCTCTTTGAAAACTCGAAAGGATGCAAATGCAACAGATAATTTCCTTTTTTTAATCCAATCCAGAATTAGAAAAAGAAGACAATGTAATAAAAACAATAAGAAAAATGATAACAGCTCGTAAAGTGTGAGCCAGAGGAGAAATTAACATTAAAACTAGCAGCGTGAGCGTGGCTCTGTGCAGGAGAAGTTAAATGCAAGATGGTGGACTTACCGTACTCTCTTTCCTTTGTACTTTTCTTTACTCCCTCGGCTGCCTTATCGACCTCATGTCAGCCTGTACAGCAAAAGAACAACAAGGAGAAGTGAAGCCCAACTGAAGCCGGGCTACTCTGTTATTTATGTATCTATTTCTGTATTTATTCATTACCCCATCTTCTTGCAGGGTTCCCAGTTGCGATTGCCTTTCGATCCAACTGTGAGCAGCATGACAATTGTGTTTCCGTTGCCCGTAGGAATCAGACGAGACATAAAATGTATACGGGAGAAAGATCCATATTACTACTTGAAGCTTAATGTGCCTACAGCACAGGTATTTCCTAAATAAAAGACATTTCATTATATCTTCTTTCCCTGCGGAGCATCAGAGAAACTGTACTCATTCCTTCTTTTTCTCAGCATTTTGCCCAAGTCCATATCTGACTTTGCTGTGGTTGCTGAATATTACATATTGCCGGGTGCTATTTGAATGTTGCTGTGGGCCAACTGTGCAGGTTGGAGGAGGCCGTGTGTTCGGGCTGTTGTCTGGAGAGCAGGGGAGGGTACGCAGTAAACCTGCGAGCACCAGATGTTGCACAGCACTTGCGACCTGTCTCTCTCTCCTCTCCTCTCTCTTGCTCTCTCTATCCCTCTCCGGCCTTCACATCGCTGCTGTCTGTCTGTCAGCACTTTCCCAGCGGTGGTGTGAGACATGGCGTCAGGGTGCCTGGGCTGCCAGCTTCTGCCAGCTCACACTGCGACCTCCAGCCCCGCCACCTCAGCTCAGCGTGCCAATGCCACAGCAGGCCACTACTGGGCATTTATACTGAGGCGACAGCCTCTGCCAGGAGAAGAGTTTTTTCATGTTTGGACCATTTTGAATCGTGACGCCTGCTTTAATAGTCAAAGGGTGCACAACCTTTTCTTAACATAAGAAAGAGTCCCAGCGTGGTGTTTTTGTGGAGATGCATTCAGCAATACATACTTTATTTCACATTGCTGCGAAAATATAGAAAAATAATTTGCAAAATATTGTGATATTGAGTTGCAGGGACTATGAGTGATAAGTGTAAATAATAATAATAAAGTGTAAATAATAATACAGTAATACATGTTATTTATATAGTGCTTTTTAAGAAACTCAGACACTTTGCACAGTTACAAAAATCCCAAAAAAGAACATTGTAATATATAAAACACAACAATAATCACATATTAAAAGCATAGACTAGACCGGTGGTTTCAAAGTGGGGTCTTTCTCTGTAATTCCATATAGAAGTAACACAAAGACAGAATATATGTATGATTGTTTTGGTCATGGGTTTCATAGACTTTCTGAAATGAAATATCGAAAAAGTAAAACTCCAATTAGACAGTGGACCCTGGAGCAATATCTTGTCTGTGGTCTAATTCATGTCAGTTTAAGGGTCCTTGATGTGAACTCCTGAACTAGACCACACTGAAAAAACTGTAGTAGAAATTAGAGTTGAAATGTGTCTGGACAACCTGATATCACGCCAGAGCGTGATTAGACCTGCCTCTCCACCGGAGGATATGAATGTATGAAGGTGCAGTACCAGCAGGGGGCAACAAAACCACTCAGTTAGGTTTAGGAAATATGTCATGGTTGGCTTTAAAATAAGTAGACAAACTAAGTACATAAATTAAGTACAATACATACGGAAACAACATAATGTAAGTACAGAAAACATATCACGAACATAACTTGCAAAACTGAATGAAAGTCCTGTGTTTGTTGGACCCATCCACCCTTCCTCCCGCCTGCCATAAGCAAACTTTCTCCATTTTTATTTCACGTCATTTGCTCACTGCGTAACATATTCACGCCCATGTACTTACATATCCGTCAGGACAGATTATATGGTGTGAAAAAGACACACCAGAAGTAAGAATGGCGTTCTTCTTGCACGCCTTTGCTTTGCACACTATAATGTCATTCACACGCCTTTTCTGGTGACCGGGCTGGTCTGAAATGCATCGGGTACCACAAAGTTTCATCCATACTTGGTCTGATTCTTGACTCTCTTCCTCTGATTCTTTTATGCATTTCTTGACCACAGCAGTAAGAAATTGTAACTTAAGATAATATTTCCACTTTGATCAAACTTAATTTACCACAGATAAAAACAGACTTGTTGTCCTCCAAACTCAGGAAGTGAAAGAAAGTGTTGTTTTGGTGTCAGCGCTTAAACTCATCATACTGGCGCCAATATCAAAAGTTTGACGCTAGCCCTGGTAGAAATTAGATTAGATATACAGACTTTGTGGTGTCATCCCTGTAGTGTTGGATACCAGTAGTATCCATGACAGACGTTGGAGTATTACCACACATTAGTCCTCCCAGCGTCTGGGTCAGTGTGTCTGTCCTTTGGCCGGAGATGAGCGGTGTGGTATTGACCAGTTTAGGGATGAGCTGAGGATGAGATGATTGTCTCCGGCGTGCACCTGGGTGATAAGAAGGCAGCTCATGTCCTTCTTTGCTATCAGGCCCAACAGCCCTAATATTACCCCCCCTCCATCCTCTCCGAGGCCCCTGTCCTTCCCAGCTAACCCCGGCCTTACGAGCTCCTTAGGGAGTGCTGACTCAGGTGACTGGGTTTTAAACACCAGCCCCCCCCACCCCCACCCCCTTCTTCATCTTCCAGGGCTAGAGTATGACCTTGCCTCCACCCTGAGAAAGAGAGGGGGGAGGGGATTGAGGGAGGGCAGAGGTGGGTGGGGATAGGGCTAGGCCCTCATTAGCCCAAGCCGAGGCGGGACAGCTCAGGAAAAGTGCGCTAATTACCCCACTAACAATGTCCTTGCCATTCATGGCTTAGAGCGGCCACTTCGCCACGGGATAATAACCCCGTCACCTCTCTGAGAAGTTCAGGATGGCATTATCATGATCACTTTAAATGATGGACAGAGGGTGGTGTTATAACGCAGCTAGCTGGTTGATGGATTTGGCTGCAGTTCCTCACAGTGGAGTGTGTAACTGCATTGTGTGTGATGTGGAGATACATTATTATGACTTTAAGCAAAATTTTAAAAAACCCTCCATCTCATTTTCTTTTTGAAGAAAACCGTCGTGCTTGCAGACTCAGATAGCTACTAATTTTAGCAAGTTACACTCTAAAAAAAGAGGTGTATCATTAGTCTAAAAAGTTTGCAGTCACAGTCCAATCAAGCGTCTCGTTGCTTAGCAACCGGCGACAACTGTTTTGTCTGAGGCCATTTCCTGAGTCATCGCCTCTCTGTGACTGAGAGGTGACTGGCGAGGCCGGCGTGGCCAGCATTAGGCCCTCCACGCTTTCCTTCATCTTTTCTGTTAGCGTGTGGAAAACAGCTTGGCGACCGGCAGCCTGACATTACAGCAGGGGCCTGTAATCATGGGACTGTAAAAACCCAAATCCAGCAGCCGCAAACAGTGTGGCCTCGTCATAGCGGTGGCAGCTAAGAACCATTCACCGCTTCTGTCCCATAAACTGGGCTTGCTGTGTCATACCAGACCCCCTTCGTTGATGATTCTGCTTTCAATAAAGTTGCCAGTTTAAGCCCATAAACGAGATTCCTGCTGACACGAGAGGATGCTGATATCATCATACTGACATGTTTAAATGCTGCATGCTTGTAGGCTTATTTTGTGGACAAAATCATAGTGTGCATGAAGTTTCCTAATTATTTTGGCTTTGAGACGCTCTTCCATGTCACATATGTCAAACAGTAAATGATATTTAGACCATAACCTAAAACATATTCGACCTCTCCCACCACACAAGCTGTTTGCCATTACACTGTGACTACACTGCTGCACGACTGCAATGCTCCCCTCAAACTCTAAGCACCTATTTCCCATCATTATGCCCTTTAATGCGATCAGGGTGGTAATCAGATTGCAGATGAAATACCTCCATGACACAGTTGTTTGGGTCCACTGGTGTAGGGAGGTTAGAAAGGCGGCTGGAAGGGCAGAGTGGCTCCAACTAGATGTGGGCCTAATCTGTAAACCCTCCTCTTGCTCCTCCTTTGGGTGCTGAAGGGCAGGACAGGGTGTTGGAGAGACTCTTGTGAACAGTTTTATTGTGAAGGACCTCCTGTTGAAGTGTAGGCATGACAATAGAAAATAAGATCTGGCGCCCAGCATCATATAACACAGACTCATTGTGTTGTCTTTTAGCTATTACATTACTAATGAGTAAGTAAGACCTGTTCAAGGCTTTGTTTCTCATCATCTGTCTTTTAACATTATTCAATTGCCATATTTCTCTAAAACAGCAGTCGGCGGTTAAAAAAGAGCCATAATCAGGTTTTAAGCTGCTAAACTACTTATGAGTTGTGAATATGTTCGTTAATACATCTTAGTGTGGAAGATGAGTAGGGATGAGACCCAAAAGTGCTGGATGCGGTAGTCTGTCAGAGTGCATTACACACCTCAGAGCTAAGAGGCGGTTGACAGGACAGCCACTTGTAGCTGCTGAGTCTGTGTGGAGGTATGCATTATAGAGAGTTTAGACAGTGCTGTCTGGATGGAGGATTTCTGTGGTAAGTACAGTAATGGCATGAATTTATGCCGCCTTATCACACACCGGTTTGGATCGTGGAATTAAGTTTGTTTGGGGCTGTTTTTAAATGTGTTTATCCTCTCTCTTGTGTGTTTGTGTGTGTGTGCGCGCGCGTGTGTGCATGTGTGTGTGTTACAGTCGTGACAGTGACCTCTCTACAATCATCTCCAACCTGCACCACACCAGACAGCACGGCATGCCCGAGGGCCAGTCAGCCTCTGACCACAGCACCAGTACTGGACACACAGGTAGGACCCCCAGTGACGCTGCATGTGTGTTTAAAGGCCGTCCTTCTTTATCGCTCCTTTTTCATTCTGTCTCTCTTCTTGCTTTGCATCCAGCCTGACGATATATCCCCCTTTACGTCTCCTGTAGCCTATGTAAACCTTCCGTTACCATTTAATTTACCCTAATTTGTGTGATTTGGGGGAATTTAACATAAGCTTATTACTCATTCCTGAAGGTCGCTCTCAAGTTGATTACTTAATGTTCTTCCCACATTCTCTGCCACACTCCAGGATTTTTTTTTTTTAAACCCCCTGTTTTAAATTACTTCTGAATAAATAGCTTTGTTTGCCATTAATCCAGTTTCATGTGAGCAGAGGAACCATGGTGTGCATGTGCTAAGAGCTTTTCCTACAGCTTACAGACAGCATTTAATCACAGCTATTTGTCGAGTTGCTGGTATGAGGACATTGTGCTGGCGTCAAAGACGATATGCGTTTTAAAACAGCCTCTGTGGATATCACTATTCAGTGATCAACCTACTAACGATACTACACGATACTGCGATAAATAACTTTGGTACAGTACCTTAAAAAATATCGATACCACATGGAAAAACACAACTTTGAGGGCATGCAATTCTAGATATTTATTAAAACTTGACTGGCAATATCGGAGTAAAGAGAGAGCAGAAAAAGGTGTATCAATACTGCAAAAAATGAGTATTGAAACCATCAAATATTCAGGATCACTGTGTATGGATACTTTGCGATTTTGACAACACTAACCTACTATACTGGATATGTTTCTGCCACACTGGGTTAGTTGACATGACATATACCGTGTACTGCATCCCAACAAGGTATGATTATAGGCAATGCGTCACACGCAACCCAAACACTTTAGCATATTATTGCATATTTAAAATTTAACGAAACAGCTTTGAACTTAAATGAGTCATACTTACTGTAGGTCCTGAGTTTTGCGGATGACTACAAACTTTGTCTCAACTCTGACGTTGTTTTTAAAAATATATTTCAGTGTTGTAGACTCTTGTATTATTTTTTCCACATCGAAATGTTTTTCTCAACGCCCTCCCCTTTGAAGTCAGTTGAACTTGAATTATAGTAATTATTAGCAATATCAACTATAATAGTCAAGAGTTTTTCCAACAGCTGCTGACTTTTGCAGACAGGAAAAATCTATGTGATACTGATCATGAAAAAAGACTTTTTTTTTTTTAAAATAAATACATTCACCGCTAATTAACAAATGAGTTTTCTTCAGTGAGGATCATACCCTTGTTTCAGTGTCACCCTGGGTTTGACCCTGTCTGTTCGTATAACATTAGCCAGAGGCACAGTGAGTGCCATAATCAGTCCAGTCCACACCTCTATACTGTCTCTCCATGTGCTCATCTCCTCTGTCTGCTAGATTAATTGTCCATACGGTGGCTGTGATATTAGGCGGGGCGGGTGGAAGGTGGAGGGTATTAGACTGCTCAACAACCAGCCCAGCCAGTGTCTTAAACCCTGGTTTGGGACGGATTTCCACCCAAATACCGGCCTAATCAGCCGCTAAACTTAATGGAGAAATCAGAGCCCTGAGTAGTTATCTTAATGGAGGAAGACACAAGGGGATAGAGGTGGGAGGGTGGGGTTGATGGAGGACGGGGTGAGAGCAGTGTGGGCTACGCCAAGGGGGGTCCAAGACCCTAAAATCTGTTCGTTTGAGCATTAAAGGGAGATTTAACAGGCTGCCTAAGCGGCTCGCTCCGTGTCTGTAAACAAGTCCAATCCGATCAGCCACTGGCTCTAATTCTGTCTGCCAGTGAAATTAGACGCACACACGTTCACAAACACACAATCACCCACAAATAGCACATAGTTATACAGATGCGTGCCCACGCAAAATCAACACAGGTTCAAATTTGCGCCCAAATTCATAGGTGGGTGTGATGTGTATGAAGTTTTAGAGCAGCGGATTATTTGACTGAGAGAGAGATGAGACGCAGCTCGCCGTCTACGATATTGTGTTTACTCTGTTCTGTCAGTCAACTCCCGCATTTGACTTATCCTCCAGGAGTCATTCAATGAGCTGCGGAGGGAGAGAATCTGAGAGACAGGAGAGAAATTAAGGATAACATAAAGGAACAACAGAGAGAGACAGAGATGCAGTGATGGAAGAAACAGAGAGACGGAGGAAAGAGAGATGAATGAGTGCGGTGGTGGTATCAGGGGAGGGCAGGCGACAGCTATGGCGGCGGGCGGCTGTGTGTGTGTGTGTGTGTGTGTGTGTGTGTGTGTGTGTGTGTGTGTGTGTGTGTGTGTGTGTGTGTGTGTGTGTGTGTGTGTGTGTGTGTGTGTGTGTGTGTGTGGTGTGGGGGGGGGGTCAGGAGGAAAGGGAAGCAGGCTTGCCGGGTCGTCTCTGCGCCGGAGTGGGCCGTTAATTAAATCTGAGGGACAGACAGGAGGGCTGCCTCCCTCCTCTTCTCCATCCCTCCCTCCCTCATTCGCTCTCGCTCCCCAGCCGCTGGCTATTCAGAGGCTCTGTGAGAGGTGGAGAGGAGGGAGGAGGGAGGAGGGAGAGCAGGGGCGCCGACGCTGAGAGTCTGGCTGCCTGTGGAGACTGTAAACCGTGGCTCTGCGGTCAGACCGGAGACTCAAACAGGCAGATAAGGTGTTTTTGGACCGCCACTCTCTCTCTCCTCCGCTCCCTCCACTCAGACTCCCAGAGGCAGTTACTGTGTTTGTGTGTGCGTCTGTGTGTGTGTGTGTGTGTGTGTGTGTGTGTGTGTGTGTGTGTGTGTGTGTGTGTGTGTGTGTGTTGTGTGTGTGTGTTTGGGGGTTGTAGCAGTGGTTTTGGGCTTGAGCACATTTTTTGTGTGTGCACCTTTCCGTGTGTGGTTTTAAATGCCTGGTTCTAGACGTTTGCTTGCGTGTGAATCTGCAGCCCAGCGTGTTTGTGCAAGACTTTTTTTTTTTCCTAACTGATTGTGAGTGAGGATTGCTTTTAAAGTATTACCAGCTAGTTATTAGACGATTAGCACAGAAAGGTAATGTTAAACAATAGTAAATACTTCGGGATTTCTGATGATGTTTACTTTGTCTTTCAGAAGCAAAAAAGGGAAATGCGGGTTGTAAATATTTAAAAAACGTGCTGCTTAATAGGAATGTAATTGTACTGCCATAACAAAATGGCTTCTCAGGGTTACTGTTCATAAAGACATGCTAATGCTTCTGCCAGTGGATAAAATTCACAGATGCCAAAATAAATTGCTGAGTAAATAGTGAACATACTTCTTCCTTCCTTCCAGAGTGCTTACAGGAAACCAAACAGTGTATTTTTTTTTTTTTTTTTTTTGTTTATTAGGGGTCAGAAAAACAGATTCACATGTGCATTACAATTTCTTTGTTTTTAAACAATTTTGAAATCTTTTTTTTAAAGAATCAGAATCAATATATTTTCTTCATTTTAATCTATGTGGAGGTAATGTGACAGATCCGTCAAAAAATAAAACAAACCGCAACTGGTCGCAGCAAGCCGAAACATCCATCCATCCATCCATCGCCAACCGCTTATCCCGTTAGGGGTCGCGGGGGAGCTGGAGCTGATCCCAGCTGGCATTGGGCGAAGGCAGGGTACACCCTGGACAGGTCGCCAGTCCATCGCAGGGCCAAGCTGAAACAAGAAAGTAAAAAATGGTCGAGGGTCTGCGTGGATCCAACCTGCACATTAAATCCAACGTGGTAAACACTACACATACAGTAAAGTATGGAAACACTTTGGGTTTCACACGTTGCAGGAAAAGTAGTGCTAGACATCACGGTTAAAGCTGCATGCTAACTCTGTCATGGACAGGAAACGGTATCGTGTTGTGGTAACGTGCTGTCAGGTCAAATGGGCCGAAGCTACAACTGTAGAGCACCATATACTGACATTTATGTTAAATGCATTCAAACGGCCCATGTGGAGCTGACCATGGATGTATAAAGAGAACGGAGCTGAGGGATACTAGCGATACATGGAAAGTTAGGGAAGTATAATGGGTGTGTAAATAAGATGTTAAAAGTACTATAAGTATACAAACTGCATATATGGAATTACATTAAAAGTATATAAGTATAAACCCTTATATATTAAAAGTAAAATATCTTTAAATTGTGAGGGAAATGTCTTTATTCTTTGATGTTTGGGTTACTGGAGCACATTTAATAAATAATTCCTGACAATCACTGATATATTTGACCTCAGGGCATCTCTGACTTTACTAATTTAGATATTTTCCAAAGTTAAAGTGCATGATTCACCTTTTTCCCCATGGTCTAGTATTTCAAAAGTTAACAAAAATCCCAATAAATTGTAATATTGAATCACAATACTTGTAGAATCACAATACTTAAAAACCGCAATTCATATCAAATTTGCGCCCAAGTATTGTGATAGTACTGAATAGAGAGATAGGTGTATCGTCCCAGTCCTAGTAATTAACATGTCTGTGCCATCTTCTGTGCTCAGCAGTCGTTGATGTTTTTGTTTTTCTGCTTTTCATTTTACATTTTATCAGCTGTACTTTGACTCATTGTATAAATGCTGTTAGTGGTGTTTTAGGTACATATTCAACATAATTATTTGATGACGCCTTTAAAACTTTAATAGCCTTTAACAACCTGTGACTTGAGCATTGATATGATAAGAATATTAATATTCTGGCTTGAACAGTTGCCTAGCAAAGCCGCTGTATGTGTACGAAGACAAATGAACACTGGTATGACAGACGCAGACAGATTAGACAAAGAAAGCAGAACATTAAGATTGACGGAAAACACCAGGTGATTAAAAATGTCTTCTCATCTGGAATTTCCTTAACGGAAAGATTTTTGCTCCAATCAGAAACAGTTTTTTTTTCATATTAAACTGAAAGGTTTTGTTTTCTCTCCATCCTTGTTCTCACCATTTTGATTGACTTGACAAACTCAAAAGTGAATTGTGCTGTACAGATCTTTGATCAGATAATAATTTAATCCCATTATGATTTAGATATTCTAAATAACTATCATAACAATGGCTGTCTAGGATTGAGGATTGTAAACAAACCACTATTATGATTGATTTTCAGCATGTATGTAGTCAGATGTCCTGAGGTCAAATATATCAGTTGTTGTCAGGAATTATTAATTTAATTTCCAGCAACCCAAATATCAAAGAATAGACATTTCCCTCACAAATTATTGGTATTTTATTTTTAATTTTTATAAGGAACATGTAATATTTTATACCTCTGGTAAATATAATCCAATCAATCTTATTTCCATGTATGTATTTTGTATATACAGTTCCCTTTGCTACCTTATTTTGAAAATCGGATGTACATGTATACTTCCTCTAACTTCCGTCGCTAGCTTTTCCGTCAGCTCTGTTTTCTTTATACATCCACGTTCTGCTGCATCGCCATGTTCAGCCGTTTGAATGTGTTTAACATAAATGTCAGTATATGGGTGCTCTACAGTTGTAGCCTCGGCCCATTTGACCACGGCGATGAGAGTGGCGGCTGGTTTGACTGCACGTTACCGCAATATGATAACTTTCCTATCCATGACAGTTAGCATGCAGCTTTAGCCGTGATGTCTGGCTCTGCTTTTCCTCGGTGTGAAACCCAAAGTGTTTCCATACTTTACTGTATGTGCAGTGTTTACCACGCTGGATTTAACACGTGAGGCTGCAGCTCGTATCCACGTGAAGCCTCTGCCGTTTTCTGCTTTTTTCGTTTCGGCTCGCTGTGGTTTGTTGTGGTTGACGGATACAGAACGGATATGACCTCATGTTACTCTGACTACAACAATAAAAGCAGTAGCTTCATTCTACCTCTGCATAGACTCAAATTAGTCAAATCCATTGATTCTGGCATTAAAAAATCAATACCAAAATCATTAAAAAAAAAAAGTGAAACATAGGTGAATCAATTTTTTTTTTCCACCACTAATAAATAGCCTGTAGGTTTAATTTTTATTGTTACATAACTATGCCATGTTGTAAAGGGGACATTTATTCATATGACAATGTCACAGATTCTCACTTATATCAGTCATATTATAGTCAGACTAAATTGACTAAACTGACTAAATGTACCAATCTTCCTCTTTGGTTTTGTTCTTCTTTTTGTTCGTCTCTCTCCACCTCTCTTTATTTCCCTCTTCCTGTTGAAAAGACAGAAGATGACAAACAGCGGAGCAGTGTTAGTGTGTTTGTACAGTTGCACGTGCGGGAGGTGGCGCATCCTCTCCTCAGCGTGAGCAGAAGCACCTCTCTCCCCATCTCCATCACCCGCCGCCGTTCCTCCCCCATCCTCCCCTCCCTCTCCCCACTGCATCGGCCTGTAAGCCAATCAATGGCAGGGCTTTCAGGGCCGGCGGAGGCCCCGGCGCACGGAGGGGGGATCAATAAGTTATTAGCACCATTCTGTCAGCTGTAATGTGGAGATTGATCGGGGGGCTGCGGCTGGCGGCCCACCCCACGTCCCCGCCTGTCACTCCCCCCCTTCTCTCCGCACAGCCCCTGCCCCCCCTCCCCGGCCTGATAAAGATGACAGATTAACGGAGTAAGAGAGGAATTAAGGAGTCTGGCTGTCTGAGCTGTCACCACGCTCCATGGGATGGAGAGTGGAGAGGAAGAGGACTGAAGTTTGAGGGAGGAGAGGAAATCAGAGTAAGAAAGAAAGAGGAATGCCTGCTTGATGGTTCGCCCTGGTGGTGTCACATGAAAGAGAAGGGGTTTAGGTCCTGCTGTTTCTTCTTTCTCTATCTGTCCCTCTGTTTTCATCCCTCTTTTCTCTCAGTGGGAATAACGGCAGATAAGGACAAGGTTAACTAGCAAAGAGGAACTGAGGCATATTGGGTGGTTGAATAAAAGTCAGCCTGTAGACTGTTTGTTGACCAGAAATGGCGAAAACAGGGCGCTATATGATAGCAGCTAATAGTATTTGCGCTTAAAGCTTCAGTAGGCAGAAAGTTTTTGGCATTATTGCACACATTGCATCATGGCACATATTCCATAGTAACCTTTCAGCATGTTGTAATTCAAGTGCTCAAAGAGAAAACTAGACTTCTGCACCTCCTCATGGCTCTGTTTTTAGGCTTTACAAAATCTAGATTGTGACGGAATGACCAATCACAGGTCATTTCAGAGTGAGCGTTCTTATTGGCTGTGCTCCAGCTGGTGGGCGGTGCTTGGTATTTTATCAGCAGATCTCAATATGGCTGCCGCGTCAGAATGTCTCTCATTTTACAGCTAAACCGTAACGACAAGATGTTTTTGAAAACATTTGAGAAGGGAAATAGGCAATGTCTTATAGGCAATATCAAAAATTGTGATTCATATTTGATCAGTGCTGTCTATTATGACCGTTTGATCAGAGTTGCTTAGAGACTGCAGACTCCAGATCAGCTCTGACTGGTTGTTTTCCTCCGGTCTTGCAGATGCCATTAGGAGACTGGAGGTCACAGAGGAACATGATTTTTTTCAGATTACCTGTCTTGTACACTGTTGTCAGGATATAGTAATGTTTTATATGAATAACTTTTTTTAATCATATTTGCTCCATTTCTACCCACTGCCCTGCAATTATTGCACTCTTTTGACACCTAAAATCACTAGTCAACTCCCGACTCCATAACCACTAATTCCTCTGCAATATTAACAAGCAGGTGGTAGGGAAATGCCCGGGGTAGCAAACGTGACTGTAAGCAGCAGCGTTAGTGGGAGTAAAAGGGTTAGCATAGACGCTAGCAGAGCTCAGGGTTCGGCATTAAAAGGGAGTGCCGGTGCTCTAAGAAGCCCCATTTAATTGGCTTTAAAAGCTTTCCGCCCTCAAATCTCTGGCCCTCGGGCACTCGCTCAGGAGACGCAGTGTCTTGAGTGAGGTCGGCACAAGAGACGACTCGAGTGTGTGTGTTTGATCATGAGAGGCTGTGTGTGTGTGTTTGGTAGAAAAGGGTTTTAACTAATGGGGTTCTCTGTCTTTGTTAATATTCCAGTAATAAGATAGATGGAGACCTTTTTGTGTTTTTTTTTTTTTTGTACTGAGCATGGTTGAAAATGAGAAGAAAACAGATATAAAGGGGACGACGGAAAAAGTAGACTTATGAAAGACATTCAGTATTTGTGTGTGTCCATTAGCGCCCCCTCCTCCCCACACTGTCCCCTTAGGATGGTACTGTATAGGGAGTGGATCTCCTCAGGACCTGAGAGGCAACATCAAACACTGGATCATTAGTGAACCTCACTTTCTTGTTTGCTCGCTCGCCCTCTCATCAACACCAGGGCTGCTGCAGCCGCCCAACAAGAGGCCTGCCTAAATGTCCGTCTGTCTCCTTCCCCTCCCTGTCTATCTGTCTTGTCATAGAGAAGAAAGAGCATAAGTTTGGGTGACAGGTTAAGGGTCAAAGGTCAGACTCCACTCCAGCTTCACTCCTCTTTTGATGACTGTCTGCCTGTTGCTACGGTAACAATAATATCAGGAGTGGACAGAAAGTGTTATTTGCTTGGGTACTGCTACGAAAATACCTTTTCTTTTCTTTTTTTTTACCCCCTTTTCATTGTTTCTCCGTACTGTTTACACATGCTGTGCAAATGATGAAAAATGGCTTTGTTGAAAAAGAGAGACAGAGAGGGAGAGGAACCGTTCATCTTGAGGGAGGGGGGAAACAAAACGCTCCCCATCCTTAAAAATATGCACCAAGAAGTGAAAGAGAGAAAGCGAGAGAATAAAGAGAAAGAAGGGAAGCAGTTGCTGCTGTGGCTTGTGGAAGAAACAGAGAAAAAGGTGCATGAGATAGAAATAGAGGAAGAAAGAAAGAAAGAGAGCGAGAGAGCAATGACAAACAGCTTTTTCCTTCCTGCCGGCGCTGTGTGCGATGTGCTCTGCATCCTCTCTCTCTCTGATTAGGCCCTTATTGATTTGAGGTGTGTTTGAGGGGGTTGGAGGTGAGGCGATTGGGCGGGAAGGAAGAGAGGGATGAGAGGGGAGGAGAGGAGGCGGCTGTAGGGGGTGCTGTAATTGTACACTAGATGCTCCTCTTTGGTGGCAGGGGAGGAGGTTATGGGAGAACGGGGAGGAAGAGACGGAGGCAGGGAGGGTGTTAATGGGAGGAGAGAGGGGACTCCTGATGGGAGGAGGTTTCAAACCCACCTAGAGGAGAAAGAGACAAAGAAATGAGAAGATCAGAGGTGTGTTTATGAGGGGAGGACAGCAGCAAGAGAGATGGGAGTAGCTGTCATGGAGGTACAAAAACTAAAAATAAACATATGATATAGACATAATGTAGGCTGAGAGTGATTTCTCAAGCAGCTGAGAGGCTCTCAGGCACTTTAGTTCAGTTTTGTGCCAACATCTGGAAAATGAAAAGAAAGAAGAGGAGGGAGAGAGAGGAAGAACCGTGATAACATTTTAGGACAGAGTGTTGGAAAGAGACGTTGGAGGAGACAGAGAGGCAGAGCCCTCCTCCCTCCTTCAAACAGACAAACACACACACATGTGAATGAGCCGGGCAGATCTGTCATCCACGGCGGTGCAGGCCCCCTCATATCTGACAGAACAGGCACATCTCCAGACGCCCGTGGCTCGCTTCACTCGCTCTCTTTCTCTTTCTCTCCACCTATCACTTTTTTCCCCTCTCCTTTTCTCCTCTAACTCTGCATTTCCAAAACAGCCGCCATGTATGCAGGTAGGCTTAGAACAGAGCGGTAAATATCAAGCTTTTGCTTCGGTGTTTTCACTTTGTGCTCTTTCTCCCTTTGTGTGTTTATAGATGACCTTCTAGGCAAAAGAAGAAGCTTCTCTCCCAACAGCAGCAGCGAGTGTCCATCTGACAGCAAGAAGTCACGTAGCGTATCCCCCAAAGGTAAGACCACACAGAGTATTTGAGCCTTGTGATATTACAAATGTTTTTGAACATGCATTTTCTGAGAGGAAACAAGTGGAAATTGTGGGAAAGTCGACAGGTTGAGTGTTTAAAGTGAAAGAGAAAGCATGGAGGCTGGAGAGTGAAGACATGAGGCATACACACACATTAGAGGAAATCAGTAAAGGGTCGGTACACCCTATTTACCAAAACAGTATTTTCTCACAATACAATTAAAGATTCAGTGTCTAGGATGTATGTAGTGGTGTGGTTGTAGATTGCAGCCAGCTGAGTACCCCTCTGCTCACTCCTCCCTTTCCAGCACTGTGCAAAACTGTGATAACCACAGTTTCACAAGCATGACGGAGAACTACGGTGGCCTTCAGGTAACATAAAAACATGCAAGTCTCTCTCTAGAGCCAGTGTTTGGTTTGTCCCTTCTGGGCTACTGTAGAAAGATGATGGAGCAACATGGCGGACTCGGTGAAGAGAACCTCTTTAGTAGAAATGTCACACTCTGATCCTTTAATATTGAAGTAGTTTTAGTTTTACCTGCTGAGCTTTGTCTGTGATATTCTGCTGCAACCCCAATAAGATGGATGTTTTGAGCACCCCATGTACAACGTCTTGATTCCTCAGGTCTCTCAATAGGCCTCACTGAACAGGTTTCATTGTAACTACATCTGCAGTAGAAAATAGTCCCAATGAAAACTATGATTAGGGTGAACTCACACTCAACATATCGATCTATCAGCAAAAATGGAAGATAATATTCATAACTATTTGTTCATTAGTGTACCTGAAGTATTACCTGAAACTAAGAATCTTGGAAAGAGTCCTTATATTTACATAGTGACCTGTTCCTCTTCACAGTCCGCCATGTTGACCTGCCATGTTTCTACCGTAGCCCAGAATGAACAAACCCTGGTACTAGAGAGAGACTTTAACCTTTTTACATTACCTGAAGGACGCCGTAGCGTGTTGGAGGATTAATGTGAGCTGCAGAATGCAAAATTTCCTGAAGTTACACTACAGTGGCCATGAAGCCACTGGCAACTCTAGCAGCTGCTAACATGGCACAAACACACACAACGTTTGTCGGACAATTGCTGTCGTTAATCCATGCAGACACACAGCTGACAGCCTGCTAAACTAAACTAAGTGTGTGGTGGAGACTTTTACTGGGAAAGTGGCTGCATGTGTGTGACACTACACGCAGCACTGCTAACACTCCCAGGTGGTGAACTGGAGACGGTGAATGCAGCATCGTGGCTGCTGCAGTAGCTCTGCGGATGGTGAACTGGGGACTCAGTTTGTTGTGCACATATACTGCAGCTGGCGCATCGCTGCATGAGAAGCACAAATCTTGTCGGTCAAGGTTTAATAATCAGTTAAGAAGGGTCGGTTATTGGTTAAGAAAATTTTTCGAAATTAGCATCCCTAGTTACCACAGTTTTTTAGACTTGGCAGCTTCACGTTACCGCCATCTTGGACAGGGAGTAGTGAGTGGAGGGGTACTCAGTTGGTTGCAATCTGCAGCCACACCACTAGATGCTGCCAAATCCTACACACTGTCCCTTTAACAGAAAAACAGAATATGGATAGTTATGTCTGATTTCCTCCAAACTCAATTCTTAGTGTAATATAATATCTAAAAGATATAATACCTCAAATTATAGCCCTCGTAGCCAAGGCATACGTTGGCAAGGCTGTTCCCCTCTATAGTGCTGCAATCCGGTCGGCATCCTGTATTATTTGTATCTCCCTCATGTGGCGTGAAACCAGGCGCCCAGCGTGGAGTGTGGCACAGCCATCCCTCTGGGCTCCTGAGGAAGACTTCCTGACTGATGCATTATACAGCAGGCAAAACCACAGAATCCAAGGGCAGCTCACCGCACATCCAGCCTCATCTCTGGAGACACCAGGACAACATGTACACACTTACACACTTATACCACACACGCACACACACACACACACACACACACACACACACACACACACACACACACACACACACACACACACACACACACACACACTCCAGGAGCATGCCTAAACCAGACAACATCATCAACACACCTACTGTGAAATGAGTAGCTCTGATTATTTGACATGAGAGTAAAATGCTGTTTATGATGGTTAAATTCTGTGTAAAAATGATGGTGGATGGTATTTTGTAAGTGCACATTTATCAGTGTGGAGCTCAGCCTGGTGTTGACCTTTGCCCTCTGGCTGACCTTTGACCGACCGCAGCCTGGAGCCTCTTTTTCTGTGTAGAGAAGCACTCATTCCTGCCCATTATAGTCTTACTTAGACACAACCCAGCTTCTGAAAGATGCATGGGTTTTTTTGTGGATATGTGTGTGTCGGTGTGAGACAGTGTGTGTGCATGTGTGTTTATCAGGCTCCTTTTAAGGCAAATGGGGCTTGCATGTTTTTTTGACATATGATTGTGCCTGCGTGGTTAGGTTTTTGGCTTTTAAAGCAAACAACCCCTGCATATGCCTTGCATATATTCTTCCTTTTCTGTATATTTGCATAAAGGAGACAGGTAAGGAAGACTGTGTGCGTTTGTGTGTAGATGTGTGTGCGCCCTGCTCTCCAAAGAAGTGCATTTAAGCCTTTTCAAAACACTGCTGATCCTGCGTCTTAACCTTGAGCTCTGTCCATATTCAAGCCCCGACTCTGCACCTGTGTGTGTTTCTATATGTGTGTGTTTCTATATGTGTGTTTCTATATGTGTGTGTTCCTATATGTGTGTGTTATCTACACGTCTTCTTACCTCCAAAGTTCGGTGGCCGACACTATCCCTTAATGACTAATGCAGGTGGAGAAATAGATTGAGTGAGGGAGACGGAGAGATTGGATGCCGCTGTGTAAATGATGTCTGTTTTTCTTTCTGTTGCAAAGTCGGCACCCCCTGCTGTGTTTAGAGAGCGAGAAAACTTCAGACGTTCACAGACTAGTTGCATGCACACACACATACATACACACAAACACTGGAGGACCTTGGGTGGATTATCTGGAGCTTGGCGGTGGAGACAGAGATGCTTGCGTGCTCGCTTCCTCCCCCCCCCCACCACCACCTCCAGCCCACCTCCGCTCCTCAGCGCCACTCCTGCTCGCCTGCCTGGGGCCAGGCTCAGGTTTCAATAAGAAGGAGGGTGTAAAAATAACCCCTGCTTTCTTCTACTTCTCCCTCCTCCTCCTCCTCATCCTCTTTCTCCCTTCTCTAACTCCCAAACCACCTCCCCATATCCCCCACCACCCTTACCTTAGATCATGTTACTATTGAAGAGAGAGAGAGGGAGGAGGGAGGTCAGAGAGAGAGAGAGAGAGAGAGAGAGAGAGAGAGATTAAGTGTGGGGAATGACAGCTAGATGGATATCATGCACCACATCATCTTCACAACACCTTAAACACAGCACAGCAGTGCTACACGCACACAAACGCACACAATGGAAGAAGCTGAACCTTTCTTTGTAGTCTGTGTTAAAAAAACGTCAGAATACAGTAAAACAACCCGACTTATAACCTTTCATCCTATATGCAAACGTTGGATGGTTACCCCTTTGGTTTCTGCCAGAGAAGTAGTGAGTTCACGCTCAGGTCAGGCTCAGACCATTAACAATGCATGGCTGGATGTGTATAGCTTCATCCAAAGAGGTTTCCTGTCCGTCAGTGCTGTCTTTTAAAGCTAAGGTTGGTAATCTTTAGAAACTAGAGTACACTAGATAGAGTCTAAATATTAACCAACCAAAACCGTTAAAAGTTGCTAAATCTAGCGCCAGCCTGTCCACTCAGGCCTCCCTTCAAAGCCATTCCCTAAAATTATCATAATGAATGTAAAAATGAACATGGTTATTGTTAATACTAACAGCTGTCAAGCTAGCAGCTTATGGAAGACTCCAGTGATGCACAGGCACTCAGAGCAGTAATCATAAAATCAAGACTTGGTCAGAACAGAACCGTGTTTGGTCAGTCTGTGAATTTGTGGTTAAATTGTTATACAAATAATCAGTGGTCATGTCTATAATGTTGAATTCAGCGGTACATGTCCACCAGGTCCGGCAAGGACACTAGGGGACACGCTGCTCCACTCAACTAGCCATTCAAGCGGTGATGTACCATATATATATGGTGATATGGACCAGATTGGTCCCTGGTTTTCTGTGTACCTTTTCGAACAGGAAGCAACATGGCGGCTTGCTCGTAAACTAAACTAAATAGACTATGCCATTGCTGAATCTTATTTCTTTTTAGAACTAGATTGCCTAGTTTGACATCTTGGTTCAAGTTTCGTGAGCAAAATGCGTCGCGCTGGACAGGCTCATTTGCATAAAGGACTGTTCTCCGCCTTTTCATTTTGATGGAGCAACGGCCAGTGAGGAAACTCCAACACTCGGCTGACCAGCCGTGTAACTTCGTTACAAATCCGTGTCGTCCGGCTGCTGTTTTAAGCTGCGTAGTAAAATTGATGTATGTTCTTGAGGCAAATTCCTCACAATCATGACTGACATAGAGATGAATGTAGACGTGGATGAATACATGATTATTTAATGATATGCTGAAAAGAGAGCTCAAAGTACAAGATTGAGGTAGGGTGGTAGAGCCTGTATTTTTACCCTGATGAGTTAGATATTGTCAGTCAGTGATTGGTCGTAACACAAGTGACTCTGTCTTCTGTTCAGAGAACTCCCAGAGCCCGGTGGTGGAGGCCGGCGGCAGCCACGGACACATGAGCCCTGAGGAGCACTACAGGCGCATGATGTCAGCGCTCAGCGAGCAAGGGTCCTACGAGGAGCAGCAGCAACGACTCTACCAGCTGGCGAGCAGCATGGGTCTGCCCGGCCACGGTCAGTCCACAGGCTCTGTATTCGTAGGTGTGTGAATCATCATCATCCTCACTGTCATCAGGGATGCACGTCCGACTTTTTCAGTCCAGATAACGATACCTGGGCTTTGAGTGTCGGCCGATACGAGTACCGATCGGACACCAGTGTTTAATTGTGTAGTAAATTTAATGTGTGTGGAAGTGGCTTGGAAAACTTGTTGAGACATCTTCAAAATTAACAGGAATTACAATTCAAGTACAAACCTTTTTAATGCAACAACAATTTGGTCCAAACTTAAACAGTATATAATAAATAAATAGAATTGACTTGTCACCGATACCTGATCCAACTATGTGAGTCAGTATCGGCCTGATATCCGATCCGGTTTCAGTACCGGTGCATCCCTGACTGTCATCATATTGCCTTTCAAATATCTGTCTGTTATCTTGTACCTCAGTGCACAGTTGATTTTTTAAATTCAGAATAGTGTTTCCTACTCTACAAGTAAGAATTGCCTATCGAAACATCGAAAGGTACTTTTCCTTTGAAATAACTTTAGTTTGAAGTAACTTGAGATTTACTTCAAACTAAAAGTTTTCTTTGCAAGCACTACTTCAGCTTCTCTCTTAAAAAAAAAAAAAAAAGCGCCTCTTCCGTCACCTGTCACCAAGTCACGGCGATGCACTGTGTTCAGAGTACCATGTTAAGGTGCGCCACTCTGCTGCCACTGTAAAACCCCAGCCACGGAGACGGCTGACATTTCTATTTGCGGCGCTTGCCCACCCAGTGTCAAAGTGTCACTCAGGGTGATTTCTGACCACCCTGGCCCTCCGTTGTTAACAACACCCACAAGGCTTTGCATGCATCAACACCGCGATTGATCCAGGAGCTCTCATTGGCTGCCTGCCAACCCTCTAAATCTCCCAACACCCTGGAAACTACCAGTGTGTCCCAGTTTTTCTCAATTTCTAAAGTCACATAAAATTTACTGGTTTTAGCTTTAGAGAATTGTAGTTTGATAGGGCAGAAAGAAAATGAGAAAAGTTGCCTCGTTTGGATTTTATAAGTTGGCTTTATATTCATTTCACTGCGCCTGCCATTAAATGTTAACCTTTTTCTCACATTTTTGTAAAGAATGTAACATTAAGTCAGACCAGTTTTTATGAGCTCTTTTGCAGTAGCATAAATCCAATCGATGCCCTGGCCGAATTGTAGTTTGAGCTACTTTTATTTTTATTTGATTAGTAATGATTTTTAATTGCTGGCTGCAAATCTAGGGGGCGAAGCCTATAAACGCTTTAATTGCCTTTTCCCCGTGTCTAAGAGGAGTTAGAGGCATGATGCAGTGCATTGTGGGGGTTTTATGGCCCAGAGTGCAGTTTGATCGCTGGCTTCTTTTCCCAGAAACATTGCTGGTATGAGGCGCTCTGGCGCAATACAGACATCTTTGGTCCCTTTCTTCACGTCCACATTCCACATCGTTTGATAGTTTCCACGCTGTCCTTTATTCTGCACATTCCTCCTCTCAGCGGCACTTAAAAAGCTTTCTATGTGAAGAAGAGAGGTAAAGAGAAACCAGGAATACGAGTTTAAAAAAAAACCTGAGGAGAGAAATGGTCAAAGGAAATGAGGGAGGAACAGTGAATAAATATCTTCTCCCAGAGCAAGAAATCAAGAGAAAAACACGTACATACAAGTTTACAGATTATTAATGAAGCTCAGGTCACACACTCAAATACAACTACCATTTAAAACACAACTTCACGGTAAGATTTCCTCTCAGCGCCGTGTGTGTTTACATTTGTGTTTGTGCGTGTCAGATCCTCGAAGCGGATGTTGAACCATGGGCATCACAGGCTTTGCCAGCGCTCCCTGACAGCCAAGCCTTTGGTGCTGCTAATACTACTTTTCCTCCACACCTGGCAGCTTCCTCTGACTGCGTATAAGTGTGTAGAAAACTTAGTATAACACTGCCTTCTAGGGCTGGGATGATTCCCCTATCTCCTGATTCAATACCATCACGATATGTATTGCGATTTTTTGTTAACTTTTTAAACCCTAGACTGTGGTAAAAAGTTGAGTCACACACTTCTAGGGACTTTTGAAATTTTTTCCATCATCTAAAAAATCAACGAATTAAGACATTTCCCTCACAAATTAGTGGTATTTTCTTTTAATTTATGAGGGAATTGTAATATTTTATAGCTCTGGTGAATATAATCTAATCAATTTTATTTTTATATATGTATTTTGTGTATACAGTTCCGTTTGTTAACACCTTATTGTGAAAAACATGTAGTGTCACGTATATACTTTAACTGCCATCTCTAGCTGTCCCTCAGCTCCGTTCTCCTTACCCAGTCATGTTCAGCTCCATTTTAGTCGTTTTAATGCAGTTTACATAAATGTCAGTATATGGGTGCTCTACAGTCGTAGCGTCGGCCCATTTGACCACAGAGATGAGTGACAGTCGGCTTGACCACGTTACCCTGATATGATAACGTTTCCTGTCCACGACAGAGTTAGCATGCAGCTTTAGCCGTGATGTTTAGCTCTGCTTGTCCGGCAAAGTGTAAAACCCTAAGTGTTTCCATCCTTTACTGTTTCTGTGGTGTTTACCACGCTGGATTTAAAATGTGAGGGTTCAGGTTGTATTCACATGGACTCTCTGCTGTTTTCTACTTTTTTTGTTCTGGCTTGCGGCGGCTGCGATTTTTGTCGAAGGGTACAGAAGGCAAATAACGTCACGTTACTCGGACTACAATAATAAAAGCAGTAACTTCCGTTTACCTCTGCATAGACTCAAATGAAGCAAATATATCGATTCAGGCATTAAAAAACACTTCAAAATCGTTAAAAAAAATTACGATACATGGGTGGATCGATTTTTTTATTTTCCCCCACCCCTACTACCTTCACATCTGCCCTTTCTCCAAGTAACAATTGGAGCTTGTTAAGAAACTGACACTCAGACACAAACAGTCCAGGAGGTGGGACAGAGGGACGGCTGTTTTTGTCTCTTGCGAGGCTGACGCGAATCACTTCAGCGAGAGCCCCTTGACATTGACCTGGTCTCTGATGGGGCCCCTGTGACCCCCTTCCTCCCTCCCCCTTGGGTCCCCATCACCACCATCTCTCCTACAGATCTCCATCTCAAGTACTGCTTTTATTCCTCCTCCTCCTCCTCTTCCTCCCCCCCACCTCCAACCTTCCCTTTAGCCTTGGTCCCCGCAGAGCATCCTTTCATGTGTTTGAAGTGTCGGGCACAGAAAATTAAAGTGTGTGTGCGTGAAAGAGGCAGGGTTGAGGAGGAACTGTGTGTGTGTGCGTGTGTGCGTGCATGTGCGCGTGTGTGCGCGTGTGTGTAAATGTGGAGGTGCATGGTGTTGTTTGAGAGGTTCTCTGTGGACCCGATGGGCAAAAGAAGAGTAGGGAAAGGGAGTGGGGGCGCTGAATTGGAGGTTGGAGGTGGAGGGGTGTAGAAATGGCCAGGAGGGCTTTCCCTCCCTCTTTATATGATGAAAGGAGAGGGAGGGAGGGAGAAGAGAAGAGAAGTGGGGGTAGATATCCAGATGAAAGTGAAGGGAGGGGTGGGATGGAAGGGGCGTGCTACTGTTTTGTCTCCTGCAGTTTAGTCTGATTTGAAACGTGAAGCTGCACATAACATCTCTTTATCATCATCATGCCAAAGAGGGAGAGAGAACTCAGAGGGATGACCCATCCCTACTTTTTCCAACCTGAAACCGATACCGTTTCCCGGGCTTTGGGTATCGGCCGATACCGAGTACCGATCCAATAGCAATGTTTAATTAATTAGCTGTATGACTCACTGTGTGGAAGTGACTGAGGTTATTCTTTTATGTGTAAGGCAACATCAGGCCTGACTTAAACATTGCTTTTCTAACTTTGTAAAACAAAATGTAGTATTTTTTTTTTTTTTTTTTGGAGCCTATTTTCTCCTTTATTGACAGTGAGAGAGAGTAATGAAACAGGAGGGGATGACATGCACCAAAGGGCCTCAGGCTGGATTTGAACCCTGGGCCGCTATAGCAAGGACTCAGCCTTGGTAAATGGGGCGCCTGCTCTACCAAATGAGCTACAAAAGCACCCCTATGTATCCATTTTTAATAATAAAAAACATTTAATTATTTATTATTAAAATTATAAATCATTTTCCAGCAACTTACTAAAAAAAAAAAAAAAATTTACGAAAGTGTAAACCTTTTTAATGCAGCAACAAATTGGTCAAAACTTATACAGGAATTAAAGTTCCACTATATAATGTACTGTATATCAACATAGAACTGAACTGAATGGATCTTCCCCACTGTCACAATACCTGATTCAGTTATTTCAGTCAGCATCTGCCTGATATCTGATCTGGTTTTGGTATCGGCCTATCTCTAAAAACTCTAGCACATGATTGGTCAAAGTACACACGGTCAAATACATGCAGTGCGACAAACTCGCCACATATTTACTGCTTCCTAAGCCTGACTGAGTACCTCTTCCTGAAACGACACTTAATTTTCTGGTGCGTTTTAGCAGATTGATGTCGGCTTTTGTGCACCTGCCAGTCCGCCAAATCCATCACGAGGCCGGCCAAGCTGCATCAGGGCGGCGATCCTCTGCATTCTCGTTCCGAGAAAAAAACCCCGGCTTAAGTGAGGGGATTTAGGCCCAACACCAGGAATGATGGTGGTTAGAAAAATGGGATGACACAATAGAGGGATAAGCGGGATGGGTCCGAGTGGTAAACTGGGACCTCCCAAAATAACTCATGCAAAGGAATAGATGTGTGTGTCCTCAATTAGGACTCTAATTTGCAGATGAAGGGACTCTCTCCTTGTGTTCCAGCAGCTGCAACGCCAAGAGTAGAGCTTCTGAATCTGAGTAGCTGCTCTGTACATACAGACTGAAGGGTGGAGCCCCAGGTGACCTGGCTCTCCTCTGTTCACATGAAAGAGAATGAGAGAGAGCGAGGGTGGAGAGAGACAGCAAAATATGGACCCAGTGTTGGAGTGAAGCTTTACAAACACAAAGAGGATCGACTTAGTCGAGGAATGTAAGAAATGAGAAATTATCGAGATGAATTTGAATTTCCACTATTTTATTCTTCTTGTGTTGTCTGGGGTTAAAGGGGCATTCAACTGACTGTACATGTCAAAGTCAAAGGCCTAGTTACCATCTTCTCTTTGTCTTAGGCTTCTCCACCTGACTTTCACATTTTTAGACTAAATATCTTTGACAGAAATAACAAACTAAATAAAATACACAATATTTATTTAGTATTCTTCACCAGAATTACACACCTAGCAGTGTAAAAAACAAACAAACAAAAAGCATTGCAGTGTTACTCAACCTGTGGACATAGTTGTATAAAGTACAAAATATATATATATATACATATATATATATATATATATATATATATATATATATATATATATATATATATATATATATATATATATATATATATATATATATACCATCTTTGTATCTATCATCTATATATACATCTTGTAGTTACTGTTTAGCTGTAAAATGAGAAAGTTTGTGTCCTGGCAGCCATGTTGAGATCTGTTGAGGAAATACCAAGCACCGCCCACCAATCGGAGCACAGCCAATAGGAACGCTCTCTCTCTCCCTCTCTCTCTTAAATGACCTGTGATTGGCCAAAGTCTCCCGTCATGGGTTAGATATTTTAAAGCCTGAAAACAGAGCCATGAGGAGGTGCAGAAGGCTGTTTTCTCTCAAAACACTTGAATTACAATATGATGAAAGGTTACTATGGAATTTCTACCCAATGATGCCAAAAAAGTCTGCCTACTCAAATGCCAGTGGACACCCTTCCTCCTTTTCTGCATTTAGGTATCAAATGAACAAATAAATAAAGAAATAAATCCACTTTTCACCGCTGTAACTCTTGTTGTAGTGAATCTGACTAAACACTTTCAAGCCAACAATGTCAGGGACCAATTGCTTATTCATATTATAATAAATACAGTTATTTATGAAAACAGAAATATTGATTTTGGTCTTAAAACCATTGTGCTGATGCGTTCCAAATCTCCAAATCTGAATTTTGCACAGAGCACCAAAAGGGCCAGAGCTAATGTGTAGTGTTTACAAGGCAGGGAGAGTCGAGTGAAAGACGCTGTTGAGTTGCATTATGGGAATTGCAGGTTACAGTGTTTTTAGAGCTTGACTAATTAAGGTCTACAGCCTGAAGTTGGTGTTTTTGTCCTTGTTTCTATTTTGGCTGCAATATAGTCAGGATGTCTCGGGCTCTGCAGAATCGATCTGCACTGGACTTTTCAAATCCGTCACTTGAAAGTCCCCAAACTTTATGCAGTCTTAAATCACCGGCGGGTCCCTTCTAACTGACCCAGACGTACAGAATATTTGGCGACGTGGGATTGTGACCATAGAGGTCAACTCTTCCTCCCTGTCACCCTGCACCATCTATGTAAGTGCACAAGAGACTGTGTTTGTGTGTGCGCGCTCTGGGGCTCCGGTTCCCTCTGATCCCTCCCTTATCTCTCACCCCCCCACCCCCTTACTCACACTCCACACACACACACACACACACACACACACACACACACACACACACCCTTGTCTGCCGCCAGCCGAGTCCCCTGTGGCCTGGCGCAGCAAACAGATCGATACACCGGAGCTAGGCCGCATTAATATCTGTCGCTTCACCCCCCCCACTCCGGCGCCCGCTCAACTGCTTCAGAACACACACACACACACACACACACACACACACACACACACACACACACACACACACACACACAGAGTCAGGCACGCACATGCAAGCACCTAAATCACACAAACACACGTCACACCCGCACCGGCGGCGGAAATGGCCCCTAGCTCCCGAGGGATCTGTCTAATTAAAAAAGAGGGGGAGGAGGGGAGGCGGAGAGGAGTGGAGAGAGAGGATAGATAGATTGAGGCAGAGAGAGGGAGGAGAGAGAGAGCGGGGATGGATTTTTCTCTCATTAGAAGCCATGTCTCCTGGTGTGGCCTGGCCGGGCTGATAATGATGAGGCCTCTTCTCCTACGAGAGCGAGAGAGAACCGGGGGTTGCTGGGAGAGGCGAGAGAGCGAGGGGATGAGCAAAGAAAAAGATGGAATGAGGCGAGTGGTAGAGGGCAGAAGGTGGAGAGAGGGGGCAGGCAGAGATGGAGGGAGAAGGCGTGATGGTGGCGGTGGCGGAGGTGGGGTAAAACCACTCTGTGGCCGACGTGTGAAGTCGCTTTTTGCTCGTTTGTACAAAAACACACTGGTCATTATTTGGTTTGAAAACATCACGTACACACACACACACACACACACACACACACACACACACACACACATTTTTTCTTTCTCTTTTTCCACTTCTTTATTTCACTACATTTGCTTGAAACTGGTCAGCTCGGTTCCAAAGCGTGACAGATGGACTTCAGCGCTATGTGCTAATTTCATACAACTCTGCCAAAATGTCTGTTTTTTCCTCCTTGTTCGGTTTGAGTCCCTTTACGTGTTCGTTTGTGTCTCTCAGGGATGCACCAAAACCAGATCGGATATCGAACTGATACCGACTCAAATAGTTGGATTGGGTATTGTGACAATAAGGACGATCTATTCATTTCAGTTCTATGTTTATATATACTATATACGTTATTATTATGACGGCGTATTAGGGCCACATCGAGGAAAAAAAATAAATCTGTGATTTTGAGAATAAAGTCATAAGTTTATCAGAAAAAAAGTCACAATATTAAATTAGTTTTCATAACTTCAACTTTCAACTTTTTTTCTTGAAATAGTGACTTTATTCTCATTATCTTATGACTTTATTATTGAAATCTCAATTTTCTTCCCCCTCAATTTGGTCCTAATGAATAAATCAAATATTGCAATATTATGTTTTGTGATGCTGTATCGATGCTCAAACACAGATTGATTTTTCATTAATAGTTTACATGCAAAGATTAACTCAGGAAATACTTAATTTATCCTATGTATCCTCTCACAGTAGTGCTGTAATGTTTGATTTTTCAGGGACTGTGATAAATGCAAAAGTATATCCCACCGTTCTGATTGCATAAAGCAAGTTAACCCTGATTTTATGCATATGGAGCTATGTTCTTTATACTAGAACAGTTTTCCTAAAATTAGATTAAAAAACTGCAACATATGGCCTTTACTTACAGTGTCGTAATGCACACAGTGTATTGAATCCTGAATTGTAATTCTGTTAATTTTGAAGATTTTTTTACCAAATAGTTGGTGTATGATTTATTTTGATGATAAAGAGAAGTTCAGTGAATTTATATCTACATATTTATTTGTTAGGAAAATAATGTTTAAGTCAAGCCTGATGTTGCCTAAAAGAATGATCCCTGTAAACGTTGGTATCGGATCAGTATCTGCCGGTATCGGCACTGAAAAAGACGCATCGGTGCACCTCTAGTGTCTGTACATGTATAGGGGATTAGAAAACGCATGACAATCATTTTCAGCATTAATGTGGAAACGACTTATTGGGTGTTTTTATGAGCTGACTGCATACTTATCCCTCACTTCCTTCACTACGGGACAACAAGCAAGTTTATGAAGTTCGCCTCACTTCTGCTATTTTGCCTGGAAACTTGTTCACTCTTACAGCTAATGTATAAAATACTTAAAATGGGCTATAAGCTGGTGAAATGTATAGTCAGTGAATTTTCTGTTAAAAACTGCTCCATACAAAGCTGTTAATATCTTAGCATAGACGTGAGCAGCTGGACGCTAAATTTGTTTTTATTCTCCCCTCTCTGTCTCCCCATCACCGCTGCCTTTTCCCTCTCTTCTGTCCTCAACTTAATCCTTCATCATCTTGGTTATGTCAACGCTATCTTCCCATCTTTCTCCTTCCACTGTGCTTTCTCTGTTTGGCTCCTTATTCAGACATGCTGCGTGCTCGCCAGGAGGCGTTGGCTGCAGCGGTGAGGAACCCGGCGGCCGTAGAAGCTCACCTGCCCTCGGCGGGCAGCTCGTCTTCATCCAGCCAGAGACGCAAGCAGGGTCTGCCACAGCACCGGGACGCGCATTACACCGACAGGTAAGGAAATGATGCAAACACAAAACCGAAATTTCTCCGTCAGCCCGGCCAAAGCTAGCTGTAGCCCTGCTTGCATTAACAACATTATTCATCATTAATAAACATACTTGGCAACCTTGAGACCTCATTTTTGAGTTTCACAGACTTTGTTTCCTGCATTTCGAGAGACTTTTAAAGAATGCAAAATAATACACCAAACAAGTACACTGCAAACAGCATTTTTTGTTAAATAGGCCTGCGTTTAATTTTGCTTTTAATTCTCAGGAAAGAAAAGTGAATAATTTGTCCATCTGGTGTGGACTTGTGTGAATGTCTGTTACAAATTAAGCTAATATTCATCAGTTTTCATTCATTCGTTATTTTTTTTCTCATAGTACTCTCCATTTCTCTATTCATGTCTCACTCACTGAAGGTCTTTTCAGACAAACGTGACAACAGCACCACTGCGCTCTGCATCACATTATTTCCAATTGCTTGCACCATGCCATGACGGCTTTGCTATGATGCTGTGATGTGCGGCGAGTGCAGCCGTTGTGCAGTTGTGAGGGTTGTCAAGTATGTTGATAAAGCCCAACATCCACATCCTCCACACACATACTGCATAAGAGGCCCCAGTTGATGTGAGCACATGTAAATGTGGAAATCACGATGGAAGACTGAATGTTTTGTTTTTTTTTTCAGAAAAAGCTTGTCAGTGGGAGAAACAGTAGAGGGAGTTAATCACCTGCCAGTTTGCATCACCACGCCACTGCACTTTTCTTCAACCCATTCCTAGCTTCCTCAGCAAGATCTTATCTCATACTTGGCTTTTTCAGTGTGCTGCAGTGCACGTTTGTGTGTGTGTATCTCCACATACATGGGTAAACTAAGGATCCAATAACCTCTTGGCTACCACTGTGGAGCTGCACGCCTGCATCCCCGGCTCTTCCTCCCTCCTCTCCCCCCAGCGCTGGCCCCTGCGCCTCCCAAACAAAGCCGGGGGCAGCGGGAGTGGGCGGGTAATTGCTTGTCGATTATTTATGTGGCGCGGGGAGAGGCGGGGGATCGATAATGGGCCGGCGGTGCGGCGCGCGGGGGGGGGTGGGGGGGGGTTATATGTGTGTGTGTTAGACAGAGAAGGGGTGGTGAGGGGTAGGGGTGGGGATATAAGCAGGAAGCAGAGCGGCCAGGCGCTGTGTGGTGCAGCTCTGGGAGGCTGTGGGGGTGTATATATTGTGTGTGTGTGTGTGTGTGTGTGTGTGTGTGTGTGTGTGTGTGTGTGTGTTCGTGTGATTGTGTGTTCGCGTGTTTTTTTTGTTCGCGTGTTTGTTTGTTCCATTTTTCAAGCTGACGGTCTGCATGCACGCTCATCTGTGCAGATTGAATTTGGGTTTGTTTGTGTGAATATGTCTGCTAATTTGTGTGTGTGTGTGTGTGTGTGTGTGTGTGTGTGTGTGTGTGTGTGTGTGTGTGTGTGTGTGTGTGTGTGTGTGTGTGTGTGAGGCCGCAGTGTGAATGTAGTCAGTGAGCCGCGGCTGTTCTCCGACAGCACACAGAGTAATTAGCCACACAGGACCAGGGAGAGTTAACTAGGCCTCACCCTCCCTTCCTCCATCTATCCATCCATCCATCTATCTCTATCTCACTCCATCCCCCTCTCTCTACCTCACCCTGCCTCCTCTTTAACCCTTTCACTCTCAGCATGCTTTTGAGTGAATAAAAAAGAGGGGTTAATAAGTGCCCTTTGCATCACTTGTACCATTGTCCAAATGCAAAACGAAAAGGGAAATTGACAAAGAGTGATGAAAACCTTTACTTACTCAAACATGTTCACCATAGGGCCACAAGTATATGGATTAGGGCTCAACGTGGTAGTGGGCAAATACGCTTGCTTGTATATATTTATTATTAGAGTTCAATTAACAACACAAAACCATGACAGATATTGTCCAGAAAGCCTCACAGGTACTGCATTTAGCATAAAATATATGCTCAAAACATAAGATGGCAAACTGCAGCCCAACAGGCAACAACAGCTGTCAGTGTGTCAGTGTGCTGACTTGACTATGACTTGATCCAAACTGCATGTGATTATCATAAAGTGGTCATGTCTGTAAAGGGGAGACTGGTGGGGACCCAGAGAACCCATTTTCATTCACATTTTTGGAGGTCAAAAGTCAAGGGACCCCTTTGAAAATTGCCATACCAGTTTTTCCTCACCAAAAGTTTGCTCAAATTTAGAGTCTTATCTAACCTCCTTCTCCACAAGCTAGAGTGACGTGGTTAGTACCACCGTATGTTTTACGTTTTCTAGTTTTAGATAGGATGACAGTATCTCCGCTGTAAAACTCAGCCTGCTTCAACCTTCGGTATATTGATTGTTTTATTGCATTAAAGAAATTACTGGTGTTAAAACAAATTGTGATAAAGAGTTATTAACACATTAACTTTGATAGCCCTAATAAAGATACATACTTGAGTGTACTTTTAGGCTAATCTTAATGCTATAGCATAAAATATATCTTCTGTCTTTTTGTATACAAAAGTGTGCTTTGTGTCAACAGTTTGAGAAGCTTCCCTCAATGTCCCATAGAGAAATGAATTTTTCAGTTTGGTGTGCAAGAACTTGAATGGCCTGCATAATGGCCAATCCAACAAATTCTGGATGAACCGAATTGCAGAATATATGTCAGGCCTTATCACCCAACATCAGAGCCAGACCTCACTAATGCTCATGTGGCCGAATGGGAGGTAAATCTCTGCAGCCAGGTTCCAAAATCTTGTGGAAAACCTTCCCAGAAGAGTGGAGCCTGTTATAACAGGCTATTAATGCCTGTAGATTTTGAATGAGATGTTTGACAATCTCTTGTGGTTGTAATGTCCACATACGTTTGGCATTGTGGTGTACATGTGTGTCTAAGGTAGGGCTGTCAAAATTAAGGCAATAATGCGTGAATGCAAATTTCTTTTAACGCAACACAATCTTTCAGAGCTTGTAGCTCCATTTTAAAGCTAAAGTGAGGACACCAGAAAACCTGAGGAATCCACTGGTACCAACCATGTCACACTACCTTGTTGCAAAAGAGGCTAAATAACGCTGCAAATTTGCGCTAAATTTAGGCAAGGAAAACTGTCATGGTCACTTCAAAGGGGTCCCTTGACCTCTGACCTCCAGAAATGTGAATGTAAATGGGTTCTGTGGGTATCCACAAATCTCCCCTTTACAGACATGCCCGCTTTATGATAATACCAGTCAGTTTGGATCAAGTCTGACACACTGACAGCTGTTGCCATGTTTTGATGTGAGGATATTTTTAACGCTAAATGCAGTACCTGTGAGGGTTTCTGGACAATATCTGTCATTGTTTAGTGTTATTAATTGATTTCCATTAATAGATATAATTAAAACTCTAAAACTAAGAACTTTTTAATCAATTGACAGCCCTAGTTTACAGGTAAAGACTTTATCCATCCTCCACAAGATATACAGACCCTCCAAAGAAAATAGAGAGGGAGAAAATAAAAAAGAGACCTGAGAGTGGAATGAGTGCAAACTGTAGAGAAAATTAAAATCAAGATAATTGGTGAGTAAAAGCAAAAACTGAGAGAATGAAAAGCAGAGGCCGAGAATGTGAGGAAGCGATGGAAGCTCTCCCCCTCTCTCCCTCTCTAACTCTCTCCATGGCTCACCTTTCCATCGACCCCTCATCATTGATTATCTGGGGCCCATTAGGGCCCATTGTTAAAAACAAATCATTAGGGCCGCTCGATGGGCTTACAGCCTGGCGCTCCATTTGTCTGGCCTTAAATGGCACTAAGCTCACCAAGCATCTGCAAGGCAAATAGGGGAAGGATGGAGAAAAGTAAGGGGGGGGGGGGGGGGGGGGGAGGAAGTGGAAAACATGGGAGATTAAAATGGGGATGAAGAGAGGGAAGCAAAATAGAAGAGAGGAGATGGCGAGAGGACGAAGTGACGGAGGGAGAGTGAGATAAGGAGAGGGAGGGAGTGAGATAGAGAGCGAAAGAGAGAGAGAACGAGCGTGGAGGGAGCCTCATCCATTTTAATGAGCTTCCTGTGTAAATGTGTTCCTGCGGAGAAGGAGCCGAAGGCGGCCGCGCGGCGCTCCTAATCCCCCCACGCTCCCGTCATTAAGGGCAGCCCTGTCACACACACACACACACACACACACACACACACACACACACACACACACACACACGGACACACGGACACACACTTACACCGACACACACACAATGCCTGGGCTGCTGCAGGACGGGACCGCTGTCGCCACTCTGACAGGTCGTCACACACCAGTGAATTCCCCAGGAGCCCCTGGCCTCACTGCAGGCAGAGAGAGAGGCAGCATCCAGTGATACAGTTTTGCGTGGTTATGAGCCCACCTTGCATTTGTGATTCTGCCTATTTTCAGTCTCATGCAAAAACTAGGTGAGCGACTTTGCCTCGTCTTTTTATAGCATGTTAGTGGTTTGCCAACAAAATGCGCAGATAGGGCAAAACGAAAATCACTCACACAGACAGCCACACAAACAGCCCCAGAGCAAAACGACTAATGTCTGCCACTCCTCCCTTAAAATTGCCTCCTATAAAAGGAGGAAGAGAGGGAGAGATGGAGGAAGGGAGTGGAGGGGAGTGTCAGACACACACTCTTTCTCCCGTTCTCTCTCTGTCTCTCTCACTCCCCGTGATTAGGCCTAATTATGGTGGCGCAGACGCCTGGCAGCCCCAGTCATGCAGCTTTAATTGACCGTTATTCATCTGCGGGCTAACGCTCGGCAAGGGTAGGCGGTACAAGGAGAGGGAAGAAGGTGTGTGTGGGGAGGGGGGGAGGGTATCAGAAAGGGGGTTGATGGGATTTTGGCATGCGGGAGCCATGGCGGGGGTGGATGGGAGTTTTGCGGGCGCCTTAGCGTAGCCTAGTGGAACTGCGCGTCGCAAGGCTAATTGCTAGCCTCGAGGGATTAGGCCAGGTGATTACACACTGGGCGGTGTAATTACATAAGCAGCGGCTAGCGGGGCCCTGGCTCGCGGCTCTGGGGTCACGCGCCGTAGCCCTCACCCAAGATTAATTGGAGCTGCCACAGGAGTGCGAGGCACCGCCGGAGAGAGCGGTTATACGATTAGCATTAACATTTCAGCGGCGGAGGCGATCGATGAATGGTTTTCACCCCCCCACACACCCACTGACACACACACACACACACACACACCACCCTCTCAGTACTGGCTCCAACCCCCCCATCTCATCTCCCTGCTCTTGTATGCGTGCCCTCCCTCCTCGCAGCTCCTTCCTTCTCTCTCCTTTTCCCTCACCATTTAGTGAGGCGGGAGACATGCAGGCGCTAGCTAATTTGAACACAGTTGCAAAACAATATTTGCGGTTGCATGCATCCCAGTGTTGGTTTTGATTTTGTTGTTTTCCTCAGCTTGTTTCCCATGTATGCTTTTGCGCTGCAGCAGTCACACACAGCTGAGCTCTGATTGGTGTGATCGCAGCAGCTCAGGAGGAGAGAAACGAGCGGCAGCAGAGGGAAGAGGAGAGGTGTGGGTAGCTAGAGAGCGAGCTTAGGAAAGGCCGTGGAAACAGCCGTGATTTGAGACCCCAAGCGGGCGGAGGGCATCATCATCCTCACTTTGACACTTTCAAAGGGTCATCATGGTGCAGATGCCTCACTCGTCTGACAGCTTTTTATCTGCTTTCTCAAATCCATGTCCCTGTACCCATGAAGTTGTGCACAAAACTGAGAGAAGAGTGATAGAATGATGGAAAGGATTACAGTGAAAAAATAAATGGGAGACAAACTGAAAGAGATGAGACAAGGCTGGGGTAAAGAGACAGGATGAGATGGAGGGATGAAGAGGAGAGAGATGAAAGAAAACTGTAGGAAGAGAAAGGCGTAAACAAGACAGATTTTCAGAGGTCACAGAGAAGTGGAGAGAACACAAAAAAGATGGTAAAGACAGAACAAGAGACAGAGAGCGAGGGAGCAAGGTGAGAGGCGCCTTTCCCCCTCAAGGAGGACAAAAGACGGAGCCAATAATGGAGAGGCCTTTTCAGAAGCAGAGGTTGCAGGACGCTCCATCTTTTCACCGGTTTCAATGCAGCCAAGAGAGTGAGAGGGAGAGAGGGAGGGAAACGGAGCAGAGGGCATAAAAAAGGGAGAGAAGAGAGGAGGGATGAGTGTTAATTAGAAGGTCCTTCAGCCCGTGGCCCCGGTCAAGACGTAGGGGCCGCCCCAGCTGTCGGAGCATGACACACTGGCATTGTGCATTCAGCCCTCATTATGTGTGTGGGTCTAGAGTTGTGTGTGTTCCTGTGTATATGTTGTGTGCGTATGTGTGAGGCGGCAGGGGAAGTAAAGGCTGCAGTCCAGGGTACAGCAATGGCCAGCGGCGCTTGCTGCGGCGTGACAAGACTGATGAGGCACTGGGGCGACACAGGAGCCTCTGGAGCCCCGCTGATAAAAATACACCGCATACATTGGTGTGGCAGCATGCGCATACGCAAGAAGAAAGAGTTGAGACGTACTTGAAACTATTTCTTTAGCGCAGGCAATCACACGTTGCACATCCCTCTATGCTTAATTCTTTCATCATTTTAAAGCATCCAGTGAAATCCAAACTGAACGCAATGTTGTCTTTTTCTTTCTTGTGTCCACAGAGAACTGTCCCACCCTCCACCTCTATTGTCCCCTCCAACTGCCCCTCACATCGCCTTAGGACCTCACCTGCGGCCTCCTTTCCTGGGCATGCCCTCTGCTCTATGCCAGGCCCCTGGTGAGTCATAAATAATGCTAAAGCTAAATACATAATACTAATGCAAAGTACCAATGGGGAGGCATGGCATGTGCATATACTTGTAAAACGATTAGGGCTTCAATCGCTTAAAATATTTAATCACAATTAATCGCAAATTAATTGCAGATTTTTTTATTTGTTCAAAATGTACATTAAAACGATATTCATCAAGTGCTTTATACTCTTATCAACATGGGTGTGGACAAATATGCTGCTTTATTTATAAATGTATATATGTATTTATTACTGGAAATCAATTAACAACACAAAACAATGACAGATATTGCCCAGAAACCCTCAGATGTACTGCATTTATCATAAATATATGTTCAAATCATAGCATGGCAACCATGTGATTATGATAAACTTGTCTGTAAAGGGGAGACTGGTGGGTACCTATAGAACCCATTTACATTCACATATCTTGAGGTCAGAGGTCAAGGGACCCCTTTGAAAATGGCTTTAAGTTTGGAGTGTTATTTAGCCTCTTGACAAACTAGCATGACATGGTTGGTACCAGTGGATTTATTAGGTTTTCTCGTTTCATATCAGACTAATATCTTTACTCCAGCTTTAAAACTGAGCTGCTACAACCTAAAAATCCCAAGTTGCATTAATCCATTAAAGAAATTATTGGCGTTAACTGTGTCAGCCCTCAAAATGTGTTTATATTTACATATCTATTTTTACATTTGCACTGATATGCAGGGAATGATCCATGGCTCTATATCAAACCAGAGGATTCAGTTACATATTTTGAAATTTCATAAAGGTTCAGTAGTCGCAGAAATATTACTTTTGAAACAGCGTTTTACAGTAACTCGATAAGACAGGTAGAATTGTTTTCTTGCAGCGTAACTTTTTAAGATTTTTTTGTTTCCATTTTTTATTTTTTAAATTTTTACTTAAAGGTATGTGTTTTCTCGCCATTTCTATCACAGGTTATGGTTTCCTCCAACCCGCTCAAGCTGAGCTCTTTGCTCGGCAGCAGGAGATGCTAAGGAAGCAGAATCTGGCCAGGTGTGTGTTGTAAGGTTACCATATGTAACAGCAGTGTAATTGTGGCAGTGTTTAATGGTGAAAACTGACTGCTAAAATCTAAGTTTTGTGGTGTGGGTTTATTGTAACGGAGCAAAAGAGTAGCTTCAACATGAGAAGTTTGTTTGTGGAGATGGCAAACATGGACACAATCACGTTTTTAATATACAACCAAAAGCAGTTTTATAAATGTGAAATGCTGTAAAATTTGAAACATTTGGCCTATGCAGTAAAGTGCCTGTGTGTTTTACTGTCCAGACTTGAGATGTCGGCAGAGCTGCTGAGACAGAAAGAGTTGGAAAGTCTCCACCAGCGGCAGCAGCAGCAGCAGCAGCAGCAGCAGCAGCAGCAGCAGCGTCTTCTGGGCTCTGACCCTTTGGGAGCTCTACCTCCTGGCCTGCCACCCGACCATCCAGCCTTGCGGAGCCTCCACGACATCCCAGAGGGCCATCCGCTCCGTGAGGAACTGGCCCGCCGTTCAAATGCAATGCTGGTGCTTCGCCATGGTGCTGCCACCCCCCTCCTAACCCTCAACCATCACCAGCATCAACAACCAGGACCCCCCTCTACTCCCAAAGACACCCAGGCACAGAGATCTACTGCTGGGCCAGATGCTGAATCCAGGAAGGCCACTCGCAGGGCTCCCCAGACACAGCTCCATGCTGGGGATCACACAGGAGGAAGAGAGGACAGAGGAAGGGAGGGAGACAGGGAGGTGCAGGATGAGGAGATGAAGGACTCGGACAGTGAGACAGAAATGTGTGAGGAGAGGCAGGACAGTGTTGGTGCCAAGTCCAGCAGTAAACCCAGGGATAGGGAGAGAGATGGGGGTAAAGAGCCTGGCAGCAAGGGAGTGACTGACAGTGCCAAGGAGACTGGAGAGAGCTCAGGCAGGCTGAGCGCCCCTTGTAGTTCAGCAGGTACAGAGTCACCCAGTCGCCACCTCTTCACCCCTGGACTGGGCAAGGCTGATGTCAAGTACCACCTGCCACCTGGGTTCATGCCACCCCTACCTGCACTTCACGCCCAGTCGCTACCCTTTGGATTCCCCTACGCCAACCCCTATCTTCACACGGGTAAGAGACTCAGTCTGACGCACACAAAAACACAGATAACACACAGCTGACATGTGAAACCCATTAGCGTCACTCTGTCTCCAGTGTGGAGACCTCTCCCCGTTAGGGGCCCTGCCTCTGACCCCACTGTGATCCCGTGCACACCACCAGCAGCACAGCCACGTGGGCAGAGACGAGGTTCTTTGTTCACATACTTAAGAATACTACCATAAAGTGACTTTATCCTATCAATGTATAAATTCCCACCATGAGAAAACAATCCATATCCGTTTAAGTCTGTACTACATTTAGAATATCTTCACTGATTTGTCTTGCCATCAGACAGCCATTTCCAAAGGGGAACATAACTGAAAATTTATCTGTCAGGGCTCAAGACAAAATGTTTACACTGGCTGCACTGGTACACACTTTATTTAGGTGCACGCAAAAGATTTTCACTACGTCTTTTGGTGCCGCAATAACACGTTTTAAGTGTAACACTAGGGATGTGAAATTTAGTAGTCAATATCAATCACCTTTGAACCATTGAAATTCCATGATTCTTGATAGCAATTTGATACCACGGTAAAAAGGCGTTAAAAAAAATCCCATTTACTGTTACAACCTCCTTCTGTTATATAACTGCTTCACTGTATATTGAAAAAAAAGTCATAGTATGTCGAAAAGAGGTCATAGTATAGTATCTCGACAAAAATGTCATACTTTAGTATGTGAAAAAGTCAAAGTATAGTATGTCGAAAAAAAAAGTCACTTAGTATGTAAAAAATTCCTTGCAAAAATGTCATAGTATAGCATATCTAAAAATTTCATGCAAAAACGTCATAGTAGAGGATGTCGAAGAATTGCGTGCAAAAACGTCATAGTATAGTATGTCTAAAAATGCTGTGAAAAAACAGTATAGTATCTCGACAGATTTTGCGAAAAAACATCATAGTATTGTATGTCGAAAAATTTAGTGCAAAAACGTCATACTATTGTATGTCGACAATTTTCATGCAAACACATCATAGTATAGTCTGTCGAAAAATTTCGTACAAAAATGTCATAGTATAGTATGTTGACAATTTTCGTGCAAAAACGTCATAGTATAGTACGTCGAAAAATTTCGTGCGAAAACATCATATAGCATGTCGAAAAATTTCGTGCAAAAACTTAATAGTATAGTATGTCGAAAGATTTTGAGAAAAACGTCATACTATAGTATGTCGAAAAATTTCGTACAAAAACGTCATAGTATAGTATGTCGATAAAAAAGTCACATTGTATAGTATGTTGAAAAATTCTTTGCAAAAATGTCATAATATAGCATATCTAAAAATTTTGTGCAAAAACGTCATAGTATAGTATGTCGAAAAATTGAAAAAATATATTTGAAGATTTTAAAAAAAAAAATATTATGCAAAAACGTCATAGTATAGTATATTGAAAAATGTCGCGCAAAAACGTCATAGTATAGCATGTCGAAAAATTTCGTGCAAAAACGTCATAGTATAGTATGTCGAAAAATTTCGTGCGAAAACATCATAGTATGTCGAAAAATTTCATGCAAAAACATAATAGTATAGTATGTCGAAAGATTTTGCGAAAAACGTCATACTATAGTATGTCGAAAAATTTCGTACGTCATAATATAGCATATCTAAAAATTTCGTGCAAAAACGTCATAGTATAGCATGTCAAAGAATTTTGTGCAAAAACGTCTTAGTATAGTATGTCGAAAAATGTCATGAAAAAATTATAGTATCTCGACAGATTTTGCGAAAAAACGTCATAGTACAGTATGTCGAAAAATATTATGCAAAAACGTCATAATATAGTATGTTGAGAAATGTCGCGCAAAAACGTCATAGTATAGCATGTCGAAAAATTTTGTGCAAAAACATCATAGTATAGTATGTCGAAAAATTTAGTGCGAAAACATAATAGTATAGTATGTCGAAAGATTTTGCGAAAAACCTCATACTATAGTATGTCGAAAAATTTTGTACGTCATAATATAGTATGTCGAAAAATTTCGTACAAAAACGTCATAGTATGGTATGTTGAAAAATTTCATGCAAAAACGTCATAGTATGGTATGTAGAAAAATTTCGTGCAAAAACATAGTATTGTATGTCGAAGAATTTTGTGCAAAAACGTCATAGTATAGTATGTCGAAAGATTTCGTTGCAAAAACGTCATAGTATAATTTGTCGAAGAATTTCATGCAAAAACGTCATAGTGTAGCATGTTGAAAAACTTCGGGAAAAAATGTCATAGTATAGTATGTCGAAAAATTTCGTGCAAAAACATCATAGTATTGTATGTGAAGAATTTTGTGCAAAAATAGTATAGTATGTCGACAATTTTCATGGAAAAATATCATAGTATAGTCTGTCGACAAATTTTGTGCAAAAACGTCATAGTATAGTATGTCGAAAAATTTCGTGCAACAACGTCATTGTATAGTATGTCAATAGATTTTGCGCAAAAACTTCACAGTATAGTATGCTAAAAAATTTCGTGAAAAAACATAGTATAGTAAGTCGAAAATTTTCGTGCAACGTCGAAAAAACGCCATAGTATAGCATGTCGAAAAATTTCGCGTAAAAACGTCATAGTATAGCATGTCGTCCACTTTTGTGCAAAAACTTCATGGTATAGTATGTCGACAAATTTCATGAAAAAACGTCATAGTATAGTATATAAAAAAATTTCATGCAAAAATGTCATAGTATAGTATGTCAAAAAATATCATGCAACGTCATAGTATAGTATGTTGATAAAAAAGTCACATTGTATAGTATGTTGAAAAATTCTTCGTGCAAGAAAGTCATAATATAGCATATCTAAAAATTTCGTGCAAAAACGTCATAGTATAGTATGTCGAAAAAATTTCGCATAAAAACGTCATAGTATAGTATGTCGAAAAATTTCGTGCAAAAACTTCATAGTATGGTATGTCGAAGAATTTCGTGAAAAAACATCATAGTATAGTATGTCGAAAAATTTTGTGCAAAAACGTCATAGTATAGTATGTCGAAAAATTTCGTGCTAAAACGTCATAGTATAATATGTCTAAAGAATTTTGCGAAGAAACGTCATAGTATAGTATGTCGAAAAATTTCGTACAAAAACGTCATAGTATAGTATGTCGACAATTTTCATGGAAAAACGTCATAGTATAGTATGTCGAAAAATTTTGTGCAAAAACGTCATAGTATAGTATGTCGGAAAATTTCGTGCAACAACGTCATAGTATAGTATGTCAATAACTTTCGTGCAAAAACTTCACAGTATAGTATGCCAAAAAATGTCGTGAAAAAACATAGTATAGTAAGTCGAAAATTCTCGTGCAACGTCGAAAAAACGCCATAGTATAGTATGTCGAAAAATTTCGCGTAGAAACGTCATAGTATAGTATGTCGACAATTTTCGTGCAAAAACTTCATGGTATAGTATGTCGACAATTTTCGTGCAACAATGTCATAGTATAGTATGTCGAAGAATTTCATGAAAAAACGTCATAGTATAGTATGTCGAAAAATTTTGCGCAAAAACGTCATAGTATAGTATGTCGTCCACTTTTGTGCAAAAACTTCATGGTATGGTATGTCGACAATTTTCGTGCAACAATGTCATAGTATAGTATGTCGACCACTTTCGTGCAAAAACTTCATGGTATAGTATGTCGAAAAATTTCGTGAAAAAACGTCATAGTATAGTATGTCGAAAAATTTTGTGCAAAAACGTCAAACTATAGTATGTCGACAAATTTCGTGCTAAAACGTCATAGTATGGTATGTCTACAGATTCCTTGCGAAGAAACATCATGGTATAGTATGTCGAAAAATTTCGTACAAAAATGTCACAGTATATTATGTCGAAGAATTTCGTGAAAAAACGTCATAGTATAGTATGTCGAAAAATTTTGTGCAAAAACGTCATAGTTAACTATGTCGAAAAATTTCGTGCAAAAACGTCATAGTATTGTATGTCGACAACTTTCGTGCAAAAACGGCATAGTATAGTATGTTGAAAAATTTCGTGCAAAAACTTCATAGTATGGTATGTTGACAAGTTTTGGGCAAAAATGACACAGTATAGGATGTCGAACCACTGTCGTGCAAAAACGTCATGGTATAGTATGTCGACAAATTTCGTGCAAAAACACAGTATGGTATGTCGACAGATTTCGTGCGAAAAAAAACGTCATAGTATAGTATGTTGACAATTTTTGGGCAAAAACGTCATAGTGTAGTATGTCAACCACTGTCGTGCAAAAACATCATGGTATAGTATGTCGACAAATTTCACGCAAAAACATCATAGTATGGTATGTCGACAAATTTCACGCTAAAACGTCATAGTATAGTATGTCGACAAATTTCGCGTAAAAACGTCATAGTATAGTATGTCGAAAAATTTCGTGCAAAAACATCACAGTATAGTATGTCGACAAATTTCGTGCAAAAACGTCATAATATAGTATGTCGAAAAATTTCATGCAAAAACATCACAGTATAGTATGTCGACAAATTTCGTGCAAAAACGTCATAATATAGTATGTCGAAAAATTTCATGCAAAAACATCATAGTATAGTATGTCGAAAAATTTTGTGCAAAAACATCATAGCATATTATGTCGACAATTTTCGTGCAACAATGTCATAGTGTAGCATGTCGAAGAATTTCGTGAAAAAACGTCATAGTATCGTATGTCGACAAATTTCGTGCAAAAACTCACAGTCTGGTATGTTAACAATTTTTGGGCAAAAACGTCATAGTGTAGTATGTCAACCACTGTCGTGCAAAAACATCATGGTATAGTATGTCGACAAATTTCACGCAAAAACATCATAGTATAGTATGTCGACAAATTTCACGCAAAAACGTCATAGTATAGTATGTCGAAAAAATTCGTGAAAAAACGTCATAGTATAGTATGTCGAAGAATTTCGTGCAAAAACATCATAGTATTTTATGTCACAGAATTTAGTGCAAAAACGTCATAGTATAGTATGTCGACAAATTTTGTGCAAAAACGTCAAGTATAGTATGTTGACAAATTTCGTGCAAAAACGTCATAGTATATTATGTCGACAATTTACGTGCAACAATGTCATAGTGTAGCATGTCGAAGAATTTCGTGAAAAAACGTCATAGTTTGGTATGTCGAAAAATTTCGTGCAAAAACGTCATAGTATAGTATGTCGAAAAATTTCGCGTAAAAACGTCATAGTATAGTATGTCGAAAAATTTCGTGCAAAAACGTCATAGTATAGTATGTCGGCAAATTTCGTGCAGAATCATCATAGTATATTATGTCGACAATTTTCGTGCAAAAATGTCATAGTATAGTATGTCGACAATTTTCGTGCAACAATGTCATAGTATAACACGTCGAAGAATTTCGTGAAAAAACGTCATAGTATAGTATGTCGAAAAATTTTGTGCAAAAACGTCATACATTATGTCGACAAATTTCGTGCAAAAAGGCCATAGTATAGTATGTCGACAAATTTCGTGCAAAAACGTCATAGTATATTAGGTGGGGGGGGGGTGGGGTGGTGGGGGGTCTGGGTGGGTGGGGGGGGGGAGTGTGGTTGTGTAGGAGGCGGTTTGGGGGTGTGGGGGGGGGGGGGGGGGGGGTTGCGGTGTGAACCACAAATTTCAGTGGGGAAGGGTAAACGTCAAGTATATGTGTCTTGGGGGGGGTGTTGTGGCTTCGTAAAAAGTGGTGGTTGGTCACGGAATTACATTGAAAAATTCCATGCATAAACGTCATAGTATAGTATGTCGAAAAATTTCGTGCAGAAACATCATAGTATATTATGTCGAAAAATTTCGTGCAAAAATGTCATAGTATAGTATGTCGAAAAATTCCATGCATAAACGTCATAGTATAGTATGTCGAAAAATTTCGTGCAGAAACATCATAGTATATTATGTCGAAAAATTTCGTGCAAAAACGTCATAGTATAGTATGTCGAAAAATTTCGCGCAAAAACGTCATAGTATAGTATGTCGAAAAATTTCGTGCAAAAACGTCATAGTATAGTATGTCGACAAATTTCGTGCAGAAACATCATAGTATATTATGTCGACAGATTTTCGTGACAAAAACGTCATAGTATAGTATGTCGACAATTTTCGTGCAACAATGTCATAGTATAACATGTCGAAGAATTTCGTGAAAAAACGTCATAGTATAGTATGTCGAAAAATTTTGTGCAAAAACGTCATACATTATGTCGAAAAATTTCGTGTAAAAAGGCCATAGTATAGTTCATTCATTCATTCATTATCATCGTCAACCGCTTATCCCGTTAGGGGTCGCGGGGGGTGGGATGCCGATCCCAGCTAGCATTGGGCGAAGGCGGGGTTCCCCCTGGAGAGGTCGCCAGTCCATCGCAGGGCACATAGAGACAGACAACATATAGACAGACAACCATTCACTAGTATAGTATGTCGACACCTACGGGAATTTCGTGTCATAATTAACCTAAATTGCATGTTTTTGTATGGTGGGAGGAAGCCGGAGGAACCCGGAGAAAACCCACTAGATAAAAACTCCACACAGAAGAGCCGCAAGCTGGAATCGAACCTGCGACCCTCTTGCTGTGAGGCGACAGCGCTAACCACTACACCACCGTGCAGCCCCCATAGTATAGTATGTCGACAAATTTCGTGCAAAAACGTCATAGTATATTATGTCGACAAATTTCGTGCAAAAACGTCATAGTATAGTATGTCGAAAAATTCCATGCATAAACGTCATAGTATAGTATGTCGAAAAATTTCGTGCAGAAACATCATAGTATATTATGTCGAAAAATTTCGTGCAAAAATGTCATAGTATAGTATGTTGAAAAATTTCGTTCAACAATGTCATAGTGTAGCATGTCGACAATTTTCGTGCAACAATGTCATAGTGTATCATGTCGAAAAATTTTGTGCAAAAACGTCATACATTATGTCGACAAATTTCGTGCAAAAAGGCCATAGTATGGTATGTCGACAGATTTTGCGAAAAAACGTCATAGTATAGTATGTCGAAAAATTTCGTGCAACAATGTCATAGTGTAGCATGTCGACAATTTTCGTGCAACAATGTCATAGTGTATCATGTCGAAAAATTTCGTACAAAAACGTCACAGTATATTAAGTCGAAGAATTTCGTGCAAAATCGTCATAGTATAGTATGTTGACAATTTTCGTGCAACAACGTCATAGTATGGTATGTCGAAAAATTTCGTGCAAAAACGTCATAGTATAGTATGTCGAAAAATTTCGTGCAAAAACGTCATAGTATATTATGTCGACAAATTTCGTGCAAAAACGTCATAGTATAGTATGTCGAAAAATTTCATGCAAAAAAGTCATAGTATAGTATGTCGAAAAATTTCGTGCAAAAACATCATAGTATATTATGTCGACAATTTTCGTGCAACAATGTCATCGTGTAGCATGTCGAAGAATTTCGTGAAAAAACGTCATAGTATAATATGTCGACAAATTTTGTAAAAAAAACGTCATAGTATAGTATGTCGACAAATTTCGTACAAAAACGTCATAGTATAGTATGTCGACAAATTTCGTGCAAAAACGTCATAGTATAGTATGTCGACAAATTTCGGGCAAAAACACAGTATGGTATGTCGACAGATTTTGCGAAAAAAACATCATAGTATAGTATGTCGACAAATTTCACGCAAAAACGTCATAGTATAGTATGTCGACAATTTTCGTGCAACAATGTCATAGTGTAGCATGTCGAAGGATTTCGTGAAAAAACGTCATAGTATAGTATGTCGAAAAATTTCGTGCAAAAACGTTATAGTATAGTATGTCGACAAATTTCGTGCAAAAACGTCATAGTATAGTATGTCGACAAATTTCAGGCAAAAACACAGTATGGTATGTCGACAGATTTTGCGAAAAAAACATCATAGTATAGTATGTCGACAAATTTCGTACAAAAACGTCATAGTATAGTATGTCGAAAAAATTCGTGAAAAAACGTCATAGTATAGTATGTCGAAAAATTTCGCGTAAAAACGTCATAGTATAGTATGTCGAAAAATTTCGTGCAAAAACATCATAGTATAGTATGTCGACAAATTTCGTGCAAAAACGTCATAGTATAGTATGTCGACAAATTTCGTGCAAAAACGTCATAGTATAGTATGTCGACAAATTTCGTGCAAAAAGGTCATAGTATAGTATGTCGACAAATTTCGGGCAAAAACACTATCGTATGTCGACAAATTTCGGGCAAAAAACATCATAGTATAGTATGTCGACAAATTTCACGCAAAAACGTCATAGTATAGTATGTCGAAAAAATTCGTGAAAAAACGTCATAGTATAGTATGTCGAAAAATTTCGCGTAAAAACGTGATAGTATAGTATGTCGAAAAATTTCGTGCAAAAACGTCATAGTATAGTATGTCGACAAATTTCGTGCAAAAACGTCATAGTATTGTATGTTGACAATTTTCGTGCAACAACGTCATAGTATGGTATGTCGACAAATTTCATGCAAAAACGTCATAGTATAGTATGTTGAAAAATTTCGTGCAAAAACGTCATAGTATAGTATGTTGATAATTTTTGGGCAAAAACATAGTATCGTATGTCGACAATTTTCGTGCAACAATGTCATAGTATAGTATGTCGAAGAATTTCATGAAAAAACGTCATAGTATAGTATGTCGAAAAATTTCATGCAAAAACGTCATAGTATAGTATGTCGAAAAATTTCGTGCAAAAACGTCATAGTATAGTATGTCGACAAATTTCGGGCGAAAACACAGTATGGTATGTCGACAGATTTTGCGAAAAAAACATCATAGTATAGTATGTCGACAAATTTCACGCAAAAACGTCATAGTATAGTATGTCGAAAAAATTCGTGAAAAAACGTCATAGTATTGTATGTTGACAATTTTCGTGCAACAACGTCATAGTATGGTATGTCGACAAATTTCCTGCAAAAACGTCATAGTATAGTATGTTGAAGAATTTTGTGCAAAAACGTCATAGTATAGTATGTTGATAATTTTTGGGCAAAAACATCATAGTATCGTATGTCGACAATTTTCGTGCAACAATGTCATAGTATAGCATGTCGAAGAATTTCATGAAAAAACGTCATAGTGTAGTATGTCGAAAAATTTCGTGCAAAAACGTCAGTATATTATGTCGAAAAATTTCGTGCAAAAACGTCATAGTATAGTATGTCGAAAAATTTCGTGCTAAAACATCATAGTATATTATGTCGACAATTTTCGTGCAACAATGTCATAGTGTAGCATGTCGAAGAATTTCGTGAAAAAACGTCATAGTATAGTATGTCGAAAAATTTCGTGCAAAAACGTCATAGTATGGTATGTCGACAAATTTCGTGCAGAAACGTCATAGTATAGTATGTCGACAAATTTCGGGCAAAAACACAGTATGGTATGTCGACAGATTTTGCGAAAAAACATCATAGTATAGTATGTCGACAAATTTCACGCAAAAACGTCATAGTATAGTATAGACAAATTTCGGGCAAAAACACAGTATGGTATGTCGACAGATTTTGCGAAAAAAAACATCATAGTATAGTATGTCGACAAATTTCACGCAAAAACGTCATAGTATAGTATGTCGAAAAAATTCGTGAAAAAACGTCATAGTATAGTATGTCGAAAAATTTCGTGCAAAAACGTCATAGTATAGTATGTCGACAAATTTCGTGCAAAAACGTCATAGTATAGTATGTCGACAAATTTCGTGCAAAAACGTCATAGTATAGTATGTCGACAATTTCCGTGTTGGATTCGACAAATTTCATGCAAAAACGTCTTAGTATAGTATGTTGAAAAATTTCGTGCAAAAACGTCATAGTATAGTATGTTGATAATTTTTGGGCAAAAACATCATAGTATCGTATGTCGACAATTTTCGTGCAACAATGTCATAGTATATTATGTCGACAAATTTCGTGCAAAAACGTCATAGTATAGTATGTCGAAAAATTTCATGCAAAAACGTCATAGTATAGTATGTCGAAAAATTTCGTGCAAAAACATCATAGTATATTATGTCGACAATTTTCGTGCAACAATGTCATAGTGTAGCATGTCGAATTTCGTGAAAAAACGTCATAGTATAGTATGTCGAAAAATTTCGTGCAAAAACGTCATAGTATAGTATGTCGACACATTTCGTGCAAAAACGTCATAGTATAGTATGTCGACAAATTTCGGGCAAAAACACAGTATGGTATGTCGACAGATTTTGCGAAAAAAAATCATAGTATAGTATGTCGACAAATTTCACGCAAAAACGTCATAGTATAGTATGTCGAAAAAATTTGTGAAAAAACGTCATAGTATAGTATGTCGAAAAATTTCGCGTAAAAACGTCATAGTATAGTATGTCGAAAAATTTCGTGCAAAAACATCATAGTATAGTATGTCGACAAATTTCGTGCAAAAACTTCATAGTATAGTATGTCGACAAATTTCGTACAAAAACGTAATAGTATAGTATGTCGACAAATTTGGGGGGGGGGGGTTGTCGACACATTTCGTGCAAAAACGTCATAGTATAGTATGTCGACAAATTTCGGGCAAAAACACAGTATGGTATGTCGACAGATATTGCGAAAAAAACATCATAGTATAGTATGTCGACAAATTTCACACAAAAACGTCATAGTATAGTATGTCGAAAAAATTCGTGAAAAAACGTCATAGTATAGTATGTCGAAAAATTTTGCGTAAAAACGTCATAGTATAGTATGTCGAAAAATTTCGTGCAAAAACATCATAGTATAGTATGTCGACAAATTTCGTGCAAAAACGTCATTGTATAGTATGTCGACAAATTTTCGTACAAAAACGTCATAGTATTGTATGTTGACAATTTTCGTGCAACAACGTCATAGTATGGTATGTCGACAAAGTTCATGCAAAAACGTCATAGTATAGTATGTTGAAAAATTTCGTGCAAAAACGTCAGTATAGTATGTTGATAATTTTTGGGCAAAAACATCATAGTATCGTATGTCGACAATTTTAGGGGGGGGGTGGGGGGGGGGGGGGGGGGGGGGGGGGGGGGGGGTGTGGGGGTGGGGGTTGGGGGGTGGGGGTGCGTTGTATGTCGACAAATTTTCATGCAACAATGTCATAGTATAGTATGTCGAAGAATTTCATGAAAAAACGTCATAGTATAGTATGTCGAAAAATTTCGTGAAAAAACGTCATAGTATAGTATGTCGAAAAATTTTGTGCAAAAACGTCACACATTATGTCGACAAATTTCGTGCAAAAAGGCCATAGTATAGTATGTCGAAAAATTTTGTGCAAAAACGTCATAGTATAGTATGTTGAAAAATTTCGTGCAAAAACATCATAGTATAGTATGTCGAAAAATTTCATGCAAAAACGTCATAGTATAGTATGTCGAAAAATTTCGTGCAAAAACATCATAGTATATTATGTCGACAATTTTCGTGCAAAAACGTCATAGTGTAGCATGTCGACAATTTTCATGCAACAATGTCATAGTATAGTATGTCGAAAAATTTTGTGCTAAAACGTCATAGTATAGTATGTCGACAAATTTCGTGCAAAAACGTCATAGTATAGTATGTCGACAAATTTCGTGCAAAAACACAGTATTGTATGTCGACAGATTTTGCGAAAAAACGTCATAGTATAGCATGTTGACAAATTTCATGCAAAAACATCATAGTATAGTATGTCGACAAATTTCACGCAAAAACGTCATAGTATAGTATGTCGAAAAAATTCGTGAAAAAACGTCATAGTATAGTATGTCGACAAATTTCACGCTAAAACGTCATAGTATAGTATGTCGACAAATTTCGCGCAAAAACGTCATAGTATAGTATGTCGACAAATTTCGTGCAAAAACGTCATAATATAGTATGTCGGAAAATTTCATGCAAAATCGTCATAGTATAGTATTTTGACAATTTTCGTGCAACAATGTCATAGTGTAGCATGTCGAAGAATTTCGTGAAAAAACGTCATAGTTTAGTATGTCGAAAAATTTTGTGCAAAAACGTCATAGTATAGTATGTCGAAAAATTTCGCGTAAAAACGTCATAGTATAGTATGTCGAAAAATTTCGTGCAAAAACGTCATAGTATAGTATGTCGACAAATTTCGTGCAAAAACATCATAGTATAGTATGTCGAAAAATTTCGTGCAAAAATACAGTATGATATGTCGACAGATTTTGCGAAAAAACGTCATAGTATAGTATGTTGACAATTTTTGGGCAAAAACGTCATAGTGTATTATGTCAACCACTGTTGTGCAAAAACATCATGGTATAGTATGTTGACAAATTTCATGCAAAAACATCATAGTATAGTATGTCGAAAAATTCCGTGCAAAAACGTCATAGTATAGTATTTCGAAGAATTTCGTGAAAAAACGTCATAGTTTAGGATGTCGAAAAATTTCGTGCAAAAACATAGTATAGTATGTCGACAAATTTCGTGCAAAAACGTCATAGTATAGTATGTCGACAAATTTCGTGCAAAAACACAGTATGGTATGTCGAATGTTTTGCGAAAAAACGTCATAGTATAGTATGTTGACAATTTTTGGGCAAAAATGTCATAGCATAGTATGTTGAAAAAATTCGTGAAAAAACGTCATAGTATAGTATGTCGAAGAATTTCGTGCAAAAACATCATAGTATTTTATGTCACAGAATTTCGTGCAAAAACATCATAGTATAGTATGTCGACAAATTTCGTGCAAAAACGTCATAGTATAGTATGTCGACAAATTTCATGCAAAAACGTCATAGTATAGTATGTCGACAAATTTCGTGCAAAAACGTCATAGTATAGTATGTCGACAATTTTCGTGCAAAAAGACCATAGTATGGTATGTCGACAGATTTTGCAAAAAAACGTCAAAATATAGTATATCGAAAAATTTCTTACAAAAACGTCACAGTATATTATGTCAAAGAATTTCTTGCAAAATCGTCATAGTATTGTATGTTGACAATTTTCGTGCAACAACGTCGTAGTATGGTATGTCGACAAATTTCATGCAAAAACGTCATAGTTTAGTATGTTGAAAAATTTCGTGCAAAAACGTCATAGTATAGTATGTTGATAATTTTTGGGTAAAAACATCATAGTATAGTATGTCGACAAATTTTGCGCAAAAATGTTATAGTATAGTATGTCGAAAAATTTCGTGCAAAAACATCATGGTATAGCATATCTAAAAATTTCGTGCAAAAACCTCATAGTATTTTATGTCGAAGAATTTCGTGCAAAAACGTCATAGTATAGCATGTCGAAGAATTTCGTGCAAAAACGTCAGCATAGTATGTCGAAATATTTCAGGTAAAAAGGTCATAGTATAGTATGTCGACCACTTTCGTGCAAAAACTTCATGGTATAGTACGTTGACAAATTTCACGCAAAAACGTCATAGTATAGTATGTCGACATATTTCGCGCAAAAACATCATAGTATAGTATGTCGACAAATTTTGCGCAAAAATGTTATAGTATAGTATGTCGAAAAATTTCGTGCAAAAACATCATAGTATAGCATATCTAAAAATTCCGTGCAAAAACCTCATAGTATTTTATGTCGAAGAATTTCGTGCAAAAACGTCATAGTATAGTATGTCGACAAATTTCGTGCAGAAACGTCATAGTATAGTATGTCGACAATTTTCGTGAAAAAACGTCATAGATAGTATGGAAGAATTGGAAAAACTATAGAATTATTAAAGAATTGAAAAAAGAAAAGATAAAATTAAAATCATAGTATAGTATGTCGAAGAATTTCGTGCAAAAACATCATAGTATAGTATGTCGACAAATTTCAAGAGAAAAAAAAAAAGTGCAAAAACGTCATAATATAGTATGTCGGAAAATTTCATAAAATGATAGAAGAGGACAATTTTCGTGAAAAATGTATAGTGAGATGGAAGAATTTGAAAAAAAATTTATAAAAATTCATAGTATAGTATGTCGAAAAATTTCGCGTAAAAACGTCATAGTATAGTATGTCGAAAAATTTCGTGCAAAAACATCATAGTATAGTATGTCGACAAATTTCGTGCAAAAACATCATAGTATAGTATGTCGAAAAATTTCGTGCAAAAACACAGTATGGTATGTCGACAGATTTTGCGAAAAAAACGTCATAGTATAGTATGTTGACAAATTTTTGGGCAAAAACGTCATAGTGTATTATGTCAACCACTGTCGTGCAAAAACATCATGGTATAGTATGTCGACAAATTTCATGCAAAAACATCATAGTATAGTATGTCGAAAAATTCCGTGCAAAAACGTCATAATATAGTATTTTGAAAAAATTTTTAAAAAAAAGATAAAATATAGGAGGTGGAAAAAAATTGGGAAAAAATAGTATAGGATGTCGACAAATTTCGTGCAAAAACGTCATAGTATAGTATGTCGACAAATTTCGTGCAAAAACACAGTATGGTATGTTGAATGTTTTGCGAAAAAACGTCATAGTATAGTATGTTGACAATTTTTGGGCAAAAATGTCATAGCATAGTATGTTGAAAAAATTCGTGAAAAAACGTCATAGTATAGTATGTCGAAGAATTTCGTGCAAAAACATCATAGTATTTTATGTCACAGAATTTCGTGCAAAAACATCATAGTATAGTATGTCGACAAATTTCGTGCAAAAACGTCATAGTATAGTATGTCGACAAATTTCATGCAAAAACGTCATAGTATAGTATGTCGACAGATTTTGCAAAAAAACGTCAAAATATAGTATATCGAAAAATTTCTTACAAAAACGTCACAGTATATTATGTCGAAGAATTTCTTGCAAAATCGTCATAGTATTGTATGTTGACAATTTTCGTGCAACAACGCAAAATCATAGTATGGTATTTCGACAAATTTCATGCAAAAACGTCATAGTATAGTATGTTGAAAAATTTCGTGCAAAAACGTCATAGTATAGTATGTTGATAATTTTTGGGTAAAAACATCATAGTATAGTATGTCGACAAATTTTGCGCAAAAATGTTATAGTATAGTATGTCGAAAACTTTCGTGCAAAAACATCATGGTATAGCATATCTAAAAATTTCGTGCAAAAACATAGTATTTTATGTCGAAGAATTTCGTGCAAAAACATACATAGTATAGCATGTCGAAGAATTTCGTGCAAAAACGTCAGTATAGTATGTCGAAAAATTTCAGGTAAAAAGGTCATAGTATAGTATGTCGATTACTTTCGTGCAAAAACTTCATGGTATAGTACGTTGACAAATTTCACGCAAAAACGTCATAGTATAGTATGTCGACAAATTTTGCGCAAAATTGTTATAGTATAGTATGTCGAAAAATTCTGTGCAAAAACCTCATAGTATTTTATGTCGAAGAATTTCGTGCAAAAACGTCATAGTATAGCATGTCGAAGAATTTAGTGAAAAAACGTTATAGTATAGTATTTTGACAATTTTCTTGTAAAAACGTCATAGTATAGCATGTCGAAAATTTTCGTGAAAAAATGTCATGGTATAGTATGTCGAAAAATTTCGTGCAAAAACGTCATAGTATAGTATGTTGGAAAAAAAATCATAGTATAGTATGTCGAAAAAAGGTCATAGTAAAGTATGCCGAAAAAAAATCATAGCATAGTATGCCGAAAAAAAGTCATAATATAGTAGGTCCAAAAAATTTCTAGTATCCATAAAAATATACACAGTATAGTTTGTCAAAATAAAGTAATAGTATTGTATGTCTAAAAAGTCATAGTGTAGTATGTCAAAAAATGTCTCTATAGAGTGTCGAGAAAAACTTTGCATCGTTATTCAACAACATTATAGTATAGCATGTCAAAATAGTCGTAGTATAGTATGTCCAAAAAATTCTTATTATAGTTTGTTGAAATAAATCATTAGTAAGTCGCAATAACATCACAGTGTAGAATGTCAAAAAACCTCATCGTATTTCGAAAAATGTCATAGTATTATATGTTGAAAAATATTTAAAAAAAAATCCACAGCATAGTTTGTCATAAAACGTCACAAAATGTCATAGTATGTCATAAAAGAATCTCAGAAAAATTCAGAATCTGATTTTTTGGCCAAGTATGTGCACATACATGGAAAGTCAGTTTTTATTTTTCATCTCTCTCAATATTCTTTCACAGACATAGAAATCACAGCAATGAACAAGGACAACAAAAAACGGTAGCCAATAGACAGGACTGTTATGCACACAAGTAGTGCAAAAGTAGCTGTATATTTAAATATGTATAAAAGCACCAATGACCAAAATCAAAATAAAACAAAATGTTTACATAGCAGTAAACTATTCTGTAAGTTGTAAACAATGCAACGTGTAAACAAATAAATGCTGAGTAGACATACATGGATTTATGTACACTATGTACATGTAAATATGACTATATACTGTATATACAGGAGGATTTATATTGACAGTCACAGATGATAACTACATATTAAATAAAACATGCATTACAGACTGTAAAATGTTAAACTATAATGGCAGCAGTGGATATCATGGTGTTAGAGGGTTATAGATTGCATGTGACTGATTTAACATTCAACATTTGTGCCAGGCTGCATAAAGAAACTGTTCTTGTGTAGCTGTTTGACGTACAACTTTCTGTAGTACCTACCAGAGGGAGAAGTTCAAATAGGTTGTGTTTGGAGGTGTTGGTCTTGAATGGAGGGCAGGCGGGCACCAGTGATTTCCACTGCAGTTCTGACTGTTCTTTGTAGTCTATTCCTCTCATGATAGGTGGCTGAGCCAAACCAGACAGTGATGGATGTGCTGTGAACAGACTGTATAATTGCAGTGTAGATTTGTGTCAGAATCTCCCAAGGCAGGTTGAACACCCTGAGTTGATACAGGAAGTACATCCTCTGCAGGGCTTTTTTTTCCTAATAGTGTCTATGTTGGAGGTTCACTTGCTTTCCTGGAGATGGTGGAATCCAGAAACCTGAAGTTTTCCACAGGATACACTGTTGTTCAGAATTGGTGAATGGGGACTCCTCTTGTCAACTCATAGCCATAGTATAGCATGTCAAAAAAAAAAAATAAAGTCATAGTGTAGCATGTTGAAAAAAGTCTTATTAAAAATGTTTGAAGAAGTAATAGTATAGTATGTCAAAAAAAATCATAGTATAGCACGTTGACAAAAAGTCACAGTAGAGTATGCCAAAAAGAGCATAAAAAAATCATAGTACAGTATGTCGAAAAATTTAGTGAAAAAACGTCATAGTATAGCGTGTCGAAAAATTTCGTGCAAAAATGTCATCGTATAGTATGTTGACAATTTTCGTGCAAAAACGTCATAGTATAGGATGTCGAAAAATTTTGCGCAAAAACGTCATAGTATAGTATGTCGAAAAATGTCGCGCAAAAACGTCATAGTATTGTATGTCGACAGATTTTGCGCAACAAGTCATAGTATGGTATGTCGACAGATGTCGTGCAAAAAATCATGGTATAGTATGTCAAAACATTTTGTGCAAAAACGTCATAGTATAGCATGTCGAAAAATTTTGCGTAAAAACGTCATTGTATAGTATGTCGAAAAATTTTGTCAAAAAACGTCATAGTATAGTGTGTCGAAAAATTTCACGCAAAAACGTCAGAGTATAGTATGTTGAAAAATTTCGCGGAAAAACGTCATAGTATAGTATGTCGAAAAATGTCGTGCAAAAACATCATAGTATAGTATGTCGACAGATTTTGCACAACAAGTCATAGTATGGTATGTCGACAGATATGCAAAAAATCATGGTATAGTATGTCGAAAAATGTCATGCAAAAACGTCATAGTATTGTATGTCGACAGATGTCGTGCAAAAAATCATGGTATAGTATGTCAAAACATTTTGTGCAAAAACGTCATAGTATAGTATGTCGACAGATTTTGCCAACAAGTCATAGTATGGTATGTCGACAGATAACGTGCAAAAAATCATGGTATAGTATGTTGACAATTTTCATGCAAAAATGTCATAGTATAGCATGTCGAAAACTTTTGCGTAAAAACGTCATAGTATAGCATGTCGGAAAATTTCGCGCAAAAACGTCAGTATAGCATGTCGAAAAATTTCGCGCAAAAACGTCAGTATAGCATGTCGAAAAATTTCGCGCAGAAACGTCAGTATAGCATGTCGAAAAATTTCGCGCAAAAACGTCAGTATAGCATGTCGAAAAATTTCGCGCAAAAACGTCATAGTATAGCATGTCGAAAAATTTTGCGCAATAACGTCATAGTATAGCATATTCGAAAAATTTTGCGCAAAAACGTCATTGTATAGTATGTCAAAAATTTCGTGCAAAAATGTCATCGTATAGTATGTTGACAATTTTCGTGCAAAAACGTCATAGTATAGCATGTCGAAAAATTTCGCGCAAAAACATTATAGTATAGTATGTCAACAGATTTTGCACAACAAGTCATAGTATGGTATGTCGACAGATGTCGTGCAAAAAATCATGGTACAGTATGTCAAAAAATTTTGTGCAAAAACGTCATAGTATAGCATGTCGAAAACTTTTGCGTAAAAATGTCATTGTATAGTATGTCAAAAATTTCACGCAAAAATGTCATCGTATAGTATGTTGAAAAATTTTACGCAAAAATGTAATAGTATTGCATGTCGAAAAATTTTGTGCAAAAACGTCATAGTCTAGCATGTCGAAAAATTTTGCGTAAAAACGTCATTGTATAGTATGTCAAAAATTTCATGCAAAAATGTCATTGTATAGTATGTTGAAAAATTTCGCGCAAAAACGTCATAGGATAGTATGTCGAAAAATGTCGCGCAAAAATGTCATAGTATAGTATGTCGACAGATTTTGCACAACAAGTCATAGTATGGTATGTCGACAGATGTGCAAAAAATCATGGTATAGCATGTCGAAAAATTTTGTGCAAAAAATGTCATAGTATAGCATGTTAAAAACTTTTGCGTAAAAACGTCATTGTATAGTATGTCAAAAATTTCGCGCAAAAATGTCATCGTATAGTATGTTGACAATTTTCGTGCAAAAATGTCATAGTATAGCATGTCGAAAAATTTTGCGTAAAAACGTCATTGTATAGTATGTCGAAAATTTAGTGAAAAAACGTCATAGTATAGTATGTCAAAAATTTCGTGCAATAACGTCATAGCATAGCATGTCGAAAATTTTTGCGCAAAAACGTCATAGTATAGTATGTTGAAAAATTTCGCGGAAAAACGTCATAGTATAGTATGTCGAAAAATGTCGCGCAAAAACATCATAGTATAGTATGTCGACAGATTTTGCACAACAAGTCATAGTATGGTATGTCGACAGATATGCAAAAAATCATAGTATAGCATGTCGAAAACTTTTGCGTAAAAACGTCATTGTATAGTATGTCAAAAATTTCACGCAAAAATGTCATCGTATAGTATGTTGAAAAATTTTACGCAAAAATGTAATAGTATTGCATGTCGAAAAATTTTGTGCAAAAACGTCATAGTATAGCATGTCGAAAAATTTCGCGCAAAAACGTCAGTATAGCATGTCGAAAAATTTCGTGCAAAAACGTCAGTATAGCATGTCGAAAAATTTCGCGCAAAAACGTCAGTATAGCATGTCGAAAAATTTCGCGCAATAACGTCATAGTATAGCATATTCGAAAAATTTTGCGCAACAAGTCATAGTATGGTATGTCGACAGATGTCGTGCAAAAAATCATGGTATAGTATGTCAAAACATTTTGTGCAAAAACGTCATAGTATAGCATGTCGAAAAATTTTGCGCAAAACGTCAGTATAGCATGTCGAAAAATTTCGCGCAAAAACGTTAGTATAGCATGTCGAAAATTTTTTGCGCAAAAACGTCATTGTATAGTATGTTGAAAAATTTTGCGCAAAAACTTAATAATATAGCATGTCGAAAAATTTTGTCAAAAAACGTCGTAGTATAGCGTGTCGAAAAATGTCGCGCAAAAACGTCATAGTATTGTATGTCGACAGATTTTGCGCAACAAGTCATAGTATGGTATGTCGACAGATAACGTGCAAAAAATCATGGTATAGAATGTTGACAATTTTTGCGCAAAAACGTCATTGTATAGTATGTCGAAAAATTTTGCGTAAAAACATCATTGTATAGTATGTCAAAAATTCAGTGAAAAAACGTCATAGTATAGTATGTTGGCAATTTTCATGCAAAAATATCATAGTATAGCATGTCGAAAAATTTTTGTCAAAAAACGTCATAGTATAGTGTGTCGAAAAATTTCGTGCAAAAATGTCGTAGTATAGCGTGTTGAAAAATTTCGCGGAAAAACGTCATAGTATAGTATGTCGAAAAATGTCGCGCAAAAACGTAATAGTATTGCATGTCGAAAAATTTAGTGAAAAAACGTCATAGTATAGCATGTCGAAAAATTTCGCGCAAAAACGTCAGTATAGCATGTTGAAAAATTTCGCGCAAAAACGTTAGTATAGCATGTCGAAAAAAACGTCATAGTATAGTATGTCGACAGATGACGTGCAAAAAATCATGGTATAGTATGTCGAAAAATTTTGTGCAAAAACGTCATAGTATAGCATGTCGAAAATTTTTGCGCAAAAACGTCATTGTATAGTATGTTGAAAAATTTCGCGTAAAAACGTCATAGTATAGTATGTCGAAAAATGTCGCGCAAAAATGTCATAGTATAGTATGTCGACAGATTTTGCACAACAAGTCATAGTATGGTATGTCGACAGATGTGCAAAAAATCATGGTATAGCATGTCGAAAAATTTTGTGCAAAAATGTCGTAGTATAGCGTGTTGAAAAATTTCGCGGAAAAACGTCATAGTATAGTATGTCGAAAAATGTCGCGCAAAAACGTAATAGTATTGCATGTCGAAAAATTTAGTGAAAAAACGTCATAGTATAGCGTGTCGAAAAATTTCGTGCAAAAACGTCATAGTATAGCATGTCGAAAAATTTCGCGCAAAAACGTCAGTATAGCATGTTGAAAAATTTCGCGCAAAAACGTTAGTATAGCATGTCGAACGTCATAGTATAGTATGTCGACAGATGACGTGCAAAAAATCATGGTATAGTATGTCGAAAAATTTTGTGCAAAAACGTCATAGTATAGCATGTCGAAAATTTTTGCGCAAAAACGTCATTGTATAGTATGTTGAAAAATTTCGCGTAAAAACGTCATAGTATAGTATGTCGAAAAATGTCGCGCAAAAATGTCATAGTATAGTATGTCGACAGATTTTGCACAACAAGTCATAGTATGGTATGTCGACAGATGTGCAAAAAATCATGGTATAGCATGTTAAAAACTTTTGCGTAAAAACGTCATTGTATAGTATGTCAAAAATTTTGCGCAAAAATGTCATCGTATAGTATGTTGACAATTTTCATGCAAAAACGTCATAGTATAGCATGTTGAAAAATTTTGTCAAAAAACGTCATAGCGTGTTGAAAAATTTTGTGCAAAAATGTCAGTATAGCATGTCGAAAAATTTCGCGCAAAAACGTCATTGTATAGTATGTCAAAAATTTCACGCAAAAATGTCATCGTATAGTATGTTGAAAAATTTTGCGTAAAAATGTCATCGTATAGTATGTTCACAATTTTCGTGCAAAAATGTCATAGTATAGCGTGTTGAAAAATTTTGTGCAAAAACGTCAGTATAGCATGTCGAAAAATTTTGTGCAAAAACATCATTGTATAGTGTCAAAAATTTCGCGCAATAATGTCATAGTATAGCGTGTCGAAAAATTTCGTGCAAAAACGTATATAGCATGTCGAAAAATTTTGCGTAAAAACGCCATTGTCTAGTATGTCAAAAATTTCACGCAAAAATGTCATCGTATAGTATGTTGAAAAATTTTGCGTAAAAATGTCATCGTATAGCGTGTTGAAAAATTTTATGCAAAAACGTCATAGTATAGCATGTCGAAAAATTTTGCGCGAAAACGTCAGTATAGCATGTCGAAAAATTTTGTGCAAAAACATCATTGTATAGTGTCAAAAATTTCGCACAATAATGTCATAATATAGCATGTCGAAAAATTTCGTGCAAAAACGTTATAGCATGTCGAAAAATGTCATGAAAAAACATCATAGTATAGTATGTTGACAATTTTCTTGTAAAAATGTCAGTATAGTATGTCGAAAAATTTCGCGCAAAAATGTCAGTATAGTATGTCGAAAAATTTTGCAACAAAAGAGTACTTTATTCATCCCCAGGGGGTAAATTCGTTCTAAAGTCCTAGTATATGATGTCAAAAAAAAAATCACGACATTGTATATAAAAAAAACAGCAATAGTATATTTCAAAAAAAGTCAGAACATAGTATGAAAAAAAAGTCCTAGTATAAAATGTAGAAAAAAAGTCATAGTATATCAGAAAAAGCAAAAAAAGTCATTGTATAGTATGCTGAATAAAAGGTCGTCGTATGATATTTCGAAAAAATATTGTCAGAGTATAATACGTGAAAAAAAGTCAATGTAGTATGTTGGGAAAAAGTCATAGTATGGTATGTTTAAAAAAGTAATAAATAAATAAATAAATAAATAAATAATAAAAATATTTTGTGCTGCATTATAGAAAAATGTTGGCGGTCAATGTTTTCTAGTGTTTCTAAGCTTGCAGTTTTTTAGGTCCTGCATCACTGAAAAGCGGCAGTCAGATCCTCTGTATTAATAGCAACTCAGTACCTGGTGTTTATATTGACACGTCGTTTTCACCCACTGCTCCTTTCAGGCTCTATGGGAGGTCTTTTCATGGATGGGGAGGACTCAGCCACAGCAAACCCTGTGGAGGACATCAGCAAGTGGAGTGTGGAGGACGTGTGTGGTTTCATAAGCAGCCTGGCCGGATGTGCTGAATACACACAGGTGAGGACGTGGGGAGAGGGAGGAGAGAGAGAGGAGGGGATGGAGGCCAGGGGCAGGCTGACTAGAAACCACAGAACAGTGATCCATATCAGAGACATACTGCAACACTACTGTAGTACTTTGATACGCATCTCATTATGTTTCGGTAGAAGCACTAAACCTGCACAGTACCGATTGTTTCAAGCTGATTGTGAATGTGTGTGGAAGCGTGAATGGTCATGTTCACAATTGCGGCCATATCTGTGGGCTTTGTGTGAATGAGGGCGAGTTTGCGGTGCATGTACGCCTGTCGCTTGCGTGTGAACGAAATGTGTCTGTCTGTGTAGCCACATACTGTTCCAAAATGAAATATCCCGAATTTGAGAAACCAGTCTTTCCTTTACTTACATCCAACAAAATATTTAAAAATTTGAGAAAAGGCCATTTTTTTCCCTCTGTGTGTCTTCAAACACCCACATAATCATATGTACGTACCAGAAGTTATTAGTCAGAGAGAGACTGAGAGCAGTAGCTATAACTCACTGTCACTCTCGCTCGCTCGCTAACTCTCACTCGCTTGCTGTCTCGCTCGCTAACTCCGCTCGCACTGTTTTGCTCCCAAACTCTAGCTGTCTAACTCTTGCTCTATCTCGCGCTGTCTTTCTCGCTAGATAACTCTAGCGCCCTCCTCTAACTCTCGCGCTGTCTCGCTCGCTAAGCTCTAGCGCTCGTTAACTCTAGCTGTCTACTCTCGCGCTCTATTGCTCGCTAACTTTTACGCTGTCTAACTCTTGTGCGCTAACTCTCGCTCCCTGCCTTGCTCGCTAACTCTCACGCAGTCTAACTCTCGCGCGCTAACCCCGCACTCTCGCTCGCTAACTCTTGCTGTCTAACTCTTGGGCGCTAACCCTCGCACTCGCTCGGTAACTAGCGCTCTGACTCTTGCGTTGTCTCGCTAGCTAATTCTTGCGCAGTCTAACTCTTGCAAGCTAAACCCTTACAGTCTTGCTCGCTAACTTAAGCTTGCGCTTGGCAACTCTTGCTCGCAAACTCTAGCTGTCTAACTCTTGTACTGTCTCACTCGCTCTGTCTCGCTCGCTAACTCTAGCGCTCTTTTGCTCGTTAACTCTAGCTGTCTAACTCTCGCTCGCTGCCTTGCTCTGTCTAGGTCTCGCCTCCTTCTCGCTCCTTGCTCGCTGCCTTCTCGCTGCCTTCTCGCTCCCTTCTCGCTCCCTTTCTCGCTCTTTTTCTCTCCCCTTCTCTCCCCCTCGCTGTCTTGCTCGCTGCCTTGCTCGTTAACTCTTGCGATCTTTTGCCACTAACTCTTGCTCTCTTTGCACTCTGGCTTGCTAACTCTAGCTGTCTACCTCTTGCGCTGTCTCGCTCGCTAACTCTAGCTGTCTAACTCTCGCTCGCTGCCTTGCTCGTTAACTCTTGCGCAGTCTAACTCTTGCGCGCTAACCCTCGCACTCTTGCTTGCTAACTTAAGCTCGCGCTCGGCAACTCTCGCTCGATAACTCTAACTGTCATGCTCGTAACTCTTGCACTGTCTCGCTCACTAACTCTTGCGCTGTCTCAGTCTTGCGCGCTAACCCTCGCACTCTCGCTCACTAACTCTAGCACTCGCTCGCTGCCTTGCTCGTTAACTCTTGCTCGTTAACTCTTGCGCACTAATCCTCACACTCTTGCTTGCTAACTCTAGCTCGCGCTCAGCAACTCTCACTCCCTAACTGTAGCTGTTTAACTCTCACGCTCTAACTCTTGTGCTGTCTCGCTCATAACTCACTCGCTGCCTTGCTCGCCAACTCTGGCTCTGTCTAACTCTTGCGCACGAACCCTCGCACTCTCGCTTGCTACCTCTAGCGCTCTAACTCTCGTGCTGGCTAACTCTTGCGCTGTCTAACTCTTGCGTGCTAACCCTCGCACTCTCTAGCGCTCGTTTGCTTGCTAACTCTAGCTGTCTAACTCTCGTACTGTGACGCTTGTGCTGTCTCGCTCACTAACTCTCACTCTGTCTCGCTCGTAACTCTCATGCTTTAACTCTTGCGTGCTAACTCTCACGCGCTAACTAACTTTAGCTCACGCTCGGCAACTCTCACTTGCTAACTCACTGTCACTTTCGCTCTCTCACGCTCTCTCTGAAAGACAGTGCCCTGCATTAAACGATAACGAATTGAGATATGAATTGTCCCCTTCCCGCTCACAGTCCAACTAGCTATTTAACCACCAGCAACAAAACAGAAAGGAAGTGGTAAAGTCCACCTCATTCTCGTCATTCACGAGAGGTGAACTACACACCTGGCACGAAAAGTTGAAATTATTTTAACTTTTATGCGCATCTAAAAACTGGGGAAAAAAATGCAGCGCAACAGAGTGCGTGTCAGGCGCAGCGTACCACAGGAAAACAACGGTTTCTCTAGCGACGCGACTCAGAGTGACCGGGGCCTTCGCCAACATTTTCTCCACTTCTGCATCCCCGTTACTGTAAAAATGCTGAATGATAATCAACTAATTTTCCCCTCTCAAAATGGGTATGTAACATTTTGGAACAGAGTCACTGTTTTGAAGGTCGTGTGAATGAATGTGTAGGTTTGTCTGTGCGAGTGTGCATATGTCGGGCTGTGGCTGAAGCGGCTGTGTCGCCATGTGTCGCCAGGTGTTTCGGGAGCAGGCCATTGATGGAGAGACATTACCGCTGCTCACTGAGGAGCACCTGCTCAACACCATGGGACTAAAGCTGGGGCCCGCACTCAAGATCCGCTCACAGGTACACACACCACAGACCAGTGTGTGATCGAGTGGACTTGTGTGTGTTTGAATGTTTCTGTCCGTAGGCCCAAGACAAGCCGCTAGCGTAGCATATAGATGATTCCCTTAAACTAGCCAGCCCCACAGACTGCAGCCTCTCTTCTACTCTCTCTGTTTTAAACACAGTACACGGATTAGTCCGTTACACAACGCTCAACAGGCTGCACTAACGGTCACATGGTCTCCTCTCGTCTCCTCAGGTGGCGCGGCGTGTTGGCAGGCTTTTCTACATGACCGGATTCCCGCTGGCGTTCCCGTTTCCGCCTTCTGCCGCACTGCGCCCCCCAGATCGCGATCGGGACCCCCTGACGACGCCATCTGACACCCCCTTGCCTCTCTCTCTGTCCCTGCCCCACAGACCCACCTCCACCAGCAGCAGCTCCTCTCCGTACAGCGGCCCCACCCCAGGGTGCTCCTCCCCAAAGCAGGAAAACGGTAACGGCTCCACGGTAGTGGGAAGATACGAGGCCAAGACGCCATCGTAGGGGCGGGCAGACTCCTGGGCCGTATTTGCCAGACTCGCCCCACCTTGGGACCTTTACGCTGAAATTTTGGGGAAAATATTGGACTGGAATAAAAGACAACCGGACTGTATCCGACAAACCAATCAGCTTCTGACTCCTCTGCAGTAGCCGAGCGGAATCCAAACAAACTGGGTTGGAAGGGAGACACGTGAAGCGACAGAGAAAAAAGAGGAAAAGGAGACAGCTGGTCACAGACAGCCTGCCAAAAAAAAGGAGCGAAGCTCTGCCACAAATGCGACATTCTTGCAAGTCAGACACTAGCGGAAACCCTTCCTTCCTTCCTGGGCTGGAGGAAGCTCTGCTCTCTCACTTTCTTTCTCTTGTCTCCGTCTCTCTGACTGCTTCTCACCACAAGCCCTGCAGAAACCAGGAATAAAAAAGAGAGAAGCCGCTCCCTTTTTTTCCGTCTCCTTCGCTTGTTTCCCGAGGCCAAACAGCAGCGTGGAGCAGTCTTTTTAGAGGCTGGAGTTGAAGCATATGCTGAGCAACACCAGCTCCCTCTTATCACTGCAACTATGCATTCCACTGTCCCGATACCAAAGATGACCGGACGTGTGGAATTGAAACTGAGTTTCACAACGCTTCTTTTTGCATTAATGGTCTCAGAGAAAGACTGGTCCAACAGGGAAACGCTAGGCTAGTGCCTCAGCTGATGGACTGTGTCGAGGTGACACAGGAAGAGCGGTCATTTACTGACACACAAGCGCTTAAAAATGGAGAGGCGGCTACAGCTTACGTCATTGTATGCTCGTGTTGACTACTGTGGGAAGTAGGAAAAACATGCAAAATTGTACAGAATCATGCTTAAGATGAAAATATCCTGAAGGTTACATACGTGGTACTTTTACTTTTGTTAAATGTAGTTGCACGAATAAGGTTTTCTTTACTGAAGAAAAATGTGACTTGCTGAACTTTGGTGGTACTTTTGTTCATACTCTTTTGTTCTGTTTTTAAAAAAATGTAATATTAAAAAAATACGCTTCAATCTTGAATGCTACTTCAGCATATAAATATGAGGAAAAAAATATTTATAGGACTTTTGATGTAGTAGATAAAGCAGATTATGATATGTATTATAATTAGCCCTTAAGATGGATTCCAAAGATACTTTTACTTTGTTTTCTCTTGGTTGCAGGGAAAGGAAAGGCACAAAGCTCTTAATGCAAATGTTTTGAATTTGTTATGGATTTTTTTTTAAACTACGCAAGCAATGAATTAAAAAAAATGGTCTCTAGATTTCCCTTCGAAAGTTTTGTCTTCATCCTATTTTTCTATTCACCACATAGGTGAAATAAATCCTAAAGAAACTCCTCTGCTCTCTGGTGTTTGTGTCAGACGACGTTTATACGCCTTTTCCTCCTCAGGCCTGTACTACGAAGCAGGATAACGTCAGTCCTACAAAGGTGGTTCACTTCTTACCGGTGTTGATCGCCATGGTAACTGACGCTGAACAGCTAACATGCTCAGGCGAAGGTTATATTCCAGATAAGAGATTAACAGGTATAAAAGTACTGCCTACTGACCAATCAGAGCGCAGATCAGATCAAATGATAATATTACCCAAACATGAAGAAGTCTGAATCCTAATCCAGGCTAAAAGCAGCACAGTTTAAACTGACACTCAGGAAGGACAGCTGGTTGGATGCCGTGGGCGCTTACCGCTTTGAATTCTCCTTTTATGTTTATTTATTTTGACTTGCTCTCAGGTCTGTTTCATACTGCGGGAATCAGGGATGCAGCTGACACAAGGCTGAAATACTCATACAGGCTACGTTGTTAACAAAAAGGCGTAATAATGTATAATCTATTACGCTCTGAAAGCTTTTTATAACATTACTGCCGCATCTAGCCGACTATATCTGACGTTTCTGGCTGTTAAATTAATACGTCTTTTAATTTACACATTCACACATTTGGCATTTTTTATTTTCCCGGCTGTCCTTCCTGCATTTGGCAGCTTCAATTGTGTTAATTTTGTCTAATAGTAATTTTGTATTTGTTTAATATAGTTTGCAAAATATACCACTTTGTTGACAGAGATTGGTCACATGCTGCAAACCCCGCCCCGTTCATGTATCGTAGCCGGATTGAGAAACCCTGGGTCTTTAAGTGCCTTCGTAGGACGGCTTAGCTGATCTCGTTTGTTAGGGTTAGTTAAGAGAGATATCGAGAAGACGCCCCGGGTACGCTGAACTCGCTTCGTAGTACAGGCTTCTGGTGTTTCTTATGTAAAAACGTGCAGGAGGGAGTATGCTGTCTCCTGATATGTGTGTGAGGTGGAGGTGGTGGGGGGGCACAGTTCAGGTCAACACCAGCTGTCAGAGTGTGAGGTTCAGCCGCAGGCCAAGGCCTCCATTGCCTGTGGGGATAAACCTGACCCTCCTCCTCCACCCACCTATACACACACAACCAGGACCAGAACCAGCCCCCACTCACACTTACCTTCCTCCTTCAAAGAGTTTAGACCGAAGCTGTCCGCTCTACTGGGACTTCCCCTCGCTTTAGGCTGGGCCTCCGCACCCCAACGTTCTGTACTCACTGAAAACGACTACAGAGGGAAACGTGACGACACAAAAATGTTCATCGTTGCGCTGTTTTAAATCAGTGTGCAACGACTCCTCTGCCCTGCGTTGTGCCACCAGTGAATGCATGCAATAATCATCCAACAAAGGCCAGAACCACCTTTAGTTTAGTGGCGAAAGGTGCAGTGAAATCGAGAAAGAAAAGGGGATGATTGGGAGTAGGAAAGCGAGCGTCTGAGTATGTAAATAGGCAGACAGAGAAGACAGTGGTCTGGGGGGGGGGGGGGGGGTTGGGTGAGAAGTTGGCACAGAAACAGACCAGCCTGTGTTGCTGCTCTACCACCTGGGCAGAGAGTCTTGGCACGTCATCAGACGCCACCCCGCCAGCCTGGCACAGCACTGCCGCCTCAGGGCTCAACACCCGTCTCTCTGTACCCCTCCTCTTGGCTGGCCCATCCTGGCTCGGCCCGGCTCTCCAAATAGCCCATCCTCGCAAAGCCTGAGGCTGCCTACAGGTGTGCACATGTACGGAGGACACAGATGACTCGCTTCAGGTGCACTTGTGCATCAACATGCATGTACACGCTTCAATTAATTAACATCGTTAAAAAAAAATCAAGAAAAACAAACTGGATTCGTTTAACTCTTATCTTTTTTTTTTTTTTTTTTTTTTACAATTTCAATGCTCAATAAAGATACATCATGAACGTATTTGTACTGTACAAGTGAAGTATTACAAAATTCAAAAGCAAAGAAAATAGCAAAAAAAAAAAGTCCAATATTATTCTAAATATAGCTGGTTGTTAAGGTGGAGCGTTACATGTGCATCCATAAGCCTCAGTCGTCATCATCCGACAGCTCCAGGTCCTCCACCACATCCTCGTCTCCTTCTGCCAGCTTTATCAGAGCAGAAGAGGACAACGGCTGAGGAGCCTTGGAGGCCTTTTCATCCCCTTCCTCATCATCTTCATCATCTAGAATACAGACAGGAGGCATGTTAACTTCACATTTCTCCACTGTGGGACCAATAAAGGAATATCTTATCTTATCTTAACTGTGTATTACTAGATTACCATTCATTTTTTATATTAGAACTGTCAAAGTTGACTTTTATAATGCAAATTTGTTTTAATGCCACCAATTTATTTAACACATTAATGCAACTTGTACCTTTTAGGTTGTAGCAGACTCCGTTTTAAAGCTAAAGACAGTGGTATCATATGAACCTAGGAAACCTACAGAATCCATTTGAATCAAACTTGTCATACTAGCTAAGAAGGAGGCTAATAATGTTCCTAACTAAGTTGTGATTAACTTTACATTTTTTATCTGTTAAAAATGTACCTCAAAAGGGAGATTTGTCAAGTATTTAACACTCTTATCAACATGGGAGTAGACAAATGTGCTGCTTTATGCAAATGTATGAATATATTTATTATTAGAATTCAATTAACAACACAAAACAATGACAAATATTGTCCAGAAACCCTCACAGTTACTGCATTTAGCATAAAATATGCTCAAATCATAACATGATAAACTGCAGCCCAACAGGCAACAACAGCTGTCAGTGTGTCAGTGTGCTGACTTGACTATGACTTGATCCAGACTGCATGAGATTATCATAAAGTGAGCATGTCTGTAAAGGAGAGACTGGTGGGGACCCATAGAACCCATTTACATTCACATATCTGGAGGTCAGAGGTCAAGGGACCCCTTTACAAATGCCCATGACAGTTTTTCCTCTCCAAAATCTAGCCTGACCTGGTTGGTACTGATGGATTTTATTAGGTTTTCTAGTTTCATACGATACCAGTATCTTCAGTCTAGCTTTAAAACTGAGTCCGCTACAACCTAAAAATCTCAAGCTCTGAGAATTAACGTTGGCGCTGCTGTAACTAATACATACACAGCAAATAGCACCTTTAAAATGTTTAAAAACTATAAATGTGTTAGTGCTACCATTATGCTTCTTTTGGGACGTTGATATTGTACCAACCTGAGTCTCCGCCCTCCATCTCCTCGTCATCACTCATGTCAGACAGATCTTCCAGATCATCTTCATCATCCTCATCATCAGACCCCTGGCTGCCCTTTTTCCCTGAAGGGAGACAGTGAGAAACATTACAATGACTTTTTGTCGACTTACTTTCTTCAGACGTTCCTGAGTTTGCATCGCTGGCGTCTGAGGACTTTGGAGACGCCTATATGTGGGCCAGGCATCAGAGGCAGCTGGAAGTGTCTATTTCCTCCTGAGATGGAACTGAGAGTCGATTACAGACACCGCCGCCGCAGCACAAACACCCATGACAGTTTACTACCGGCAATTTTAGACATCTTATGCTCACGGCCTAAATATAGCAAATGGAGAGATAGCAGGCAGGTTCCTCGGATACGAGGATGACGGGAGGGTGTTTGTGTGCACCGGAGAGAAGCTGGGAGTTTGTCTGAATTTGTGTTGTGGTATACTCAGGGTGCTGTGTGTGTGTGTGTGTGTTGTCTAGCCAAAGGGACAACTGGAGTCCACAGGCTTTGAAGTTGAGGTGTGATGAGAGGCTGAGGGGCGTGGAGGAGAGGGAGGGAAAACAGAGCTACTTCCTCTGTCTGACATGATACACACACACACACACACACACACACACGCACACGCACTTCTATCTTTGCGAGGACATATTGACATAATGCATTTCGTAGCTCTTAACCTTAACCATTACAACTAAATGCCTAACCCCAACCCTAACTTAAACCTAAACCTAATTCTAACCTAGACCTTAAAACCAAGTTTGAACCCTCAAACAGGCCTTTGAAGATCTGGCCGAAGGTGAGGACCAGCCAAAAATGTCCTCACTCTGAAGGTCTGAAACTCAAATTGGTCCACACAAAGATAGCTGTACAAGAACACATGAACACGAACACAAGTCTATTAAAACATCAGACACTTCCCTTCATATCTAAATTTAAGATGACAAACAGAGTTACTGTAGCAGCCACGGTGCTGCGTTCACTGTCTCCACTTCACCATCAGGAGAGCTACTGTAGCAGCCACGGTGCTGCGTTCACTGTCTCCACTTCACCATCAGGAGAGCTACTGTAGCAGCCACGGTGCTGCGTTCACTGTCTCCACTTCACCATCAGGAGAGCTACTGTAGCAGCCACGGTGCTGCGTTCACTGTCTCCACTTCACCATCAGGAGAGCTACTGTAGCAGCCACGGTGCTGCGTTCACTGTCTCCACTTCACCATCAGGAGAGCTACTGTAGCAGAACTAGTGGCTTATGTTGGTAATGGTGATTTTTGTGTTGGTTTGTAGTTTCAACCCTGAGTGAGGTGGCTGTTACGTCTCTGGAGCAGAGCTGTATTATCTTTGTTACGTATGAAAGTGGGCGAGAGCGGATCATCGATCTGCTGTTGACTTTGATGGTTGTGATCAGAAGTGAATTTCGATCGATCTCTGATTTAGAATTGAAATCATGACTCCCTTTTTCAGTGGTATCTTGGACGCTGCCCCCAAATGACCTGAGAGATTTATTACCACCACACACACCAGTCTAAATCATCACCCCCTCCTCTAACTCCCCCTCTTTCCGGAGTGTGTGAGACCACAAAGAGCTTTGGTGAGCAGCCCAAAAGCTTTTGGCTCTTCAAGACTGGCCGACAAGGTGGTGGGTGTGCGTTTGTGCGTTATTATCGAGATGTGTGTCTTTGTGTGCACACGTGTTGCGAGGACATGCGGGGGCAGCTGGTTGAAGACCACGGAGCCAGAAAGAGAGAGCGAGGGAGCGAGAATGAAAGAGGGAACGGGGGAGAGAGGAGTGGGAGCGGCCACCTCTGGCTGTTCCACTGGGCTGGTTTGAATTAGGAACCCCCGCTGGGATCCAAGCCTGTACTTCCTGTCGGGGGGTTTTAGCTCGTTTGTGTGTGTGCGAGGAAAGACGAACGAAAGGGAGGGAGGGGTGGACACGGAGTGAGAGGCGGAGGCCCGCCGCTCGCTGGCAGCTGCCCATCCGTTTGTGGGGACTCTCCCTACAATGAAGTCCAGATGCATTAAAAAAAAAATCCCCCTGCCGCCTACTCCTTTCCTCTGTGACCTTGCGGAGGGCTTTATCCTGCTTGGAGCGTGTCCGAGTGTAAAGTTGTAAAAGCGAGGCTGCAGCTGCCTGTGACCTGTGGACGACCCGGAGAGGACGAGACACGCTGGGGCTAAAGACAGATCAGGACGGCGGTTCCTCTCTGAGAACAGAGAACCTACACGACCAGCAGAGATCCTCTCTGGAGTTTGACTTTAAATTTAATTTTTCAGTTCCTCTGAAACTCTCTGTGGGTGTTTTAATAACTCAGAGCCTCGTGGTGAATGCTTTGCATGTGATCTGCATCATGTAGGCAAATCTTAAGGAGTCGCAGAAACAGAGATAACAGCCTAGAAATCAGACTGAACTGACATCCCTTCGTTAACTTTGTCATGCAGAACACCAGGCCCCCTACAGGAAGTAAGGGATGACCTACAGCGAGCCGGTCGTTGTGAAATAGGCTTGCTGTGGGAGGGCTGTGGTTGGGCACACACAAAATAACTGATTTGATGATTTCTACAGATATAAAACCCATTTAGCTTGTTCTGGTGTTATTAATAGACAGACGATGAACGCTACAAACTGAAAGTGAATGCATCCGAGTCTCAGCTCAGAGTAGCAGGAGTCAGATTTCACACACAGGACGAGAGTAGACAAGGTGGATTTGGTGTCGAAGCGAAAAGCAAACGTGCCGATTTGCCAATCTCAATCAACTCAACACGCACTCCTTTATTAAACGCACTGATGTGAAAACACCTTCAAACAAGTTTCTCACCAAAAACTTAATTTTACGAGATTGCATTTGAACACATCATGAAAATGTTATAATATGCTTCACCCAATAGTCGTTTTACTGAGCAGACCGTCAACGTCTCATAATGTAACTCAATGGCACCTCTGTTAATGTTCGTAGCTCCGTTATTTATCAGCAAGACTGCGCTGCCCACCTGCTGCTAACAGCTAACGTTATTAACTCTCCTCCTGCTGATATCAACACTCGTTTGTTGTTCACAGTGTCGCATTATCAGAGGAACAACAGGATTCGCCCTTCAGGTTAAGTAGCATCTCGCTGCTGAGAGCTTTTTTTCCCACCGACGTGTCTCGTTCACAGTCAAACTGAAACATGATATGGTGTTCATACGTGTCCTTGTGCATGCGTAACTGTCGGAAAGCATCGATACAGAGCAATGGATAGTCACAGAGGCACGAGATGCCAAGAAAACATACAACTCCATTTCTCTATTCCCGTCACGGTACTTTCAGTGCTGCAGAAACAGAGTACCGAAGTATTGATTCTTGTGACATCCCTACAATGCTATGGGGAACCATAACGTTAATGAGGCAATCGCTGCGAGGAAGACGGAGCGAGCGAGTAGACCCCTGCCACTGTGCAGCAACAGCTCAGCTAGAGAGGTCAGACACACCACCATCCGACAGTAAAGATCAAAATAAACACGCTACACGTATTGATCGTCAAACTCTGCAATGTGTACATGTGTGATCTGCAACACCGGTGTTGTCACAAGTTTATTAACCAGTGGGAAAATTTCCTCACCGTAACATCCTTATCGTGAATTAAACCCTTTCAGGGTGATGCCGGGGTTTATTTCTTAACAAACCTCCTCCTCCTCCAGAGTCCGACATCAGAACTGCGGCCATAGCAAGAGTCTGTTATACATGGCAACGGTCTGTTATACATGGCAACGGTCTGATATACATGACAACGGTCTGTTATACATGGCAACGGTCTGTTATACATGACAACGGTCTGTTATACATGGCAACGGTCTGCTATACATGGCAACGGTCTGCTATACATGGCAACGGTCTGGTATACATGGCAACGGTCTGTTATACATGGCAACGGTCTGATATACATGGCAACGGTCTGATATACATGGTAACGGTCTGTTATACATGACAACGGTCTGTTATACATAGCAACGGTCTGCTATACATGGCAACGGTCTGCTATACATGGCAACGGTCTGCTATACATGGCAACGGTCTGGTATACATGGCAACGGTCTGGTATACATGGCAACGGTCTGATATACATGGCAACGGTCTGATATACATGGCAACGGTCTGTTATACATGGCAACGGTCTGTTATACATGGCAACGGTCTGATATACATGGCAACGGTCTGGTATACATGGCAACGGTCTGTTATACATGGTAACGGTCTGATATACATGGCAACGGTCTGTTATACATGGTAACGGTCTGTTAAACATGGTAACGGTCTGTTATACATGACAACGGTCTGTTATACATGGTAACGGTCTGTTATACATGGCAACGGTCTGCTATACATGGCAACGGTCTGCTATACATGGCAACGGTCTGGTATACATGGCAACGGTCTGTTATACATGGCAACGGTCTGATATACATGGCAACGGTCTGTTATACATGCCAGCGGTCTGTTATACATGGCAACGGTCTGTTATACATGGCAACGGTCTGATATACATGGCAACAGTCTGTTAAACATGGTAACGGTCTGTTATACATGGTAACGGTCTGTTATACATGGTAACAGTCTGTTATACATGGTAACGGTCTGATATACATGGCAACAGTCTGGTATACATGCCAACGGTCTGTTATACATGGCAACAGTCTGTTATACATGGTAACAGTCTGTTATACATGGTAACGGTCTGATATACATGGCAACGGTCTGGTATACATGCCAACGGTCTGTTATACACGCCAACGGTCTGATATACATGGCAGTGGTCTGTTATACATGGTAACGGTCTGATATACATAGCAGTGGTCTGTTATACATGGTAATGGTCTGCTTTCATGGTAACGGTCTGTTATACATAGCAGTGGTCTGTTATACATGGTAACGGTCTGATATACATGGTAACGGTCTGTTATACATGGTAACGGTCTGATATACATGGCAACAGTCTGGTATACATGCCAACGGTCTGTTATACATGGCAACAGTCTGTTATACATGGTAACAGTCTGTTATACATGGTAACGGTCTGATATACATGGCAACGGTCTGGTATACATGCCAACGGTCTGTTATACACGCCAACGGTCTGATATACATGGCAGTGGTCTGTTATACATGGTAACGGTCTGATATACATAGCAGTGGTCTGTTATACATGGTAACGGTCTGATATACATGGCAACGGTCTGTTATACATGGTAACGGACTGCTATACATGGCAATGGTCTGCTATAAAGAAATAACAGACCACAGCATGCCGTGATTGACCAATCAGAATAGAGTATTTTAACAAAGCCGCGTAATAATAAATCTGTGACTGATGCCCTGGCTACAGCTATACAGATATTAATAAAAATGCATATTTTCCTCTACGTTTTGGCCTCATGTCCCCACGCAAGCAGCGTTTGGGTCACAAAAACTGCTATTTTTGAAAAGGCCTTCTACAGAGCAGATTTTAAACTCTGCGTATCTGTGTGGACGTTTAAAACGGAGCGGCTGGGAAACAATGGCATCCTCTCCACATTCAACTCCTATTGTTGCTTTGTGTAACGAGCATGTGCCAGAAACAATAACAAAGATGGCGGACTACCAGCGTTTTATACGTTTTGTTAGCTCTGCTCGGACTAATTACTACTTTACATCGGAAACACGTTCCAGTCAGAGGAGGTCAAAGCAGGGACACGTTTACCATGTGGAGGCTGAATGGTGGTTGAATGAAGGCGAGGTCTGGAGCGCTCAGAAAGGCGAAATGACCTCCTTTCCTCATTTATGCATGTAAAGAGACAGTTGATGGCAGCAGAGTGATGACAGCCCCCCACCAACACCAACAACAACTGTTATCACACTGACTGTAATGAAGCCCAAGGAAATGGACAGAGAAGGGCGGCAACAAAATTCATTGACCCTTAACTTGTGATAATATTATGGTGAGCGTTTGGAGTCGTTTTAGCGTTTGAGTGTGGATGGAGATGTTTTGTAAAACAAAGGGGAAAATATCTGTTTTTAAAAATATCTGCATTCATGCATGTGTGAGTGTCAGCTTGCCTTTGATTTTGAGCTGGCCGCCATCTTCTTCTGAGTCGCTGTCGGACTGAAACAGATCCTTGAACTCCTTCTTGTCCTCCTGTTTCTTCTCCTGAATCTTCCTACGTTTGATCTCAGGGAGGTCCAGATCCTCCATCTTTACAGGACCCAAAAACACTAAGTTAAATACAGTGGAAACATACGGTGATCACACCTGCCCGAGTCAAACTGATCACCAGGAGCACATTATTATTATAACCAAATTATTGTGTATCATCTCTCATGCAGATTACCATCTAACAGACATTTATTATGTTTATCTATTACTTGAATACAAAATAATGAAGCAGACTGCTTTGCTATTTACTGGCTTGCTTTCTGTTTTTTCAGTTCTTTTGCCTTTTCCCTCAGCGTGGCACTGCTGCTTTTGGCCGGTTCTACCGTGCATACAGAACGGCGGCCCTTTGCTGGAGCTCCTCGCTTGCTTAACTGGTAGCGGCGTGGACGGAGACAGTGCCGGTCTGCGCGCGAGTATCGACTTAAGTTTCACTTTGGTGGCATTATGTGACCGGGTGTTATCAGTACACTTGACGAGGGTGCTTTCCCCGTTCACAATCGTTTTTTTATTCAGACAAAACCACTCTTTTTTTTCCCGTCATGATATTAATGTTCACGCAGCATCATCCTCAGGTATCCAGCCGGAAAATGTAATGAGTTTTGAAGTTTTTAAACGTTTGTCCATCTGTTATCACGTAGATCCAAAATGAACTATAAGCAAGCAAACTACTTGATTACTTGAAACACATTATTTAAATACCATTTATATAGGGATGATTCGGTCTCTGTTTTTGCTCCATATAAGTAGGTGATCGCTGGAACCGTGATCACTCTAAGCGGTTCCCGCTGTTTATAAACCTGCTTTCATTGCGTTAACGATGATCATAAAATCATTGTTCTGCCTGTAAAATGTTCCACTATATAGCATGGCTGTTTCATGATTTATGTAGCTCTTGTGGCTAACAGTGACATTCATGAAGAAAAAGAAGTGATTCATGATGGCTGAGTGGGATGAGGTAAATGGTGTTTTTTTTTTTTTTTTTTTTGTCGGTTGGATAGTTACCCTTTCTTTGCCAGAGATCTCCAGCTGGATCTCCTTCTCCCTCAGCTTCTTCCACTGGCTGTAGTACCTGCTGAGAGGAGTCCCCTCCTCCTGGATCTCCTTCTCCCAAGCCACCTGACAGGAGACATGATGATTAAAATGCTGTTGAAGACCATGAATACAGGTGTGAGAGGTTGCAGCGAGCTCAGTTTTTAAGGTGGAGGGAAGATACTGAGAGCATGTGAAGCTAGAAAACCTGAGGAATCCATCACATCCAATGGCACCAATCATGTCATGTTAGCTTGCTGGGAAGAACACTAAATAATACTGCAAATTTGGGCTACATTTTGGTGAGCCAACGCTATCATGGCCATTTTCAAAGGGTCCCTTGAACTCTGACCTCTAGATATGTGAATGTAAATGGGTTCTACGGGTACCCACGAGTCTCCCCTTTACAGACATGCCCACTTTATGTTAATCACATGCAGGTAAAAACCATGCTGGGGTCCCTAAACTTGGAATTACATAAATTGTGTATCAGTATAAAGCTGAGACTCTTGTACTGAGACCATGTTTTGAAACTAGCTAACTAACTAACTAACTTTGCTAGCTAGACTGACAATAAGGGGGTTTCCAATTGCTGAAAAATGCAATTCCTCCAGAAATCTCCAAATGTCAAAAGGTTTTGATACCAAATCACAGCATGGCTTTTTCTATGGTGTTGGTGTCTCAATGTGGTACTTTGGAGGGATTATTGATCATTTTTATCAATTCTCGATAGGTAAAAAATGGTTTCATTTACTACCAAATCTGTGTTACAAATGATATCAACCTGAAAATTGCCGCAACAATTTATGAGATATAATAGAACATGGGGACGACCATCATATACACCTTTCATAATGTTCTAAACTCATACATTTTCACAATTTATCTGAATAAATTGATTAATTTATTAATTTCTATTTGTCATTAATGCCTAGAACAACTTGTCATTAGGGGTGGGCACGGTGAACATGAATATATTTATTTTGCAGAGTCTATTAAGAGAAGCCTTTCATCAGTTTCATTCAGGTTGTAAAATGATCTTAATAAATGTGGCTTTCCACTCCAACTTTACATCAGTTGTCCAGGTGAAGGAGATCGACAGACGAGACAGTGATAAGAGTCAGAAGATGTGGAAAAGACAGATTGAAGGTGCCTGAAAGGGGAGACTGCCAGATCTTCTCCAGCCCCTAAAGGTCTTTGTGGATGCTATTGATTAGGCCCAATCACATTATCTGACCAACAAATCCAATAGAGCGGACAAACTGCGGCCTCCTGCGCCCGTTAGCTTAAGACATTTACCACAATTTGCCATGTGGCTATTAAGATGGGTGACAAGTGAGCACAAAAAAGGGACAGGATGAGAAAATGAAACTGGAAAAGCTGATTCTGAATTCAGCCTTGGCTCAGACAAACAAAACATTTCCACATACAGGCAGCAGAGAAAGACATGAGACATCAGCGTGCGACCTGGATGGCGGCAGGGCATCATTAATTAGGCTAGCTCTCAGTTTGGGTGACATGTCAGCGGGGGGGCTGGTGGCCTGAGGGGGGCCGTGGCCTTTTCTACAGCAGCAGCAAGGCTGTCCCCTCTCCTCCGCCTGCGGTGACACCTACCGCTGCCGTGGTGCCAGGGAGTGGATGCCATGGCGACAGCCTCTGCTGAGCAGAGAGCCGTGGCGACAGGAGCTGGCGCTGCCGTGGTGCCGTGCTGTCTGTCTGTTGGACTTTGTTAACACACCAACCTCCATGTGTGTACGTACACACATTTTCTCATCAGCTAAATTACACAAAGACCAACCTCTTTAATTTCATCCTTAAACGCTCTTAAATATTAATCAGCGGTACACGTCAAGACTCTCAGCAGCAGCAAAGCCACATAAAAGCATGTTTGTGTGGACAGGTAGCATACGGAGAGAGCAAGTCAACACAGAAAACACACTAATGGCTGCTCATTAAGGCCGAGGCGCCTCTGGTTCAAAAGCCCATAAGAGCTTCTAATAACCACGGGGTCATTCTTAACCAGGCTGAGAGTTTACGCAGGGAAGTGGCCTCCATTATCAGCCGCTGACTGTAGGGCTCGACAGTCAGGACCACTGGATGGCCTGCAGCCTCTGGGTCAACTGGACCAGAGCCCAAAAGACAAGCTTCTAGTGAGAAGTTATCTTTGCTGTGCAACTGGAGCAAACTGCTCTCTTTGTAATGCTTCTTGACAACATTCAGACGAGTTAGTGTTGAGGGAAGTGAGGCAGAGAAGTGAACTAGTGTGAAGCAGGCACGATTAATCTAAATGATAGAAATATAAAAAACAACATTTCGTCATATTGTTGTTATATTTAGACAAAGAGGCAAACTTGCACTAGGCTTGCTGTGATAGTTGGTGTTACCGGTGTTACACAGTGGTCAATTACGTCCTCATCACATCACCGTCGTTTTGCTTTTTTTTTTTTTTTTTTTTTTTACAGAAAAAAAAGGGGGAAAATTGCAAAAAAAAAAAAACTGCAATTGGAAAAGAAAATGCAGAGTGAGTGGTGCTAACCTGAAGAACAACAGGTCCAAGAGAACGCTGCTTTACTATTTCAATGTGATCTGGGCTTTTGATTTGTGGGATTTTATCAGTGTTTCCGGTAGATCTAGGTAACACATGCTGAAACATAGCAGGTAGTCTGAAGCCCTTCAAATACATGAAGTTACAACACATGTGGCTAATAAGGTGAACTAATAAAACAGCTTGTAGCAAATGATAATAAAATTACTTGTCCCAGTGTCATAAAACTGTTGCTCTTAATAAGTAGAAAAGGCAATAAAACCGACATACAAACCGTCATACACGACAATAATAAATCATTAAAGATATTGTTGCATAACCAAATAATCATTACTCACCAGGGCTGTCATTTATTTTTAACTGATCTTATAATTTTACTGAATTATTATGACCCACTCGATATTAAATCTTGAGCTAACGATACACAATTGACTTCCATAATCACAAAACACACAAATCATACAGATCTTACTAGTCAGTTAAAAAAAGACAAAAAAGCCACAAGACATAAAAGGCAATGTTTGATAATGATGCCGGATTTCTGTCGTTCTATAAATGCTGTGTCTGTTTATGTTTAAAAGGTACCATATGTAACAAATTACAAGTATAAATTGATTTGTATTGCCGATGTGTGAACACATTGTTATGTAACAGCCTGTGGACTGATTCTATGTACAGGACAAATGGCGGTTTTGCTTTATGACATTAGCTGATGAAGAAATTTGCAAATGGAAAGCTAGTTAGTATCATGGAGACTGGACATTACAGATGTAACAGAGATGTACTGTACAGTTGTAATTTAATGTCACTGTTTTAGCCGACAGAGCCTACGACGCGCAGGCGACACATGCTGGTTGCAGTTCACTTAATGGCCACCGGTGTCATTAATAACAAGGATTTTCTGAGAGATAACATGTAGCACAATGGAGTATTAGTATTATTCACACTGAGGAAAAAAAGTAAATCTAAATATTTTGACAATTAAGTCGTAATATTATGATTATTATGATATTTTGTTATGTTGCAGCCTTATGCTAAAAAAAGATTTAAATAATTTTTTGTCAATGTGATATTTCATTTATGTGATATTTTGTCTTATGTCAGTCATATTTCATTTTTTTTTCTTGATAGTAAATTTGCAAAAAGAGGGAAAAATAATTTAAACGATTTTTGTAGAAGGCTGCAACATAATAAAAAGTGAAAAAATGGGTCTGAATATTATATACTACTATATATTCTTTTTCTTCCTGTTATTATTATTATCTAGGCTCACCTCTGTAATTGTGTTTTGATGGAAGAGCACCTGCCTTCATTTATAGCTCACTTTCAAATTTTTAAAAAGCCATTTTCAAAAACAGAAGAGCCAAACTGAAAAGAAATACAAAACAGATGGAAGAGGTAAAATGAGGACTCTGGAAAAACAACCAAATGTAAAATTAGGACAAGACAGTCTTCCTGTGCCCTCCCACCCTCCATCTTTCACACACACACACACACACACACACTCACCACAGCGGTGGCATCAGCCACTCCGAAGGCGGCCTTCTGTCTCCGTCCTGTGATGTGGCTGCTGTGCTCCTGTACCTTTTCCAGCAGCTGGCGCACCGGCTTGCAGTAATTGGCCACTTTGCATTCCTTCAGGAATGCTTTCAGCTGCAGGGACATGGAGGGGGAGTGTGAGAAAGGAGGAACCCATGTTAAATAAAAAAACATCCAGTCCGCCCATGCCCCGTTCAGGCACATCCGAGAAGGGTTTGTGGTCGTTTCCCCTGAGGGGAGCAGAGTCAACCTGGCAGATCCTGAACCACATCGTCAGTCACCTATTCAGACAGGTTTTAACTCTGGGAAAGATGTTCAGTGTCACTGCTTCCTTATTATCTTTGACTGAATCAATGTAATTCTGTAACACCTGTGTCTGTGTGTGTGTTTGTTTGTTTGTTTGTTTGTTTGTTTGTTTGTTTGTTTGTTTCAGACCACTTGGACCCATTCCAGCATCAGTTACCTGGATGACGGTGGGCAGGGCGAGCTCCGGGAAGCCGATGGAGCTGGCCTGAGTGTGGAAGTACTCCAGTATCAGGTCATACAGCTGGTCAATCAGCCCGTCCTAAAAGGCAACAGAACAGGAAGGTTGATACTCATCCTTCACACAGGTGTGTGGAACAACACTTTATCATTTGCCTCCTTGCTGTGCGACTAATTTCAGCACAAAAGCAGCAACCAAAAGACATAAAGACTGATGTCTGTTTTAACGGCTCACTTGTTACAAAAGATTCATGATTGACGGCCTCACTTCGCCTGCTTCAGACCTCTGAATGTCTGCCCACATTTCTGATTTCTTTGGTGATTCAGCAGGTCTGGTGGTTGATTCTAGGCAGAGCTCGAGGTTAACGACGTCCCGGGGCCGAAAAAAATATGATCGAGGCGGATGAAAATTAATTTTGGGATGAATTTGGAAAGAGAAATGAAATAAAAAATACCCTGCTAACATTATAATGATCGCCAATGAAAATGGCGACACGTTTTGTGTAGCACACCGTTAATATTAAACGTCCTTGACGACATGGACACGCACACAGCGTCAGTGTCCGATCCGTCACACATACACGGCACATACCGCCGGCCTTTGACCTCTCAACAGCTGCAGCACTGATGGAAAATTATTCCCAAGTCAATGCGATAACCTTTCTAGTATTAACCTTACCAGTTATCTTATGTTAGACTGTTTGATGTTAACAGCAACGTCACAGTTAACGCTCACTAACGAGGAATCAGCCGACATTTGTACTTACAGTGAGTGACTTGATGATAACGTTACTTTAACTATGAGGAGTCAAAACTCTTATTTACCTACTTACTACTGTTGGTCCTCTGCAATGAGATCTCTCCATCTCATTTTGTCTGTGGCAACATGCTGTTCCTCCCCATTAAGGATGTTAACACGGTCGGTTCCAACTTTTTGGGGGCCCATGTGCAAAATCTTGTTTTTTTTTTTTTTTTTTTTTTTTTTTTACCAAATACTACTGTTCACACATAGAAAATATTTATATCTAAATGAATTTAGCTTAGTTTCGTAACCACAACCACAGTGTGTTTTCAGTTTGTGAAAGTCAATTTCAAAAGTCCCGACATGGACCAAGAACTGAGTGTGAACTGGTTGCTGGAGAGGTGCCAGTTTACCTCTTGGGCACTGCCGAGGTGCCTCTGAGCAAGGCACCAAACCCCCAACTGCTCGGGGCGCTTGTCAGGAGCAGCCCCCTCACTCTGACATCTCTCCTTTATTGCATGTATATGGGTCCTGTATGTGCATGTGTGTGTTAACAACAGAGTGTAAATTGAATTTCCCCTAGTGGGACTAATAAAGGTTGATCTTCTTCTTCTTCTTCTTCTAAATGTCTTATTCAGCTTTTGATTGTACTTAGCTCCACTCTCTCACTTATGGTTGTACAAAGATGGTGACAGACAAAAAAACAGTTGTGTCTAGAAGATCACTTAAGTTACAAAACTCTCCTGAGATTGTTAAATTTAGATATTGATCTTGAATGGTGAAGGTCAGGCACTGATGTCTAATGGGCTGCGAGTTTCTCTAGAGCGTTCACGTTTTCGCACTTGTAAATCACACCGTAAATAAAAAACCTGCTTGGCTAGAGTGAGCGCATCATGTGTAGCTGCCTCTCTGTGTGAATACAAATGAAAGGTTTTCTAGCCTATGTGGACTAATAAGGGTTCAGGTTTAGAGAGATCAGCACTCGTGTGGTCAGGTCTGCTATGAATCTACGAGGCGGGGGTTCCTGGCCGCTGCCCAGGTGACAGCAGTGAAAACAACCCTAGCGAGCGGAGTGCGGGGGATAATCCCAGAGGGCCGTGCTGCAATCCTCTTGGCTGCAGTACTGAGCGTGGTGACAGAGGGCCAGTTTTAGAGCCCTGACAAGGGGCTTTCAGCGCTGCCCTCAATCCCCTTATGCACACACGCGGGCTAGCACGCAGTGTAAGGGAGCAATGTGAAAATAACATTAACTAAGACTTGAACCACTCATCTGATCAGCTGCTGCACCTTCTCAGTGCAAGACGCAAACAGGAGCCCACGCACCAGGCAGTGTGCTCCTGTAATACGTAATACGTCCTACTATCTACAGTGGATCACAGTAATATTTACCTTGTAGGCTTTCTCCATTAGGTTGATGTTACTGAGCTTCAGGATGACTGCAAAGTTGATGGGTTTCTTGCTCATTCGTCCTGGTTTCTTGTTGAAGTCCACCTGTTGGAAGATCTATAAAGGAAACACATAAACAATGGAGTTTTATTTGCCATTGTCGCATATCAATGCATGCTCATGTGAAATCTATAGATTATAGTAGTATATATAAAAGTATAGTAAGGTCCAGGCCTGCTCTATGAAAAACATCTTCAGGTAACTTCTGTTATAATTTGACCAATATGAAAATAAACTGAATAGTATTAAACTCTCCGTTTTATTGTAGTATATTGTTGCATACTATCTTCAGACTAGAATAGTACATGGACCCAGAACCCAAAGCAACATGTGACCTGATAACCTTTGTGTTTGCTCTTTATTATCACCTATCCTATCATTCTTTTGTTTTTTATTATAAAAAGGAAAGGTGAGGTCTGCACCATTACTACGCTGTGGAGCGCTGAGTAGGCAGAGTCTGCACACCATTTAAAAGTCATCTCAGCTGGCGCATATGTTGGATGCCCCACTCAATTCAGTCGGTAAAATGCGGCGTGCACGCCTACCTCGACCACATGGCTGATACAAACACAACGGGGTATTTGGGTACAGTTTTAGCCCCGAAGTACAACACATGATGCTACTACAACTTAAGGGGCGAACACCGTACAGCAGAGCAGTCAGTGGGTGATTGCTGGTTTTATTTTTTTCTGTGGCATCATTAACTCGTCAGATTAATGACACGATGAACTTTGATCACTCTGACAGACCCCAGTGACACCTCCTCCCTCGCCACTCGTCATCACTTCTCGCCGTATTGTGCCCCGACTGTATGAAAAGAAGTGAGTTTCAAGATTCAAGTTTATTCCTCACGTACACACCTAAACAAGTAAAATGCACAGTGAAATGCTGATGTACCTATACGGCTGTACACTAGTTAAAAGAAGACAACCAACATAAACAATAAACTAGCATGATAAAAGTGCAAACAGCACTGAGCACCAACTCAACATGAACCTATTGTCCAAATTATCCAATCAAGACAAACTCTATACTGAAGAAATCCATAAAAAAAAGACAAGCTGATGGCCTACAGGGGTTAAAAGCAGTAAGTAATACGCCATGTAACTAATAGACTCTTTTTATTATAACTTCAATATTACTCCTGCTACTAGTCGGTGTCTGAAGACCTATTATGCTCATTTTCCGGTGCATATTTAATGTTCATATGTTTCTGTGTGGGAGTGTAACATGGACTTGGGGTTGTGTAACTTTACAGATCTTTTACATACACAATTAGAGATGTTAACAATTAATTGTTAATGGACTTTAAGAATTTGACCTGATTAATGGTAATCAGTTAAACAGTTAAAAGACATTAAAAATTAATTAAAAAGCAAAACTCAGAGGAGCAGCTTGGCACTAAATGGAGACATGCTGGTCCACCTTACCAGCCCATATTAAGAGAGTCCGGAGTTGCAGGATACAGGAAGTTGACTGAGGAGTTGTAGCATTTTATTCACCGACAAACTGTTCACACACTGTCTGCTACAGCTGCATTCAAAGCTATAACGCCACCGACAAACCCACGCTCATCGCCACCACACACGGTCTGTCAGACACTCACTAAAGTTACACCGAGGAGAGACACAGCTGACAACCTGGCAGCTAAAATAAATACTGTGGTAGAGACTAAAGTGGCTGCATGTGTACACAACACTACACGCAGTATCGTGGCTGCTACATTAACTCTCCTGATACTGAACTGTTGACACAGTTGTCTGTTACTCTCATGGCTGGCACACCGCTGCATGTGACGCACTAATCTTGTTGGTTAGCGGAACTGTCATTGTGTTTTTGTTTACCTTCACAAAGATGTCCAACTTGTCAGGATCATGTATTTGTTGGATGAGCAGCACAGCTCACCGTGTTTCTACTACTACTCTACATATACTCTCACTCTCTCCAAGGGTAGAGTAGTAGTAGAGGCATGGTGGCCAGCTCCCTGTGTGGACAGGGTAGTGTCTAGAACCCACAAGTTGGGGAAACTCTCACAAGATGTTTAAAAGGTTAGGCACTGATCTCAAATAGTTATTGATAGGATAGAGTTTTTGCAAGTTATTGCAGATATTAGATTTAATATTGTCATCTACACGACCATGTAGACAGAGACGGCTCATTCCAAGGTAATGAAAACACAATTCTTAGTTTCAGGTGATCGTGTGAATTGTGAATTTCCCATCGGGGATGAATAAAGGGCCGATTATTTGATTTGATTTATTTATTTATGTTTTTTTTCATAATTGGCATCGGCCAATGTCTGAGCATATTAAGCAGATTATCAAGCAGGTGCATAAATGCTGCTAAGTGCACTAAAACTTTTTTTCATCCAAAAGTTTATTTGACAAAGTTTTGTTTTTTTGATTCATGTATTCAATATTTAGTTTATACATTATTTATATTTAAATATATAAGTGCACTGCAGTGCAGACACAAAATGTAGATTGGAGAGACAGACCACAGGTGTTTTTACTGAAGTTGAGAAATTTTGTGCATCATTTGTTATTGTTGAGCTCTTATATATTATCAGATGGAGGAAAAAAAAAAAATCACCAAAACATATCGCCCATATCAGTCGACCTCTAATTTTTACACACTTTTCCTTTAATAAATCTATGTTTTTCAGAACTTCGGTAATATATTACATCTGCTATATGTTGATAGTGTCCTATCATGACAATTATCATTGTACACAGTTCATTATACATCCTGCAGTGTTAGTGTGATGACACATTTCTATCTTAGTCTGTGAAAGTACATTCTGGCCAACGTGTGGGCTCGTTGTCTACAAGCTTTAGCTTTCACATCTGCCCACAATGCGCAAGTGAATTTCTGTCTTGTATTTGTGTATCAGGCTATTTCTGACTCCCTGTATCTGTGTGTGTGTGTGTGTGTGTGTGTGTGTGTGTGTGGTCGTTACTGTGCTCAGTGTGCGAGGCAGAGCAACGCTCCTGGCCGGTGCTGTCTGTACAAACATAGGATGTGGTGGCGGTCTGCGGGGGAGCCAGGGGGAAGTGGGAAGGCATGGGCCAACCCTGGTGTGCACACACCACGCACGCGCACACACACGCGCACACACACACACACACACACACACACACACACACACACACACACACACACACACACACACACACACACACACACACACACACACACACAGCTAGTGAAGCAGGAAGCTCCAAATCATACACCCCCCTCGGAGATGTGAGAACACACACAGGCTCAGACACACAGGAGGAAGGGGCTGCTTCTGCTGCTCTAATTAAAACAGTAGCACCGTACCTCGGCCTGCCTTTAACAGTGCTTTAACAAGGGGAACAGTAAAGGAGAAAAAACACAGGAAATATCGTGCGTCACAAATAAACACGGCTCGCTGTTGGGGGGGTTAAGGGAGGGGCTCAGAGCGTGGATGCGAGGAGGAGAGTGGGCCGCGAGCAGAGAGGATGTGGTCTGCACAGCGTGTTAGGACCAGAGTGTATACCACAACCAAGACTTTATCGCTTTGGCCAAACTGCTGCACGCATGCACACACAGTGCACGCGCTTACAAACACACAAGCACTGACCAATCCCAGCGTACCGAAGTAGTCGCTGTCGCCAGCACACCGCTCTCCTCTGGTGCACCACAACCTGCATAAACACTTGCACACGTTCGCACACAAAAGACACACAGACCGCACCATCACGTGCGTAACACCTGACCCGGAGAAAATGTTGTCAGTTGGTGACCTGTGATTGGTCTGATAACAAAGCTGTCGCACGCACGCGCGCGCGCACACACACACACACACACACACACACACACACACACACACACACACACACACACACACACACACACACACACACACACACACACACACACACACACTCGGTGTGTTTCCTCCCGAGCTCCTTCAGTTGTGGCCGTTGAAACCAAAACGCATTTCATACACCACTGATGTTTTCCACAGCAAACCACCGATGGAACATTTCATCACATCTACCTTTTCATTGTTTCCGCTTGTGACAAAGACATCCAACTTCAAAACTATTTTCAGTTCAGTGTGTACTGAAACAATTCAAACTGCTGGAAACTTGACACAAGCTCCACTGATCCCCCATTTTTGCACTGTGACTGCTGGTTATTGGCGATGGCGGGAAGTCTTACCTCCAGGAGGAAAGGCAGCACCGGGACGAATGTGTTGGTGCTGCTGGACAGCAGGGTGAGGGCTCTGCAACAATGCATCCTCAGAGGGTAGTATCTGCATGTGGGCACCAGTCTGTTCAGAGAGGGAAAACAGTGGACAATGTCTCCACCTGCTGTTGGCAAAATGTACAGTAACATGATGATCTCACACAAATACGTGCTGCAAGGTTGTGCTGCATATAAAATTAATGCAAAGACTTGAGCTGTCAAAGTTAACGTGATAACGCCACTAATTTCTTTAACACACAATCCAACTTTAATCCAACTTGTGATTTTAAGGTTGTAGTATGTACCACGTACCACGTCATACCAGCTTGTTGAAAAGGAGGCTAAATAACGCTCCAGACTTGTGCTAAATTTTAATTACTTGCACATTTTTTATCTGTACAAAATGTATCTTAAAGAGATGATTTGTCAAGTATTTAATACTCTTATCAACATGGGAGTGGACAAATATGCTGTGTTATGCAAACATTTGTATATATTTATTGTGGAAATCAATTAACAACACAAAACAATGACGAATATTGTCCAGAAACCCTCACAGATACTGCAATTGCAATAAAAAATATTCTCAAATCATAACATGGCAAACTTCAGCCCAACAGACAACAACAGCTGTCAGTGTGTCAGAGTGCTGACTTGACTATGACTTGATCCAGACTGACTGATTATCATAAAGTGGGCATGTCTGTAAAGGGGAGACTGGTGGGGACCCAGAGAACCCATTTACATTCACACATCTGGAGGTCAGAGGTCAAGGGACCCCTTTGAATGTGGCCAACCTTGTCATAATAGCTTGTTGAGAAAGAGGCCAAATAGTGCTTCAAACTTGTGCTAAATTTTGATTAATCGCAGATTAATTGCACATTTTTTTATGGGTCTGATGATGAGGATGATGAGGAAGATCTGTCTGACATGAGTGATGACGAGGAGATGGAGGGCAGAGACTCAGGTTGGTACAATATCAACGTCCCAAAAGAAGCATTATGGTAGCACTAACACATTTATAGTTTTCAGACATTTTAAAAGTGCTATTTGCTGTGTATTTATTAGTTACAGGGCTGCCAATGTTAACTTCTTTAACATATTAACAACTTGAGATTTTTAGGTTGTAGTGGAAGCAGTTTTAAAGCTAGAGGTAAAATACTGGTATCGTATGAAACTAGAAAATCTAAAGTATCCTTCAGTACCAACCAGGTCATACTAGCTCACAAAGGAGGTTAAATAATGTTCCAAATTGGCACTAAATTTTGGCGAGGAAAGACCATCATAGCCATTTTCAAAGGGGTCTCTTGACCTCCGACCTCTAGATATGTGAATGTAAATGGTTCTCTGGGTCTCCACCAGTCTCCCCTTTACAGACATGCCCACTTATGATAATCACAGTCAGTTTGGATCAAGTCATAGTCAAGTCAGCACACTGACACACTGACAGCTGATGTTGCCTGTTGGGCTGCAGTTTGCCATGTTATGATTTGAGAATATTTTTATGCTAAATGCAGAACCTGTGAGGGTTTCTGGACAATATTTGTCATTGTTTTGCATTTAATATATACAGCAACATTTGTCCACGCCCATGTTAAGAGTATTAAATACTTGTCAAATCTTCCTTTAAGGTACATTTTGAATGGATACAAAATGTGATTAAATGTGATTAACTATGGACAATCATGTGATTAATCATGATTAAATATGTTAATTGACTGACAGCCCGAGAAAAGACACGACTTCTCTGCCACAGATTATTAACAAATGACTGATAATAAACAGGTTTGACACTGTTATTGTTGTTTGTGAATAAAAAGATCAGGTAACTACATACAGCTTTGTCCAATATTAGATTTTTTAAATGTATGTTTGGTGTAAACCTATATATTATCTTAAGGCATTTTTACCACTTTATATACCATACATCGTGGATCTTTTGCGTATCATTCACCGTAATACTAAAAATTGACATCAGTGTGGGTGTTTAACATTATTCGCTGCCTCTGTCCTCTGCGCATAATCTTCCCCTATTTATCACTTTTTGCCGGCAGTCATTCTGTCACTCTGCTGTTGTCACAGCAGGAGACCCTTTATTCTCAGTGCTGCTCTGTTCATTTGCTGCTGTGAGCTTTATGTTAATGTGTAAAGCTACTGTTGATATTAAGTGGATGTTCAGAATAACCGGTAAATGGACTGAAGTTAATAAAGCAACTTTCTGCCTTCCTGCACAAAGCACTTTACAATTTGCTTCTCATTCACTTATTCACACACCGACAGAGTCAGAACCACAATGCACGGTGCTGGTCTGCCGGACAACCTGGGGTTCAGTGTCTTGCTCAAGGACACTTCGACACACGGACAGGAGGAGATGGGGATCGATCCCAGCTGACACTGGCCGAAGGCGGGGTGCGCCGTCACAGGGCGGGCACATAAACAACCAAAACCCACGCTTACACGGGGAGAACATGCAAACTCCACACAGAAGACCACCAAGCCGGATTCAAACCTGTGACCCTGTTGCTGTGAGGCAACAGCGCTAACCACTGCACCACCGTGCAGCCCTTGACAGCCGTATTATCGTGCATTAATACTTGACTGTCTCCTTTACAAGGATTGTATAAAGACAATCAAGTTTGTCCATGGATATGGGATATGAGTGCACAGTTAATACCGCTTGCTACCAGATTCCTGAGCGTAAACGGCGTTGTACACGCTCGTCGTTTGCATGTAATCTGTGTAGGTCCGCACCACAGTGCCTATAAACAGCTTTAATGTACTTCAGGTACTGGTGACCAAATGAAATACGATTCAGAAAGGCCAATTTGATTACTAGATCCATGACTTTAAGGTTTATTAGATAACAAAACTGCACAGATTTGTTTTTGGACCTGTTTGTGGGGAACATATCAAAGACAAGACAGATTTCATTACACTATAAAAATAACCTGAATATTCAGTTATGACTGCAAATTAGAGATTTTCTAATTTGGGAAGTGCTGAGATTTTAGTCAGAGCTATAACAAGTTGCTCGTTAGCTTCCCTTGTCTTATATTAATGTAAACCAAATATACTTGGACACAATTACTTGATTAAATTACAAAATAATCAACAGATTTGTTAATAATGAAAATAATTGATTTTTTTAAACCTCAAACTCAACAGAAATCAACACTTAAAACGCCTTGCAAGCCAGTTAACATCTATATAAACAATGACTCTGAATTTATTTACATTAATTTCTATTAAATACAGAAAGGTCTTGACCAGATATGGCTACTACAAATAGCTGACTGCTTCATTTTAGACCCTATAACGGATTATTCACTTGAGATTCTTATTATTGCATGTTGTCTAACACGAATATGGAAGTATAAAACAACTCTGAATAATAAAATTGCATATAATATACTCACTTTATGGTGCCGAGGATGACTTGGCAGAGTGGATAGATGAGAGGCTGGAGAACATCACTGGGGTGCAGAGTGCTGAGGACCCGACACCAGAGGTACAGACAGTGGATAAACTGCCAGTTATACACCGACTGGTACGTTTCCTACAACAGTCACAAGGACAGTCTGTCAGTGTTGTATTATAGATGCTCAAAAAGGCTGTGAACCTCCAGAAGAACTGAGTGTTCATATTATTTTGTGCTCTTTCTTACAATGTGTTGTGCTAACTAGAATCACTATCAACCACAAAAGTCATAAACATCAGGCTGGTGAGCTGAACATGAACATACATGAGCATGTTTGGGTTCACAACATCACTCAGTGCGAGCTGTGAATTTCACAAAGCGGTATTAACATACAGCGCCATTGCACTGACTATATCTAGCAAGCCACACGTCGCTACTGTATGAACCCAAAATAAACAGACTGCGATGACAATCAACAGATCAAAATGATGCTGAAATATCTCCATAATAATGTTGATTTGTAAAAAGTCTGAATTCATGCTTTGTCAGGTCTGTCTGGAAGACGACATGCAAACAGTTTTTAAAATGCTTGTTTTCTGAGTGGAGATTGGATCAATCAGTGTCAAGCTATGCAGCTGCTCCATCAACATTCAACATAAAGTCATCTAGGTTTGTTGTTTATATCATAGACAGACTGCGGTTTATACACATAAACCGATCAGCTGTAACATTAGGTCTGACCGGTCTCCGGCTACGCAGTCCCATACGCAACAAACTGTGATGCACTGTGCGTTCTGACACATTTCTATCAGAAACAGCACTGACTTTTTCAGCAGTTTGAGCTCTTCTATTGGATCGGACAACACGGGCCAGCCTGCGTTCCCCATGTGCATCAATGAGCCTGTCACCGGTTCACGGTTTTCCTTCCTTGGACCACTTCTGGTAGGTCCTGACCACTGCAGACCGGGAACATCCCACAAGATGCTCTGACCCAGTCGTCTCGCTATCACAATTTGGTCCTTGTCAAAGTTCTTGCCCGTTTTTTCTGCTTCCAACACATCAACTTCAAGGACAAAATGTTCACTTGCTGCCTAATACATCCCCCCCACTGCCACGTGCCACTGTAATGAGATTATCAATGATATTTACCTGTCAGTGGTCATAATGTTATGGCGGTTCGGTGTACATTTATACAGAGTTTAGTTCGGTCTATACAACAACGTAAGGACGCCAGTGATGAGAGCAGGAGGTTCTCAGTGCTGATAGGCTTTCACAACACAGCATCACACAAACTTCTCACTCCACCTGAAAAATTTCAACTCGCGTAAATTTGCCTCTATTCACCTCATTGCTTTGACTTTGTATGAAATTGCATGGCACGCTCAGTGTGAAGCTTTTATAAGCCCAAAAGCAAACCATCTGCACAATTTATGGAGAAATAATCACAACCATGACTTTGGCTTCCCACAACTAAATAAACAACAATGAATAAATGATTGACTGTGAAATCAATGCTTAAAATGCTTGCTCCGATCATACAAAACTCTGCTGCATAACAAATCAAGCACTTCTTTACCTAATAGCAAGGCACTTTGTCCCCACAGTCAAAAACCAACCTTTTTCTTCATGGTCATGGCGTTCCTGAGGTGGATGGCCAGCTGCCGGATGTAGATGAAGGCGTGCTGGTACGTGGCTTGTGTGTCCAGGGAGTACATCTCTGTTAGAGTTCGCTGCATGAAGTTGATCATAGGCAGCGCACTGGGAGATGTGAACTTACAGTTTTGCACGTAGGAAATGTACATTTGCTGCAAAGAGAAAGAAAAACATCATAAGCACGAGAAAAATACAAACTGGTTGTACAAGCTAGGTGTGGTGTTAAGCATTTGGAATGAACACCAAATTAAAAAGAACTGTCACACTCTCTTGTCTATAAAGAAACCACTCTCTGTGAATTGTGGTCCACCGTACTCACATTGTGCTGTGTGCCCTTCTATTTCTGTGTTTCTCTGCATTTGGCTCACCTTGAGAATAGGGTTAAGATACATTTCCTGCTTGTGTCTGCAGATTTTGTTGAGGGCCAGGAAGGCGAGAACCCGACTCGTCTCCTCCCCTGTGCTCCACTGCTTCAACAGTTGCTGCACACAAACACATGAGTTGGCTTATAAGCAAAAAAAATATATTAAAAATGTCCAATTTATGCTTTAATTGCTTTTTTTCATCTGAATGACTTATTTCCAAGAAATTAATCAGCAAATTTCTAGTAATGCTAGATTTAAAGTGGTGGTTTTGTGGTAATATTTGTGGAGAAACTCTACAGTCCTAATGGCCACTTATGCCTTACCTTAACCAGGTGGCGACACTGTTTGGGGAGACAAAGGTAATAAGGTGCGAGCTGATTGGCGTGCCGCAGGACAGCGCTGATGACTGTAGCCTCTGTCAGACATGATAACAGCTACAGGAGGAGAGTGAAACAAAAGAGATGTTAAAGGAAAAAAGAGGTTAAAAAAGATGATTATGACGCAAAAGGACCAGATAGGAAAATATATGGAACGAACAACTCTTTATTATTTAAGTAGGGCTGACAAAGTTGATGCGATAAAAAAGGTTTAAGGTTTTATTAGACTCTTAAGCAAAAACATAAAGCTAGAAAACCTGATGAATCCACTGGTACCAACCGGGTCATACTAGCTTGTCGCAAAGGAGAATAAATAACGGTCCAAACTTCTGCAAAATTTTGGTGAGGAAAACCTGGCACGGCCATTTTCAAAGGGGTCCCTTGACCTCTGACCTCAAGATATGTGAATGAAAATGGGTTCTCTGGGTCCCCACCAGTCGTCAGCACACTGACACACTGACAGCTGTTGTTGCCTGTTGGGCTGCAGTTTACCATGTTATGGTCTGAGCATTTTTTTTATGCTAAATGCAGTACCTGTGAGAGTTTCTGGACAATATTTATCATTGTTTTCTGTTAATTCATTTCCAGTAATATATACAAATATATGTAAAAATATGTATAAATATATACATTTGCATAAAGCAGCATATTTGTCCACTCCCATGTTGATTGAGAGTATTAAATACTTGACAAATCTCCCTTTATGGTACATTTTTGAACAGATAATAAAAGTGCGAATAATCACGATTAAATATTCTGACAGCCCTAAAATGAAATCTTCTGTGTCAAAGCAAAAACACATTTTTCTGCACTTAATGTCCCATATCTCATCCCAGTTTACCTCACAGGAAGACAAGAGGCAGAACTCAAAGGCAGAAAAGCACAGACAGACACAGAAGAGAGACACTTGAAGCGAAGAGCCAAACAAACCTGAACGACTCCACTGAGATACATCTTGATGTCGATCTGATTCTTCTGCCACTTTGGACTAGATGATGGGAGCACTAGCCTGAGAACAAAACAGAGGGAACAAAAGTGAGGAGGGAACCATCTTTTCACAGCCATATTTTTAAGACTTATCAATGGGAAGTAATTTCAGAAGATGTGACATCCACTTCATACTTCTTCTGGTCTTTTTCTGGCTTCAAGTTGAGCATCCTTTGCAGGGCCGCATAAATATCTCTAATACATAACAGGACCAGGGCGTTGAACACTGCAGACAATACAGGGAAAGAAATATTTATACGTATTTGTAAAATGTTGAAATGTCTTGTATAGTATAGCACAAATCACTCAATTCAATACATTCAGAGTAGTCAAACATTTCACTGTGTATTTTGTTAAAAAAAGTGCTGAGGTTGTGGTGTTGAAACAAATACCTCTGTTTCTACCAAAATATCTGGTTGTTTTTGTTATTACTGTAAACCACTGTTTTGTATTATATGCACTGTTAAGGTAAGTTTCTAATAAGCTTTTATAAAAAGATGAATGTGACAGTTAAATACATTGAATATATGTAGAGCCTAAACGTTATCATTATTATTAATAATGCACAGGCACTTTTTTTTACTGTATTAAAATATAAGAAACTGCGACATCATACTGGCAATTTCAAACTGCATCCTGACACCAATAACATTTCCAGCAGACGTTTTAGAAAAATTACAACTATGAACTACATTTTCTAAAAATATTGTTTTATGGATACACAATATTCTGTATATCAGGTCCGATAAATTATTGTCTGATAATGGAAAAATTATATTATAATGTATTATTTGAATAATCAAACAGTTGCCGATAAATTATCAGCTAATAATACAAAGCCAAATTGCTTTCACTGACTTAACAAGCGCAGAATCTACCAACTCTGATACAGTAGGTGGCGGTATGCAGCTTATCAAAGTTGGTTTGAGATCCACCAAAAAACAGCGATGAAGAAGAATGAGCGCAGCACGCTGACTCGAGAGCCAAACATGTCGCCGGTGTGGATGTTTTTCACAGTTTCAAAATACGACAACATGATTGCAATGCACAATTCAAGCTTCTTGTGTGCTTCTTGTTGTTTTTCTAATAAAAAACAAATTTGTTTTATGGGTATCAACTATGAGAAGCAGGTAATTATCGGTTATTGATACCAGCTGAAAAAGATCCATATCGTACATATGCAACCTAAACAACATTTCAACATATGCTGAATGTGTAACATAAAAAATAACTGAAATTAGGACTGGGTGTCACGCCCTCAATACTTTTTGGTAATGCCCAAAATGTGCCTGTTACATGTCTTTAATATCTGCCAAGTACCGAGAGCTGGCATCAAATATCTGCTCAGATTTATATATTTTCAACCAGAGTTCCTAAACAAATCAAAATTGACTGCATTTCATGTAAAGTAGCTCAAATTGATATTTTTATAATAACATGTACTATTAAAGTGATAATGCTGAACGGTTTAAATACACAAATCAAGAGTAGTATCCTACCTGAACTGTCAGCCACTTTGTATCGGCACTGAGCTCCTCCTTCGCCCTTAGTTGTAGCCACAGCGGCCTTAAAGGCCTGGGCGACTTCTCTGAACAGACGGGGTGTGGGTTCCTTCTTCAATGCAGCTTTCCAGTCTGCAATCATTTTGTCTGTGACTTTAATAGCCTCCGCTGCCTTCTTGGATTTCTTCGAAGCTTTCTGGCCCTCTTCATCATCTTCGTCATCGTCATCACCAGAGTCAGCCTCCTAAATGCAAAACACAACAGTATGAAGACCTTTGTTTTCACAAGAGCTCAGCATGAACTCACACACCAGCAGCCAGCTTACCTCCAGTGTAGACGGCAATCTGTGGTACTTTTTCTCATCCTCATCCTCGGAGCTGTCTGTGTCATCAAAGTTTAGGAGCGTTTGGTCGTTTGCTTGCAGAAACTTGTAGAACTCTGGATCTTTGTTCTTTAACCTGGACAGCTGCTCCTTATGCTCACTGGCTTTACCTTTCTTCCCGTCCCCTCTGTAGAGAAAACAAAAACACAAGTGTTCATATTGTTGTTAACATCACAACAATAATACAGCATGTAAAAGTAAAAAAGCCAAGGACTCACTTTGTTATTGATCCAGATTTCAAATCTTTTTTCTTGCTCTTTTTCTTCAGACCAGTCTGTTGAGTCTCTTCTTCAGATTCACCTTCACTCGCAGAGTCAAAGCCCGATAGCAGGAACTCATCCACACTGAGGTCTTCTAATTTCCTAAATTATTTTTATGTCGCAAAAACAAAGAATATTATAACGTCAGCTTTGTCTAACATTGTACAGCCCTAATTTGTATATTAGCAGGAATTTAGTTATTTTTATTCTGAGTCTAATTCATTGTATGGAAAATAAACCTGATTCTAATGAACATACAAGTGAAAGCTGTTTATTTAACCGTGAAAGTGCAACGAAAACAAATGCAACTAACATCAATGTGTAATCATGATAAATAATCGCGATCTCAATATTGATCAAGATAATTGTGATTATCATTTCGGCCATAATTGTGCAGCCCTCACATGTAGGAACACCAGAGGACACAGTTGAATGGCACGATGCCATTCGGGAACCTGAAGTTATAAACTACATCAACGATAAGTTGCATACAAAAGCATACAGAAAGCTCTAAATAATGGACATTTTACATTTACAGAACATATAATTTGAACTTTCGAAGCAACATATTTGCCTGAGCATAAAGTTTACAGCACTGTCGATAGATATCTGCTATCATCCCAATCATCAGTGAGAAAATGGCCAAGGTATTTTATTTCCTTGCATGTCACGGGAGGAACATCACACAAGTGAAACACAGGAAGACCTAATGTCTTATCTTCTGTCCTTTCGTGAATAGACTATTTCAATCAAAGAGAAAAGACTAAGCGTGTGTAGCATGTAGCTGGCGTCTGATTTAAGCTAGCTACTTCCAAGTAGCTAGCGTTACTAGCATGGATAGCTAAGCCACTTTCGCACGTAATGTTAGCTAAAACGAGTCTTGGAAACCCACACAAAGACACACAGTAGATAGACAACACTCTAACGCACAAAAACGACACAATTACGCCGCTATACTCGTAATATACAGTACGTAGTAAACTAAAAATATCCACATGCCTTTTCTGTTTCCCTGCCATGCTGGATCCAAAACGTGACAACCTCAATACCCACAATCCCCCGGTGCAAAACGAAAGGGTTGGTTTTACGTTTCGTGGGTGCTACAATGCTAAATCGTAAACTAGCTTACACATGTAATGAAATAAGTATAATTCGTTTTACCCAACACGTCTGTTTGTTTTTTGATAATACGTCAAAGCATAACAATGTGACATTGTCAACACTTATGTGGACCTACATTTATAGAGATAAAAATAAAAGAATCGGCGAGCACGGCAACCTCGATGTTTCACTGTCAAAACTGTGCGCACAAGAACGGGCAGTGTTTTGGTGTTGCACGTGAGTTTAAATTAAATGATCGGCTGCATTCACGAGATACAGACAGCAGATAAAGGGGTTTTCTTCTTAGTTTGTTGCCCACTTAAGCCACAAAGCTGGGCAAGCTTACAAACAGGAAGAAATCACTGCTGTCTTATCGACAACGACGACGGCTGGTGGTGAGTCCTGCTTTTAATCTTCCGTCTGGCAGCGCTAACGTTAGCTAACCCGGTTAGCCCACACACATTCAATGAACTGTGACTTCAACGGACCTTACATTTATTTTTTTATTAGTAGAATGATAAATGCACAGTTTCCCCACACATGTATCACCTTCAAAACCGGACAGGCATATTAAAAATCTGTTCATTCAGCGCTGCGGGGATGACGTATTTTTGTAGGCCAACCAGGAAGTGAGCATCGCCCAGGTTTTGGATGTTTGCAGACAATGAGCTCTGTGGTAAACACGGTTTGTTCCGTAAAATAATTCCCACAAATTTACATAATTTTTGTGATTCTTGAAATGTAAATGCAGCCACCAGAAGTAAAAAGTAACGCTGGTCTATAAACGAACTACACCACGGTAGTATGAACTCGAGTATACACGACGAGGCGGTGTGATGACGTTTTGTAGTCTCTTTTGCTTGTTAGCAACCACCTTTTTAAGACATATTAAGGGTTCACAATTCACGAGTAGGCTATGTATTGGTGCATTTTATATCGTACAACAAAACGTTACGTGCTCGTAAGCTTGTATTCACCACAGACCAAATTCCCGGCATCTAACTACAAACTCATTCAAAAACAACATTGACTTCCAGACCAAGGAACCGGAAGTGTTAAAATGCTAACTCACTTCCGGCTTATATGGAGCACTCTTCCTATAGCTCTGTGTCTGATGTATTGACTGGTCTAACCGAGGCGGGGGGTTTTGACCAATCATAACGCTTCTAACTTGACCCCCCCCCCCCCCGCCTTTCTCACTTGCTGAGACGTATATAGCGAACGCACTTCCGGACTCTGACCAGACAAAAGGGGGCGCTTAAGGTCGTGTGTGTTACGTCAATAATAAACATCGTAAACATTTGACGTTTACGCTTAATAAATAGCTCCCAGTGTGTTTCAATCACTAAACTTCCGCCCGTGTTATCATATTTAAACAGCGTGGGCAGCGTTGCTACTTTCACCTCCGTCACTTTCAGCTCCACCTTAAAAAACGATGTGAGCTTTGATGCAGCTTTTTTTTTTGCATTGACGTCAACCGTATACAGCACGAAACAGAGGCTTTCTTCATACTTCGTATGCCTGAGTCAGAATATGGACAGATAGCCAAACACCGGTGCCAGTTTTAAACCAGTCTGACTGCGACAGCTGCTGATTTATCTCCCATCACTTTGCGGAAGAGACTCTGCATCCCAAGGATAACCGCAACACAGCCACCGGTAAAGAAATGACACATTCATTCTCTCTGTTGCTGCTGCTGCAGCAGCTGTGATTCAAAATAGATGGAGTGGGGGTTGGGGGTTTCTTCAAAAGCACATAAGGAGGCTGATATATGAAAAGAAACATCCTTCTGGTCTCCAAAAGGGATTACAGTGCATCCAGCAAGATTGTGCATGTTTGTAAAGGAGTCTTTGTGTGGATGTCAGCCAAGGTTTAGAGTCTGGGATGGACAAGACAAGTGCTTTACTCTGTTACTTGTCTGCCTCAGCCTCCTGTGTATCCGTGTCTCAGTTTGCAGCATTGTCTCACGTTATTCCCTTGGGCACCAGAGCAGATTGTTCCCTCTCATAGAGGAACATGGTGTATTTTTGTGGTCCTTTGTGTTTTGGAAAATGGGACCTGGGGCTAGTCGCTGGGCAGCTGTGGTGACATTTGAGATGGTCCTCCTCGTTGGGACAGTGTATCGAGTTGAAAGAGTGCCTCTGAGCAGATGACAACATAATTATGATGCATTTATACTCAACAGAGAGAGAAACACAACTTTATCAGAATCAGCATTGTTGGGTTTTATCCCTGAGACTGAAACTGATCAATAAACTAATGGCTGCCTGTTTGTTCTAATAAGTTTGTGTTATTGTCATAAAACCCCCCTCAAACATGAATAATTCATTTAAAATGAAGAGTAAAGCATAGAGCTGTCCTGAATACTATTTTTTGGGCTTCGAAGCTTCAGTGAGAAATATTCGATGATTCGTGGCATTTCAGACAGTTTGTTTGGCGTTTGCCCCAGACAGAGTTGCACTATTGCATACACACATATTAACGAATATTATTAATGTTCAATATGAATAATGTGGAATCATTCCTTATTTTATGGGCCTTTTGGGATTTATACATTATTATTACTTACTCATTTAGGGATGTGACAATGAGGAAATTTTTCCCACTGGTTAATAAACTTGTGACAACATTGGTGTTACTGACTTCACTGGACATTTTACAAGAAAAGATGACGGTCAATATGTGTAGCATGCTTATTTTGATCTTTAACATTGGATGGCGGTGTGTCTAGCCTCTCTGGTCCAGCTTTCACTGCGGGGGTCCGCCCAGCGCTGCTGTGTCGCGAACACTGGCTGTGACCGCTCCGTCCTCCTCGCGGCGATCACCTCATTAACGTCATGGTTCCCTTATAGCAAAGGTGTCAAACTCTAGTTCACGGGCCACATACAGTCCAGCTTGATCTCCAGTAAAACCACTGCATAGTAACCTAGAAATAACAACACCTCCAGATTTTACCTTGCTGTTAGTGAAAAGAAGTAAAATTCTGAAAATGTTCACAATTAATGAAAAATACATTTACAAAACAGATGATGAAGATGTCCGTGATCCACGACTAAAAACAGACCTTCCAATAACTCATTTATCTTCTCTGTTGTCATGCTTCCTGGCACATTCTTGTATTGTTTTCCACCATGATGAGTTTGATGGTGGTGCTGAATATTATATTCCTTGAGTGCTGAAAGGGGCTGTGAACACACCAACACACCGGTTTCCCATTTACTTCTGTGAAGGAATAGAACTGGTCCATTTTTCTTGGAAAACACAACACCGTTTCCACTTTTCTCCTTTTTGACAAACGTTTTCCATCAGCAGCTCCAGCGTGAACAGTAGCTTTATAGCATTGTGTCACGTAGCCTGTACATAAATAATATGCCGTATCCAGCCTGCAACTCTCATCAAGATAGCATGATCCTCACTCACTCACTCACTCACTCACTCACTCACTCGCTCGCTCGCTCGCTTGACAGCCACCCTCCTGAGAAAACCCACTTCAACCGCTTGTACCCGCGATCTGGTTCTTTGGGTCATGACCCACGGTGGACAAATAGGAAGAGCAGCGCATTTCACCGAAAAGCTGGAAATATTGTTTGCTCTGCAATTTTTACACTTTGCAAAGTCGGCCAGTGGGCTGGATTGGGCCCTTTGGCGGGCCGGTTCTGGCCCCCGGGGCCGTATGTTTGACACCCCTGCCATATAGCTTTTGGGTTTTATCTGAAATAGTGCCAAATAGGCACCTTTGCTTATTGCTTCAGCACCAAATCCTCCCCAACTCTCTCTCGTTCTCTGTGTAAAATCTGACTCCAGCTACTTTGAGCTGAGGAGCAGCCACTACATCTACTGATAACACACCGCTGATACGCGAAAATGAACTAAACAGGTTTTATTTCTGTAAAAAAAAAAAAAGCAAAGCGACAGTGGGGGTGGTGGGTACGTAATGTTATAGGTGTGTGCCTGACCACAGTGCAACACCGGTAACACCGATTACCACGACAAGCCTATTACTCACATTAAAAACAAATAAAAATAAAGCATTTGAATATTGATTTGACAGTCAGTTACCATGGTAACGGTTGAAGCTTTGAAGCATTTGGGTCAGCCCTAGCATAGCATCGCTAGAGGATAAGGATATTTTAAACACATAATGTGGAAACCCTCCATCACACCTGGTTTTACACTTTTCAAACGACCTAGCTTCTGCTCATATGCCCATTTTTCCACCATCGTAATTCATCACAACATCAAATTCAGTATATCTGAGTGTAAATATTCTCTTCCTGAAGTCTGTTTTATGCCTGTGTTGTTTTTGATTGAGCTGTAGTCCGGTTTACCTCATCTGATAGTTTGCCATAGCGCACCCTAAATATTCATCAGACAACAACTTCCAAGATGCAGCGTGACGAGGGTTATGCAATGCTCTGAGGTACGTTTTCTGTCCGAGAGCAGGGCGGATGAGAGTATAAAAGAAAAGGTTAACTCGGGCTGCATCCTCCTCTCCTCCCATCCTACCTACCCGAGCCTGCAGCTGGTTCTGGTGCAATTAAACTCACTAGACTGTCCAACAGATGAGAAGCCAGTTCCAGTTTAAGTCATAATGTCCATCTCTTGACTCTATTGTCATAGTTTGATTTAATCAGTCTTGACACTGAATGTCAAATAATCAGGCCAGCCAACGTACTTCTCTTTGTAATTGTACTGAGATTTCCGTCATGCTGGTAGGCTTCCTGCCATAGCTGTCAGGATGGGTCCTATAACAGAAACAACAGGTACAATGATTGCTCAGGACACCTGTCATAACACCTGCCTCCCAGCAGATCAACTAAGCTCTCTCGGGTGCAACAAAACTCATTTTTATAAGTTAACACCATTGGTAATTACTGACATGTTTTCTACATGTTTCAGTTGCCCAGAGTGCGGCCCAGGCACGAGCCCGCGACCGCCACATCAGGCACCATGATGGAGGGGGGCATGCAGCTGCTCAACCGTGACGGCCACAGCATCTCGCACAACTCAAAGCGCCACTACCACGACTCCTTCGTGTCCATGAACAGGATGCGACAGCGTGGCCTGTTGTGCGACATCGTGCTCCATGTCTCCAACAAAGAAATCAAGGCACACAAAGTGGTGCTGGCGTCCTGCAGCCCCTACTTCCACGCCATGTTTACCAGTAAGTTCAGTCCACATTGTCCCACCTGAGCTCGTCTGCTTTGCTGTTTGCTCTTTGGTGCCTTCAAATCAAACTTGTGAGCCACTGCTAAGCAACGGCAATATTAATGTTACTGTCTGAGTCTGGAAGCCACAGAGGCTAAAAATTTAGCAAGCTGGTAAAGTGGGTAACATAATACAGTAAATGTAAAGGCATAATGGCAGAGGAAAAAGATGAGCCAGTTTGAAATATCAACATTTTCCTCAGACATATTATAAAATTAAGAAGAATTACAATATTGCTAAAATTACAATAAATTCACTTTTTATGTGCTGAAAAATTAACTTCATTGGCCTCCGCCGCTTCTGACAACGCCGACAGACACGACACAACTCATAAACTCAGAGTTTTCAGAACTTTCCACTGATGAGGTTGTGAATGTGACATGAGGGGCATTCATGAGGACTCCTCTTGCTGAACACTGTAAATGCGAACCCATTGAAGGCCCCATTTGTCTCTGAAATCCATGAAGCCCAGCAGGTTGCATGCACACTTGAAACTCTGCCATCACACTGTGCATCATTTTGCTCAGAGTTTGATGAACACAACAACTGGCATGTGCAGTCAATGCCACCGCATCCTTTCAGCATCGACGCTTCCTTCCCCCTCTTCCTGTCTGGGGCACAGGTGGTCAGACGAGGTGTGTGTACGTCTCACGTTTCCTCCCGATCATTTAACCTTTGTGAGGGTACAATGTGTCTCCAGACAGTCAGTTGTTTGGCTTTGAGGCTCAGCTGCTTGGCTTCCTCTTGTCTGACCCTGGTCACTAATTAGCCCATTTTAACGGAATCTGCAGATCTTTCATGGTTATCCAAACAGCAAAAAAAGCTGTCCTGCAGGTATTATGTATGCAATAATAATGTGTTAACGCAAATTGGTTTTAATGCCACTAATTTGTAGTATGCTCAATTTTAAAGCTAGAGTGAAGATACTGATATCATATGAAACTAGAAAACATAATGAATGTCTGTGTCATACTAGCTAGTTGTGAAGGAGGTTAAATATCTCCAAATTTGTGCTAAATTTTGGCAAAGAAAAACTAGCATGGCCATTTTCAAAGGGGTCACTTGAATGTTCTTTAACACATTAATGCAGTTTGTGATTTTTGGGTTGTAGCGGGCTCAATTTTAAAGCTACAGTGAAGCTACTGGTATCATATGAAACTAGAAAAACTAATGAAAATCTGGCATAGCCATTTTCAAAGGGGTCTCTTGACCTCTGACATCCAGATGTGTGAATGTAAATGGGTTCTGTGGGTACCCACGAGTCTCCCCTTCACAGACATGCCCACTTGACAGCTGTTGTTGCCTGTTGGTGCTGCAGTTTGCCATGTTATGATTTGAGCATTTTTTTATGCTAAATGCAGAACCTGTTTGTGTTGTTAATTGATTTCCAATAAGAAATATATACATACATTTGCATAAAGCAGCATATTTGCCCACTCCCATGTTAATATGAGTATTAAGTACTTGACAGATCTCCCTTTAAGGTACATTTTAAACAGATAAAAAAATGTGTGATTAATTTGCAATTAGTCATGATTAAATATTTTAATCGACTGACAGCCTCACTTTTCAGTAATAAGACATCTGACTGTTAATGTGCAGCTTCCTGACACAAAGCTCTGCAGGAGTGTGTAGATTCAAGTATTTAGAAAAGCTCCACAACAGATCACATGGACAGGAACAGATAAACTTGTGACATTTGGCAGCAGCACTGTATACATTAGGAACTGCCATGTGTCAGCAAGACTGAACAGGGAGGCAATTACTGTATATAACTCATAGGATAGATTTAACAGCTCTCGCTCTGTGCGGTCATGCAGATGAGATGTCGGAGAGTCGGCAGACCCATGTGACCCTTCATGACATCGACTGTCAGGCCTTGGAGCAGCTGGTCCAGTACGCCTACACAGCGGAGATTGTGGTCGGGGAGGGCAACGTGCAGGTAGGGCAAAATATTTCCAATTTCCAGACAAGAATGTTAATTTGACCCCATTCATCAAGTGTATTTCCACCTGTAATTGCGCTCCTCCTAGACGTTGCTCCCAGCAGCCAGCCTGCTGCAGCTCAACGGGGTGCGGGACGCCTGCTGTAAGTTCCTCCTCAGCCAGCTGGACCCCTCCAACTGCCTGGGCATCCGTGGCTTCGCCGACACTCACTCCTGCAGCGACCTGCTCAAGTCAGCCCACAAGTACGTCCTGCAGCACTTTGTGGAGGTGTCCAAGACGGAGGAGTTCATGTTGCTGCCACTGAAACAGGTAGGGGCGATGCTTGTTTTCTGTCTCCTGCTGTGTCTTCCGCCAACTGGTGCTTTTAAAGGACACAGTGTTGACAGTGGTATATTCATAATGGGAAACAGTTGCTGGTAGATCTGTCTGCTGGTAATTGCTTCGAGTTTGTATTTTGTTTAGCATGACATTTAGCAGTGTTGTTATATTCAGTCACCGTGGGGAACAAGGTAGGCTACAACTAATGATTATCTTCATAGTCGATTAAACTGTTGTTTGGTCTACAAAATGTCAGAAAATGGTGAAAAATGTCTGCGTATGTCTCAAAGCCCAAGATGATGTCCTCAGATGACTCGTTTTGTCCACAACTCAGATATTCAGTTTACTGCCATAGAGGAGTAAAGAAATCAGAAAATATTCACATTTATGTTACTGGAATCAGAGCATTTTTACTTTCTTTTCTTAAAAAAATACCTACATCGATTATCAGATTAGTTGGCGATTATTTTAATAGTTGACAACTTAGCGATTAATCGCTGCAGCTCTAGAACGTACAGTAGGTATGAAAGTAGAATAAACTTTTAGTGTAAAGCCATTAAACAAAATCCTGATCAGGCCAAGTCTGTTTCCTCTGAAACAGCTGGTGGAGGTCATATTACTTTAAAATGTCACATTATGAATTCATAACAGTTATTGACTGTTGGGTTCAGTTACTCACTACAATTCAATGGCTCAGCTTGATTAATCCACCCAATTGCTTAGAAATGTGCCAAAGAACACAGAGATAAACATACAATAACACTAAGAAGCACCTGATTTAGTTCCTGCTTGCTGTTAATGACCCTTTACTCACTAACATGAGCATCGCTGCCTGTGTATGTTTTCCACAGTCGAGGTCACAAGCATGCCATTGTGTTTTTAGCATTCATTGGGAAGACCTCTCCTCTTCCTCAGATAGCTACATCAATCACTGTCTCTTGTGGTTTTGTCATTCCACTGTGCTGCCACTTTATGTGGCGCATCAACTTAGCCAGAGTATCACTACTCATCAGCAGTGGCGGCACAGTGGCTCCTGTCCTGGAGGTGGTAATTAGCCAGTGACATTTTCCACAGCTGCTGTACTGTTTGTTTTTTTAATATACTGTATATTATTTTCTATTGACAAATTTTGATGGCAACATATAAGCCAAACAAAAATCAAAACCCATAACCCAACCTACAAATTCACACACACCTGGGGAGGAGTGGTACAAATAACTAAGAGAAAATTATCTAAACTGTCTCAAGGACGAAAAAAATCATTACATATAGTATCATCCACATGTGATTGTTAAATGCAAACCGCCCATAATGTGAGAAAAACAAAACAATCAATATATGAATACAAATGCTGTCAAACTGAGTCCAAATGTTGCAAACAGGAGTCTTCCTATTTATGATAACATTTTAAATTATTAGTTTGCAATTTCTCCAGCTTCTGTACTGTTTATAGAGTTAACAGCATTGCTTACTTCTCTGAGGTATTAAAGAGGGTTTCTTTTTTTTAGTTTGAACATTTTACTCTGACCATTTTCAGCCAAGGTTTTTGGAAACTTTATGTAATATTTAGGATTTCTACTTCAGTATTAGTCATCGATCAGGGCTGCTGTGCTGAGAAGGTTGCTAGTTTGTATCCCAGACAAGCAAGAAAAATGTGTGAATGCCCTTTAGCAAGGCACATCCTACCAACAGGGTTTTTCCATGTGCATGCTTGGCTTGATTGTTGTTTTTGCAGCTGGTCCTCCTCTTCAGAGATGCAGGAGAGAAACTAAAATTAAAACCACAGAGATTCAGTTTGAAGCTGCAAAAGTACTGAGAGCTGAAAAACATGGAGAAAAACGTCTCCTGCACGGAGTTGAGTCTCGATCGCAATCTGCTCGCAACACACACTTGTTTTATGGCGAGAAAAGGGGGGGCGTTGGGGGTTAGCCGTGGTCGGCGTGACGTCACCACAACCCGCTTGGTCAGGTCAGGTGCACTTTGGCCTTTGGTTTGACTCAACGAGACCGACAGTTCCAATGGAAAAGGGTCTTTGTTATAGGGCTGCACAATCAAAATTTTATTGAAATATCTATTTAAAGGTGAAATGTGTGTCATAAAATTTTAAATTAAATATTGTGGTGCTGTAGAGATGTCGTGGCCTACACATCATAGTCCACACACTCTAGAAAACATCTTTGTTTGGTACATATCCCCACAAAAATCACACCACAATCATTTTAATATGTTTTCCAATGAAAATGAGAATGATGTAGAAGTGATATTTCCCTTTAATATTGCAAATCATATAGCAGTTTCAATAATGATTTTGAGTATGAGCATCAAAACACCATGGTGTAGTGGAAGGTATACGCAGATATACATGTTACAACAACTTCTTTTTCTGGTGATTTACAGTAAATCCAACTATCAGACAAAAAGCCACTGGAATATATAGGAGAGCCCAGTATCCCTAGTAACCTACCTAGTGATATACCCAGCGCATCGACGACTCTACCGCTGCTAATTGTTTTTGTGAATATTCCTGAATAGTAAAAAAGTACTGAAATACCATGTAAACATGATGCTAAAATCCATAGTTTACAAAGTTGTTTTGGTAATGGTGTTTTTTCTCATGTCGTTTGTTACTTCCTATATTTTTTCCTTTTATTGTTTTTTAAATTAGCCTCAAGTTATCAGCAGGCGATCCATTCCTCCAGTCAGGTGTAGGAGGGTTTTGTCTTGATGCCTCAGTGAAGGAGCGGACTGCATCATATGAAATGGTGTGTGTTTCAAACAAATGCCTTGTTCAGCCTTGCCAGGTGACAATGACTGAAAGTCGCGGTGCATAGAAACATCATTTTCTTGTTCCCTTCTCGCCTCTCTAAGGAAAAAACCTGCTTCACTGTGTCTTTGGCCTTGAAAGCTCTGACACTGTGTGGGCAGCCCTGTCCATTAAAACAGGGAGAGGTAAGCTGCATAAAGGCAGATTAAAAATAGACCGTTTCCTTTTCTTTGTTTCTCTTCCTCTGTCTTTCTATTTCCTCTCTCTGTCTGTGTCCGTCATAAATCTGCATCAGATCTGGATTCATGTACTGGCTGCTCTAAAGGAGTCTGAGCTCACTGAGCTGTGAAATATGCCCCGTATTTCTCTCCATGTTCTGTGAAGGAAGTGGCAAGGCATGGCAGGGTCGTGACTCGTCTGCTTCGCTGATGCTTCACTGATGTAGCGTCACATGCGTGATGTTATAAAGACAACAAAGGATGGATGCATCCTTATTACTGTGTGTAAAGAAACCTTAAGCATCCAGACACAGCCATTCACAAATCCCTCATTCCTGCTGCCATACTACGCGGACACTTAATACGCTCGTAAACACAATCTCCTCCACGCACATTTGTTTGAGTTAATGTGATGCAGCGTGTACATGCAGAGGTAAAGGAGACTGCAGGGCGGCAGCAGCAGCAGCAGCAGCAGCAGCAGCAGCAGCAGCAGCAGCAGCATTATTTCTCTGTGTGACTGTGGATTAGTGCAGGCTGCTCATGGGAGGCTGCTAACTGTTGCCCTGATCTGGCCAGGCAAGACAGCTGCAGCAGCTGGTTGCTCTGGCCCCACCCAGCCCTGCCAGCTTTGGGCTGATCTGGGAACAGTGCCAGCCAGCCACTCAGACTGCAGCACTCTGTGTGCCTTGTGTGTTTATTTATTTTATTTATGAAATGATTTCGTTTTGAGTTGAGTGATGTTATTTGATGAGTCAGACAAAACAGAGCGCTGCCCATCCCTTTAAAATATCAGTCTGGATTAAGTTAGGGCTGCATGATTAATTGAATATTAATCAAAAAAACAATCGACTGCAATATTAATGTTTAAAATGCATGATAGGCTCGTAGAAAACTCTGCAAATGCGTCCCAAATTAAGAGCCAACCACCAGTTGGCGTTCCAGATGTTTTGGCTTTACTTTTAGGAATAGATATTATCTAAACAACCAATGTGTTTATGATTACATTTAGAGCATAACATTGTTTATCTAGCTTCTTAACGTTGCTAATGTTGTCAGTGTACCTGATTGATGCATTTAACTTTAAAATGTAGCCATTGGGATTATCATTAAGGCCATAATCGCGCAGATTAAGTAGGATCGAAGAGAGTTAACCGGTCAGCAGACAAACTGTGCATCATTCCAATCCCCATAATAGCATACTACTGTATTTAGTATGCCAGAAAAAGATTTAGTACGTATGTCCCAATACGTAGCATACAGTAGGCATATACTGTAAATGCACTATGTCAAAAGTACCAGGATGTTCCAGCATGCTTTTCTGACTATTCTGACCCTGAATCTGTGCAGCAGATCTACGAACAAGAGGGCCAAAGTTCAAGGTGCAATGTTGTGAAAAAGTTGTGTGTCCCAGTTGTATGCATACTGCATGTACTACTGTAACAGTAAAAGGTACAACATGCAGGAACTAATACTGTCTGTCTGTAGCCAATGCAATTTGCTTCCTGTGTCGACATGTTTTTGGTCAGGGAGCTTTTAATGTTTCTTCTACAAGTGCTTTTCCGGTGGTTACGGTTGAATTAAAGTTTAAACTGTGAGTCTGAATTTAAGGAAGTTGCTTTTGTAAATGATTATTTTAAATGTCTCTGTCTGTCTGCTTTGTTGGGTCCAACCAGGTGCTGGATTTGATCTCCAGTGACAATCTCAACGTGCCATCTGAAGAGGAAGTGTACCGCGCCGTGTTGAGCTGGGTGAAACATGATATAGATGGACGCAGGCAACATGTTCCCTGGGTATGACTTCTTTACTATCTTATTTCTCAACACATAATGGGCTTCATGCAAGTACCTTTTTGTCTTTACTTTCTCTTACACATTTTCATACTGTGCTCATAAGTGTGTAAATGACCTGTGATGAACAGGGCTGTGTGCTGCAATAATCTGGTGATATGATATGTATCACGATACGGGGGTTACGATTCATTATACTGCAGTGTATTGCGATACTGTAAGCAAGGCGATGTATTATGATTTTTTAAAAATCTAATTCTAGGAAAACTGTCATAGTTTAAAGAACACAGCACCATTTTTATAAAATCTGGGTAAAGAAAATTTTACTTTTTTTTATGCAATCAGAACAGAGAGCTCTACATTTGCATTGAATTTCCCTCCGGGGATTAATAAAGGCTCATCTTATCTTATCTTATCTTATCTCAGTTCCTGTAACATCCAGCAACATAGCTCTACTTTGAGAGGACGCAGACCTTTGCCAGTGAAGTATCGACTGAGTTGATTTTTGCATGTAAACTACTAATTAAAGAGTGATAGTGTTTTTTAGAGTCGATGCAGTATCACAAAATATAATATTGAGATATTTGATATTTTTGATATTTTCTTACACCCATTATGATGAAAGCCGCCTGTGCATAAATCAGTGTGTGTACATGACAATTGTGAATTAGCATAATTATCACCCCAATGATACCATCCAACAGAAGTAAATCAGCCATGACGCATCTGGTTACACTTCCTCTTGCCCTTATTATATACAGAGACAAATTAATCTTCAATGAGTGAATAACTTAGGTGGTTTTGCAGTTTGAGCTGTTCATATCAACATTGCAGTGTTGTACAATAACATTAATGGCTAATTTAAACTAACGATGATATCGTTGGTCTATATGAATACATTTAGTATTATGTTCTAATTCAAATTGCGAGTCGAACAGGATAATGTCAACATAATTATGAAGTGTAATTATGAAGTGCTTCAAATTATTGAAATATACAATCCGTCAGTGAAATTGCATCACTCTTCTCCTAAATCCTTAAGTTTTACACTCTCCTGAGCCTAACTCACCTCCCACCATCTCTCTGGCCGTTAGCTGATGAAGTGTGTGCGGCTGCCACTGCTAAGGCGAGACTTTCTGATGAGCAACGTGGACACAGAGCTGCTGGTGCGACACCACTCCGAGTGCAAGGACCTCCTGATCGAGGCTCTCAAGTACCACCTGATGCCTGAGCAGAGGGGAGTCCTCAGCAACAGCCGGACGCGGCCGCGACGCTGTGAGGGCGCCAGCCCCGTGCTCTTCGCCGTTGGTCAGTGTGCCCCTGAAGGTACCCACTAGGGTACACTAAGGCCACACTTCACTTAACTGTAGCTTCAGACATCACTGCAAACATCCACATTTTTACAGTTGGGAGATGAACATACTGATATAATTTAGGGATGTCAAAGTTAATGTGATAATGTGTTAATGCAAATTTGTTTTAATGCCACAAATTTGTAAATGGGTTCTCTGGGTACCCACCAGTCTTCCCTTTACAGAAGAAGAAGAAGATCAACCTTTATTAGTCCCACAATGGGGAAATTCAATTTACACTCTGTTAAACTCATACATGGTACATGCAGACCTGAAACACACATACATGCATTAATGGAGAGGTGTCAGAGTGGGGGGGCTGCTCCTGACAAGCGCCCCGAGCAGTTGGGGGTTTGGTGCCTTGCTCAGGGGCAGCTCGGCAGTGCCCAAGAGGTAAACTGGCACCTCTCCAGCTACCAGTTCACACTCAGTTTTTGGTCCATGTGGGGCCTTGAACCGGTGACCCTCCGGTTCCCAAGCCAACTCCCTACAGACTGAGCTACTGCCGCCCCCACATGCCCACTTTATGATAATCACAGTCAGTTTGGATCAAGTCATAGTCAAGTCAGCACTCTGACACACTGACAGCTGTTGTTGTCTGTTGGGCTGCAGTTTGCCATGTTATGATTTGAGCATATTTTTTATGCTAAATGTAGTACCTGTGAAGGTTTCTGGACAATATTCATCATTGTTTTGTGTTGTTGATTGATTTCCAATAATAAACATATACATACATTTGCATAAAGCAGCATATTTGTCTACTTAATACTTGACAACTCTCCCTTTAAGGGAGAGTGTGTGTATATGTGGTTTGTGTTGTTAACTGATTTCTAATAATGAATATACAGTATACATACATTTGCATAAAACAAGCAAATAAAATAAAAACAAAAACTGTGCTATTAATTTGTGATTACATATTTAATCGATTGACAGCCCTAATTACGAGATGAGATATTGTCTGGGATTTTATAGCACTGTTATATAAGAGTTTAAATGTTTTCTAGGTCTTAATGCATTTCAGTAAAGTGGAGCATTTGGTTGAACTTCTTGGACTGTTATAACTGAATGAAATGAACAATGAATGAAACTTCCTGTATTTCTATTTGATCCAGATCAGTATTGGTTTTAAAGTTTTGTTATTAATTCCTTGCACTGCTCCACAACTCTAAATTAAAGCATATAAATACATCATTGTTTGGTCTTAAACCTAAAAACTAAGCCATTAGTGAACAGTAGTAAAGACTGTAACTTGATCCTTCACTGAGTCCAGGAGGCATATTGTGTTTGTGTGTGTCTGCAGGTGGCGGCAGCCTGTTTGCCATTCATGGAGACTGCGAGGCGTACGACACCAGGACTGATCGCTGGCATATGGTGGCGTCCATGTCCACTCGGCGGGCACGGGTGGGCGTGGCGGCCATTGGGAACAGACTTTATGCCGTTGGAGGGTGAGTGATGAGACCTATCGCGATGACCTTTGATGCAAAACCGGTTGACCCACCATCTCATCTCTTACTCAATCACAACATTGTATGATGTGAACTTCACCTGACTTTTATAAAGAGATGATGATTTACATAAAGTAAAATAATCCTGAGGGACGGTTATGCAAAAAATAACAGCTTCATCCTTGTGCTCCTGATAGCTTTTAAGAGCTTTCCTCTAATGTAAATGTATGTAGAATGCCCCTTTAACTTAACTCTTGTACTGTTGCCATTTATTGCAATTTTTCAGAGATTATTTAAAGCTGCAGTGAGTAGAAATGGAGCAAATATGATACAAAAAATGGTCTATATATATATATATATATATATATATATATATACACACACACCAGCCAGAGCACAGCCAATAGGAATGCTCTCTTCTCTGAAATGACCTGTGATTGGTCCAAGTCTCCAATCACAGGCTGGATTTTCTAAAGACTGAAAACAGAGCCATGAGGAGGTGCAGAAGTCTAGTTTTCTCTCTGAGCATTTGAATTACAACATGCTGTAAGGTTAATATAGAATTTTTGCCCAGTGATGCCAAAGACATTCGCCTACCAAACCTTTAATGCGACATGCTACGTTAACCATCAAAAAACCTTTTGTGATTAATCGATATCGACGTCTCCTCAGGTATGATGGCACCTCAGACCTCGCAACCGTGGAGTCCTACGACCCCATCACTAACTCCTGGCAACCTGAGGTTTCCATGGGGACACGGCGGAGCTGTTTGGGCGTAGCGGTCCTGCATGGCCTGCTGTACGCAGCTGGAGGTTATGATGGAGCTTCCTGCCTCAATAGGTACACACAGACTAACTTTTAGTGGTGAATGCTGAACATCCTGACACTCATTTACTGCATTACTGCATTTGTTGTATCTTATTGCTGCTTTTTTGTTTGTCATGATGCTGTTTTCTAGGCCAAAGTTGTGTCAATTCGGATACTTCCGTTAGTATACTGTGAAAACTTTGTGCTTATGGTGCCTTTAAATGGGGTTGTGTTTACCGTGTTTACGGGGGGGGGAGTTGTGTTCACAAAATATGTTCAACCATTTAAGTGGGTGAGTCATGAAGAACGCCGCAGCTAAGAAAAGAAAATATTAACATTACTGTCCGGGTTTAAAAGCCACAAAGGAAAAAAATTTACTTAACTTAAGATAGGCGGGGGGGAAAATGAAGGAGGAAAAAAAATCATAATGACAGGAGTTTAAATGCTAACGGCCTGCTCCGGGCTCCCCCTTATCAGCAGTAATTCTATTCGGACGGATAAATTAACACAATAATGGCTTCTGTCCGACTTCAGTAAAGGGGTACTTGTGAACACAACACAGTAAACTTTGAGGTTAAATAGTTCGGTGTTCTCCGTTAGTATACTGTGAGATGGGTTGGTGGCTTCTCCCCTTCTGCTACGTAGAAAAGAAGGCAACGGCGGAGGGGGAGAAGTGTCCAGCGTTCCAAATAATGTATGGACCATTTAAACATCTTTGTGCTTATGGTGCTATACTTCTCAGTGTGAATGCACTCAAATAATAATACTATATAATAATACTCAAAATAATAAGTGTAAGTATGGAATTGAGACACAGCCTCGGGTGGTGACTACATGTCCCACTTTATGAAAGACTGCTCAGCATTTTTATCCCTTGTCCCATGTCATGTCACATATTGAGGCAATGTCTCAGTTTTATTGGCTCTAGTTGTCCACAGTTCACTACAGTCTACCAGTGCAGGACAGATGCTTTTCTAAAATCTGGCTTTTATACAGTTGTCTGCAAAAACAGGAGGGAAGGCTGTCATCACGGTGCTGTTTACTGTCAAACTGCACACACGTCGGTCAAGTGCAGGTTAACCTTTCACCGTATTTGCTACACTATGCCAAACATGAGTCACCACAAAGTCACAAGCTATGCAGATTTAGGCGGAATATAATGGAAACTACCACAAGGAAAAGGAAAAGCAGCTACAACAAAGACTGTGAAACTTCTTATGAGTGGGTGGGAGAAGGTGGAAGGCAGGTTTTTGCAAAATTTGCCAAGCAACAGTACACACAGTTCATGTGAGTCTCACAAGAAACGTGGCTGAAAAAGAGATGTGCAGATCTACGGATGCATTCGGGCAAAGTGTAGAGATGTTGCAAGATAAGGCTCAGGGTAGAAATGTTTTTTTGTTTTTTTTTTAAGTTAGACATATTAAATTTGTAGACTACTTCTCAGCCTTGGTAATGTGTCCCACATTGTCCCACACAAACATACTCTTTGTCCCACATTTGTTTTGTTGGGATCTGGTCACCCTACATAGGTGTAAGACAGTTTATCTAAACAGGGCAACTTCTCAGAGTTACTATACTAAACACAATACGTCTTGTCCTCCTCTTCCAGTGCAGAGCGTTACGACCCCCTGACCAGTACATGGACCTCGATCGCTGCCATGAGCACCCGTAGGAGATACGTCCGAGTAGCAACTCTGGGTAGGAACTTGCCAGAATTCATATCATAAAGATGCTGTTCTATTGTGTGTTTATGTTTCACTGTCTGCATTTTCATGTCTGAAATCAAGAGGGAGTTGCCAACTTGGTATTTGACTGCTAATATTTACATTCTGAGTGTTTACTCCCTTTTCCATACCAGATGGCAGCTTGTATGCAGTGGGAGGTTATGACAGCTCCTCACATCTTGCAACAGTGGAGAAATATGACCCTCAGGTAAACAGCATGCTGTTCAGTTTATCATCACAGTAACACAGTAACACCTGTTGCCAGGATCAACTGAATGTGGAGACAAAGCCGTACGCTACGGCTGCATCTGTGAACCTGTGACTGATGCTCAGTCTCTTCATGTAATGACCAGAGCAACACTTGGACAGCCATCGCCAACATGCTGAGTCGGCGCAGCAGTGCCGGGGTGGCCGTGCTGGACGGCATGCTGTATGTCGCCGGGGGCAACGACGGCACCAGCTGCCTGAACTCTGTGGAGCGGTTCAACCCCAAAGCCAACACCTGGGAGGGTGTGGCCCCCATGAACATACGAAGGTCAGCCTGCACACACCAATCATATTAATAACAGGGTTATTATATTAAACTAAAATGAAAACTAGATAAAAACTAAATCTTTTAAGAAAAACTAAAACTAAAAATTATATTGCCTGGTCAAAAGACTAAGACAAAATTTTAAAAAACGCAATGTAAATTAATTTCAGTCTTAGTTTTTGTATGAATTTCTCTTGTGACGATGAACCACAGAAGCTCCAGGAAACAGGGCATCCGACATTAAAGTAGCCTGAAGATTAAAGAACTTTACACACTGGCAGCATTTAATTTATGCAATGAATCTACACATCAGTATATTTTGTTTTATTAAATTATATATTAAGTTATTATTTTTTTCAAACTGTTTTTGTCATGAGTACTTTGATACAGAACACAAATACTGCGCTCGATTTTCTGAGCTTTCACACCATGAATAAAGGAATCAACCAATCACTTTGTGCATAACCGGTTGAGTTGCACCTACTGTATATTTATACATGCAGTAGGTATGTATAAATATACAGTATTATATTTATATTGATTTAACTACAGGCATGGCAGCCTCTGCTATGTATGAATACGTGAGTGAATGGGTGAATGCTGACATGTAGTGTAAAGCGATTTGAGTGTATAAATGCAAGACCATTTACCATTTACTCCTTCAGCCTTGACAAAGACAGCACAGATTCCCTCCATTCTTACCTTTCACAATAAAAGCCCTAAACATTTAATATTCCCAGGCGTGTGTAACAGCCTTTAAACATTAACATTATGGCCGTTTCTGAGACATTATACCTGGCCCTAACAAAAACACACTAAAAAATAAACCTGAAACTAAACTAAAACTAGTAAACAGAATTGAAAAGTCAAAACTAAAATTAAATAAACACTAATAAGAAAATTCAAAACTATTAGTACAAACAGCAAGCAATTACAGTATGCTACTTCCTGAGTAATTTTAACCCAAACCACAATCTTTCCCTAAACCTAAGTAGTTTTACAGCCTAAACCTAACAGTTGTATGAGGATATGTTGCACAGTTATATTAGAGAGAGAGAGAAGCCATTATGACAAAGGACCTGGGATGGATCCAGAGAATGTAATTAAACGAGACACACCTTAGCCAACTGATCCATCGGGATGACCCGGTTCTACTGTTCCAACTGCACAATCATGAAATGCTGAAATGCATTGGCCTTAAATGTACTCAACATTTCTGCTAAGGCCCGCCCAGCTTTTATCCTTCCTTTTAGGTTTCTTTAACACAGCTGGTCTGTTTTGTAGAAACACTGCAGCACCCACGGTTTTGCCTTAAACTAAGCAGAAGATAAAATCTCTTTTGAAAAGCTTAAGAACAAAAGTGTCTGTATGGAGCTTGTCAAAAGGGCACCCCTGCTGCGATCATTTTTGCTCTGTGGAAAATCTTCACTCTTCAAGGCGTAGGATTTGGGGCATTTGGATGTCTCCCTTGCTGCCTCAATCTTCTTACGGCATAAACATCAAATGACCTATTTTAGTCGTCTCTTTCTTAGAAGATGAAACTTGTCCTGTGGCTGATTATCAAAGCAGGCATGCATGCAGCATTGTGTCGATACAAGAGAGAGAGATTTAGAGATGTAGCACTCTTGGATTTGAGGAAACGTCAGCAGATTCGCTTGTTCCCCTGGGCCCCACACACACTGTCTTTTGTGTGAGTTAGTATACTGTAGGAGCAGGGAAACCTGACAACAGTTGACTATGCAGCCCCATGAATAACCCATGTGTTAATCAGCTGTGTGGCTTTGAGTGCTTTTCTTATCCAGTTGCTGAGAGGCTTCATTTACACTGTCCAAAAACATCACACTACATTGACCACTAATCTGTCACTCTTCTGAACAATTTTACAAACATGCCAATGTGAAAATATTGGAGAATAATCACCTTGGCCAAAATAATTTAACGATATCATTGTTGTAATGAAATTGTGAAAATCAATGTTCAAACAGACTACATCATATTTATTATTGTCCCAACATACCATTAACTTTTCCTCTGCTACGATTTTGGTATTTTTTTATTTTGTGTGGCACAGAAGGAACTCACCATTGTGTTCATTATTAGTTACATTATTATTTACTATTGGTGCAATTTTTAAATTAACATATAGCAGTTATTGTCCCATCTAGGGCTGTCACAATAACTGCAATATTGCAATACCACGCCATTGAGAAGCCAGCTGCAGGGGATGGCAAGCAACCACCACAAACACTATGCTGAAATTTTGTTTTCATCTAGCAAGACGCTGAGCATGTATTCTGTATGGAGCGCTGATTATTTGGATGTTGGATGTTATAATGGTTTTTTTTCTCCATTCAGGAGCACCCATGACCTGGTGGCGATGGACGGCTGGTTATACGCAGTGGGCGGTAACGACGGCAGCTCCAGTCTCAACTCCATCGAGAAGTACAACCCGCGGAGCAACAAATGGGTGGCGGCCTCCTGCATGTTCACGCGGCGCAGCAGTGTGGGCGTGGCGGTGTTGGAGCTGCTGAACTTCCCGCCGCCCTCCTCACCCACCCTCTCGGTTTCCTCCACCAGCCTTTGACACGGGGTCACCGCTTGGTTGACCTCAGCCTCTGCTGCTACAGCCCAGACTGGCTCTGGGAAGAGACGCAACTGCTCGGTTTGAGACGGGGAAGAGGAAGAGGAGGAGGAGGAGGAGGATGGGAGTGGACGGGTAAACGAGTGGAGGGAAGGTGTGGATAAGGCTCCTGGCTTTGTTAATATACAGTACCCTCCAGAATTAGTGGCACTTTAGGTTTAAAAAAAATGCCCAACATAATTTAAAAATGTAGGCAATTAAAAAGAAGTTAATGTTCAATACACTGTAATCTCAGAAAACATGTTCCAAACTTAAATATCCATTTTTCATAAACAGTTAAGGGACGGCAGATGATTCCTGAAAGATCCACCAAGATGTTTTAGCTGCTGTTTACCAAGTTTGCCATTAATTCTGGACTGCATTGTATCTGGTCTGGATGCCTGAAACACCACTGTACAGCTCCACCAGCTCCACCAGCTCCCACTCTTTTCAAGATGTTCCCGGATGTGTTAACGCTGACCGATCTTTCCTCGAGCTCCACGATTTTCCCCCCCACCGCTCCAGTGTTTGACACACTCGTCGTGAAACGTGGTGGACACTTAATTCTGTCATGTGCAATGTAAATGTTTTCGGTTTGATGTTGTCGTCCTCTGCAATATTTTTCTTTTGATGTCAGGATTTTTGCAATAATGTACAAAAAAATGAATGATTTTACTTTTGGAATGTAGCTTTTGACTGGGTATACCATGCATGTTGTTTGTGTATAGGCATCGACTCCCAACAGGAGGATAAAATGTTGTAGTGCTGCTATGCCACACTAGGTGGCAGTAACAGGCAACGTTATAAACCTTTCCCACACTGCAAGACAGCATGGACACAGAGAGACGTGAGGCCCTCACAACTGTACACAAGTTGAATCTTTTTTTATAAACAGAGAAGAATTATGTTGAACTAAATGAATTTATTAATAAATTATAATATATTCTGTTTTAAAGATGTTTAGAGAAGGAAACAGATCAGACCAATGCCTATTTAAGAGTGTTTTTAATATATTTATTTAGCTGTGTGATGTGCATATCGTCAATAGAAATGACAAAGCGAATGTCTAAGTGTGAGAGAGGTAGTTGTTCGGTTTGTGTGCATTTGGAGTTGGTTAAGAGGACTGATTGCTGCATTTTGATATGCAGCATTTCACTTAAATTTCTTAATGTTTCTTCACTGCCACAAGCATGATCTCACATGAAGCTGTACCTTATGTCCGCTACATTTGTGCAAAAGGCTTTAGATGCTTGCAAACGTATTGACCAGTCAATGAAAGGCCTCTACATTGTCTTAAATTCTACACTTATCGGTTATTTTTAAGGATAAAATCCTTGGGACACAGTTAAAAATGACATTAAAGTACTAGTTTACCTACTGTATACCAACACTTGACACTAATATGAGTAATGCTGTTGACACTTGGTGCTGTCATATTTCCTTCCATACATAATCAAGCGTGGTGTCTTGTTATATTACCTCATTGTTGAAATGGATCCAACTCTGTTGCAACGAAGTTGAACTAGAAACAGCTGTATGATTAACTATAAATATACTGGCTATATCATGTGTAGTAGGTGGCGTAAGAATGTCACCACTGAACTTGCATTGTCTAAAATAAATGGATTACTTTGAGTCTTCTGGACTCAGTTGAAACCCGGGTTCAGTTCAGATCATGTGTAGCGCAGTGATACTATTCCAGACTTCTGAGAAGTTGCCTTTCTTTTTTCCTTTTTTTTTAAGGATTTTGTTGATCCGGTTCTGTTTATCTATAACTACCCTTCATTTGTTAGAGCGGACCCAGTAGAATAGGGGCTGTGATGGTCTTATGGAGATGCTGTTATTCCGTAAAGTCGCTGTGAGTCAGGGTCAGACTTTAAGAGAAAGGTGCACAAAACCACATAAGACTTTGGCCTCCATTCTGCTGATCGAACTGTAAATACGAAAATTGCTCATCTTAAATCCATTTGCGCAATTTCAATGTGACTGTACCTTTTTTTTTTTTTTTTTTAGTTTGTGTTCAATGTGGTGATAATTGTTTATTTATTATACGTTTGTTATTTATGAGGAACTTTAAAATATTGAATTTTGCACTATTGCGAAATGGAGCAATACACTGTAAAAAAAATGAAATAAAGATGTTTTCAGATGTGATAACTGCCTTGATGAGTCTAAACACATGCACACACTGGGTGGGACAAAATGGAAAACCTATCCTGCAGGTTTTATGCCTGCATCTGCAGAAGCATCTCAGTGTGCTCGCTGTAAGTCACTCTGGATCAGAGAAGCAGCTAAATGCCCAATGAAAACACATACAAACAAACACACACATCTAATGTTGTGTTGCTATCACTGTTTGTTGCTAGGCTCGCTATACACCGTTGCTTGGTACCTTCCCAAAGTACTCCTCTTTCATAGTGATCTAAGCAGACAGCTGAACACTCTCACTTTACCCTTCTTGACCTCAGTCACATGGCATTCACACCTGTGGCTGCCTCTGCACACACTTTAACCTATCAACTCCCGCTCCCCCAAAACACTTAGAAACACAGGCCAAGTATACACAATGCAAAACACCTACAGCTCTGAATGAGATGCAGGCAGAGCCGGTTTAAGAGTCTTTGAGGGCAACACAGGAAAACACATCTGTACATGTGTTTGAGGCTTTGCTATACTTCTGTTTGATTGCAAAAACAAAGGCTTGTATCATGGTTGCAGATACACTAAAAACAGGTCCATAGTGTCAGATGCTGTTCAGTGTTTGTTATAAAATGTTGCAGAGGAGAACATTTTCAGAAAGGATTAGTTTGACATTTGGGGAAATGATAGGCTTATCTGTTTTCTTGTTAAATCATGATTTATGAATGCAGCGTCCATGAGGGTTGTGAGTGTCCACATGGCCGTGGTTTCGTGCCGTAACTTCAGTGAGTTTCTGACAGACCGTGTGTGGTGGTGGTGAGTGTGGGTTTGTTGGTGGCGTTATAGCTGTGAACGTAGCTGTAGCAGACAGTGTGTGTGCAGTTTATTTGTCATTGAATAAATGCTACGTGGCTACAAGCAACAACTCCTCAGCTGGAAGTCCAGAGCCAACTTCCTGTATCTTCCTGTATTCTCTCTGTTAGAGAACATACTGGTGAGTTAAAATGATGCTCCATTTCTTCATTTTTATGGGACCACATTGAACTTTAAATCAATGCACGGTAAAGTGACATTCCACCCAAATCAAATCACTTAACCCTGTAAGCTTAAAAACTGTGTTGTTTCCGTCTTCATGAAGAACAAATTATACTGATTATAATCTAATGGTGATGAGTTTTTACAGCAGACAAAACAATCACTGTCATAACAAACATTCCTGGTGCTTGACCCATTAATGCTCTGTTATTAACATGAATGGGATCACTCAGCTGAAAAGACAGACTGTGGGTAGAATATCACTTTAAACGTTTATGCAAGTATGTTAGGATTTTAAGGCGTGCGTGGACTATTGTGTTCGCATGTGTCTGACTGCTGTAGCTGTGAGTCACTTCCACTGCTATGAAGATGCTAATGAGTTTACAACCTGTCTGCATTAATGCGCTCAGTCTGGAAGAGCTGCTGATCCGACGGCGGCCAGTCCTCCCAGCATTCCTGCCACTGGAGCCTCTCCTCTTTCCCCTGGTGTCAGCCTCTGCACAGCCCTTATCAGGTCATGGAGATGCTGTCACCTCTCTGGAGTGTCAACTAGACCACTACACCTACAGCGAGAGGCCATACACTTTTTGACCGACCACTTCAGATAAGACCGGGCCTGGAATGGAAACTCCATCAAGACTATTTATGACTGTACAGCTCATGGCAGTGTGTTCAGAGTGGAAATAATGTGGACGGCCTGACAGTGGAAATAAAACACTAGATGTAGTTAACATAATTTACAAGATGGAAAATATCATGATTAGGCTGTCAAAGTTGATGCAATAATAACATGTTTAATTTATTTTTTGATTATTACATTAATGCAACTTGTGATTTTTAGGTTGTAGTGGGCTCAGTTTTAAAGCTGAGAGTGAAGATATTGGTATCATGAAATTGGAAAAGCTAATGAATCCATTGGTACCAACCATATTATACTAACGCTAACATGCACTAAATTTTGGCGAGGAAAACTGTCATGGCCATTATCAAAAGGGTCCCTTGACCTCTGACCTCCAGATGTGTGAATGTAAATGGGTTCTCTGGGTCCCCACCAGTCTCCCCTTTACAGACATGCTCACCTTATGATAGTCCCAGTCAGTCTGGATCAAGTCATAGTCAAGTCAGCACTCTGACACATTGACAGCTGTTGTTGCCTGTTGGGCTGCAGTTTGCCATGTTATGATTTTAAGCATATTTTTTATGGTAAATGTAGAACCTGTGAAGGTTTCTGGACAATATTTGTCATTGTTTTGTGTTGTAAAATGATTTCCAATAATAAATATATACATATATTGGCATAAAGCAGCATATTTGCCCACATGTTGAGAAGAGTATTAAATACTTGACAAATCTCCTTCTAAGGTACATACAAAATATGTGACTAATTGCGATTAACTATGAACAATCATGGGCTTAATCACAAATAAATATTCTAACTGATGGTGATTGCCCTAATTGTGATACTTGATTTCACCCAGACCCCCAAGAAAGCAGCTCTGTTTGTTAGAGTCAAACAGCTTTTACAAGTACACCCAGAAATGAGCACTGATTTGAATTAAGACCTCTGACAGTCCCCACAACACTGCCCGCAGTATATATGATAATCATGTTGGTTTAACCAGTGTACATTAGTTTGACTTATGTCCCAAAATGTTGTATTGTCATATATTCCTCTAATATATGTATTTATTTGAATTACATACAGTATGGATTATCTCTGATCACATATGGGCGCAGATGGGGGCGGCAGTAGCTCAGTCTGTAGGAATTGGTTGGGAACCGGAGGGTCACCGGTTCAAGTCCCGAAATAACCAAGAGCTGAGTGTGAACTGTATAGCTGGAGAGGTGCCAGTTTACCTCTTGGGCACTGCCGAGGTGCCCCTGAGAAAGGCAAAAAACCCCAAAATTGTGGGGGGGTTTGTGGGGGGGCCCCCTCAGCTCAGACATATCTGCATGTAGATATTTACTTTGCATGTGTGTGTCTCGGGTTGCATGTACCGTGTATAAGTAAAAACAACAGAGTGTAAAAACTGAATTTCCCCATTGCGGGACAAATATAGGAATATCTTATTCTTCTTCTTCTTAAATTTAAAAAAAATAACAGAGCATGCTGTATATCAGCTCAGTATCTGCAGTAGATATTTAATTTGATATGGATCCAAATTGTACCAGGGGGGGCCGGGAAATAATGAACCTTGTCACAACACATCCCTGTATTATTGCTGACTCATTATCTGTTAAGATCAATGCTTGACTCAAATTTTCCACAATCTATGTGTCTGTATTTGTCACCTCTAAATTAAAATCTCATGCTTGGTCATTTCACTGTTTTACTGTCATATAAATGTGTGGCATGTGACACAACAGGGATACTGAGGAGTTGAAATAGTTAATCTGACTTTGACTGATGTTGCCTTCAAAGGAGGGTCGGGGTCCAATTAAGATTCCTTGATGGTCGTCCTGTGTGAGAACTCCGTCACGTCAGATCCTCCGTTGGACACCTGATGTCGGGGGCCTCGTATCCAGACTCCGTTTTAGTGGCCTGAGGTGCGACTTTAGCACCGCTGCTCTCACCCGCTGAGTCTGGATAAACACAAGCCAGTGACTTCTTGGGGAGAGCCAAAGTTCAACCCACCACACATGGAGGGAATGACATTATGAAAATAGCATTTAGGTCTCCTCTTTTAAACAGATGTGATACATCTAATTAAATGAAACAGGCAGTTTAAACTTCAAGGAAAACAGAGAGGTATAATTTACATATAGTAGGTCCAATTCAGGGTTATTATAGTAAAATAAAACTTAAAGTAAAATGAAAATAAGGAGTGAAAATTATTGTTAGTGAGCTGAAACTAAATCAAAATAATATCCTTTAAGGAGAAACTAAACTGAAACTCTATTTCTTGGTTAAAAAACTAATAAAAATTAAATTAAAATAAATGTAAATTCATTTTAGTTTTATAGCTTTGATATACTACAACTGAAAAAAGGGAAAACATTAAACATTATGTCATGATAAATATGTTATGATCCTACACATTTCTTCAACCATGAATTTTGTATGTATATAGCTACATGCTTCTGCTACATTATACTATACATTAAGATAAGATAAGATAAGATATTCCTTTATTAGTCCCACAGTGGGGAAATTTACACATTACAGCAGCAAAATACAAATAATAAAATACAAATAAAATAAATTTATGCCTGACCCTATCAAAAACAAAATAAAACTACTGGAAAAACTAAATATTATGGGTGTCAATAGATTAAAATATTTAATTGCAATTAATCACACATTTTTTTGTCTGTTCAAAATGCACCTTAAAGACAGATTTGTCAAGTATTTAATACTCTTCTCAACATGGGAGTGGGCAAATATGCTTTATGCAAATGTATGTATATATTTATTATTAGAAATCAACTAACAACACAAAACAATGACAAATATTGTTCAGAAACCCTCATCAGTACTACATTTAGCATTAAAAAAAATATGCTTAAAATCATAACATGGCAAACTGCAGCCCAACAGGCAACAGCAGCTGTCAGTGTGTCAGAGTGCTGACTTGACTATGACTTGATCCAAACTGACTGGGACTATCATAAAGTGGGCATGTCTGTAAAGGGGAGACTCGTGGGTACCCAGAGAACCCATTTACATTCACATATCTTTAGGTCAGAGGTTAAGGGACCCCATTCAAAATGGCCATGCCAGTATTTCCTTTGGAACTGTTCCTTCACCACGAGCCAGTATGACACGGCTGGTACAAACGGACTCATCAGGTTTTCTGGTTTCACATGATGCCAGCATCGTCACTCTCTCAATCAATCTTTGAAACTGAGCTCACTACAACCTAAAAATTGCGACTTGCTTTAATGCGTTAAAGAAATTAGTGGTGTTAAAACAAATTTGCGTTAACTTTGACCGCCCTAATAAATATATAAAAACTAAAACTAACCCTTTCTGAAAAACTGGAACAAAACTAAAACTAGCGAACGCACTCTAAAAATAAACTAAAACCAAACTAAAAACTAATCAAAAGTGTAATTACATGTGGTCTGATTTAAGCAGAGAGGGGATCAGTTACAAACATTATTGTCTTGAGCGCAGACTAAAAAAAGGAAACATACTAAATAAAGTATTTTTTAATGGGAAACCATGTGTCCCACCACATGAAATGGAGTAGGAAAATATGAATGGGCTGTTAGTCTTTCTAGACACATGGTATTTCCTCTTCCCACTGAGCAATGTGATACAAAACTGTAGGCGTGAGATCTACAGTAGTAATTTAAACTTACCCACAGTTACAAAACTCAAACTTACCAAGTGAGTTTTCTAACGACAGGCACATTTTCTGCTATTGAGACTGAAGTCTACGGCCACATATATTAATATACTGACCCCATAGACTATTGAAATACCAGAAGTAAAGTTTTTGGATGTAAATATGTTTACCGTCTCTTAAAGCACAGTTTAGGGAAACTGGAATTCACTCACTAGTTTTAGAGGTTTTCCAAAATAAAGTGTTGTTTAGTGACCACAGTCAATAAAAGGTTCATCCTCTGGAGACCAAAAGTTAAATATCTGGACCAAAAGTTTCAGGTGAGACCTAATATTTTCTTGCATTTTTGGGGCAATTATTCCTGTAGACCCACTCTGGGTTTTGTACTTCCTTGTACAATGGGGAGCTTGTTCTGAAAGTCATCCCGATGAAGAACTTTATCTGAAACATCTAAGGTTGACCTCACAGTAAAAAATCCCGGGCTGTTTTCCCTGTTGGCTGCCTTCCTGAATACTACGACAGAGCTGAGTCACGCCGCAGCGTGTACCATCAAGTTCTTCTTCCTGCTTTTCCATGATGTCTAGAAACATGCTTACACGTAAATAGAAATGATTACATCATTTCACACTGATCCCAATGTTATCAGTAAATTAATCAGATTACTATGAACTGATCCAAAAAAAAAAATATTAAACCAACAACTACCAGGTGTAATAGTGATCCCTCTTAGTAAGGAGTGACAGATATGATCCAAAATATTTCAAAAGATGTTTTTTCATTTTCATCTACAGTTGTGAAGTGGGCGTCTTCTTCCCCTTTCGGTTTCATTTTTTTCTTTAAGTGTTACTTAAACACAGGACTCTCCCGGATGATGTAACGGTCCTATAGACCAGGGGTGGGCAATTATTTTTCCTGAGGGGCCACACGAGAAACCCAGACTGTCGCCGAGGGCCAAACAAATACTGTCAGATATAACCTCTATTTTATCACTATATGAAACATACTGAGCACTTATTTTTCACTATTTATTATACTGAAAATCACGCTAAACAGCATATTATTAAAAAATGACATTATATACAGAAGTCTTTGAACCATACAGAGATGACTATTTTGGGTAGTAATGTTTCCATGAACAAAAGTTAACATTGAACTTACCATTAACACTTACATTTAACATTTAACTTAACATTAACCCTTACATTTCCTTCTTTGGTTCCTGCAGCTTTGTAAAAAGTCCTCTCTGCTTTAGTATCTTAGCCAGCAGCCCCTCTGCTGTCCTCTCCTTCTCATCTCCAGACAGGTTTTTGTATTTTTCTGCATGTTTAGTCTCAAAGTGACGGTTCTAGTTGTATTCTTTGAATACGGCCACGTGCTTGTTGCCAACTAAGCACACAGCTTTACCGCCAGCCTCCGCAGAAAAACATTTAGCAGTCCATGACTTATTACAGATGTGCCGCCTCAGCAGGTGACGCTACTTCAAACATCATTTACGTCAGTTTACATTGTGACAGGAAGAAGCACACTAACAATACACAAGCATTTCAAAACAAAAGCTATTTTCTTTACAGATTTTTTAGCTTCTCAAGTACAATTGTTTGAGACCTCCCGGGTCAGGCAGAACCATCACAAGAGCCGGGTTCCTACAGCATTGAAGGTACCATCAGGGCTCAAGACGAACAACGTCCCTCATTGAGGGGACAACAGAAAATGTGTTTGGGACGCAGTAAACTCACTATCGATGTGTCCCTACTTTTACCCTGATAAAGCTACACTGTGAACAACAAATCCATGTGCCATTGATTTACATTATGATGTGCCATTGATTTACATTATGATGCCTTCAGGCCATTCAATAAAAATGAATATTGGGTGAGGGTAAATTCTAACATAATCATGATGTGTTCAAATGTAATCTAATAAAATATTTCAGCAGGAAACTTGAATGAATCCAGTTGTTTAAAGGAGACGTTTTCACAGCAGTTTTCACCTGTTTAAGCTTACTAACAAAAACCAGTATGCAAACTGTAATAGGAGTGCATATTGAACATGGCATTTATCATTTTACTTTTGATTTCGCCTCCTTTGCGACAAACTAGTATGACGATACCAATAGTTTCCTCAGGTTTTCCGTTTTCATATGATGCCAGCATCTTCACTCTTTAATACGCTTTAATACGTTAAAAAAATGAGTGGGATTAAAACAATTTTGTGTTAACACGTTATTATCGCTTGAGTGCATATCTATCACATTCACTCAGGGGAGCCTAATTCCAGTCACAATAAGAGACTTTTCCTCCTTAGAGTACTGAAAGAAGCCAAGTTATGATGAATTATTTGATCTGACATGTCCCTACTTGTTGGAGGTCAAGTGTTTCACACATTGCTGACTACTGTATCTACATTCTGCAGAACAAACCCCACTCAGTGCAAATCATGAGTGGCATTAACTCAGTGAAATGGAAATAAAACAGTCAGTCTTATCTGTCTTCACTTCATCTACTGATAAAAGACATTTTCTTTGGTCACCTTTATATCTTGTCAGTCACTTACCAAGATGATTTACACTCAGTTACATGCAGTTCAATCAGTGTTCTTCACTGATTGAATTACTTGATGTGTCATGAGCTCTGCGGCCCATCAAACGAGGTTTTAGAGAACAATAAAACAGCATCTTAAAGACTGGAAGGTGACGACGACTCCTCTACGGTTGGCTCAAACAAGCTGATGACTGTTGCTGCCTCAGGTGAATCCGTTTTAACGATCCGGCTGAACAGGTTGGCATTACCTGCCAGCCGGCAGCACATGCTTCGCTTGATGATTACAGCAACTCGCCACAGACAATGACCTAACTAAATGAGCAAACACACAATGATCCTGAGTCCTCCATCTGATTGATAAGACCACTTGACACGGTCCATGGAAAATTACATGTTTTCTAGTGTGAGTCATGAGTGTTGCAACCTAAAACCTATTATTATTAACTTAATTTTTAAAAGTTAAAAAGGGAAAAGTAAAAACAGCTAATTTGGAGGATTAATGTCACAATTAACTTCATACAATGTCAGTTGTGTTATAAAAATTAAGTATATTTATTCATTGTATTTTAGTGGTTTTATCATGTTTGTATCTATTGTCTGTGCCTGTAAAATGAGTGTCACGATGGACACTTGCTCTTTTTGATTACTACAGGGGAATTTAAGTCCATTTTGATATTGACTTGTTTGTGTGTTATAGCTGTTTTTTGTGTTGCATACAAACTGCATGTCATGCTTGTTCACTTGTGGTGTGTGACTGTTGTATTTGTCTGCTTGTATAGTTTGTTTTTATAGTCTTAACAATGTCTGTGCTGCCCTCTTGACCAGGTCACTCTTGGAAAAGAGATTTTAAGCTCAATGAGTTTTTTCTCACCTGGTTAAATAAAAGATGAATATTTTTACTGCAAACCAAATTTACCTATTGGTAGAAAAGCAACCTGAACCTGATTATAATGTATATCCCACGAGAAGACAATGTAAATAAAAAAGAAGATAAGTTGATTTTATTTACTAAAAAGCAGCAAAATATCCCATTTAGGAACAAACTCCTTACAAGTCATGAAGCGCAAACATGCAAAAAAAAAAAATCTATATGTTTGCATACACCTCTTGCCTTATGAAAATTAGAGCCTTTGAATACACAAATGCCCTGTTTAAACTATCCACCCTTCCCGTCCCACTGACAGATGAAAGGCTAAAAGGAAAATAATCCATATAGTAAAGACCGAACCCAGAACACATTCATTAAGTTTGAAAACAGTGTGATATTTTCACCTCCTCAGTGAAAGTATCACAGTGAAGTTTTGTCTATTTTTAACATCTACTGTGTGCTTTCTTTACAAACTAGTGGAACAAAAACAACAAGGGAGCCGACCGTAATGCAACACTTCCCAGATATTTAAGTTACTGAATGACACTGATGTGCTTAAAGTATGTGGGACAATAATAAATAGACTACTCAAGTGTGAAGGCATTTTTTTCATGTCTGGGCATGCCAGGAGAAGCTCCCATCTTCCCCTTTTGATTGACACACAGTGTGTTTAGTGACCACTCATTGCAGTAGTGACCCAACAACGAGCTCCATTTGGCTCCTGGAAGGTGTGAAACGGCACACTTCTTCCCTCCCCCTTGTCTTTGTTGTTGGGATTGATTTAACAGACAGAGGCCACTCACAGAAGGTGTGACTCCCACTGGTTATTCACCACCCAGCCCGTGACACAGCCCCAAACTCCACCCCTCCTAGCAGACACACTCTCACCGGTCTGCCTTAACAGCCCTCACCCTGCCCACTTCTCCCTCACTACAAGCCTGACTGCAGCAGGGAGAGCACACACTGCACTCTTGGATTACACTCATCCGTCACAGAGGGAGTACAGTTTGCCTTCAGAGCAGCGCAAAGCCCCACAGAGCCCGGCAGCATGGGGAGCAGCATGTCATGTGTCCCCCAGCACAACTTCAGATACTCCAGCAAGAGTTTCCTACGTAGAAACAGGTGAGATAATAACCAGCTAGTCCAGGTATTCCTACTGTACTCTGCTTGTGTCAGTGTGTCGTGCCCTGCCGCTTGTTATTTTAGCCTCTGTGTTTCAGCTGGAAGGAATTCTTGGTATTTCTCAGGGTTTGACAGCAGCAGGGTTAAACAGAGGTTGTGAATTTTTGGAGGCCACGGTCAGGATCATATGGTAATACAGGATAGTCCCGGAGTCGTGCCTGAGCGGTGCCCGTCTGGCCAACGAACGGTGTCAATGATCCTGTTACCATTTGCCTCCTCTTTGCATCTCTGTGAAGATTATCTCCCAGCTGTCAGTGAATTTGGTTTCCCTCCAAAATCAGGACCTGACCCCATTCATTATGTTAGCAATTACAGTTAAAGCTGATAATATCTGCTTATGACACCTGTAATATAACTTAATAGCTTGTATTGATCTGACCTGAGGGTTTGAACATGAATCTAGGAGCTGACTGGCATTAACAAGTTATTCTATTTAGTTTTCTTAAATTCTCCAGGATTATACGCCTGGGCATGTTACCCGTGGGACAGCCCACTCTGCTGGACCACCACATCTGATTCTAATTAGCCTCCGTTCAAGGCGTCTCCGCTGTGCTGTGTGATGATTCAGGGTCTGGTTTGTCAAACGTGCCAGGTAGCTTAGTTTTCAAATAAAAACAGAGGCAGGACAACAGGGTTTCTGAAACCCAACGGCTCATGCTTGAACACTGATACACCGTCCATGTTGGGTCGATGGTTCACACAGACAATACGTTCAGTGTTCCAGTTTCCTGTGCAGCCTACTAACTCTTTGTGTTGGTGAATCAGGCCAGGCTCAGGTATTCCCCACAGAGAAGAGGAGCGGGCAGCGGTTGAATACTTGGAGAATGTTACCTGTGCAACTCTACTACTTGTCTATTATCTACATTCCTCTTTCACGCTGCAACTGCAGATTGCATCAGCGTGCATGGTTTTCATGTAGGGGTGAAGGGAAAAGGCCAGATACATGAGTACTGCAATATTATGTTGTGTGATACTGTATTGATATTTAATTAATCTCTAAACCAACCTTTAATGCAATCTCTTAACACCCCATCGGGCAAGGCTGCTATTTGACCTTTCAGAGATTGTAGCGGGTTTTAAACCTAGAGTGAAGTTACCAGTATATGAAACTAAAAAAAGACTAAGTAATCCATCGGTACCAACCATGTCAGGCTAACATATCTGGAAGGAGGTTAAATAACGCTCCAAAGTTGTGCTAAATTTTGGTGAGGAAAAAACAGCATGGCCATTTTCAAAGGGGTCCCTTGACCTCTGACCTCAAGATATGTGAATGTAAACGGGTTCTATGGGTACCCACGAGTCTCCCCTTTACAGACATACCCACTTTATGATAATCACATGTAGTTTGGGGCAAAAACCATGCAGTTTTTTGCATGCAGTATATGTAGTGAATGTTCTTTTTGCCTATTATAAAACAGAATATTTCTGGTGTGTTCTTCACAAGATGACAGTTTTCCTAAAGTTAAATTTTATTAAATTTTAATTTTAATTAATTAATTTAAATTTTAAATATATCGCCTTGCTTATAACATCACAGTACATTGCAATGTATTGAATCATTATCCCTGTAACTCCTGTATCATATCGCTAGATTCTTGCCAATCTACAGCCTTTCATATTTTTCTCAGTGCACGAATACAAGTAAAACATGTATGTCGTGGAACAGCTTCACTCTATCAATGATTGCTGCTGGACATGGACGTCCTGAGTGGACAGACCTTGATTCCCACCCTGAACACAAAAGCCTGCGTTGTTGCACCGAGGACACTGGCACATATACAGTATGTGCAGATAAACTCCAGGCTGAGTTTGCAGTCCCGTCCCCCCCTTATCATTGCAGCGAGGGAGCTTCCTCATAAAGATGTGACACTAATCGTAACAGATGAGGGTCATGCTAAACAAAGGAGGACATTGAATGCTGATTTTCCTATGCATATCCTCACTATCAGACACACAGGACCTGATTGTTCTTATCACTTAAATGGCTGACATTGATGGAGTGTGGACAAAGGAAGGGGGCTCCGGTCAATTTATATGACATGAGACACCAATCAGGATTCAAAGTTGTGAAAACTGAAGTCAGTGGCTCAAGAGACAGTGTGTGACTTGACTACGTTGTAAATTTCTCCACTGTGGGACTAATAAAGGAATATCTTATCTTACGTTGGGAACAAAAGGGGGTAAATAGAGAAATTAGTCTCAGACCCTGAATTTGAAATGTGAAACGCAGTACGGTAGATCAAACACTGTTGTATTTGACAGCAGTAAACAGCAGTCAACTCCCATAAACAGGAAATATTCCCTGTTGACGCTACATTGGGAAGTTAACTGAAAAGCAAACAGAATAGATGGCAAACACTGGAGAGTGAGTGGTAACACGTGGTTTTCCCCTTTCTCTCTCTGGCAGCAGTCGCCTGTTTCGCAAGAAGAATCCCCAAGAGGGACAGGAGAAGTCCAACAGCATCATCAACATCCTGTGCACCGTCACCCCCAGGAAGGTAAGAACCTCCATCAACTCGTAGCATGAAACTCCAAACGTCTGCATACCAAACAAAACGGCTCTCCTATAAATACCAACCTGTGTGTGCGATTTGATTTTTATTGGCGTCTCTGACTGACTCCAACAGCAGGTCTAACTGGTTTATTCATGTCATGTCTGAACACTAACATTATGCCCCGGTTGCAGGAAATGTCCCATAAAGACCTGCAAACGATAGACAACATAAAATGGGATCCCCCGTTCCCTTACGACCCGGCCAGTGGCTGGAAGAAGAGCAGCATCAACGTGAAGAATTACGGACGAATGATTCATAGCTCTAAAGTTCGTTTCCGTTTCCTCCACTGCCAGGTGAGTGGGACAAAATGTTGAAATAGCAGGAAAGCAAGTATAAAAGAAAACAAAACAAATGCTGCACAATCCTTATTGTGGTCAATGTGGTCTTAAAACAATGACCAAGCCTACAATGACACATCATGCCAGTCATCTATGTAAAAAAAAAAAAAAAAAAGACACAGGTGGAGAGTAACAGGATGTTGCTCTGCGGCCACCAAACCAAACACACTGGAACTCGCCGCCGGTATTGACGTGGCGGCTGGCTGTGAATAATCCAATCCGTTCTTCACAAAGCGGACTGCAGCCTGTGTTTGGACATGCTCTCCTCTGCTACAGTTGTGAAACATCTCCGAGAGAAATCCTCAGGGTAGAGAGAGAGAGTTCCTCTGATTCCAGAGACTGATAGAGGACGCACCGGCTCCTCGCGGTGGGAACTGCAATTTCTCACAGTGCTGTCAAAAACTGAAAAACACAAGATTGATTGAGAGAATGGCGTCATGGTGGCAAAAGAACACATTGTATTATAACAGAAAAATACCACCACGCAGGAAGGAAACATGTATTACTACATACTGACAGACAAAGCTGTACATGAATCATTACAGAAAAAAACGGGACTTTTGTGGTTAGTTAAGAAATTCCTACATTTCTGAGAAGCTGTGGTCTAGCACCTGTTGACGCTCCGTGAATCAGCAGGTGATACAAGAATAAGATGTTCCCATATGAAATACATTATCAGACATAACCCCTGGCAGGGATTTAGGATAATTAATCTCATATATGACTTTTCCTCATCTGACATCAGAATACAACATGGGTTCCCAGGCTACGTGCCTATGTGCACATACTTTTACATTCAAGTTTTCTGAGAAACGGTGTGCCGATCTGTGAAATCAGCTGCTATACTGTACACACTGTATGTGGATATTTATAATGCAGAAAACAAGGATTATAGAAGACATTAAAGAGGGCAGAAATGGAGAAAATATGATTAGAAAGTTGGAAAGAGAGACGACAAAATGTGTCAGGTGTTCTTGGAAACTGGGAAAAAAAATTCAGGACAGACAGGAAGGCACTCCAAAATACTACAACAAGCTCAACTCAGAAGGAAATACATTAAAAAGCCTTTATTGTAGTGGCTAAATCATTAAAAAGCCAACATGTTTTGACCACTGTAGGTCTTTTGATGAATGCCAATCATGATCAAAAAGGTATTCACTATTTCCTGACAGACATGAGACGGGTAATCTGAGACCAATCATGTTCCTCTGTATCCTCCATTGCTCTTAATGGCATCTGCAAGATTTCACAGACGGGAGGAAAACAACAATCAGCTGATCTGGAGCCTGCCGACCCTGAGCAGCTGTCAATCACACAAATGTCGATCAAACGGTCACAATAGGCAGCGCTGACATTACAATTTAGCTGTAAAATGAGAAAGTTTGTGACCTGGGAGCCATGTTGAGATCAGTTCAGGAAATGCCAAGCACCGCCCACCAGTCGGAGAACAGCCAGTAGGAACTTTCTCTCTGAAATGACCTGTGATTGGTCAAAGTCTCCCATCACAGGAGATTTTAAAGCCTGAAAACAGAGCCATGAGGAGGTGTAGGAGTCTAGTTCTGAATTACATGTTGAAAGGTTATTATGGTTATTGCCCAATGACACCAAAAACATTCTGCCTACTGCAGCTTTAATTTTCACAGAAAGGACTAATTTCATCAACACTATCTGCATCTCTAACCTTTAAACTTCACCTATTATCTCTGTAGGAGGTACATGATTGCTACCTGGACCTCTTCCAGACACACCTTCACTTTGTCTCCAACAACACGACTGGACTGACATACCAGGTGAGTTTTTTTAAAACTCAGGTAATATCACAATCCTTCCTTTCAAACTAATGGTTCCTCAGTATCAGTAATGTCTCAGGGTTTATTTTTTATGGTTTCAACATTCCTGTAGGGCAGAATTTTGTGTTATGCCATCATACCTTTTGACATGCGTACCCTGTCAACCAGCTTTGTGTTGATAAACATGATGGTGCTTCTTCACCTGCCTCATAAAGCATGAGCAGCCATTAATCATCGTTTTACTGTCTGTTGAGAGCTCAACTCCATGTCAGAAAGAGACACTGAAGCACCTGTGTACAGTGTTAGTCAGAATATAGATGACGGCGAATGTCAGGCAGACATGAATACATCATTGAGGCTAACCTCAGCGTCAAGGTGATTAATTTCTTTTGTTAAAATTCAGAGCTGAACAGTTGGGTCAAATAGAGCAGGGGAGGCGTTGCAGAGACCGCTTTTGGTATGTGATTGAAAAAAATGTTTTTGTGATAGAGCTTTTGTTGTTTTGTGTGCAGGGAACTCTTCCATTGAAAGAACTCACCATCTGCAACCTGCAGCAGAACTGCAACCACAGCCAACCCCAGGAATTCGCCTTTCAAATAAATGGTAAGTTCGACTTCACTAGAGAGGACAGAAGTGGGTGCTGGCACAGAGCCCTGGTATGCTGTAATTGTCAGCTTTGAGTTTTATTGTGTTGAATTTAGCTAATCAATCACTCAGACTGGAACCAGCTAATCCAGCAGTGGCTGACTTCAAACAAAAAGGGAAGATGGAGGATGAACTAGAGCCGGAGTGAGAGTCCTGGTCTCTTTGCTTTTATATATATTTCAATTAATGCTTAGAATTAAGGGTGCCAAAGACAGCGCGATAATAACGTTTCATTCAAATTTGTTTTAACGGCACTAATTCCTTTACTGCATTAATGCAACTTGTGATTTTTAATTAACTTTCAGTACTTGCAACAGGCTGTTTTAAAGCAAGAATGAACTAAAAACTCATGAAACTAAAAAATATTATGAATCCATTGGTACCAACTGAATAACGCTTCAAACTTTCGCTACATTTCGGCAAGAAAAACTGGCATGGTCATTTTCAAAAGGGTCCCTTGACCTCTGACTTCAAGATATGTGAATGTAAATGGGTTCTATGGGTACCCATCAGTCTCCCCTTTACAGACATGCCCACTTTATGATGATCACATGCAGTCTGGGACAAGTTATAGTCAAGTTATTTACATGAGTGTTAAATACTTCTAAATACTTCCTAACAAATTTCCCATTACGGTACATTTTGAACAGGAAAAAAAACAGTGTTTAATTTGAGATTAATCGTGATTAACTATGGATAATCATGCGATTAATCATGATTAACTATTTCAATCCATTGACAGCCCTACTTGTAATCTGTCCCCTATTTTTTACCCCCTGCTGGTGGTCTTCTATGTTTGACTCTCTCGTCAGTTATGGATCAAAGTAAAAATTCTCGCCACTTATAAAACCAGCCAGAAACCAAACGCTCTTTTCAAGCTGCAGCGTTTCCTATGTTGTCACATTCCAGCGATTCAAAAGGTGCCGCGACCCTCTTCACCTCCACTCAACCCCAAGACTAACCAGAGCTGGGCCCCCCTTCACCCTCGGTCAGGGAGCCAAACTGGCCTTAAAGACCCCGCTTGTTAGACAACAGGTGCACTTCAGTCGGCCCAGCTGTTGCGCAGAAAAGCCCGGCTACCACTCTTAGCCTTGTCACTGCATATAATCTACGGCACATTCCAAAAACTGCTCAGGTTAATGCCCGCTGGAATCAACACCACTTGCCGCTTTTGAGCTCTGAGTGAAGAAAAAACAATCTGAAACTTCTTTTCATTACAGAGAAATAACCGAGGGCTTTGGTCCTTGCCTGGGAAACAATAAAAGCAGTAAAGTCAGGGATTAATGTTAAATATCTCAGTAAAAAAAGGGAATCAAACGTGTGAAAAGTCAATCCCAGTCACAAAGCCAGTGTAAGGTTTCCGTGTTTGTATTTCTTTATCATTAATATCTCGCTGGAATCTGAACACATATCTGCTGTCATAATATTGACCCTCTTTGGTGTCGCTTTCTCGTATTTGACTGCAATTTCCCGGATCAAGGTTGTTATTTTGTGGTTTTGTATTACAGTTGTTTTCATTGTTCATGTGTGAACCTTTATTTACTTTATGGGAGGCATCACTGACAGGAAACATACAGAGGAAGCATGACCAATTCTGAGTCAAGTGAAAGATCCCATATAGAGATTTCCTCTCTGGGCTGAGAACATGAATCAGCCGTACCGGTGCTGCTGAGTTTCAGAGAGTGACGAAGCAAACGCAGCACGAGAGGCTCTGAAAAATTCCCGGATGCCTTTACATGGTTCGAGTTAATGTGGCTGTGAAAGTTAGATAATGATAGTTAACAACAGTTAATGACCTCCATAAACAGTCTGAACGAGAGAGAGAGGCTCATTATGTGCTTCCAGCCCAAAGACTTTTCATTTATGTGTTTATTTGATGGTGATAGAGCACGTTAATGAACAGCCGTGTAAAATACAGGAAGTAAACATGCAGGAGTTAGCAAAAATGCTAATTTTTATCCATAGTCATATCATTGGCATGTCACTCGCTTGCTTGGAATGTGGAAAAACATAACACTTCAACGGAGTGCTATGGTCAAGGTCCACAGTTGAGAGCTGGGATGAAGTGAAAGTCAACAGATGAGTCCAGAGCGTCTGCTTATTAAAGGAGCAGTCAGCGGCATTTGGTTCCCAACAATTACAGTACAAAGCTACGAGGCTATCACTGCTGGTTATCTCTGGTATGCGTGGGTCTGACAGATGGAGAGGGATCGCAGCTCTTTTCAACTCTGTTCATTCCTCCTGGGTAAGCAGTTCAGTGGGAGGGAGAGTCTGCTTTGATATTTAAACAAAGCAGGTCAAGGAGGATCTTCCGCAAGAGGTCTTGCGTGTGGTTTTGAACATGTGTTAACATTTATGGTACTTATTACACAACAGCCAGAAAAGCAGACTGTATTAATGATTCACCACCGTGGCAGAAAGCTTTCTGAAAGACAGAAAGGGTCAGAATGGGAAGTCCGGGTGACACGTTTCCTTTTTGAACTTGTGACCTTTGCACCCTGCAGGTGTGAGCCTCAACTCCATCATCGTCTACTGTGCCAACCAAGAAGAAATGGACCTATGGTTCGGCCTGCTCAAGGAAAACATTGAGGCCAATGGGGGCACCGCAACTGCACCCGAAAACTACACCAGAGTAAAAGTAAGTTCAACACTTAATGGATGCCACCTTGCTCCAAATAGCCTTTATGACATTCAACATGTTTGAGGGCTATCAGCGTGCCACTCATTTCTTTAACGCATTAACGCAGTCGACCTTTCAGAGGTTGTAGCAGGCTCAGTTTTAAGCTAGTGTGAAAATACTGGCATCATATGAAACTAGAAAAATTAAGCATACTACCCATGTCATACTAGCTTGTCACGAAGGAGAGTAAATAATGCTATGAAATTGCACAAAATTTTGGTGAGGAAAAGCTGTCATGTTTGCCATGTTATGATTTGAGCAGATTTTTTAAGCTAAATGCAGAATCTGTGAGGGTTTCTGGACAATATTTGTCATTGTGTTGTATTGTTAATTGATTCCCAATAATAAATATATACATACATTGGCATAAAGCAGCATATTTGCCCACTCCCATGTTGATAACAGTATGAAATACTTGACAAATGTCCCTTTAAGGTACATTTTGACCAGATGAGAAATGTGCGATTAATCATGCATAATCATGCCATTAATCACAATTCAGTGTTTGAATCGACTGACACCCTTCTACGTTTACATGCATGTTTTCTGCCCTTATTCTGAAAAAGTACAATATTCCTACCAGGCTGTTTGCATGGCTAAAGAAAATGAATATTCCACTAATATTTCCAATTACATGCAGCCATGCATACTCTGATTAATTTAACCGGTGGCAGACTTGTTCAAGCAAACACAGCCTCCCTCTTTTTCATTCCTTCGGCCACCTTCTTGAAAAGGTCACCCTTCCTACCAGAACTGTGGGCTTTTCTTTTAGGCCTGCATCTCTGCAAACTGTCGGCTAGCTGGTCTGCGTACAACGCACAGAGCTGACCGAGGCTGTGTGTCACAAACTGCTGTGAAAACCCCAGTGGAGATGCACATTCCCAATGTGCAGTATACATGTCCAAAGAATGCTCCTAAAACCTGAATAACATCAGCATATCCCACATGTCTTAATCAGAAAATGCTCATATTTTGATTAATACTGGGATATTAGTGTGTATGTAAACATTGTCATTGCATCAGGCTCCTGTACTGCAGCAAGGATTAACACCCCTTTTTAAAAAAAAAAAAAAAAAATTAAACAAGCACTTGAGTGTGGTCATCTTTATATCCACCTGGTGGATTAACCAGGAAAATACTTAGACTTCAACCACTTCTGATAAAAACAGGGTGTGTAGATCCGATGAGTCAAGTAGGTCACTGCTGGCTCTCCCTGATGCCTGGATAACAGTGAGCGGCACTGACCGCATCGCAGCCTACATCAAACGAACCCTCACATCTGCAGAGGGCCAAAGTGCTGACTCCACACCCACAGGTGGGGAGACGGCTGTTGAAAGACATGATCCCAGCTTCGTCACAAGAGGAGAAAACAACCGATGATGCAATTATAAGCCTTAGCTTGGGAGCCGTTGCAATGAACAAACAAGACGGAGGTTCTGAGAAAAGAAATTTGCTCTGTTTATATTTACTTTGCTGATAGCTGTCATCATGTGCTCCTATCTTAGATGAACCAGGATGAGACTCCTGAGGGCAGAGAGGAGCTGAGGAACTCCATCAACAGAGAGCCCATCTACGAGTGGGAGGGCTCTCAGCGCGACAGCCTGGGCACCATCACCTATGTCACTAAAGTCCGACTGCAGCACCTGCCCTGTCAGGTAAGAAAGAAAGAAAGAAAGAAAGAGAAAGATATTCCTTTATTAGTCCCAAAGGGGGGGAAAATTTTTTTTCTCTCTTTTTTTTCAAAAAAAAATAACAAAAAAAAAAAAAAAAGAGGGGAGGGAGGGGGGGGCGGCGGGGGGGGGGGGGGGGGGGGTTGGGGGGCCGGAGGGAAAAACCATGTTGGGCCCCCCCCACACACAAGAAAGAAGAGTTAACTTATACACATACACACATGCACAAACAGGTCCATATACATGCAACATGTAAGACGTCACTCCTGCTTATCAAGCGTGAATCACTACAACTGAAGTAAGACGCAGCTTCTCTGCTGTTTCCTGTTTATGGAAATATATAGTACAGCAGACTGTAACTCATCTCACTCACATGTATTCAAACTCTGGGATTTTTTCACATGAATAAAAGCAGGAGCTCTACATTCAGGTGACTCACATAGTTTCTAAATTGTGCAACACGCATTACCTCAACACAATGAGAGGAGTCCGTGGAAAGGGTGGGGTCCATATTTTGGCTAATGGTGTTGAGACAAACTTGACTGCTCGCTAACCAAATCACAAACAAATAATGCTGACACAGCTTTGCGTAGCAGGCAATAAAAACAGCAGTCGTGACACAGCTCGCATGGATATCGTAATTAATGCACTGTGGGAAATGGCGGCAGCTCCGATTGAAGTGTGTGAGATTTAAGGCGTGGGTGTGTGAGAGGCATTTGCCCGGCTCACGCAGTGACTCGACTCACCTCACAGCTGGAATGTCAGCTGTCTGTCCGGACACACCCTCCGACTGGGAGAGGAAACATAAACTGCCGCACCTTTAAATGGCCCACTAACTGGTCCGACTGAAGATCGTTCTGGGATTTAAACTGCTTCTCAAGAGAGTATGAAAGGATAATATTGGTATTTTTAAAATGCTCACACCAGATTCTCAGGGATTGTTTTCTTAGGCTACATCCACACTAATTTGTTTTTTGTTTGAAAACACATTTTTACGTTTTCGTTTTTTCGTTTATGCCGAGTTTCTATACCTTGTTTTAGTTTTAAACTCCGTGGTTGCGTCTTAGTCTGGCGAAGCAGAAACAGAGGCCTTAGAGAACGATGATGCAGACACCCATGTTGGCTTCTTAATTGGGTCTTATCAAACATGACGTCTCCTTCCCTGATTCGTCACAGCCCTATTATGCATCTGTTGTGTTTTCTGCCGTGCTGAACGCAAACCCCCAGTAAGAGCGCCGGTCCTTGAACCCAACCTGGTCGCAGTAGTCAGCGGTGGAAATGCAACTTCTGGTCTGTCACATGATGCCATTGGGCCCAAAAAGACTTTCTTCTCATAAATTTACATTGAGAGAGAGACATCTGTAACTCCAGTTGAAGTGAATGTTTGTTTGAGTACTGAGTAGCTCGTAGTGTGAACACAGAGTTAGAAATGTAAAGGTGTATCACTGTGTTCCTATTGTCCTCAGATGACTGTACACATAACGTTTTATTTAATGGTAAACAAAGACACAGGCAAACAAAAAGACTTTAATTAACTGGTATTACTTATGAATGACAACAGAAAAACACGTAACCACTACTATAATGAAACAACTACATAAAGCTCATTAGCAGCTGTAATCTTGTGTCCACAGGAACAGAGCGATAGACTGCTGGTAATGTACCCGTCCACGCTGATCATCCTATCAGAGGAGAATGATGGGCTCTTCTATAAGGTACCACTGACCTCTCTGACCTTAAGCTTAATCACATCCTGAGCTGTGCTGCATCAGACTTGTTGTATTAAAGAGTCACTATGATTACAGGGGAAACTTCCACTCAACATGATTACTGTGACCACGCCCTGCCAAGACGTCAAGCCCAACACGTTTATGATCGAAGGTAAATACACTGAATCAGCGAGCTGCTCCACTGCAGCCTCTCTACTGGCATTTGATGTTAAAGGGATTTAAATGAGTGTACATTCTTATGCATGTTTTACGCTAAGTGGCCTTTTCTATGAATCCACTCGCGTCACAGAGTATAACCCTCCATGAATGAGCTGGTTTTATCCCCAGTGAATGACAATCTGACTATAGCACATTCCAGCGAGCGAACGGACCGAATGACAGGCTTTGTGCCCCCCCCTCTCTTCCCAGGAAAGCTGATCAACCCCATAGTGGTGTCGTGTCTGGATAGACCAGAGTTCTGCGACTGGATCCAGCATTTCAAAAGTGCTGACGTGCCCGTCCTCAGCCCCCCGCCCCCTGTGTATGACATCATCTACACCCCAACGCACAGAGAGGTGAGGCCCGCCTCCTCCTCCCTGTCAACAGTTCACATATGACGACAGGGCATTAAGACGGGCAACAGGCCCTGCCTTTTTTGTAAATTCAACTATGATTTATGATTTACAACTACTACAAATGCTACTGCTACTAAGTCAACAGACAGCAAGTCTGATGCTCATTGGTTTGTCAAATATTTTAATTAGGGCTGTCAAACTTAATTCAATAATAAGTTAATTTCTTTAACACATTAATACAACTTGCGTTTTGTAGGTTGTCAGTTAATAATGCTGCAAACTGGCAAATAATAAATGTAGGGCTGTCAAAGTTAACGTGATAATAACACATTAACACAAATTCATTTTAATGCCTCTAGACTTGCCCACTTTATGAAAATTACATGCATAGTCATCATAGTCAATCAGCACACTGACAGCTATTGTTGTCTGCAGGGCTGCAGTTTGCCATGTTATGATTTGAGCTTATTTTCTATGCTCTGTGCATTACCTGTGAGAGTTTCTGGACAACCTTTGTCATTGTACTGTGTTGTTAATTCATTTCCAATAATAAATATATACATACATTTGAACAAAGCAGCATATTTGTCTACTCCCATGTTGATAAGAGTGTTAAATACTTAACAAATCTCTGTTTAAGGTACAGGTTAAAATGTGCGATTAATTAATTAATTAGGATTAAGTTTGAACAATCAATATTGTTTTTGCCCTATAATCTCTAGGCTCCACAGTTTGACAGGTGGAGTGGAAACAGCCATGGACGCTCCGAGTCTCTGAAGTTCAGCCAGTCACAGAGTGGATGTGGGTCTCACAACCTTCAACTTCCCATTCACGAAGACAACCCTCTCTCTCCGGGATACTCCGAACCCCTCTGTGTAAGTCAGCCGAGTGCTACTGTGTACTCAAGTTCAAGTATGTGGTTGATGCGGTAGGAGTTATTTGTTCATTGCTAAAGAAAACCTAATGTTTGTTTTGGTGGAGCTGAGCAGCAACACCTTTCTTTCACAGAGTTAATTATTAAGTGAGGTCTGGAGGCCAAACCGCTCCTGTTACAAAGGCTCAGCCGACGATCCTCAGGCCGTCCAGTGAAAACAATGAAAGCAAACAGACCCTCTAAGTCGATTAGTCGACTAACCGGTTATTTTGGTCACAGTAAACTAAGATTTCTTTAGTCGATTAGTTGTTTTTTTTACACTTTTTAATGCTGAATGACTTATTTCCAAGAAGCTTGTGAGCACATCTCTGGTAAACACAAGATTTAAAATGGTGCTTTAGCGTGATTCTTCATCTGTCAATTAAAACAACTAATTGATAAGTCGACAAAATCGTATGAGTGTTAGTCAACTACGAATATCTTTGGTTGAGGACAGATTGCTTGTAAACTTGAAGCATTACCAGGACTTTTGACCCCCCCCCCCCCCAGGAGAGGGGCTATGTAGGCCGACTGCCCATTCAATTAGATTAAAGTGGAGAGGGCTCAGTGCCCAGAAGACATGCTGCTCAGCTCCTGACCTGAACCACCACCCTCCCAATTAAACTGATGGGAGGCCTTTTCTCTCCCACTCAATGAAAAACACGAAATGATGCAGACAACTAGAGTTTAAAATACCTGATGCCACCCGTGATAAAAAGCCCCAACTCTTGGCTGACGTTTGCCCTGTGTGTGTTTGTTATCCCTATAGTACAGCTCCAGTCGTCCCTCCTCGACTGAGACCGCCCGCCTGGGCAGCAGGACCAACAGCGTGTCTTCCCACACCAGGCCCGAGCGCGACCTACGACCTTTGTCACAGCGCTACTCCTCCCCCCAGCGAGGCTCCTACCTCCAGCCCGCCGACAGCTCAGTGCGGTCTCAGGTCTACAGCACACCCTACTCTGCCCTGCATCGGGTCAGCCCACAGCGGCTGGAGAAAGCCCCGCTTGTCAAGGTAATACAGTCTGGCGTCTAACTTGATAACCAAATATTCCCCTTGAGACTGTTGACTTATTTTACATGTCATGTGAGCAGCAACTAAAATAGACACGCCGAGCAGTCGGCTGAGGATATGGCGTTAACAAATGGGGTAATAGAAGCATTTGTGCATAAGTGAGGATGAAAGATCAATTTTCTTGATGGTGTAAGGGATGAAAGCTCTATTATAGTTCATAAACACAACTTAAGCCCCTAAGTATTGTTAAGGGATATCTTCACATTACTATGGCAGGTAGGAGTTCAGTTTCTATGCAAAACACTGACAGCTGAAAGCAGATTTTTGAGACAACAGATTGCTGCAGATCATGACCGCATCGCTCCAAAACCTGTATTTGGTAATCTGATCTGACAGAGTGTCTTATGTGATCGCCTCCTGTGAACCCAAACACTGTGAGAAAAAAGAGACAGGGGGACGGAGGGGAAATTGGCTGGTGTTTTAAACTATTTGAATCTTTTGTCATCAGTCCAACAGCTGGAGCACCCCTCAGACATCCCTGAGCTACTCCCTGAACGCCCCCCAGCGCCACTCAGACATGTGCGCCCCCCGACAGCCCTTATCGCCCTTGTATGATGAGCCCTGCAGTCCCGAAATCTACTCCCTGAACGAGGCCAGGCCAGTGGTAAGTGGGCCAACGATACTGGATCCATAGACTCAATTTACACCTGCGCAGCCTGTCCAATACCAAGCAGTGCAAACCCACACGTATGCACATCGTCAGCGACAAAATAAGAAAGAGCAGTTAATGCAGATACCTGGACACCTGGGCACACAGTCTAAGATAGCTGAAAGTGTCACATGCATGTAAGATCTATCTAATCACATCTAATTTTGACAACCTCAGAGCAGACAAATCCTTGCGCACCCCCTTTGGCCCAGGTTGGGAGCCACTGATCTAAACTCCTCTTTTATATGCTTATAACCTCCCTACTTCTCTGTTCTTTAGCAGCAGAGCTGGCAAGAGCCAATTCAGCACCACCACCACCATCAGCAGGGCCCCCAGGTCCTACCCTCCTCCTTCCAGCTCCACACCCCTCCCATGGGCCGGCGCTGCAGGAGAAGCCTGGTCCTGACCAGCCCCCAGGGTCAGGCTCTGGGCCTGGAGATGGAGACGCCTCAGAGCCAGGCTGAGCAGAGAGCCGAGGCCGTGTCGAGGCTGAAGCTGCTGCCGGCGCCCGGCCAAGCGCAGGAGCAGGTGAGAAACGCTGAGACACTCATCTCCCAGGACACTCTGGTTTCTGCAATGCTGTGTAAATAAAGTGCAACAGTAATGCGCCGTATGGTAGCAGAGTGTTTGTGTATAGACTTGTTCTGCAGGTGATATTTGAACAGGTGCTACAGTTGAAACAGATGATTTTGGGAACATGAGTATGTTTGTTATCGCTGATCACAGGAAGTAACTTTTTTTTGTTTTCACATCTTTTCATAGATTCTCCTCCCGTCGAGCTCTGCGAGGAACACTTCTCAGATGCCTTACGGTTACTCACCAGGTACGAGCTGAAGGCATGCAATCACATTCCTCTGTTTATGAATGGTGTGCCTGTGTGAGGAGTTCAAGTATGTCCGCCAGTTAATAAAAAATGTAGGCCTGTCAAAGTCAACGTGCTAATGTAAATGTGGAAAAGGAAAGATACTGGTTACAGATCTAACTAAAAAACCTAATGAATCCATTGGTACACATTTTGGCACTAATTTGTATGTATTAACGCAACTTGCAGTTTTTAATTAACCTTTTAAAAATCCAACAAGCTGCTGTCAGGCCCAGCCTCTTATTCTATCTTTCAGAGGTTGTAGCAGGAATTTTTACAGCTAGAGTAAAGGAACGAATATCATATGAAACTAGAAAACATAATGAATCCATTGATACCAACTATGTCATACTAGCTTGTTGTCAAGGAGTTTAAATAACGCTTCAAACTTTCGTTAAATTTTGGTGAGGAAAGACTGTCATGGCCATTTTCAAAGGGGTCCCTTGACCTCTGACCTCCATATATGTGAATGTAAATGGATTCTCTGGGTTCCCACCAGACAGACATGCCCACTTTATGATAATCCCAGTCAGTTTGGATCAAGTCATAGTCAAGTCAGCACACTGACAGCTGTTGTTGCCTGTTGGTCTTGAGTTTGCCATATTTGATTTGGGCATATTTTTTATGCTAAATGCAGCACCTGTGAGGGTTTACGGACAATATCTGTCATTGTTTTGTTTTGATTGCTTTTAATTGATTTTCAATAATAAATATACACATACATTAGCATAAAGTAGCATATTTGCACCCCCATGTTGATAAGAGTATTAAATACTTGACAAATCTCTCTTTAAGCCACTTTTTGAACAGATAAAAAATGTGCAGTTAATTTGCAATTGACTGTGCACAATCATGCAATTAATCACAATTAAATTATTTTTTACTGATTGACAGACCTAAATAAATTATTATATGCTTCCAGTCCTGACAAAATATTTTTCATCTTGTCAACAAAACAAACAAAAAGTCCTTATTTTCATGGCATGGCTAAACAAAATGCAGATTTCTAAAGATAAAACAATCGGCACTGGTTCAAAGCACAGCCATAACACTGCAGCATTATATTTCATCACAACTGCTCATTATGAAAGTCATCACTAGCGGCCACCTTCCTAGATACCACCAAGGACACAGAGCATTGCTCACACTCCCCTACACAAAAAACTGAATCACTTTGAATTGCTCTCTTGGGTCTGTCAGCAGGTAGACAGACAGCGCAGGAAGTGCGTAAATGTGCCAATGAAATGGAGCTTAGTGCAGCTCTAAATGCCATGTGTGCAGATGTCCCATGCAGGGGAAAGCCCAGTGTAAGAGAACACTGTTTCACAGACAGGGTTTACGCCTGCACTGTGATTGACAGCACACAACTGTGCAGGGTTACACACAGACACGTATCTACAGGCTCTCTTATCACAAATGGAAACAGAAGTCACCTGGAAATTACATGTTTACTTTGATTCACGGCTTAATTCTAACATATGCTAGCCTATGTCCGAGTTATTTCACGTGACAGGTTGCATGCACCATTAGAAAGACGACGTGTATAACAAAAGAAGGTGGTGTAGTGGTGGCATGTTACACTACCGGTTTTACAGTAAGATTATATGTTGGTAGAAGGCCAATCACACCACACATATGTCGGGCCTGTGTCCAAGTTAATTCAGTCATGGCGAGGTTTGTCTTTCATTGTTTGAAACTAAAAGCCTGGGAATCTTCTCTCGCTCCTATAGATCGCCACTCGTACCTTGAACCCACAGAACCAGATGACCAGGAAATGGACTATGACAACATTTGGGAGTACGACTGCGATACAGGAATGATTCAGCCCACGTCTGGAATTTCGAAACACTGGACAGGATTAGACTTTGGGGCCAGAGGCCTTGGTGCCATGGCAACTCAGCAGAGATGGTCATAAAACAAAACAATAGCCCGGCACTCGTCTGGACGTGTGCAAACAACAGATCTCTATCAGAGGGATCATAAAGAGCCAACTAGCGCAGCCTGTGTTGCTGCTGCCGCATACAGTACAAACCAACACGAATGCATTGTTAGATGTTGGGTAGTGGAGCAGAGGAAGGACAGGAATGAAGAGGAACGGGCTAAAAACAAAACATTAGGACACAGACTTCAGCTGTCTGTTTGATATGTAGCATTCAAGAGAGAAGAGAGGACATACTGCGTAGCTTCAACGGTATTTTTAAATGTATTATAAAAATGCACTAAAGGTTTCACACGTAGTGCAGTTTTTTATTAATATTTACAGTATTTTCTAACATGCTATCCAGTTTGTTATGTTTCTATTTAAAGCTATAAACTACATTCCATCAGGTCTTGTTATAGTAAAGGATGTATATTTTTGTAAATATTGTAGATTTAATATTTTACTATGCTACATGATCAAGGCAAAAAGCTGCAGCTTCAACCGACCACCTTAAAGGTGCTAGTATTATTAGCACTACTATGGTACTGTACTGATACCTGTGTGGCTTCCTTTTTTCATTTTTGTTTGAGGTGTTTATTTATATTTGGAAATAAAATTGGAAAAATCAATCAAGTTTGTCTCTGTTTTGTCTTATTCTGATGATTGTCTGAAAGTGTCAGTCTCAAAGATTTAAGTGACTGTCTGTAGCCTGATGAGGTTACACAAAGGTGACTGATGAAAATATCGCAGCATTTACATATTTGCAGTATGAACCGTGTCTGTGGTGATTAAATGCTGTTGTATACACATAAAAAATGGAGCTACGCACACAAAAGTTCATGTACACAGAAATATGTTTTCTATGCTATTTCTAAGCTCATTCATCAACAAAAAGAACAAAACAAACTCTGAGCACATTTCCATTGTTTTCACTCAAATATAAATTTTAATCGAAGATCAAAATCAAGACTGAAATTTTAAGGATTGTCACTTTAATTAATTTTCATAATGCCACTATGTCAAATGATAATGTGAAAACAATGTGAAGGTCATTCATAGTGATTTATTATATGAACCTGTAGCGTTGCAGCTAAATGTCCACAGCACACTAAATAACAACAGAAACTTAGTATTAGTAGTATTAATAGCTAGTGACTAGCTGGGGAACTATGGAGGACCTCAAGTCACGGAAATAGTACTAAAATACTTAATTGTACAATTAATAGCCATTTATAAATGTGTTTACAAAATAATTTAATAATCTGTGAATAAATGGACTAAATTACAAAGTACCTCATTATTTGACATTTTAATGGGCAAAAATGATAAATAAATATAATGGATTAACATAAAATATTAATCCATTAATAATTAGTTCAGTACATCACTTAATAATACATTAATGAAATAATTAAATAATGAAATTTAAAAATCTATTTCAAAATGCAGTTTAAAAAGAGAAATAAATAACTGGATGCACGAGTTGAATTAAATAATGCCGGACCAACTTAAAAGCTGATGACCTGTAAATGTATTCACACCTTGTTTCCACTCCAAGTGGCTAATTTTTGAAATTTTTATTATAGCAGGCTGGTACGTTTGCTCTGATGAAGGTCTGACAGACTGAAAGCTTAGTGTTAAGGAATTAAGCGAAATACTGTGTGGATCTAAGTTTGTTTTCAATCATCTTTTGGACTCGTTTGTGTTTCTTAGCTAAGATTCAGACGGGGAGCGGTTGTTCATCCTGCATAATAGCAGCATTAAAATCATGATGTGTAAATCGTGATGTATAAATTCAGTACACTACTAAATTATACTGGTTATTTTGAAGCAAAGTCCTATGAAACAGAGCAGCATCAGATTACTAATATTGTTAATTAATAGTGTAGAGCCCCACGAGGGAACACAGTCGTGACACAAACTGTAAATTAAATCAAAATCTAATCAGTTTAGTGTTTGTGTGAGAATACAGTAACAGCTCCAGAGCAGGACACTTTATATATTTATAGCTCAACTTTGCCATCTGCTGGAGGAAAGTAAGCGATACTAGACTACTGAAGGGGGACAGGAACTAGTCCAGGTTCTGACATGAGTTCACGTCGCCCTCAAGTGTTTGAAAAGTTTCATCATCAGATCTGAAAAACAAGAGACTGCAGACATCTCAGAGACACCGTTTACTGTAGTTAAACTGAAATACATCTCACAGAGCAATCCACATGACGAAATATCATTCATAAATTATAACATTAATACTGGCACAGAACACAGTCCCCAAAATTAATTATACCGTTGTAAAGGTGGTTTGTTAAATAGCCATTTCGTAAAGCATAAAAATAGATGCTATCGTCTAATTTTGTACAATAAGTTTTATTATTATTGTAAATATTTTAACACAGATTTGTATAAAAGCATCTGCTAAATGCATGGAACGGAAACAAACCATCCTAAACAAATGAGCTAAGCCGTTTATCACCTGTCCATCTAACATCTCAGCTCAGTACAGCTCTAGTAAACCTGCCTCTAATCCGTCAGTACACACATACTAAAACCATAGTTATTAATGTCTAAAGCTTTCTTTATCATAAATACACATCTTGTCTCACCTTTGGTCGTTTCATATTTCATGTGAATGTTTTCAGACGTTAAAGGTTAAAATGCCACAAATTAATCTAGTAAGAAACAAAACAACTGCCCTTTTCCATGTCCAATCAATGGAGGGATCAATACAACTTAAGATCTATGAAGCAGTTAAAGTGCAAACACATATTAAAACATGTAACAGCACAACAAACATTTCGCAAATTCATTTTGTTACATGGAAGGATGTTTCCCTTTCAGCATGACGTATTTAGAGGCAGTAATTTCTAGTATCAGGTGAGGCGGTGTAATTCATTTTCCTCTCACCGGCTGCCGCCTCTGTCTTGACGTATTTACGCAGGTATCGGATGGCTGACAGAGCGCTTACATTCGCCAGCAGAACTGTTAGAGAATACAGCAGAAAAAGAGTCATCAAGTTACTCACATATGACAGCGTATTAGTGAAAGTAAAAGATTATAGCCATAAATTCAAACTTGGATATTCTCTGAGTTGCAAATTTACAAGAGGAAAAATCACAAATTTGTGAGATTATAACTTCATAAATTTATGTGAAAAAAACTCCTCCTGAAAGATGAATATATAGATTTTCTTTCATGTCCTTAATGTGTTCTTTTATGAACATAAGTACTAGTATTATAGAAGTCACTGGAACAACGTCTATTTTTGAATACAGTACACAAAGGATTGTCGTTTATTTCATAAACCAACCGTTGAGACGTAAGATCAGGCGTGTCAAACTCAGTTTAGTTCAGGGGTCACATACAGTCCAGACTGACGTCAGTAAAACCACTGCAGTAACCTATAAATAACAACACCTCCAAATGTCTGCTTCTTCTTAGTGTACATTCTGAAAATGATCCCAATTAATGAAAAATACAGCCCAAAATATAAATAGAAGTGCATTTAACTTTAATTAATTAACCTTAATTAATTATTCATTCCGACTTAAAAAGCCATAAATTCAGCTTTGACTTACTATATCAAAATTTAGACATTATTTACTTAAAAACCTGGACTTAATTCCCATATAAAGTCATAAATGTGACAAAATATCTCAAAATCAAGCCTTGAAAAATCTCAGTTTTCACATTAAATATAGCTTTAAGTCATATCTTTTCAGTTTGACTCCCCAAGTTTAAGTTAAAAGTTTATCTTCTCTTAATTATGACTTTCTATGATAACTAATAATAAATGTGACTCAATATCTCATCATTTTGGTTTTCTATGTCAAAATTCTGACTTATTTTAACTTAAATTTGGACACAATTCCTGTTGAAAGTCATAAATGTGACAAAGCATTTCAGAATTTAGCCTTGAAAAATTAAAATCTCATACTTTTCAGCAATTTTCACACTTTTCAAGTCATCTAGTGGGCCGGATTGGACCCTTTGGTGGGCCGGTTCTGGCCCTCAGGCTGTCTGTTAACACCCTTGCGTAAGACGTTACTCTGAACACACTGCATTACTGGTGTCACTGTGAAGTGAAAACATCACAGAAAATAATAAAACTGCTTATGTTGAACTACAGATTACAGTGAAATATGTCCTTATAATGTGCTGGGGAGAGGACGTCTGGAATATACCCTGCTTAGCCTGGTAAACCTGCGACCCGGTCCCAGATAAACAGAGGCGAATGGATGAATGGAGAGTCCACTACAATATAGACTGACAGTCTGGAAAGCGAGGAGTGAGCGGAGGGGTATTCAGTTAGTTGCAATCTGCAACCACACCACTAGATGCCTTGTAACACTACACACTGTACCTTTAAAAACAACTATAACAACAGAAAACCTGCAAATCTTGCTTTTTAAAGTACATTAAACACTACATATTAACACATACCAGCCTTCCAGGTATCTCCAACTTGTGGGTTTGCAGTCTTCAGCACCCACGAAGCAAATGCAATACAAACCAGACACATGTCTGACTGTCTGAGAGGCAGCAGGGAGGCATCCAACCCTTAAATAAAAGTGACAGTGTTAAAGAAAACAAATTAAATCATTAAGTGTGCCACATAACATGACAGTAACAATCCACAGAGGAGTCCAGTGAGAGGTCAAGGGTATTATAACTGGCACTAACACATCAACAGCTGAGCACAAGCCCCTAGTAATATGTTGGAGCTTCTGTTCTGTCACACTGTGACCCGGTCAAATCCTAAAACCTGCACAGATTACTGGTATGCTGACGTACAAGGCTGCTTCATACTACTGATATTTCAAATTATGAGTTGAGTGGCCTTGAAGATAATCCTCACAGGCAGCTGCTGAACATTAGATGCTATATCAGTACCTTGTAAGTTCATATCTTAATTAAAGCTCAGTGGAGGTTTAAGATGAAGGATTTAAAGAAAGTCAAGGAATTTTCATTTTCATTCACAGCCAAACAAGCTGGAGTGCTCTACTGGAAGCTTAGAGAGGACGCTCATTGAGTGAAGTCAAGTTATCACGTACAGCCACTCTTGGTTTCCACCGCTACGTGCCTCCAGTCCAGTCAGTGTCATCTGACAGCTGAGGTAAGAGAGTCCGTCCCGACAGACGATGCCTGGACTGTGACAGCTGACTGAGTGGATGACATATCCGACATTACAGCCATCCACGCGTTAGGAAAACACAAAGAGCTTAACTGAAGGAGGCTGAATACATTATTACTAGGGGCGGGATTCACCAGAGACCCCATGATACGATATCGTCACCACACTTAAGTCATCAGGATCTTATTGTGATTTGCAGCATTTTGCAAGTATTGTGATTTATTACCTTTTTTTCAACTGCAAATTATGCCGTGTGTCAACATGAACACAACAGGCAACTGAGTCTCCAGTTCCACCGTCTGGGAGTGTTACTGTGTTATCAGCTGCGGTGCTGCGTGTAGTATCCCAATAATTCTCCACTGCATTATTTAGTGTAGCTGCCGTGGTTGTTTAGCTGTGTGTCCGTCTGGCGTAACGTTAGCGAGTGTCTGACAGACTGTGTGTGGTGGCGGTGGTGAGTGTGGGTTTGTTGTTGGCGTTACAGCTCTAAACGTAGCTGTAGCAGACAGTGTGTGTGCAGTTTGTCAGTGAATAAATGCTCAACTCAAGACCCGAGCCAACTTCCTCTACCTGCAACACCAGCTCTTCATCGGCTGCAGTTAGTACAAAATTCAGCTGCTCGCCTACTGACTGGAAAAAGAAAACATTATCACATATCACCAGGTCTGGCCTCCCTCCACTGGCTCCCTGTCTGTTTCTGGATTGATTTTAAGATTTTACTGCTTGTTTTTAAGGTTTTAAATGGGCTGGCACCATCTTGTCTTTCAGAACTACAACACCTTCATACTCCAGTTAGAGTGACAAGATAAAATATGTAACAGCATATGTTAAAACATAATGAGACATTACTGTGTGAAACTGGACTCACTTGGATTTGAAACAGCCATCTGTAAGTCCTCGCATCTGAAAGGCTGCTGCCCCAGAAGTGGATCAGGAAACCTCATGTCTTGACTTTCTAGAGCATTTATGGGATAAACTGTCCCTCCAGGGGATCGGCCACTTTGCCTCACTGGGATACAAGATCCGGGTCGAAGGTTTGAAAGTGTCTGCTTCTGGACTGCAGATCCAGTCAAACTCATATTCCTGAAGGAGAGTGTGGTTTTCCAAAAGAAATTCTGCCTGAGGTCGCTATCTGTGAAGAAATTGTCATATATGTCTGTAGAAATCTGAGATGCGCTTGATGTTTGGCTGAACCTAGTCACCACCCTCACAGGACCACGGAAATCTTCTTCATCAGAAGATTCATCAGATGAAGAGGATGCCAAGAAGTGATCATACGCTTCTGGGAACTGTAGATTTCTATTAGCTGAACGAGAGCAGGAAAAGATAGGAACCAGCTCGTCTTTGGTCTGATGTTCTGCTGTGACGAGCGGGTAGAAGAAGCTTTCAGTATCAAACTCTGAGAAGAAATAATCATACGTTTCAGGAACAGAGTTTCCATCAGTGTAGCAGGTGGTTATGTCATCTGTGGATGACTGGCTGGGAATGGACTGCTTTCCCCTGAAGAGATACTGAAATATATCTGCGAGGGAGATTCTGTAGCTGTCTGAAAATGAAGCCACATCTTTGTCTTGCTTAGGCAGGTGTCGATCAGTGAAACACTCTACTTTTTGTAACTCTCCTTCGTCTACAGTTTGTAAAGTTTGGCCTTTCCTTGTCCATCCCAAAGACTCAGACTCCAAAGTGTGCAGATTGTGCACACTTATATTTTTAGAAAGCTTTCGGAGGCATGTTTGAGCAGCTTCAGGGAGGATTGGTTGAGAAACATCACTAACAGATGTAAACATCATATTCTCAGGGTAAATATCAGCCCCTAGACTCTCCCATGTAACACCTCTTGAAGAGGAAGAATCGACTGCTGTAACAGAGCCTGAATTTGATTCCACAGAGATAGGATGGCTGGGTGTGTCTTCGTTGGTTTGTTCAGACTTGGACTCATCCAGTTGAGTAAAAAGGCCTGAATCCATCATAGCAAACATGTCAGCCTCCTCACTTTCCTGTAAAGGCGGGAGGGAGCTGGGCGGTGCAGCTTCACTGATCATTCGTAAACCCAGGATATCATTTATTGTCAGTTTCTCCATCTCACTCCAAAAAGAAGACATAGCAAACACTGAGTTGTTTGAATCTGGTTCACATTCTGCTTTAGATGCTGTGACCAGTGAATCACATTTTGAATGCGTTGATACAGACTGGCCTTTGGATTCATCGCCTTCCTCATGTTTTGCCAATATAAGCAACGTTTTTTCTGCTTGATCTCTAAGGTTATTTTGATTGACAAATAAACTTCCTGACACGTCTGTGATATTTTCATTTGAGAGTGACAGAGTGCAACAGGATGACTCTGGTGTAACATGTGAAGGACTTGTTCGTAAGTCTTCAGATGTGGATGACCTGGTTTCTCTCTGACTTTTGCCCTGAATTTCACCAGATAAAGAGGGATCCACACTTTGAAAAGTCATTATGTGTGATGCTACCAATTCAGTTCTCTCATCTGTTGTGTTTTTCTCTTGCAAAGCATTAAATCTGGATAATGTGTGAGGCACCAGAGGATGTTCTGTGTGCTGGGCTGAACTGGAGGGACTTTGAGCCAGAGAGTTTTTATCAAGCGATGCGTTGTTGGTATCTGAGTTAACACAGCCCACTTCAGTTTTGAATTGCTTGTGTTTTGTGTTGTGAGCATCGGAAGTGCTTGCAGACAGCGGAAAGTGACTCTTTTCCAGTGAAGATCTATATTGGTCTGTGTCTTGACAGTCAATTTCCAGCTGTTGTTGGGGCTCAGCCTCTCTTTGACACACTATGTGGTTGTCTCCGCCAAAATTTCCAGCCTCTACAGCCAGGACCGACTTAGCAGCGGATAGTATATCATATTGGTTGACTGCCACTGCGAGATCCTTTGCCTCTGCACTCGGTAAAGTACTTATTGATTTGACCTCCACTGTCCGAGATTCTGGGTTTTGTTCATTTTCAAAACAACTGGTAGAATGATTTGTTTTGTCAGACTGCTGGAGACTCCCTGTGTGGAAATCCTTTCTTGTACAGTTTGACGTTTCTGTGGCTATGTCTGATTTAGCCGTTACACCACCAGTCGTTAATTCTTCGACATGTAATTTGCCGCGTGGCTGTAAATTTGTTGCCACATTACCACTGTTGTTTGGTGCGGACGATGCTCGGTCATCAGTTTGACTGAGGGGGTTTACTGACTTATCATTAGTTGCATTATTTTCAGCTGAGACTTTACAGCTTCCCTTTCTGACTGTGCTCTCTAGTAAATATTGGTATTGAGGAAGATAATTTACTTTGATCTCCTCAGCAGATGTCGTCACTGGGAGATTGCTGGTGGCTGAATATATGGGTAAAGAGGCACATTTTTGTGGTTGTAAATAAGATAAATGAATATCCTCTGATAGACACAGACCTCCTCTCCATGCACGCTGTTCTTCCTCTGAGTCACTCTGCTTCACTACCTGCCTCTCAGATCCGTGGACACTCTCAGCTGGCTCCACGCCAAGTCGTCTCTTTTTCCTTCTCTTTCTTTTGATAGAGGCAGACGGAGACGATTGTTGGCTCACGGTTTTGTTTGTGCATGTTGCGTCTGACTGTAAAACATCAGGGTCTTCTTTCCTTTTAACATGCATCACTGTTTCTCGATTACTTGATGAGTCAGTGCTACGCTTTTCATTGAGAGTTAACAGTCGTGTCAACAAATCTTCCTCCTCATCATCCAGAGGTGTGCACATTTCCATTGTAATTGCTTTGTCAGTTTGAGGTGTTGTTTCTGAGGAAACAACCAACTCCGGTGAGTCCTGAGACTGATTGAGCTGCGTTGCCTCATTTGCTCTGGTTTCTGTGCAGGCTTCCTCTCTGATGAATGACCTTGTTTCAGGGCATGCTGATTTGTTGGTCTTGAGCACTAACTTACTGGCTGCAGGTTCAGGGGAAATGCTGGAAGCACGCACATCTTTTTTCATTGTGTTTATGTTGCTGACGGTGTCGACAGGCTTCGCGGTCTTGTTGCCAAGTGCTGTTTCACCGCTGGCAGGCAGAGAGTTTAACTTGGGGATGTTTTTTGGCAAAGAAGTGCTGCTGGCTTGTTGCCCATCACTACACTGCTCCTCCTCCCATATTGCCTCTCTTTTTTTTCCATCTCTCGCTTGGCTCGGCTCGGCGAGCCTCTCAGCCTCTGTAAGGTTTTTCAGCCTTTCAAAGAATATATTGACACTCTGCAGGTGTATGTCTTCTTCGCTGCCCGAGAGCACGCTCTCCATTCCACCGACGGTGTGTTTGCCAAGGTATCGCTCCACAGGAGAGCCCTCGCAGTCTGGGGGGCCATCGATGGAGCGGCTGGCCTCTGAACAGCCTGCCATTAGGTCGACTTTCTGAACCGTCTCAGTAAGAATGGACCCTGTATCATCAATTTCACTCATCCCCGAGTCATCCACACCTGCTAATGAAGGAGGAAGCAGGTTACATTCTTCGCACTCTGCAAAGAAGCAGTCCCAGTCACGGTCACAGATCTCCACGCTGTATTCAAAGTCCTCCATGTTGAATTAGAGGGTGTAATATAACCTGCAAAAAACAATCAAAAGAGATAGATTTCAGACTGGTAAAAGTATTTATTTCAGGTAGTTTTAGCATCATAAAATTAAAGATCTTTCCAGAATAAATGCCAAAAAAAAGTATCGTAAACATGAATACCAAAAACATAAGCTGATAAGCTAATTTTAAGCAAGTTTTGCACCACATTTTCAAATATGTAAATAAGTTAAATAAAATGCAACTTGACATAATACTTCTAATCTATTCTGATGTAATAGAAAATTCTTCAGAGCAACTGAAAACTACCCAGTACACTGAAACTATCATCAGTTAAATAAAATATAAGTATTTCAATGTATGACAACAGGAAGTATTACTTTTCTCTGTACTTCTAGCTGTCTGCATACTGTATGTACTTGTACATCCATGCAGGATTCCTACCTGTGCTGCTTCAGCTGTGACCCTGGTCTACAGTAGGTGAGGGTCTAGGAAGTCCCGAGTCTCAGCAGCACCATGTTGTGTGTCCTCTGGCGAGCCCCATGATTTGATAAATATAGAGCGCCGCTTCTGATCACGTAATAGACGCAATGTTCTTACAGCAGCCATCTCCAACAGAGGCATAACGTTTCACAACTTTAAATAGACTCTCCACGAGCAAACTGCTTGACTGCATACGCAGTATTTTAGGTGTTGTTTGATTTAGTACATAGAGATGAAATCTGTAAGATAACTCATCTACATGATATTTACGTTTGTTTTATTTCTATATCTGCTGGTTCCAATAAAAGTCAGACCCTCAGCAGATATGGGAGTCATGTGAAGTGTGTCTCAGTCAGCTGATAGCTCACTGCTGCGACGTGATGGGGTGACAGTTGATCTCAATGTTTCCAGACGCTGCATCACGTCGACTCATGTGACTCACCCAAATCTAAATGACAGAAATAGACAGTTTCACTTGCAGTTTTTCTCATTCGCTTTAGCTCAGTTCTTGAGTGAGAATTATATTTTTAAGTTCAAATCTCTAAACAACTAGTTTGTTGTTCACAACAGACTTGAGTCTCTCATTCATTCAAGCAAATTGCATATGTTTTTGCACATGTGCAAAAGAGTAAATACGATAACAACGTGCACATCTTGATCAAAACTGATGAGCTGACTCTCAGTGACGTTGTCCTCATTCTTTCATTGTTTGAGCCGTCACATGCAAAATGATCCACTCAATTATCAAAATGTCAGACATGCATGTATATTATATAAATATCTATGATGAGAAGGTACACTTTGTTGTTTCTGTACTGAACTACTGCAGGTTTTTTCATTGCTGTGAGGTTGTTGTTTTTATGGCATAAATGTCATTTTGTGGCAAAATTTCTGTTCTGAAAGTTAAGACTTTTGAAAAATGAGCCAAAGTGATCGAGAAAAACTGTAATTCAATAAAAAACAAAAGTTGGTACTGCTTTCTAAAAACTGTAATAAACAGATTCATTAATTGTTGAAGTCCTTCAGCCAAAAATGTGCTTTTCTAATTCTGACTTCACTGATATTTGACCGTCACTGTGCAGAATGACGTATGAGTTTGACCTTTTCATATCCATCTGCTGACGGGGAAAGTTTCTCTGTGCTCATCTCAAATTTCCATCATTTTGTGACATAACTAGTCTGGAAGTGTGATGACGTGAAAACTTGAAGCCTCTAGTTCAAATACATTGGGAATGGACTTTACATAATAAATAAACAGGAAAATAAAGAAATTGGACTTGTCTGTCTCGCAGTTGAACTACTGTTTAACTATTGTTTAGTTGAACTAAGTCAAAAATATACTACAATACCTATATATTATATATATTTATAGATCTTGGAACGCATGAGTTTCTTAAAGTAAACTATCTGCTCTGCAGCAGCAAATACTTGTATGTCGCTAATCAGTGTTGTAGACAACACCACCTAAACCGAGACCAAGCCATGACCAAGACCAGAGTATATTGAGACTGAGTCAAGACCAAGACCAGACCAGTGTGAGTCCCAGAATGCATAACACACTTATGATGAAATGGGGGACATGCAAACAATAGCAACTCCTCAAATAGATCTGAAAAGGTCAACAGGAGGTGGTAGCTTTCTAGGAGTGCATGGGAAGGGGGGTGGGGAGGGGTGACAGATGGTTTACAAACAGTCACAGAAATGGTGCTAAATAAATCAGACAATGCACAGGTAGTACAGTGATATCCCCGCAGTGGTGGCCTTGACATCTTGAAATAAAATCCAGAGTCCTCTTTGTCTGAGACTAAGACAGGAAAAGTAAAAATGCGGTCAATTCTGAGACGAGACCAAGACCAAAAAGGTCTTGAGGAGACCGATTGAGTACTACAACACTGTCATTAACAAAGCTGTCTTCTACTACAATAAGACATCAGATCTGGAACTGTAAATGCTTAGAAGTTGTTAAATGATGGATTCTGGCCTAGATGCCCAGAAGGTAAGTGGTCCATTGGAGAACTTTTCCCAGTGAAAAAACAGTTAAATAAAACAACAACGCAAGCTATGTCAGACAATATACACCACTCATGTGTCATAATGCTTCCTAGCATTTGTACTGTTAGATGCCGTTGGAACTATAACGTAAATACTGTACTTCAGACCTGCTTGACGGCGATAAACACAAACACATTTCAATCTGAATCATGTTAAACTATGATGAGATAATCCTTTATTAGTCCCACAGCAGGGAAATATGTAATATTACTGAAAGTTAATACCACTTATATACCTTTAATCAAAAGGTGCTTTAATTCAAATTGCATTTGGAGTTACCTTGACAGGATTTATAGCCTACATTTCAAGTAATTGATATGGAAAGCATTATAAAGTAATAAATACAGAAATTTAAGTTTACAGTCTAAATCTGATTTTCAGTTAAGTGCTTCAACTTGAAAATAATGAACTTATTGCTGTGTCACAGTCATATCATGGGTGCGAGTAATGGACACAAAATACTTGTTTTATTGGAAAATGGGCCCCATCTTTGGGTATGCACTTTTCAATAATACAGCACAAATTCATAGTGTTTCGAAAATGATTTTGCAGACCACCTGACAGAAGACCCCACTTTGAAAATCACTGTACTAACCATCAGTTGAGCCTCTAAACCGCTTGTAAAATATACCTTATTGAAAGCTATAACAGGCATCTGTGAAGTACAGTTTAACAGCTGAGATCAGGACTGTAGCAACCAAAAGTTAATGAAGAACAGATTATTTCAACACATGAATGTCTGAACATTTTTTAAGTAAGGATTAATGAAAGTTTTGACTTCTTGTCTTCCTGCTATACTTGTGATCTTTTCCTCCTGTGTCTCATTTGCATTTCATCGGTGAAATCTTATGTGGATCTTCCTGATATGTACATTTAGTTTATTACAATTCCACTTTAAATCTAACAAATGAACAATCTGGCGAACACTGGGAGACACACAGACAGATGTCAGGCTAAAACCAGGGCTTATTATCTGCTCTAATGTGAAATCTACCATTAGGGAGGACATCTTATCAGATGAGGGCTTGAGGCTTTGTTTTCAGCTATCAGTAAGACTTAGTAAAGACAATGTGATTACAGGGCCATCCTTGCTGTCAAATTGTCACTGACACTAAAAGCTACCAAGATAACCTATCAGTCCTGATCTCATTATCGACTGTTAAACTGTACTTAACAGACACCTAATGTGCCTTAACTGCAGATGAATGTATTGATGGAATATGTCAGGATGATGGAGCATAAAATACCTCACATGTAAAGTTTATCTGCCTGTAAATTTTATCTGTAGTTTGGGATCTATCCTATTATTATTACTGTCAATGTGTACTTTATTTTTACTTTATTATTTATTTAATTTAATTTAATTTAATTTTTATTTTTTAAAGTTTAATTTATCTTTGTTTTTTTGTTCTTTATCCTTTTTGCACCGGCAGTGGGTGAGGGTTTTGTGGGAGGCAGCTTTGGGGGAAAATACCAAACTATGGAGGGACAATCATTTACATTTATTTATCCTATTTGTAAGTTTCTGTACACCTGCTGTTACTCGTAATAAATCATTACGGACAAAACAACAACAACAAAAAAAAAAAAAAAAACTCACATAGTATGTTCTACTGTTCACTGATGATTTTGTGAATTAGGTTTATGAAAAGTGGCAGATTTGGTAGATTCTTCACAATAAAAGTCTCACTGCTGCAGCATGTCGTTAGTATAAAAGAATATAAATGATTAAAACTGGGAACGTTTTGCACTGGTAAGGACACACATCACCCAGATTTGCCTACACATTGTCACTCTACGTTCAGAATTTGCATCTCACACTTTCACAGGCTGTAACTGCAGCCTTTATTTGCCTAATTTTCATCACTATAGATATTTATGAGAAAACAGACCCTCTAATTAGCCAAACCACAGCCTGGGCTGTGCGCCCAAGAGCCCTCTCAATTCATCAGCTGTGATAAAGGGAGACAAGCCAGGGCCTGTGTGGCTACTGCACCTGGGGCAGCGGGCCGTTTTGACACGGGTGGGATTCTGTTTCCATCAACAGGATTAGGCTCTTATGAGTCAGTTCTCGGAGTTAAGATCAGAATCTGTTTGAGCTGCTTCACGGCTAAAGCGACAGAATTTCACCCTAATTGTTTACCATGTCAGCCCCGGCAATTCAGCGTCAATTAAACAAAGCCCAGTAAACAGACACATTCAGCACCGGCTCAGTGACATGGTGTTTAAACAGAGGGGAGTTTGTGTATGGTCCCGTTACCAGGCATCCTTGGCTGGTGGCATCTTATGTCTCAAACCAGGTTGCAAAGTCTTAATTACAGCCAAGTCAAAGGGTAGAAAAACAGAAAACAGTAGACAAAGATTCCTATTTTGGATCTTTGCGGGGTGTTTAGAAAGCATACAGGCTGTTTAGCAATTTGCAAATGCCACACAGGTTGATGTGGACTCCTTACAGGACGGCTTAACTGCTGAGGGTTAGAAAAGAGTTCAAAACAATGTGACACAATGAGAGGAAAGAAGTTGTTCTGTTACACAACATTAAGAGTGAACTAATGACAAATAAAACACACATTAGTAATCACCAGCTTAGTTAGTAGCTTCTGTAATTTCTCTTTTTCAGTGGAAATGTTCTGCAATAAGATAAGATAAGAGATAAGATATTCCTTATCTTATAATAATAATAATAGATGGATGGATGGATGGATGGATAGATGGATGAATGGATGGATGGATAGATGGATGAATGGATAGATAGGCACACAGGTAGGTAGGTGGATAGACAGACAGATGGATGGATGTACATTATTGATCCCAAAATGGTAACAATAAATAAAATGTACATTAATTAATACATAGTTAATACATATATGAATAAAAAACCTTTATTTTGCATGCACAGGCCTCATTATGTTTGCATGGCTGAAAGTGGTTGATCGACTGTTTGAAAATACCAAGGACTAGTCTAGTCCCACAGTGTGGCCTACTGGTTTATCCTCACCCCAGTGTGAAGCAGCCTGCAGGCACTCAGGAGGATTATGCGTGCTGACAATGGTGAGATTTGATCAGGCGCACTAACAAAAACGTTATTGTCCTCACCTCAAATGTCACTGACAACACAGCAGTATCAGTGCTCGAGCTGTTTGGGGGGTCATGTAAAAATCCACCACTCTGCAGCATTTAGACTGCACCTCCAGGCTACTGTACTGACACGGCGACCTGTTTTAATAAAGACAACCCAGGTCGACTCATCTAGTCGATTACAGTACAGTCTTAATAGAAAACATGAGCCTGGTTGTAAGATTGGGAGAAGCTCACTGATGTTTTGTCTAATAACAGCATACACATTAAACAAATGAGGGTCACTACTACTTGGAAATATTAAAATAACTGCACTTAGTCCTCACTGACCTTGTTCACCGCAAGACAACAACCTCAATAACAGGATGCAGGAGTGCAGCATTTCCACAAGATGGCGCCCACCGCCAACCAAACCAGTCAACACCACATGAAGCCCTTCTGGTGTCTTTCAAGGATATTTAAAATGTACGGAAATGATTGAGGTAGCAACACACCACTACAATATCCAGTTACAAGTACAAATTACACGTTACTACTGTAGTAAATGTACATAAGTATTGGCGAGGAGTAAAAGTAAAAGCAGCTGACAACAACAGCTGAAAGCCCCCCAGTATAATATTATTATTAGTGTATTATTGCATCCGGTCCAGCGGAGCTAACTTTAACGACTTCATATAGCTTGACTTTTTCAAACTTGACAACATAAACATTATAAATGGATCCTTTTGTATTTCCTGCTGCAGTGTTTGTTAATGCAGTAGCTGACAGGAAGTACACATATGGCGCCTCACACTTAATCATCCCAGTATAACACCAAGCCAGTTAAACTTCAGGGATATCAATCTGTCCATTTAGTGTCAGCTGCTTTGGTGCAACTGAAAGTAACAACAGGTGGAGAGGCAACAGCAAGACAACCCCCAAAAAGTGAATGGTTTTACATGTGGTGGCCACAGACAGTTGCTCCCTCCTGATGCTTCCTGACTGATTCCTCTCTAGTTTAGTGGTCTGCTGGTGTCCTTGTCGCTACTTGTAGCATGAGGTGGTACCTGCAGCCCAATCAGGTTGCACAGGAAGTCCAGCTCCAGGATGGGGCATCCATATGTGCGGTTGCAAGGTTTCCTGCGTCTCCCAGCACAGTCTCAAGAAGATGGAGGAGATACCAGGAAACCGGGGTGTAAGGGTGTAAACTGAAACTTGAACTTTTTTTTACAATGATCATATTCCTACAGGCACATATATGAAATCTGACCTTTGTATTTAACCCATCCTGAGCATTTAGGATTTAGGATCGAATCGCCTCTCTACGACGACCACTCTCCCCGCTGAGCTACAGCCACCCTTAAGTGCAAAAACAAATGCACCCAGGAATAACACATTTAAAATGCATATATTTCTCAATTCAAAGACGACCCAATAAAATCATAATCAAGTTTACAAATTTTTGTGCATTACACCTAAATAAAAAAGGATAGTTCTTGAAAAGCAATCATTTAAGTGACTGAGAATACCCACTTTGGCAAATGACAGGCCGATGTTTGATTTTCGATATAACCTACTCTTTTCTACAGTGGCTGTAATGTAATGTAATGTATAGAATGTATTAAAATGCCGTAATGAAATCAGATAATCGCTCTGGATCATTATCATTTTACAACTGCTGTTGACAACGCAGTTAACTTGTATGTTTTCATAGTAGACTTTTTGGTATACTCGGTCAGGACTAAAGGTCATGCCTGTGCATTAAATAACATTTAAAAACGGTAGATATATTGCCTGAAAAACAACATGCTGTGTGTAGGTCTGTAATCTCTGTATATTGTTTTTGATGGGAAACTGACTGACAACTCAGCTGCACAAAGGACTCTTTCATAGTGTGTGCAGAGTCTTCTTTATCTACATTCACAAATTCATTGCTTGAGTCTATTGGTTCCATCTCCATTGCTTCCTTCCCCCTCACCATTATGCATACAACCACATCATTACACATTAGCTGGTGTCAAGGTATTTTTAGACCTCCGCATACCACGTCAAATTCTTCTCCCAGTTTCAAGGCTTAAGGCAGTCAGACTCTGCGAACATAAAACAATTTAGCTCATTATCACCACTTCTTCTCTTGAAGGGAAACAGCTGAAGTGATTGTAAAGCGAGTTGACTGAGACCTACATATTGGCGAGGCTGAACAGTGCACAATTAAGGCAGCAGACGCGTGACAGCAGCAATGTGCCCGAGGTGTGGGGTGACCCAGACTGACTCTGGTCTGTCTGTGGTGGTCTCTATGAGTCCTGACCGCATACAGCCCTGCAGGCCTCATCCACTGAGTAAATTAGTGAAGGACAGCGAGAACTATTCACTTCAACTGCTGTGAACAATGTGTTTTTTATGTTTTACTGACAATATTAATATCTATTGGACTGTGTACATACAAAGTTCAACATTATCAGCTGTTGATTTCCCTTCCTCTGCTCCTGACCTTTTTATGACCATAAAGTTTTGTTCATTATTAATTCATTTGTCAATCAAAACTACATTTTACCAAATGTGATTATATTATTTTTTTATTAAATCAGACTTCACAAACTGTTGTTTGGTTACATGAGGTTGTCAAGGGTTACCATGGTCACACGTCTCCGATCGGCAATGAGACTCTCAGGAAGTGACGATGTAAATTACTGCTCAGTGCATCCAAAAAGATAGATACCTCTGTTTATCCGCACAAAAGTATGTTGAACAATAGTACACATATTGGGTATGTAGTGTATAGTATGCGATTTCGGACACAGCCAATGACATCAGCTGACAGGAAATAAACATGGATCCCAACTATTGCCTCGCAACACCATTGAAATGAGCTGAAACTGAGCATTTTAGACAGAAGTTAAATACAGAAAAATAAAAGGCTTTTTGAATGTTTTAGTAGAAGCACAAAATACGAACGCTTCATACAAATAAGGTATGAAGCTGAAAATGAGCATGATATGGGACCTTTAATTCAGTGAGGCCTGAATGAAAAGTTGTGGTTTCTTTCATCCCAGCAGGTTTGTGTTCACTTTCCTTAGAAACCAAATAATACCCTTCCTTCCTCATCTGGGTTTCTCTGCAGACGGACTCCTGAAAAGCTGTTTACTCTGGGTTAACCATACGGCGAGCCATGTGAGAAATCATTCTTCTCTCTGCGGACTCTGTGGGTTAATAAGTTATCTGAGGACAAAGAACTGACAAGCCCACCACCGCAAGGCGAGCGATGGCCTTCCTTCCTTTGGCCCGGGTCACTGGGGGTTATCAGTGACAGCGGAACAATAGGAAGTGGTGAGACCAATCACATCGTAGCGCTGTCACTCACCCTCTCTGCTGCATGGGAAACAGAGCTGCTCTCATCACATGCGATACAACACCAAGGCTTCTGTGCTGTCGCCACTTCAGCCAGCGTGTCACAGAGCATGAAACAGCCATTTGACCTTCCATTTAATACTACTGTTCACTGTCTGAGGCTGACAACTAAGGCTTGGTGCAACTTGTGCAGAGCGCATGACCCACCAACAGACATTAAAAACTACTGGAAGTGACAACATATTTGTTGTTGTTGAATTATGACAAGTAAATATTTTCAGAGCTATTACATAAGTCACGAAGCTGCAAAAACTAAAGTGAATGAAAAGAAACTCAAAGCATCTGCAAACGTATCTCCATTTCTTTTCATGGTTGATGGTGTGGATCATGATTATCACATAGCAGCAGTGAAGAGTAACATACTGTAGTACAGTCAGTCTAGTAGTGTACTTGAGCACAAATTCAGCCGATTAGACTGTTGTCAGGCTATTAAATAGGCATTATTGGTTGCTATAAGTCCCATAGATGTGGGTCAATAGGGGCCTACTACACCCTCTAGTAGGTTTTCACGTGGTAGATCTCCAAAAAAGTTGCAATTTGATTGCAGTTTCATTGATTGCAATTTCACTGCCAAAACCAAGAAGTTGAGAATAAAGAAGTTGTAGTTTTGCTGTCTAAACCTAGAGGTTGTAGTTTTGTTGCTAAAAGTAAAGATGTTATAGTTTTGTTGCCTAAACCTAAAGAAGTTGTTGTTTTGTTGACTAAAAGTGAAGAAGTTGTTTTGTTGCCTAAAGTAAAGATGTTATAGTTTTGTTGCCTAAACCTAATGAAGTTGTAGTTTTGTTGCCTAAAATTAAAGAAGTTGTAGTTTTGTTGGCTAAACCTAAAGAATTTGTAGTTTTGTTGCCTAAGCCTAAAGAAGTTGTAGTTTTGTTGCTTAAAGCAAAGACATTATAGTTTTGTTGCCTAAATCTAAAGAAGTTGTTTTTTTTTACTAAAAGTAAAGAAGCTGTAGTTTTGTTGCCTAAAGTAAAGATGTTATAGTTTTGTTGCCTAAACCTAAAGAAGTTGTAGTTTTGTTGCCTAAAGTAAAGACGTTATAGTTTTGTTGCCTAAATCTAAAGAAGTTGTTTTTTTTACTAAAAGTAAAGAAGCTGTAGTTTTGTTGCCTAAAAGTAAAGAAGTTCTAATTTTATTGCCTAAAGCTAAAGAAGTTATAGTTTTGTTGACGAAACCTAAAGAAGCCTTTTTGTTCAAAATGTGCCAAATACTTCTGCACTTTTACTTGAAGTGCTGTAATCAGTATTTTTTTGTCCTGAAAATTGATCAAATAAAATATAAAGAATTTAGTGTCTTTCATTTCATTGTTTTGGTTTTACTGCTCACAGTGTTACTGCTTTGGTTCACTCCCATGGCTCTCACAGCGGCAGCTACGCTCTAAAAACACACTGTGCACTACTAGCTCAATACCAAACGGCGGCTAGCTGGTGACCATCGTGAAGCATTCAGAGCGAACTGAGAGTTGAGAATGTTTAATCTGAAAAGATGAATTGTGTTAGCTGTGCCCTAACAATTAGCAGTGAAGCACACAGTGATGAAGGTATCTCATCTATCTATGTTTATTTTCTTTGGGTTTAAAACTATTGTAATGTCATTTTTCAGGAGCCTGTTTAACAGAGAAAGATGAAGTAATGGGCTCATAGGTGGCACCTCGTCCGTTGTTAAAGTGTTATCTTTAGATTTGGGCTGCAACATGATCATAAACTTCAGGGTGTCTCCTCGCCAGTAAGGAAAGGCGTATTGCATGGGTTGCAACCTTGTCAAAACCAGCCTGTAAATCACAGCTGGAGCGTGCAGCCCTGCCGTGCACACCTTCAGGCCTGGAGTCTGCACAACACAAGTCTGAGTCAAACGCCTGTTTGCCTGTGCTGATCCCTGGCTGCTCTCTCAATCTGAGTCAGCCGGATGGTGAGAGTGGGCGTTTTGTTGCTGAGGGCACGGATGGGTTGTACCCATGAAAAACCTCTGCCTGAGACTGAGACGGCACAAGTCCCTCTCTGTATACAGTTAAGATGCAGCCATTCCATGACCTATTTGTGGTTTAACAGCCACATGCAGCTTGTTTGCTTCCGGTCGATGTGGATCACCCACTGTGTTAAAATGACTCTCCTCTGAAACCACTCAGTGCACAAGGTTATCAATGGCTGACAACAACGCCTCGACAGCGAGGTAAACTGTAGAGCCTACCTCCCCGGTTTGTTTAACCACAGCTGGTTGTTTGTGGCTGGACATTTGTTAATGGTGCGTCGCTTCGAGGCTGAATGGCACATTCTTGCGCTGACACTTCAGATGTTTTTAGCTCTTTTCCCATTGAGGTCCAGAAGACTGTGGATCAAGTAGGACTGAAAGGCAGCTAAATTAACACAACCAGTCAGTCAATGCTGGCCTTTGCCGCCTGAGAGTGTGGAAGAATTTGCATTGAGGCCGCACCATTCACGTTACAATACTGACGAGTGCTCCAGCGCTCGTCTGGGTCTCGGGAAGTGCAGCTCTCCAAGGAAAGAGACTCTTCACTTGTATGATGCCAGAGGCCAAACAGAGAGCTTAGGTAACAAGAGGCAAGTCAGAGCTTATTTGCTTGGTAGTTGCCATAACAGAAAGGGTAATAAGTAGTATTTGCTGATGTGTTCCTCCTGCTTAATGAGGCACAACAAAAGCAAACGGTCAGAGGTCAGCATTACTGATGCAGTCAGCTCCTAAAACCTCTCAGTGCTACAACTCTTTCACGCTGCAGAATAATCAACACCGACTGTCCGGACTGTATGCTCCAATGGTCATAATGTTTCAGGCTCATGCTGCATTCTCTCAGAATGCAGCATTCTTGCAGAACGGGAAGAACAGCAATCACACATTATTCCAAGATGGTTACCCCTCTGGTAGTCCCTCCAGATAAACAGCCTAAAGTAGCTACTTTAGGCTGCTACAGTAACTCTCCTGATGGTGAAGTGGAGACAATGAACGCAGCACCGTGGCTGCTACAGTAACTCTCCTGACGGTGAACTGGAGACAGTGAACGCAGCACCGTGGCTGCTGCAGTAACTCTCCTGACGGTGAACTGGAGACAGTGAACGCAGCACCATGGCTGCTGCAGTAACTCTCCTGACGGTGAACTGGAGACAGTGAACGCAGCACCGTGGCTGCTACAGTAACTCTCCTGACGGTGAACTGGAGACAGTGAACGCAGCACCGTGGCTGCTGCAGTAACTCTCCTGACGGTGAACTGGAGACAGTGAACGCAGCACCGTGGCTGCAGCAGTAACTCTCCTGACGGTGAACTGGAGACAGTGAACGCAGCACCGTGGCTGCTGCAGTACCTCTCCTGACGGTGAACTGGACACAGTGAACGTAGCACCGTGGCTGCTACAGTAATTCTCCTGATGGTGAACTGGAGACTGTGAACGCAGCACCGTGGCTGCTACAGTAACTCTCCTGACGGTGAACTGGAGACTGTGAATGCAGCACCGTGGCTGCTGCAGTAAGTCTCCTGACAGTGAACTGGAGACAGTGAACGCAGCACCGTGGCTGCTGCAGTAATTCTCCTGACAGTGAACTGGAGACAGTGAACGCAGCACCGTGGCTGCAACAGTAACTCTCCTGATGTTGATCTGTTGACTCAGTTGTCTGTTGTGCTCATATATTGCTGCATCACTGCATGTGACACACTAATCTTGTCAGTTAACAGTTAATAATCGGTTAAGGAGGGTCAGTTATTGATTTTTTTTTTCTCAAAATTAGTATCCCTAATTATGTATTACCGACCCAGGAAGTTAATTAAATAGCTTGACAATATAAGGTCATTCCATTAATCACCAAACACTGGTCTCCTGGTTTAAAGTCCTGTTTGTTGGACCCATCCACCTCACCTCTTTCTCACTTATTATTCTACATCACTACCAATAAATGTAACACATTTACATGGCTACGTTTACAGTGCAGTCAGTACAGACTACACAGCGTACAAATGACACGCTGAAAGCAAGAAAGGCTTTCTTATTGCATGCTAAATGCTTTGTACATTAACGCATTTTCCTGTGAACAGACTGCATAATGGGTAGTACTACTACTCTAATATCTGAAGTAGTTAAACAAAATAAGTGATGTCACCAAGGTATTGTCAGCTTTTTCCAATGAAAAGTTTCTGATACAACTTGGGGATACAGAAGATGTAGCTGTTAACCAAGCAGGTAGAGTCTAACAAAGGGATTTGTTGGAGTTACATTATCCAGCATTGATCCATCATTGCACCATGTAGAGACTAAGGGTCAGGGTATCTCAGCCTTTGCTGCATCAATTTTGACCATGATTTTTAAAACATATTTTGCAAGTCGCCCAGCTTCATGGAAATGCAATACAATATTGCAGCAGCTACCCTTAACAGTACAGACCTAATTTCGTTAATTTCTTTTAAACAAACACATAATGCAGAATGATATTTAGTAAAAGTCCTTTCAACTTCCCTTTGTATAGCTCTGTTCATATAAATTGTAAATCTCTGTGTCCCAACCATTCACACCAACAATTAACCTGCATGTCTTTGGACTGTGGGAGAAAGCCAGAGAACCCACAGAAAACCCACGCCAACATGGGGAGAACATGCAAACTCCACATAGATTTGAACCTGCAACCCTCTTATTGTGAGGCCACAGTGCTAACCACTGCACTAAAGTACAGCTCAAAAACATAATATGGAAGATATATATAGAGAGAACATAGTGCATGTCATACACAAGTCATTGCACTATATCATTAGACGCTATCCAGAATGAGGATTAAAACCCAGGACTTTAAGGATGTAATGCTAATCACTGATCCACCATACCGCCCAACTGAAGCTAAAACATAAAAAAGGTTAAATCTGAGTCAGTGATTTCCTTCGAGGCTGAAGAAGAGCCAAAAGAAAGAAACACCTGTCAGGTTTTGGCCGTGGCGCTGGTGATGATGATGTTATTAGGTTCACTGCAGGTTCTCACCTAATCTTGTATGATTGTTAAACCACAGTGGACTCTTGTAAAACTGGTCAACGCCTATGTACACAGGCAAAAACTTCTGGTCTGCACTTTAGCAATCGGCGCATATGTGTTGTCTCTGTTGGATCCAGACAAAAATACCTAATTGTTACAAAATCATGGCTTTTTCACTCTGGCATTATTTCATCATGGAGCAAATTACCTTAATGTACCATCAGTTCTACCATGTGGTGTAATGTTTCCCCACAAACACAGTTCTGCTTTGAATGTCGCCTACACACCGTCTCTAAGAATAATCACACTGGGAAAACCGAGAAAGGGTCTCAGGGGTCAAGTTTTTATGTGTGGCAACTTCAAACTCAGACGGCTGATGGGTAGTTGGCAGAAAAGGGCCAACAAAGACCATATACTTGAGCAACTCTGTGTACTTCTCACTTTTAATCAAGTTGCACCGAACATGGCATGCTGGGAGAGAGCCTACCCCCACTGTAGCCTGGGAAAATGCCAGCCTGTCTTGAGAACTTCCAAACAATCAGTCCTTCCCCTCCTCTGCTCTCTCAGAGCTCCCACTGTGTTGTAATATAACCTTAGAAGGGGGCACAAGGGCTATGAGAGGTTAGTGCTGTCAGTGGGTACATTATAGTGGAAGCTGTTGGACGGCCACACGATATTACTAAATACTAGCTGTCGCTTTGAGGTTGCTGAGGTGAACGGCTCGGTTTTGGCAGGTGGGGAGCCGGGTGGGGCTCGGGCTTTCACAGTAGGTTCTGGTTGATTAAAAGTGTTTCAGCACAGTGGTGACCGGTGGTACCCGACTGCTTGCCATGAGGAAACTAACAGCATCCTATATTACAATGATCAGCTGGGGCTTGTGAGTGTTCCCACAACAATCAGAACATGAGACGGAAAGCATGTGGAGACGGAGATTTAGAGAGATGAGGTCTTTTTAATATCGTCCTGCTGAAAGGATTGAGTCAGTCTCTGTCAGCTCTCAGTAGCTTTATGAGCTCATGCCTCAGTTACTCCAAATAGGTTAAAGTAAGTTTGGTGAAGATGTTTACATGTTTTACAGTTACCAAACTATAACCTGAGTTGTTTGGTAGTCGATATCTGGGAGGATGTGTTGTTGTGTTCCTACTAATAGGAGATAAAGATGCCCCTATTAGTAGGATGACATCATTTGCCTTGAAAAATAAATTTTATTTTCTGATCTGAAACCTCTATTGTTTATGGTTAAGATTTGGTTAAACAACATTTTTTGTGTTCAGCAAAGATCATGGTTTGGGTTAAAATACCCACTTGGTTTAGGTTAGGAAACAATTTGTGGTCATAAACGTTTACTGTAAGAAACAGGAAGCAAACAGCATTCTTCCATGTCAAAGTCCAATGTTTTGTTGTCCCATCCAACCTCCTGATGTGCTCTTTGTTGCTCTATAGAGGGCTGTATCACTGTAAACTTACTACATGTACTAAGTTAGTAACTAATCTGGGAGGACAGTCTGAAGAGCATAAGCATCAAAAAATATCTTTAGGTCTTGAAAGACGCTGCTCATAGAGGTGAAGGCGCTGATGCACCAAACTGAACGTTGACCATCAGACAGTCTGAGGTCGTCGGTGAGCGTCTGCCGGTCTAGTTTTTGTGGTGTGTCCTACACAGTTGGCTCTAGTCTGTGTGTCTGTGTGACAGAGGCTTTTCAGACAATTCATATTCAATCAGCGGCAGAGCTTGTCGGCGAGAGAAATCACTCTGATTGGCTGTTCACATTAAATGCATCATTGCATGAAAAGAGAAGAGGAAGTGAGGAGGGGAAGCCAACGGGTAAAATCAAGAGGAAAATCACAGAATGCTCTTCTCATTTTTCACTCCAACACACAGAAATTTTCATGACAGCCATCTGGGATGAGGCTAATCGGTGAGGGAGAGTGGTGGAACAACGGCTTGTATATCCTCCGTCCTCTGTCTTCTGGTTTCCCTTATTGAATGGCGACTACAGACTACTGCTACCTGCTGGTGTGGAGACTCATTTCATCTCACGCAGGTGCAGAACATCTGTGGCAGTCTTTGTGGTGTGTTTGAGTGCAACTTACTGGCCAAGACACAGGTGACGTGAGTCAGTGCTTTTATGTTGGTTTAATGTGCCTTCATACGTTGCTCATAGAGTTGATACTTAAGGCTGTGGTCAAATGGTCAGCGGGGGTGCCAATGCAGAGGGCTTTGGCAAGAAATGCAGAATTGTACGGTAAAAATAGCTTTTACCGCAATGTCAATGTCATCTGGCAATGCACTACGATTTGGCACATTAAATACTAGTCACTTTGTAATGTGAAAGGGGAGATCTGCTGTTTACGTGGTCATTGTAACGACAGAGGCTGTGGACCTCAAACTGGCCTTCCTGGATCATATTTCATCATCTCAACAGTACCTGGACGAACACGTACACAGTACTTCTGATCTGAATGAATTTCAGAAACCACCAGGTGAACAATTTGAGCTTGTACACAAGCAAACGCCTTGAAAGACAGATAAGTAATCTGGTTATGTTTACAGTCTTCAATATAACACAAAAGTCAGAAGGTGTTTAAATGGTTGTTGTTGTAATCACTGTGTCATTCCTGCTGGCTTAGTCTTGTTATAGTTGAATTAGAATTTCTGCAAACACACAATTTGTCTACTTGCAGAAACAATCTACTGTTACACCCCCACCACTCAACTACTCCTGATTTCACCTCAGGCCAGAGTGTTGCTTTTACTCTTTCACTCCTGCTGTTTCACCTTCTCTTATTATGTGACCATCCCCTGCTCCCCTGCTGTGGGCCAACCTGCCTTGTAAAGAACCATCTCCGTGGAAAGAGGGGCTCCACAGGTAAGAGCGGCCTGAGGACGAGCTCTCCTGCTGGGCTGCGACACATGCTCACACACTGCCCTTTCTCTGGTGGATGATAAAATCTTTGTTTTACATTCATTTGGCAGATGGTTTTGCTCAAAGCGACTTGCAAATTAAACCACATACAGTAGGATCAAGAGCTATATATCATCCAAAATTGGGAGTTTATCCCTTTTCATAAGCTTTGTTTATACTCCAAGAAAGTGGCGCATGCCTCCATAGATTGGCATGCACAGCATTTATGCTCAACGCATTGTTCGTTGCAATATGCTCCGAAACACCAGGAGGCACACAAACAAAATATTCTGTGGATGAGCAGGAAGTCAAGAAGTGGTACCGGAAATGAGAGTAGGCTGCCTAGAAACAGTAGTAAACACTAAACTCCAACATAGCAGCAAACACTGTCGCTTACCTCCAAGTCACATTACTTTCTGTCTCTCAGTGCTTCCCCTTGGGGCATCATTTTTTCCATAAAACCTTACTTTTAGCTTTTACAAAACAAAACAACAAAACAAATCTTTCCTATTCTTTCACAGCCTGCGTGAAAGAGCCTCTTCTTTCCCCAGTATGTTGCCCATTTCTGTCCAAGAATTTGATGCCATGTAGCTGTCCCTGTGGTCTCTCAGTCACCAGTTGTAGAGATGTCTGTACAGGTGAACCTGCCGGCCACACGTCCCTTGAAGGCGTCCATGTTGAAAAGAAACATGCAGCCTGTGCAGTCGGGACGTAGTTACAAAAATTCAGAAGTGCACGACAAACCACCGTGACAACTTGAAGAGCCGTCGTGCACCCTCTGAAAGCTGTGATGATGTTATTTTTTTCTGCTAGCTTCACTACGGTGACCATAAACCAGGCTTTTAAGATTTCTTTTTTACAGTCACAGGCACATATGCAAGGACACAGACATTGTCACACGCACGTGCTAGACAGGAGAATACAACCTGCTGATTTCCATGTTTATGAATGCCTATGATGTTTTTTGTTTGCTCTCTCTGCGTGAGCTCAAGGGTCACCCACCTGCTACCATAAGCCTTATTATCGGGGCCAAATGACTAAAAGAAGTCCATGGAAGTAAAAAAAAATGCACAATACAAAGTATGTTTTAGAGCCACAGAGACTGGACTCAGATATAGATGGCCACGCACTCAGGCGCGTCCTGCTGCGTCTTGCTTTCAGTCAGAGGTTATTGATGTGTCCGCCAACTGGGAGCTTTCTAAACAACTACCCTGCTGCAACAGGTTACAAGTCCAGCTTCCCGCTCATTAGGCTCTAATTGATTGTAATCTGGCCTTTGAGAAGTGCTGGCCCGCTATGTGGTGGTTCTGCACATGTGAGCGCCCCCACTGTCCCTTCTACTTGTCCACCTCACTCACCAGCAGGGTCTGGAGTACAGACACAATTGGCCCTCTCAGATGGAATCATTAAAGCGGGTGGGGTAGCATGAGCTCTTTCATACATCAGACCTCTGTGGACCAGCTTGAGACCAGGGACAGTGGCCACTCTGCCTGCCCAGTGGGAGAGCCCCATCCTGGGCAGGCTATTGTTGGCCTCACCCCTCGACTGGCTGCCTGCGGTTCTGGCTGCATTGGCTTGATTTGTATGCCAAGGTCCTTGACTAAAGACAGCCATGCAGGGGAGCTGGGTCAATATTGGTTTTGAGAGCTGGAGGAAAAATGTCAAAATGTTAAATTCTATTGACTTCCCCCCACTGTTATTTGTTTCTGTGGCAAAGGGCCTAGTGGGCCATTAGTGTAAACAGGGCTTTGTCTTAGGGCTCAGCTTCCAGCGGGAGGCTCCTGGAACAAAACCCAGAGATAGCAGTCTAGTCTGGCTTAAAAATGGCTGAGCTGTGGGGCTGAAGAGAGACTTTCGAATGACAGATACAGAAAACAAACTGCTTTGATCCGCTCTGACACTTCTGTTGAAGTACGCCTGCCACCTTGACCGCTGTAAGTGCTTTTTTTTCTGGCATTTGGAAAGATTTGCATGAATGAGTGAAAGCTTCAGGCTGATTATCACCATCCTGCCTGCAACGTATCACTTCAACAGTTCGCATGATTTCTTAAGAAATATTATTCCATATTTTTTGTGTGTTTTCCTACGAATGTCGAGAAGCATGTGATGCATGTGTCAATTTCCACTCAAGTCTTTTCAAAGATAAAACTATTTAGGTCTTGGAAAAAGATTGACTTTTGGCTAGATTTACAGCCTAGACACAAGAATCCGACATCAAAGAACTAGCAGTGACAAAGACCAGTTGAGTCGCCTCACATCGCTGGAGTCTTCGCCAAAAAGTTGAACTTGAACACACCACAAAGCCAGCCAACGGCTAACTACCACGTACGTTCTGCATCTTGAAATAACCCTCTGTACCAGCAGGTGGCGGTAGTCTGTATTCATCATTTAAAAAAGGGAAACAGGAAGACCTCGGACTGTGGATATACATAAAGCTCCGTTTTCACACCACTCTCGCACCACTTAGCTTCATTCCAGATGGCCATGTCACTGTGAAAATATCTGTGTGTTGGAATGAACACATGAGACGAAGATGAAAAAAGTGAATTCTCTCACCAACGGGTGCCGCTGCTGATTCAACATGCTGAATCGGCTGAAAAAAACGGGACAAACTAGAAATGTCTAGGCCGACAGACGCTCACTACGGGCCCAAACTGTCAGCAGAAGACTTGGTACGTCACATTTATATATTTATTGCATGAATATAAAGAAATGAAATGGATCGCTTTGGTATTTATTGGCTTGCTTCTTTTGCCGTTTCCCTCACTGAGGTTGCTTCATTGTCATTTTTGGTCGGCTCTGCAAAGCTAGCATGCATGCAGAATAGCGCTCCTTTCCTGGGGTACCTTACTGTCTCACTGGTAACGGCGTTTCACTTTGGGGTCATTTCGTGACCAGGAATTACAAATCCCCTTGACGAGGGCGGGTTCAACCACAGGTTGCTTTCCTTGTGCTCTTTCATTTTTTATTCATCATGATATTAATGTTATTAATGTGCACGCAGCCTCAGCCTCAGGTATCCAGCTGGAAAGCAGACAATCCAAAGTATCAAGGGAGTAAAGTAAAAAAAAAAAAAAAAAAAAAAAAAAAAAACCAAGACAAAAATTCAATTAGTTGTTTGTTAGTAGTCTAAATTACTATAAGCATTATTTAAGCAGCATCTGTATAGGAATGACTCTGACCTAAGCTTTTTGATCACTATAATCGGTTTCCACTGTACTTAGGTAGGGTTAGGATCACGTTTGGGTTAAAATAACTACAGAAGTTGCAAAACTTAAGTGCGTAAGTTACGTGACAAATAAATGATCGTTGACTTCTGGTTTCACACGGGGTATGAAATCCACCCAGACCACCTCACTATGCAATATTCATCGCCCTTTATACTCACAATTTTGTGGATTACATATGAATTGTGGGATATATATGAATTACAGTGCATTACGTATTTGTAGGTAAAGGTATGAATGGTTTATGAGAACCTGTATTCTTTAGTTGCTCTATCAAAAGGTAAATATCAAGAGAAAACATATTATAGCGGCCAACTGAACATTTCCATAATGTTTTACCTTTTCTCTTCCTGTGAGGATGTCCTATGCTTTTCAGTATCATATGCATGTAATGACTTTTCCACTGTGTCTTTGTTTCAGAGGTCAGCTGGGTAAAAGTGAGGAGCAGCTGTTTTACAGCAGCACATCCCTCTTCCTTTCGCTTCCAGTTCTCTCTCCTGTCTCTTTCAGCCCTCCAGGAATATGGGATTCTTTTTTAAATCACTTCAATTAACATGGAGCCATAAAACCGTTCCTCCTTGAGAGTGTTTTCACACCCCTGTCCTCTTTGCTTTCTCCTCTGCTTTCTTTTACCTATTTCCCCCCGAACTTTATTAGGTAGTGGGCTTTTGTGCTGCGGCAACAAGCCACTTCCTCCGCGGGCAGACAGGGAGGGAACATGGAAATACTGAGGAAAAGCCACATAAAGGCCTGAAGGGGCAACTCTTTCACTGTTTTTGTAAAAGGTTAACTTTTGGCTGTGAAATGTGCAGAAGTTCTGAATGAATTTTTTTTTAATGTGCATCTGCTCACTTGTATTTTGCATGCATCTTATTGCCTCTTGTGTATTTAGTTCTATCACTGCTAATGGATTACTTAGCATACTGGAAATAATACGTGTGTGTGAAATCACACATCACTGCAAGGTGACGCGTTTCTCTCGTTTGACATCAACAAAGGTTGAAGGAGCTTACAATCCACCTACTTACTGACATGTCTTTCCAAACTGGGCAGTAAAGAAGTCAATCTAAGTTTACTTAGTCCCCTACTTCTCAAGTAAATAACATTTTCATTGCATGCTGGTGTGAGTAGGCGTAATCTAAAGTATGTCTTTGAATTCACCTGAGAAGAGCCCAGTTTAATAGATCATGTAAAGGAAATAGACCTCAGTGTTGGTCTCATGATGAGGTCTGGTAATGTGGTCTGGTTTTGTGCCTTTTGTCGTTGAAAGGAAACCAAGAGAAGAGCTGTGTACAAAAGCATTTGCTCTATAGCCAGGTCAGTAGGTTTGTTCAGTCTCAGGAGGCCTGGACAGCCTACTGGACAGGAGCAGACCTGCTCTGCTGCTGCAGCAGACAATAGAACCAGTCAGACTGTCCTGTCCAGTCTGTGACCCTGCCCCTAAACTGGGTTTGAATTCATTCATAATGCAGCTCACTCCAGGCAGGGTCAGCTATATAAGAGCTCTGGTCTATATCACTGATTGCATTACATTATGCTCTGCTTGTATATCAATTTTTATCAGTCTCCAGGAACTCATCAATGAAAAATAAGACCTGTCGACCTCAGACATATACAGTATGTCACAGCTGAGATTTGTTTGTGCTGCATCTTTAACTACTGGGACGTTTGCGAATTTTAAAAAATGAAAGAATTAGAGCAGAGCAGCTGCAAACAAAGCATGGCTTGCAAAAACTCATGACGAAAGTTATAGTCTTGCCATTATATATTGAAACACAACTGTGTGGTTCAAACTTTAGTATGTAATGGACTAAAATAGGATGTCTTGCAATAGCTGGATACTTGTAAAGTCTGCAACTTTGACACAACACAGTGCAATTTGTGAAAACATTACAGTACATCAGTATGTTCTGTTTCTTCTTCCTCATGACACTAAACTGAGCCTCCCTCTCTACCCGGGACTGCACAGAAACTCGGTGGGTGAGTGTGAGCATTGAGGACAAAAAACTACAGTACAAGCAGCGAGAAAGGCATCTATCACCACAGTGAGTTCACACACCTGAAAGAAACATAACAGTTGTAAAAAGGAGGGCCCATTTGGTCACGTCCCAGCCTCCAACTCCCCATCTCTCCCCACATACACGCCAACAAATAACCCACAATTCCCACCCGTGGGGGTGACTTTGCATGAACATATTTGCTCATTGTGATCGCCAGCTTTTTGCCGGCTCCTTCTGGTGAGAGAGTGAGCAAACATGCCCCTCTCCCCTGTGGTTCTGCCGTAAACCAAAGACTGAAAGATGCATAACAAAAGGAGGGGAAAAGAACAGTCAAAAAGGTAAAGAAAAGCAGGGTGAAGTTTGAAAGCGTCGAAGTTGAAACAGAAAGAACAAACAGACTGTGTTTGTCCTCACTGCTACTGATACCAGTGGTGTACCTCTTTACAGCTGCAGAGCAAAAAAACTGCAAAAATTGTGCAAAAAGTCATTTCTCTGAAATGTTCTAGCCAATAAAAGATGTTTTCTTGTGTCTGTGCTTCCTCTCTGAGGACTCTCCTCAGGAGGAGGAGTCAAAAGCCAGCTAGCATGTGGGATGAGGTCGTGGCCCACTGTGAGCGCCGCCCCGGGGAATTGTGGGACAAAACCTGACTCTAACACCTGACACCTCTCTGTGAACGATCCTCTAAAGAGAGCACATCCTCCTCACCCAGGCCAAATCAACTGAGCCATTTACACACTCAACTGCGGGGTGGTTTAGTGAGTTTGTCCTCTCGTTTTGCTGTCCTGGTGAGAACTGTATTCAGTGTCACACCTGTGAAACTGGATTTTTTTTTTTAATGAAGCGAAATAGCTTTAAGTGAGTTTCACTAAAACTCACTTTAGACGAGAGTAGAAGGAGAGTTAGTGTCCTCATAATAATAATGTATTAGGGGAAAAATCAATAAAGCATAGTATCGTGATCAGCTTAAACAAATCGGTGCAGGAGTAGAGAAACAAAACTGAGGAAAGCAAACAAACAAGGAAAGTCGAGTGTAAAAAAAAAAAAAAAAAAAAAAGACATCTCTTCTCATTTTCCATCTTTATCTCATCTGATCGTTCCGACAGATACTTTCACAGCGACATGAACATCTGGAATGAAGTGGTGAGTGAGAGTGGTGTGAAAATGGTCAGCAGACGGTGCTTTGTTTCACGTACGTACCATAACAACGGTTTGTATATCCGCCATCCTCGGCCGTCTGGTTTCTCTTTTTGAATGATGACTACAGAATAGCGCCGCCTGCTGGTGTGGAGTTATTTCGTCTTATGCAGGTGCAGAACGTACGTGATTGTTGGCTGTCAGCTGTAGTCTTTGCTGTGTGTTCGAGTGAAACTTGTCGGCCAAGTCAAAGGCGACGTGGGGCAACGCTACACTCAGCCTTCATCGCCACTAGTTTTTTGATGTCAGGCTGGTGTATCTGGGTCTTTAAAGCTGGAGTGAAGCTACTGTTATCATGTGAAACTAGACAACTAAGGAATCAACTGGTGCCAATCGTGTCATGTTAGCTTGTTGGGAAGAACACTAAATAACACTCCAAAATTATACTACATTTTGTTGAGGAAAAACTGGCATGGCCATTTTCAAAGGGATCCCTTCACTTCTTCGGATATGTGAACAAAGCTTATTAATAAAACAGATGTTGACAAAGTTGAAAAAAGGTAATAAATCATAATGTGACTCATCACAATACTCGTGATTCCCACCCCTTGCATGTATACTTGCTGATTTTGAGAGATTACCCGTCTTGGATTCACAAATTGTTTCCAAAACATCAAATAAAGATAAAAGCAGCGCCGCTGCTGAATTTAGCTCAACTACAGCAGTAGGAGGACGGCATTAGTCACCTGGAAACTCAAGCTACATTTCTCATCCCACAACATGACATCATGAGAAAGCACCTGCTTGTCAGACACAAACCACACTGCTGCCCAGGAAACAGCTGCCCGTCTATTGTTGTCTGGTGTTTTGGTTTATGGACAACATGAACCTCTCAACAAAGCCAAGTCCCTGCGGATGACAATGGTCTAAGTAGGAGGCAGAGTGAAGGGCATGCAGTGTTAAATGAAGTGCAATGTCAGCCTTTTACATGTTTTTATTGGGCAGTCAAGTGGACGGTGCAGCTCTGTTGGGGGCTGCAGTAAAAGAGGAGGGAAGATTCCTTCACACTTTGGTGTCTGTCCTGTTAACAGGCCCATTCATAATGATGGAGGTGTCCAGCAGTTGCACTAACAGGGTCCATGCATGCACACGCACACAGACTGGTACTGTGATATTTCCTAGTGGGGATTGAGCAGTGGTCAGGATGGTGGAAGAGGAGTCAGTTTGGATGTTCTGATAAGGGTCAAGTGCGGAAAACATCCATTTTTTGCAAGTATTTATACGAACCGTGTTTCTATTATAACTAGGGCTGTCAAAGCAATAACATGTTAATACAAATTTGTGTTAGTGCCCCGAATTTCTTTAAAGCAACTTGCAATTTTTAGGTTGAAGCAGATTCAGCTTTTAAAGTGAAGATACTGGCATCATATAAAACTAGAAAACCTAAGAAATCCATTGGTACCAACCATGTCACACTCGCTTTTCAGGAAGGAGGTTAATTGATTTCCAATAATAAATAGATATACATTAGCATAAAGTGGCTAACTTTGAGGGACAACTATAGCAGAACTGTATGAAACATCAGCATGTCTTTTTTTTGGTTTGTCAAGAAATGTTGTGCACTAAATTATGTAGAGATTGCTCATAATTTGTAGAAGGAGTGGCAAGAAAATCAGAAATGGACAAAATTCAAAATAGCTGAAAAATAATGCACGGACATGGCTTATATGGATAGATTCATCCGGACCAGGGATCCAGGGAACAAAATATTTAGTATTTGACAAATCTCCCCTTCAGGTAGATTTTGAACAGATAAAAAAAAAAATATACATTTAATTTGCGATTAATTATTTTAAATCGATTGACAGCCCTAATAAACATCTCAGGTTGTGTCAGGTTGTCTCAGGTTTGTCTCAGCTTGTGTTTTTTGGGCTTGTTTCTAAAGTAGTAGTTGCTTATTTGGGCTTGATCCTGTCTCTCTCCTCTATACCGGTGTAGTTTATCAGCCATATCAATCACTCACCAGAATGCTGCTGCTGTTGTTGTTGTTGTTGTGAGACAAATCTTTGCAGGTTGATGCAGTCTAGCTAACAAGGACAGGTACTAAGTGGACAAAGAGTACAACAAAGACTGCGTTTTTGTAAGTGTGACACACGAGCACATCATGTCGAACTGGTTTGACAAGAAAGAACAAGAAAAATGTAAATTGACAAGCTAAAAAAAAGAAATACTAAAATAAAATAAAATCTTAAACTTCGTTAAGTTTAGTTAACAAAGATGTAAAGTTACAAGCTAAAAATGGATGCAAAAATGCAATGAAATGCATGCAATCCAAAATAACTGTACTGTTATATACTGTATGAAGTGATTAAGTGGCTGCCTCTCCCTCGTACTGTGGGAGGTGGGTAAGGCGTTCGTTTTGTTTCTATGAACCTGGTAGCTTGTTTCTCTAGAAAGTTCTGGCAACGCTGGGCACCAGCCTCCCCATCACTACTGCGCAGACTCCAAATGACATCAAAATGTCAAGATGGCAGCTCCCGTATGTGGGATGTTTTGGCTTCACACATGAAGTGGAGACGTATTGTCCATCTTTATATACAGTCTATGGGTGCAGCTGTGAGATGATCAGAGACTGACGGATCTGACTGATGATCCCGACCAAGCAGATTTTCTCATCTTTATTTTTGGGATTGATCAATAAATACGACTATAATCAGCCCAATAATCCTTTATGTGTCCCAGCCTAAACTGAGCAAGCAGAGGAAAGTCTGAGCTCGCCTGTAGCTGCTACTTAACTGCTTAACTTAATCCGACAAGAGCGACATTTATTTACATTCAAACTCGACAGCATAACAATGACTTCAGCTCGACTGGAAAATAATTTATGTTGTGTTTTGTGTTTGATGCTAATAAATCACATGTAATAACTCATGTTCCTCTTAACCTTTAGCCTCTGAATTCAGTTATAAACAAAGAGAAGACGCACGGGCCAAAAGCCGGATGTTACTTCATTAAGGCATTACTTGTGTCTGTACTGAGGGAGGCACTGTTGGATCTGTTGGCTCATCAAGAGGCATTTCTAAAATAGTCATTCAGCTCAGAGCCTTTTAAACAGCTGTCAGACACAAAAGGTTTTGTTTAAAAATAAAAACATCAGAACCAAGTCACTGTAAATACAGTACTAGGCAGGCATCAGCAGTTCTTTACGTTCTACCTCAATGTATTGAAGCAGTTTATTAAAGTGAAACACAGTTCACTTTGAGCATTTACAGCTATTCAGCACAGGATTAAATGTGTTTTCAGTCAGAAGCCTGGAATTAAAAATAATTCACAGTGCTTATTTTTGCACACAAAGAAGAAGCTGATCCACTAATCCTGTGCCACAGGTGCACAAATACCTGTGTAAGCAGAGTTAATACTGATAAAAGCTCTTGGAAGAAGAAAAAAAGGAACAAGGAAAAGTTCCCACACTTTGACTGTTTTGTTTCCCCCTCTGTCCTTTCTTTTTTTTTTTCTCAGTGCTGCCAAAATGTAAAGCAGTGCGCCAGCCATGAATGAAAATAAATGATCGGGGGAGGGAAAAATAATAGACTACAGAAAAACCAACATTGACTCGTGTAACTCACCTGTTGGTGAGAGTTTTTGTTTGGTGTTCATTCAGACAGCGGGCGGCTGGGGGCCCCTCCCTGAGGCAGCGCCGGTTCCCAGGTAGAGAGAGCAGCGATGGGAGGAGAGTTCCCACCACGCTCCCTAACCGTTCTCACCGCCACTCATTGGTCGGACGTTGCCTCATCGCTGAAACACGACACTCCTCCAGCGGTGCAGGCAGGTGTACGAGGCTGCAGGGAAGGAGGAGGAGGAGGGTGATGAGTAAGTTTCACTGAAGCTTTGTCATACCTTCAGACTCAAAGTATCACGCTGTACATGTGTGAGGCGGCGTTGTGTTTGGGAGCATTCATCGCACCTCGGCCTTTGTGTTTAGCAGCTGCTCCACCAACCTGAGGACATGTGTACACAAACAGAGGATATTTTGCCAATACATAGGCAAATGAGCCTCTTAAATCAAACAAGGATGGTTCCCACACTGCTTTTCACAATCACAGTTGCCTTAGAAGGGAGTTGGGAAAGAAAACTGTGCCAGTTTTTCTTTACCTTATTTCTGTCATCACACAACAAATATGAAAATATTTAAAACTAAATAAAAACTAAGAAAATGAAACTAAAACTATATTTCCTAGTTAGAAATGAATTAAAATTAAATTAAAATGAATGTAAATTCATTTCAGTTTTAGTTTTTCAGCTGTAATATATCACAACCAAAAAAAAAGGAGACGGATTAAATTTCCTCGAACTCTTGTAACATTGAACCACAGAAACTGAACAGACTTGACCATCCAGGACACGCAGCTGTATGTCGCAACTGTTTCACACCACACAGCAAACTAGTGTGAAGATTAATCATTAAACGTTATAGCCATTTCCTACACAATTCACAGTACTCCACCCATGTATCTTGTATGTATACTTAGCTACATCTGAGACATTATACCTGGCCCTAACAAAAAGACAATAAAACTACTGTAAAACTAAAACTACATATATAAAATCTAAACCGATAACATATCACAACCAGAAAAAAGGAGACAGCATGAATTTCAATCAACTCGTTGAACCACAGAAACTTGACCCTCCAGGAGATGGCGCTATGTGGCGCATCCCCTATTTCCCATCAGACACTAAAGTAATGTGAAGATTAATCATTAAACATTACGCCCATTCCTACATTGTTCTCCCACCATGTATCTTGTATGTATGGAGCTCCATACGTCTGAGACACTATACCTGGCCCTAACAAAAACACACTAAAATCTAAGCCTAACCCTATAAAAATTAAAGCTACATCCACACTAATACATTTTAAAATGCATAACTTTTGCTAAGTTCATGCCTAGCGTCTACACTAGTCTGGTGATTCAATCCCCGGCTCCTTTAGTCACATGTCGAAGTGTCCTGGAGGAAGCTACTTGACCCTAAATTGTTTCTAGTTTAGATCCTGATGGGCAGGTTGGTAACTTGCATGACAGCCTCTGCTGTCAGTGTATGAATGTGTGTAAATGGGTGACTTGCAAAGCGCTGTAAAAATGCAATAATTAATTTACCATTTATCATTTACTCTGCATTTTCAAGCTCCTGAAATGGAAACGTTTGAAAACGCTGCTGATCCCATGCTAGTTTTAAACCCCCGGGTTGTGTTTTAGTCTGGACGAACAGAAACGGAGACCTCTGAAAATGATGACGCTGACGCCCATGTTGGCAGAGTCTTATCAGTCATGACCTGATTCGTCATGCCCCATCACGTGAACCATTTTGGGAAGGAAACAAACAACATCAGCCTTGACCACCAGTGGTTAATTTCAACATGGATAACGAGTTACAAGCTGTTGTGCAGTTAAATTCTGCATTTATAATGCTACTACTGCCTACATGCACAGGAGGCAAACTATTATTCAAGCACGTTACATGAATTTCCATGTCTAGCGCTGATTCAGTGTATGTGAATGGTCATGTGATATGTGTTGTCAGGCGTGGTGGTATAGATCAACTCTGAAAGGGCCCTAAAACGCTCGTCTGGATGGAGACTGATTTCAGTTTAAAATGCTGCTTTAAAACAAGAACATATTAGTAAGGTTGTAGTGTAAAACTAAACCTTTCTAAAAAACTGAAACTAAACTAAAACTAGCAAACACATCCCGAAAATTAACTAAAAGTGAACTAAAATAAAATACAAACTAATTTGATATACAAAACTATTATAACCTTGATCTCGACAACTGTAAACTGGTATTGTGACTTCAGTCATAAGTCTACACAGATCTGCTCACTGTCAGGAAATCCATTCTTCACACTTCCTTTGTCATTCAGTCCTTTATATTTGTTCTGCGAACAGCACAAAACAGTTCAAAACAGCCAACTGGCATTCCAGTACTCCGAACTGTTATTTCCCTTTTGACAGTTAAATGCAGACAGCAAATATTTACAAATGATTTGAAAATGCCAGCGCAGGTGGAAACTTTTGTCGTGAATGAAGAGTTTTTTTTTATTCCTCTGCAGAGCATGGAGCGGGGAAAACCATTCGACAAAGTGATACTTGAGTTCAAACAACTAACTAAACTAACTATTTTCACATTGATTAATCTGTCAGTTATTATCTTGCTTAAACAATTAGTTGTTTGGTCTATAAAATGTCAGAAAATGGTGAAACATGTTTTCCAAAGTCCAAGATGACGTCCTCCAATGTCTTCTTTTGTCCACAACTCAAAGATATTCAGTTTACTGTCATGGAGGAGCAAAGAAACCAGAAAATATTCACACTTAAGAAGCTGGAATCAGAGAATTCAGACTTTTTTTCCCTTTAAAAAATTCTCAAACTGATTAATCAATTATCAAAATAGTTGTCGATTACTTTAATAGTTGACACCTAACTGATTAATTGTTGCAACTGTAGACTAAAATATTAATTGTTTAATCAAAAAAGCTGAAACAGGTCAACTGATGATGGAAAAAAGTAAATAATTAGTTGTAACTATCTGCATCATATTTACTGGTACTTATAATTTCTGGTATTCCCATCAGTACACCCCAACATAGTTGCTGATAAATGAAATAGTTGACAGCTAATTGATTAATCGTTACATATATTACACGTGAACTCTTTTACTGTGTATTTCTGTGTGACATGGAACATGACTGTGGCACTGACGGAAATTGAAGTTATATTTGTTAAGAAAACTGAGTGAGGCAAGGTGTGAGGTTCAACAGGTCAGGCATGCATTATCTCAGTTGAGGCTGGTGTTTCTTTCTGAATGAGGAACAGGTATACCAAGATATGAGTGAACTTGCTCTGCACCTGGGAACGTCATGTACTCCTGAGTAGCTTCCTGAAGCCAGCTCTTATCACAGAATATCACAGCCCACGGTGACAACTGACTTCCTGGTGTGGGTTTCCACAAGGCATGGCTTCTTATACTTGGCACCGACAGGTCCACACCTGGAGTTTACTGTCACCTCAGTCTGACTGAAAAGCAGCAATAACAGGTGAATGTTTAACCATTCACCGTCTCTGCTTTCCTCATTCAAGTTAAATAAAAGGACTTTTTTTGGGGTTTTTTTTACAACTGTTGTCTTTTTCATATGTGTAACTAACCTGGTTATAGTGAAAATCACGAAGAATTCAGACAGAATTGCAATTAAATGCTGTTGTTGTACAATGTAAAACCTTTTGTGGCTCCAGAAGGATCTGCACAAAATGTGATTAGTTGCCATAAAGTCACTTGAGTCGGTTGGAGCTGAAGGCTGAAAACTGAGGGTACCTCAACCCAGCGGGCTACCTCAAGCTCTGAAAAGTGAGGCCAATGCTGAAGTGCCTTAAATGTGCATTCTTTCTAGCAGCCAGCAGGGGGCGACTCCTCTGGTTGCAAAAACAAGTCTGATTGGAGAAAATGAGCCTACTTCTCTCTTGATTTATTACCTCAGTAAACACTGTGAACTTGAGTTTATGGTCTCAATCCCTAGTTTCTAGTGGTCTTCAATACAGCATGATGTTCATTTAGTAAATTATGGTCCCATTTAGAGTCAAATAGACCATAAAGCAGGGGATGCTTTAGGATGTGGCTACCTTGCTACCAAACCATTGTCCGGTCTGGGAGTAGTCTGTGTTTTCGTCTTACAACTTTAATACTTTCACAGTGTGTTTTCAGTTCATGAAAGTTAACTATAACGTCTTTGGTCACCTAAAAGTGTCTTATTCAGTGTTGTGGTTGATCTTCGCCCCACCCTCGTGTCACTTCTGGTTGTAAAAAGCCAAAATGGCAACATCCAAAAACCAAAATGGTGAGGGCCAAAATGTCAAGTTTGAACCACAAACCAATACATACTCGCAGCACAAACAAGTAAGACATACAGTATTACAAAAAAAATTATACAAAAAGACGAAGACATGGATCAGCACTCTACACAACACAGACTGGATTTCTTGTAATTTCAGAGGAGGAACTTATTTAAAGCTTGTATGGCTGTACAGGAACAAAGCTTGTGCTAAAACGGGCCTTTCTGCACATAGGTAGTCTATACCTGCATCTAGAAGGAAGGGGGTTAAGTCCTGGTAGTCATCTAGTAAGGAGTGGGACAGATGCTGCCTAGAACATCTGTCCTGTCACTGCCTACTTTCCATGATCAGTAATTATTGTTTAATTATTGCTGAACAAAGTTATTCGCCGCATCTCGTAGTATCTGACTCTCCACACCGAAAACCTTAAATTACGCACTTCTGTTCTACATCATGTAAACAAACCAGGAACATATCAGCTGTGTGCTCCATATCAGACTGGAGACCAGAACCTCTTAAAAGATGGGTTAGTAGTACATTTTAAACAGAAAACCCACATTTTATATTGTGATATTTACTGGAGATGACATACAATGTAGTACGTGTTGCTCGTTCCCAGGATCTGACAACATCAACAACATCACAGATGTTTTCATGAGCTAATTTAAGTTAATAAAGGATGTGGATGTCATGCAGAAGAAGTTAGATGTAAGAGGAGCACACGATGCTTTTCTTACTTTCTTGGTCCTCTTTTGCATTTTAAAGCACCTGATTTGTAAGTCTACTTTCTCTCAGTTTTTCTGTTGCGCTAAATTAAAAAACACACAAACAGAGGCGGTAACGAGGTACTGAAATACTGTAGTGACGTCTCATATTTCCCATAGTTTCCATATTTGTCTTTTTTGTACGAGGGGTTGTGTTTTGTTTTAACTATTAGTTCTTGACACCAGGTTGCTCGTAATATTTTTTCTCTGGTGGAGACTAAGCACATAACTGCAAGCGTCAATGCTTGTGCTCAACGTGACAATAATCACATTAATATCCTCATCTACATCCAGGATAACTGAACCGGTTTTGTCCCGCTGTCGGCACTGATGGCTCATTTTATAAAACTAATCAGCCGTTCCTCGTCCATGCTGCTGTTTTCTCAATGCCAGCGACAGAAGTGGACAGGGTGTCCAACAAAAGTTCAGCTCAAAATGCTACGTCGCGCCGCTGTGTCGCTCACGCTCAGTTAGGACATGATGTTAGAAGCGTCTGCTGTTAGTTCAGGTGGGATTTTTATTCATTTGTATTTGTTATTTTTATTTTATGTAACTTTATTTTAGTTCTGTGTAAGTGTTTTTCCTTCCAGTGTTGTTTATTATCTCTTTATTGTCTCTTTAAAATGTAAAAATTAATAAAAAGAAAAAAATATATAATTAAGAGCATGTCTCTGAACAATTAAATGTGCATGTGTTTGTGTGTGTGTATGTGTGTGTGCGTGTGTGTGTGTGTGCGGGAGAGTGGGTGCCTCTGGCTTCTGCCTCTGTCTGTTAATGTGTGTCAGTCCGCAAGCGAGGCAATGAGCCCGGCTGTGTGCCTGCTGGAACTGCGCGTGTTGTGTGTTAGTGTGTGTGTGTGTGTTATGGGGGGGGTGTGTGTGTGTGTGTGTGTGTGTGTGTGTGTGTGTGTGTGTGTGTGTGTGTGTGTGTGGAGGCTGCTGACGGGACCTGTCACTATCAGGCCCACACATCTCTGGCACTGTCTGTGTTGACACTCTGCCCGAAGGGGAACGAGCCTGCAGAGGTTGAGGAGAGCAGCGGTTTCCCACGGCTGCTGCTCTCCGCCTCGGCCCTGCCTCTGCATTCCAGGGCTGCCAGCGCTCTGTAAATGTTTGGACAGCCTTGAACAAATAACACACCTTGAAAGGCACAAGCACAGGCCCTCTCTCCCTCTCCTGCACACCCCTTCTCTTCATCCGCCTCCTTAAGCTCACATCGCTAACACCCCCCCCCAACCCACCCAAACCGCAAATCCACCTCCCTCGCAGCCACTCGCCCGGCTACTGCCATTCTCAAACTTTCCCAGCTTCACTCTCGTGCACAAATAAACACCAACCTGCACTGTGTTACTATTGTACACTTGCATATAAAACATGCTGACACATACCTGTGTATATGTAAATACACACACATTCCTATTATTTCGTGACAGCAGGGCCATGGCTGTTTTAACTTTACAGGATTATATCCACAAACACAGATGCCCCATAACATGCATATAATGGACCCTAGTCGCATTATGGGCTTGCATAAATATGTAAAGCAGTTTCTGGTTTATAGCACTGTGTTTAGAATATACATGCATCTTTCAAATTATGGAAAAATTAGGTTCAGTCCCAGGACGCCGCTTCCATTCTGGATGGGCATATTTGTCAGTGTGCATGGGTGGGAAGCCAGTGAAGGATCCAGCCAAGTTTCCTAGGAGTTACATCCTATTCCACACCCCACAATTTATGTTAAATGCCAACATTCACTGCCAATGCTGCAGTAGTGTGTCCTTTATGTTGCAAGGAAAACTAAGGGTGTGGAGAAATGTGGAGAAGAGTCTGTGCCCCATACCACACCTGCAATTAATGTTTGGGTTTTTATTAACCGTAACCATAACCTTTCCCTAACCTCATCCATTCAGTAGTTGCCCAGCCCTGTCTCCTAAAAATCACATTCCCACACAGTTAAACTGCTTTCTCAATTATGTTTGAAAGGAAATGTAATTTGTGGCGGATTACGTTTGTCTTTGATGTATCACAAATAAGTAAGTTGGTACAAAGAGCTACGCGCAGAGCAGGCGATGTAGTATATCGAGGGACGGGATGAAAGCGACTTTGAATAAAAATGTTATCGAAAGTTATGAGAAGTAACAACGAGCATAACAAGCGAGAACGTCCACTACGGGTGGGTGGGAGTGGTGGTGGATAGGGCAAACTAACACAGGACTTTCTCCCAGGAGACCCCTGTCAAACAAGGCTACATCTAAACACATCGTGATAACGTTGTAATTTACCTTCACCCAATACTCATTTTTACTGAACAGTGTTTGAATGCACCATAACTGTAACTCAGTGCAACCTCTGTTATCGTTAGCAGCTCCGTTAGCAGGACTGTGCTGTCAACTGGCTGCTAACAGGTAACATTACTAACTTTCCTCCTGTTCATTTCAACACAGATTTGTTGTTCACAGTTTTACACTATCAGGGAATAAATAGGGTACGTCCCCTTAGGGTTAGTAGAGCCATGCTTTTGAGCACTTTGTCTTCTTTCCACCATGGGTCCGGTCTAAACAAACTGAATCATGATATAGCGTGAGCATGCGTCATTGTGCATGCCTATCTAAGTATCGGGATGCATCAGTAAGAGGAAATGATAGTCACAGAGGCATAAAATGCCAAAAACTCAGTCAACTAGGAACTGGTTCTCTATTCCCATCACTAGCGTTCAAAAATTGGCAGACGTCCTTGATTTCCCACCAGCCACCAAATGCAGGTAAATTGTCGGCAGTGGCGGGTGCTAGTTTCAGACCCTGCTCGCCTCACAAACACCTAAGCCACGGTCGTAACTGCCAGAAGCTCCTCACAGGATGCTGATTGACTTGTGATCTGGCTTGCTGCACACAAACGCATTACTTGAAGCCTGACAAGATGGATATTCATGTGACATTTGATCCCGTGATTCTCACGTGATCTCATGACATTGCGAGAGCGGTGCAAAGTTATCTTTACAGCAGCCCAGTGTTCCTAAATGCTTGGTTGAATGCAGAGGTCAGATTTCATGTATGTACCTCTATGTATGTGACGATTAAAATAAAGGATTTTTTTTTTGAGTGTTAAAAATGAGGGACAATCAGTTCATGTAGAACAATGAACTGATGAAACAATCTGTAGTATCTAATGACAATCTGGGGTATGTTCAAGTCAGTAACAGTTTCAGCAACCATTAATATTATATGCAATATTAATGCTCCGATAGAGGACAAAGACTACAGTGGAGTAAAGGACCAGGTATAACATTTAGGAGGATCTACTGGCAGAAATGGAATAAAATATTAATAAGCATGTTTTCATTGGTGTATAATCCGCTGAAATCATGTTTTCGTTAGCTTAGAATGAGCCGTTTATACCTACATAGGAGCGGGTCCTCTTCACAGAGCCATGCATCTACAGTAGCCCAGAATGGACAAGCCAAACTCTATTAACTTTCCTGCTTGGCCCGGAGTTGATAACATCACTCGCTCCCATCACCACCACTTTCTCTCTCTTGCTTCACCACTCACTTCCCGCATACACACACACTCTAAACATCTACTCTTACAACAGCTGGCTCCAGAGAGGGCCATCGTAGCAATCCTACATGCTTGGCAACATGGGAGAAATAGTAATCTGCAACCTTACCGCTAGATACCGCCAGATCCTACACACTATTCCTTTAAGTGCTGCATACAGATGTTTTTCGATACACACATCCACCCCCTCAACCCACACAGTGTTTACATGGTGTCAAGCCACACAAAAACGTCGTGCCAAAACGGGGCTGTGAACATGATGACGGCTCTCAAGCTCGGTTTAATGAGCTCCTAATCATAAAACAAAAATACACTTTGATAATACAATACATAATAAAGTCTTCATAACATACGCTGGTGATTAAGACGTTCAAGCTACTGTGAATCAAAACATCTATGTCAATAGGATAAATGTCTGCATAATGAAGCCGACTGCCAGCCAGGCCCTCCCTCATACAGCATGTGAACAGCACATTCATTGGGCATCGGGCTTGATGAGCAATAACACGGCACAACAATGGTGAGGCTGACCAGTATGAATTCCCCCCCCCCCACACACACACACACACACACACACACACACACACACACACACACACACACACACACACACACACACACACACACACTGATGTCTGCCAGCAGCTGTGGAATCTGGAGGTCCTTGCTCATAGTAAATCCCACGAAACATAACGCAGAACGACTTCCACGGCCCTCCTCGGGCAGCGGCCACTCAAACGCGGCTCTGTTTTCATTATCGGGAGGCCTCGGGGTGCATATTTCTGTAATTTGGCTTTTATGCTCAGCAGTTTTGCAGCTGTGATGACATTTGGGTGTCGCCCCCCTGTTTCTCACGGTCTCGCTGCCAACGCTGCTCCGGCCGCTGGTCGTCGGCCAAGACTGAGGTCTGTGTGTCAGCCCCCACTTCTTGTGTACACATGAACACTGAAAGAAGGTGCTTTTGAAAAAAAATATATTCCTGGCAATCGAGTTCAACCACAGTTGGCTTTTTTTTTCTCTCTGGGTCAGTTTTCCAAACTGTAGCTGGATGGTTTCAGGGGGAAGAAGGTTGTCAGAATTACAACACATTGAAGTGGGTCATATAACTGATAATGATGTTTTTATCTTTGACATTTCAGTTTCTGTCAGCATTTAACTTGTTGAAATAAACAGCCTGGTGTGGTTCTTTACCTTTCATGTAATATTTCACTTTTCAGTCCTTTTAAGTTAAGCAAGTGTTAAAACAGTTGTATCATATTAAAGAGGGGAGAAATTGCACTTAACTTCACAAACAAAATGGGCTGATAGAAGACAATCATGCTTCACACAAGCTGCCTTAAATACAAAAATAACTTGTAATCTTGCAACATATTTAACATAATTGCACTGTTGCAATACAATTATTTATTATAGGATTTGATCAGGAAGAGAAATATTTGGAATAATAAAGATACCTCTGATTCTGCTGCACTGACTAACTGTCCATTGTGGATCCAACGTTGTTATAGAAGCACAACGCTTTTTACAAGTCTTCTTCAGGAGCAGTTGAGAAACATACAAAATGCTCTATTATCCATTTTTCCACAGTAACTGACGACCCAGAGATATCATGTGATACCAGTGTTGTTTTACTGCTGGCTCACAAGCCTCATTAGAAGTGGGAACCAAATGTCAGACATCTCCCACAGAGATAAACAAAACATTAATTTTGGGTCTGCCAAATTTTTTTAAATGATAAATTCACCATCTCAAGAATTTTTCTGAGGAAAAGCCACACTTTTATTCACTGCCATTCTAAAGGCTTTCTTAATGTTATCAGTAAGACCTTTAATATTGTAATGTCCATGATGGGCTGGCTTGTATTGGCCCAAACAGGACAACATATGTGGGGACTGTATGCTTGGTGAACATTGAATGAAGCCAGTAAAACCCAATCAAATCAAGATTTCACCAAGAATACGTACAAGATGTGAGCTGTGTTAAGCTGGGCATACATTGTGCAGTGTTAGGCCGTTTTTGGACCGAATTTTGAGCCGCACAACTCATTTTAGAGTCAGACCGAATTTCAGCTTTGTTGGGCCTTGTTTGTCATGCAGTGTACGGGGGGGAACAAGAACAGATGATTATTATTATTATATCCTTTATTTAACCAGGTTACAAAACTCATTGAGATTAAAATCTCTTTTCCAAGAGTGACCTGGCCAAGAGGGCAGCAGAGAAAGTTATTTCTACAATAAAGACAAACAATACAAACAAACCAATACAGCAATCACACACCATAGACCATTAAACAAGTATCATGTGCAGTGATATGTACAACACAACAGCAGCTGTGCTGCACAAACCGGTCAATATTAAAATAAATCAAATGACAGAATGCAGGAGCAGTTACAACGACCAATAGTGCTGTTTTCTCGATTATTTAAAATGGACTTAAATTCTCCCATAGTGATAAGTTCTGACAGTTTCAGGTCCTTCTGCATAATGTTCCACGAGAACGGAGCAGCATATTTAAACGCTTTTTTGCCGAGCTCCGTTCTGACCTTTGGGACCAACATCTGTATAACATCTTGAGAGCGAAGGCCATATTGACTGTGGTTTGTACACAAGTATGTACTGAGGTATGAAGGCACCAGTCCAAGGAGACATTTGTATATGAGAGTCGACCAGTGTGAAGACCTGCGGACAGACAATGATGTCCATCCAGCAGCAGCATAAAGGGAACAATGGTGCACCAGATTTCCACAGCCAGTAACAAAACGTAGCGCACAGTGGTATATAGTATCCAGCCTCTTTATGCTCTGGTCAGGCGCATTCATATAGAGCAGATCACCATAATCCAATACTGGTAGAAATGTTGTTGAAACAAGGTATTTCCTCACCTGGAGGGAGAAACAGGATTTGTTTCTAAAGAGGAACCCCAATTTAATTTTCAATTTGGACACCAGATAGTCAATATGTGAGGTGAAAGTCAAGTTTTGATCAATGAGGATCCCTAAGTACTTATAAGTTGGGACCAGTTCAATTTGAAACCCTTGAGCAGTGGAGACTCTGGGGAGATCAGATGGTAGTGATGAGAGAGATGATAGAGAGATAGAGATGAAGTCCTCCCGACCAGCCGTCGGACGGTTGGATGAATTTCTGACATTTCAGAAGGTTTGGTTGGCACAGTTTAAGCAGAGCCACGAGCCAATACACCAGCGTCAGTGACTTATCTCTGCCTTTTATCAGAGAGTAGCTATTAAGATAATAATGTAGGCTACAATAGACATAGCTAGTAAAATGTAGCTAGCTTGCCTCCAATTCTCTCTGCTAAATGGACAAGCCATACTGTCCACGTCCTCCTAGCTACCCACAAGTCCATATAACATTACACCGCTGCCTCTTTTTTATTACACATGTCAGCAAACAGGATGATCCAGACAGCATGTTTCTGCCTTGTTAGCACTGTGACCTGTATGGCACAGACCACTGCTAGCAAACAAATCTTTTCTGCCTTTCAAACAAATCTTTATTGACAACTGTCAACAGTCAGAATGGTCCGCAGGAGCTGACAGACCATGTTTTTTTAATTAAATTTTAAGCGTACAGTGTGCGCACTCACGTTGTCTGATCGGACCGTACAGCGCGAGCACAGAAATCGCTTTACATTGTTAACAATCTACTTGTACAGAGGGAGTAGGAAGTGCACAACATTTCTAAAAATCGTACAGTGTAATCACTCCTCTGTCTCATCTGCCTCTATAAACAGTCAATCTGAAATAATTTCCTGGTTGAGAGGGCCCAGTGGGCAGGGAGGAAGCAGGTTCGGGTCTCAGGGGGGTGATAATGGTGGGTGTTCCCCACGGTTGCCCACGCTTGCTGTCAGCTGTCCTCCCGGAAACCTCGGTCCAGCTGCTGCCCATTACACCAGGAATGTATCCTTGGGTCAGATGCCAGGAGTGTGGTGGCACATTAATAACATGAGTGACCACTGCCCCCCGGCCACTTGTGAGTTATTAACATGGCACACTCAAATCTTTTCCCATGGCCCCCGGCACCCCTCCTCCCTTAACCGCCCGCCCTGACAGCAGCTGCCCAACTCTCAGTTTCCCAGAGTCAAGGAGTGTGTCAGCATGTTTGTGTGTGTGTGTGTGTGTGTGTGAGGGTGGGGACTTTATGGGGTCATGGTATCTGATTAATTGGCCAGATATGCATACCAACAGTTCCTGTTTTGTCGGTCACGGTTTAGGCTGATTTGTCTAATGGCTCGACACAGCTGGGACTTTTTGTGTGAGGAAAACATCAGTTAGCAACAGTCTGGGGCACAGTTTGTCTGTAAACAGTCAATCAGTTAACCAGTAAATTGATTGTTTTAGACACACAGTCCATTTAAGAAAAAAAATAAAAGAAAAAAGTATAAATTAAGGGTGGAGGGTAATAATCAATCAAGCTTAGTTTCACAATATTTTGCATGGCAAGTATCAGTCTGACAAATGCTATTCTAGAGTGAAGATACTGGTCTGAAAAACCTAAATAATCGATTGGAAGAACATCAAATAACGCTCCAAAGTTTTGCTAAAAGGAGTCCCCTGACCTCTGACCTCAAGATATCTGAATGAAACTCTGAGATGAACAGAGTGAAAACTGTATCTGCGTATCTGTAGCCTGTTACACACTGGTCGGGCACACACCGACTACAATACGTACCCACCGCCCCCACCCTTGGTTTGCTTTTCTTTTTACAGAAATAAAACCAGTTTAGTTCATTTTGGCATATCAGCGTCGTGTTACCAATACATAGTCGGACGACAGATGCTACAAAGTGAAAGTGAAAGTGTTTGGTCCATACAGGGTCTCTGCACAGAGTAGCCAGAGGCAGATTTCACAAAAGGGAGGAGAGAGAGTTGATGGACAAGACGATGGCGGAGGATTTGGTGTTGAAGCGAAAAGCTAAAGTGCCTATTTGGCATTATTTCAGATTCAAACTCAATGATATAAATGAACCATAATGTCAATGAGGCTATTGCTATGTGGAGGATGGATTAGTCACTGAGGGTTTGAGCGGCAGAGCAGCACCAGGTGGAAACCTGTAGCCCCGCAGTGAAAGCTGGACCGGAGAGGCCAGACACACAGCCACCTGACATTAAAGATCAAAATAAGCGCGCTACACATATTGACCATCATCTTGTATTGTAAAATATCCGGCCTAAGTTTTTTGAACTGGTGGGAAAATTTCCTCACTGTCACATCCCTACAAAATAATCAACCCTTATAAATCAGTATTTCAATGCTAAGATTTTTGTTTATATATATATATATATATATATATATATATATATATATATATATATATATATATATATATATATATATATATATATATATATATATGTATCTAAGAATAAAGTATAATCCCAAAATAGCCCCGAAATAAAGAATAATACTACAAGATTATTCATATTCAGCATTAATCATTATTAGATATTCTCAGACGGATGTCACTGTTTATTGTGTGTAGAAGTGTGTGTACAGTAGTGCGATAGCGGTACTGTCCCGAAGCTTCAAATACCTCCAAATATTTCACACAGAACACTCAAAGCCCAAAAAAAGCTATTCGGGACAGTCCTAGATAAAATAGACGTTGACAAACTGCCTAATTTTCTGTTGAGAAAAGGAAATAAATTGCAATGTATCAGCATAGCTCAAAATGTTCAAAATCCCAGTAACATTGTCTTGTGACTTATGTATCTTGGTGATTCCCATCCCGAGTATGAAGTACTGAACATTTTAGATTTATAAAAGAGGCAGAAAGGCCACACAGTGGAAAAATGTGAACTGCACAAACTCGTGGTGGAGAAGGAAAAAACCTTTGATTGACTGGATGTGGTTGTGAATGAAAGTAGACATTTAGAGCCGCTGCATGTGATTCACTTCCTGGCTCTGCACCATCAAAGGTAACGGAAGCTCTGAAGTCCCTTTGAAATGTCCGAGGAACAAAAATAATTACTCTCATTTTTAAGGCCATCTTTGTGAGAACGCACTCAGTATGGAGCCTCAGGCTGAATGTTCATCACAGATGTTAGAAGTCCATTTATTTCTTCTGATCACCCCAAATGTAAAACATGTTCATCATTGTTTGAACCGGCTTGATTGGCAGAATTTAAGGACTCCACTCATGTGGCTGTGTGTGAGCCGGAGAGTGTGTTACAAGGCCCAAAAGATTACAGACTGCAGTTTTTCTTTACATAGTCTCTCAACATATTCAGGCAGTGAGCACCTGGGCGGATCGTTTTGGCCCTAATGATATGGCCTGACAACAAAACAACCCAAAAGATACTTGAGGAAGTTTTTTGGAGCCTGGGCCTAATTACAACACGGGACAATAAAATCAAACCGCCCCACACTTAATTGGCTTCTTTTCTTTCATGGCCCTATACATGGCCATTCAATCATGAGATGGAGGCAAACAAAACCCTTGGTCTCTCCTTGACCCAAAACACTCCTCTAATTGCCACTGCATGGTCAGCTACAGCTGTAGGTGGACTATCCTATAGTGGAGCACCCAAAAACTCCACACAGCTCTATAAGATGAACGTACAATGATACATCAGGGGGAGGAATGTAATTATTTCTGTACTTTAGTACCAGGGCTCAGCAATATGGACAAAATCTTCTATCACAATATAGGTCATTTCATACATAAATACTGAATATTTTCTCATTTTAAGAACTTGAGTGTAGGACTGTCAAAGTTAATGCAATAATAACTGTTTAAACAGCACTAATTTCTTTAACGCATTAACGCAACTTGCGATCGGAGGTGGTAGTGAGATCATTTTTAGAGCTAGAGTGAAGATAGTGGTGTCACATGAACCTAGAAAACCTTATGAGTCCATTGGTACCAACCATGTCATACTAGCTTGGCGCAAAGGAGGATAATGCTCCAAACGTAAGCAAAAATTTGGGGTCCCTTGACCTCTGACCTCAAGATATGTGAATGAAAATGGGTTCTCTGGGTACCCATTAGTCTCCCCTTTACAGACATGCCCACTTGTGATAATGATAATGATACACATGATAATCACTATTTGTCCACTTCCAGGTTGATAAGAGTATTAAATGCTTGGTAAGTCTCCCTTTAAGGTACATTTTCAGCAGATAAATAAATGTGATTAATAGTAAGTATTCACGACTGTCCATAGTTAATTGCATACAGTGTATTTTAAAATAGTATGGATTGAGTGCAAAATGAATATAACAGTTTAAAATAATATTATAGAGGAAAAAGAAGTAAATATAGACCTTGCCTATAGCAAGATAGAAACAATGTAAAAAATATACATGAAAAACATTATTATACTGTTTTAACTATAAATCGTCATATTGCCCAGCCCTACTTAGTATTACAGGCGTATTCCCTGAAGCTTACATTTACTGTCACGCAGGTATGCAAACAACAAAATAGGTGCAAAAAAAAAAAGATCAGGTGACAGGAAGGTGGTTGTTATGCTTTCATGAGAGTTAAACCACTTCCCTTCTTGTTCTTAGGCATTTTTTCCATTTACTAATTTGGACCAGCCATACTCTGTTAATTCCTCAACAACAAATTTGCCGCAGTGCTATCCGCTGAAGTAATTCACATAACTACAAAGGGTACAGTGTGCAACTGTCCCATCCTCCAGTTTCTCTCTGTCCTTGCAGTCAGAAATGCGTGGTTTCTTTCCACTGTTCGGTTGCGTCTGCTGTCAGGGTCACGACCGAGCGCACACACACACACACACACACACACACATGTGGCAACTGCAGGGCGGCCGCATGCCAGAGCACTGCTCCGCCAGCGAGACGACTGACGGGACATGTGCAGTCAGACACGGGCGATGAAACAGCATGACGTCCACGTATCAGGTGGCCGACGTTTGGGGTCTATGAAGAGAGACCGGTAGCAAAATTAATCAGAACAGTTTTCAGCAACTTTGATCATGACGGAGTTGGATAAAAGATGTAAAGAAGAAAAACAGAGCAGTTTCGTGATACTTCTGTGAGAACATGCAACTCTCAAATCACTCATTCAGCTTCAGATGAATACCATTCACAGACAGACAAGTGGAAGAGCTGTTAGTGGCTCTGTCTGAGCCACATTGAGGCCACCATGTGGGACCCTCTTTTCACTCTCTTCCCCTCGCACGGCTGCTTCTAATCTCTGACCCCCATCAATAAGATGCATTCAGAGTCCATCAAACAGACGAGCTGCTGCACAGGCATCCGAGCACCGCTGGGGGGAGAGCCATGGGAAACACTCTTAATTGTCCCCCGAACCTTTTTAAAGAATATTAAGCTGCATTAGCTGACCATGAGCCTTTCTTCGTGGGGCTTTCTTCTACAGCAGCCCACTCAGCCAACAGGCCATTAAACGTGACAGGTCTTTGTGAAGAACACAGAGACAAACTCCCAGGAAGGTGCAGCTAGCAAACCCCTGCTTAAATAAAGGGGAGGCTAACAGGTTAGCTAGACTTGCATCTGGTTTATATCAAGCTCTCCATGCTGCCGAGCTCGGTCCAACAGCCTCAGATCTATTAGGGGCTATTAAGCATCCCAGTGGAGTGAGTCTACACTGCTAGTCATAACTCTGGCAGGGCAGAACCTAACAGACACAACAGAGCAGGATCATTAGAGGTAAGACTTTCCAGCTTCACTGATGTCATTGCTGCACTACTATGCATCCTCCTATTGGCAGTGCAACATGCATCATTTGGTGGAAAACACCTTCAGTAATAAAGTGATATTCAGTGGCCTCAGTCTATGTATTAAATGGCCATTTCACCCAAACTGCAGTACAAGTACCTCTGGTGTTATCCAGTCATACAAAATGTTTTGGTTTAATTTGACCAGGATTTCAGATACCTCAAATCACTTTTTTACTTGGCAAAGTTATGAACATGAAAAGTTAAAGAATTCTGAGTCCGCCATGTTGCACCGGCATGTTTTTTCAGTAGCGCAGAGAGGAAGAATCAAACATTGGCTCTAGCGAGAGCCTTTTGTGTTTTTACATTACCTGAAGGTCACCGTAGTTCTCCGACATGCTTGTGAAACTCCGGTAACGTAAAAAACCGTGGTACCACCAACCGCCGTCTGACTTCCATTGCTCCTAAAGTACTGTTATTATGGTAAGGATGGCCTCTGAGCAAGGTCAACGGTGTTGCCATGGTTTTGCACCCGGCAGCTCATGTCACTACAGTGTTGAAAAGGGAGGAGTGAATGGAGGGGTATTCAGTTGGTTGCAATCTGCAACCACACCACTAGATGCCGCCAAATCCTACACACTGTACCTTTAAATGGCAATGGTCTGGTTACTCTCAGAGGCAGACATCTGAAACCATGGACAAATGGGCAAATTAAGGTAAAATTATCTACATGGCTAAATACATTAGTGGTTAAGTTAGCAAATATTTTTTTTTAATAATATGAGTAAACTGACCCTTTAACCTGCAAACGTGATTGTGTCCCTACTCGTCATATTTTGCCACTTGGGCAGAAGCCCCTAGCAGACTTTTGTGTAGTATTTTACGACAAGTATGCAGAAAGTTTACACATGTGAAGTGGTTGGAGTTAATGTTGTAGTACATGGCTCACGCTGTGAAATGGTAGCAATTGATGTTGTAGCATGTGGTTAATGCTGTGAAACGATGGTGGTTAACATTGTACTATATGGTTAATGCCATGAAATGGAGCTGGTATCTTTGTAAACACGTGGTTAACATTGTGAAATTGTGGCGGTTAGGTTTAGGCAACTGAACTACTTGCTTAGGGTTAGTAAAAACATCAAGGTTTGGCTTAAAATAAGTACGCTTGTAACGTAACATAAGGTATGGATGTAACGTCACGTGACACAGCGTCATCAACAGAAATGACTCAACATTTGGTTTCACACAGGACACAAATGCCGGCGGTCCCCCATGTAAAAGTCCTGTATACGTTTCTTCTAGGGCTGCAACTAACAATTATTTTCACTGTCAATTAATCTGTTATTTTCTTGATTAATTGATTAGTTGTTTGGTCTATAAAATGTCAAAAGATTATGAAAAATATTGATTAGTTTCCCAAAGCCCAAAATGACATCCTCAAATGTCTTGTTTGGTACACAACGCAAAGATATTCAGTTTACTCTCATAGAGGAGCAAAAAACCCCTAAAATATTCACATTTGAGAAGCTGCAATCAGCATTGACTTATATACTTAAATGCTAATACTTTATTAATTGAAGAATTGACGGCTAAGTGTTTACTTTTTGAAGCTCTAGTTTCTTTCCAGTCTTCCCAAAACACATTTCTGTGTTTTGGTGGAAGTGAGTTGTATGATTCCAGGTCCCTGACCAAGTTGTTCTCTGGGGCATGGCTATATTGTCCATCACATTAGCCACATTAAGAAGACTTTATGAGCTTGGATGGAGTGAGCCATGAGTTAAGGTTGGAGTTAAGCTGCTGCGCCCTTGTTGTGATCAGGCCTGAACTCGCCTCATAGCTCTGAGGGGGATTTAGAGGTAATGGCCGACCATTCAGTAAGGTTTCACTCTTATTAGAGGGGTCAAGTCATCTTTGAGTCGAAGCAGATGAGTATAATAAAAGACCAAGGGCCAGATCCATAAAACTCAAGATTCAAAACTAAAACTCTTGGAAAGCGAGAAAATTGTCTTGATTTTATTTATGTTTTGCCAGAGAGTAGAAGATAAAACAGGCTCATTCTCATCTCTTCTCCTTAAACACATAACCAGTGACTTAACCACATTTACTTCCCACCAGATGTTGGATAGACTGCTCTTTTACAAATGAAAAGGCTAAATTTCTTCCTTCATTTCACTCATTCTGTGTCTAAACAGCTCACTGTGACCTTGTGACATCATTACTCAGAAACAAGCACAAATGTGGTCCTCTTTATGGGTCCTAAAAACGGCATATGTTACGTAGAATGGGCCCTCCATTAATCAAAAGCAGTTAGGTGCTAAATAGGCAGATCCTGGATGAGACCCCCCCCCCCCTCATCCAACCAACCAACCACCACAGTTCATATCAGCCCACTGAAAGAGGATTCATCACCTTGTCATGCTTCAATAATAAAAACCTATGAGGCTGGATGTCAGTGTAGGCTGATGGGATTGGATGAATGTGTGTGTGTGTGTGTCTGTGATGCAGAAGGAGTGAGCGCCGATGGTCAGGAATGGGCGAGGCCGCCTTCTTGTTGGCGACACAAAGCCGTTGCTGTGCAATCAGCTCGGTGTAAAATCGCCGCTCTGTGGCCCTCACAAAGGCTCACAAAGGCAGGGGGCTGGTGGCTGGGGCGGGAGTGCGGCGACACAGCTGTGAGCTGAGCCTACACATCCCTGCTCAATATGGGCCCTCCTCATATCTGTAGCGACTTGGCCCCTGCTTCCGCCGGGCCCCGGGACAATGGAGGCCCTCAACAGACCCCTTTGTTGCAAACTTTTTCAGCGCTCCTTTTAAGCCCAAATCTTAAATATTTCATTAGGCCTACTTCGGCCTGCTCCCTTTCTTTCACGACCATTTTGCAGATCATCGCCGGGACCTCAACTCTTTACCCCCCTTCACTTTGGTAAAACCCTGAAAACGACAAAGGGTTTCTTCCAAAACTGTATTTGGAACCTGTTGTTACTCCAAAACTATCAGTGTTAAAAATTAGATTTAAGAAAATGAAGAGGAAAAGGCATTTCCTACATTATCTCATATACATTTAGAAAAAACATTCATATAAGCACCTTTTGCACTATTGTGTACTGTGTCACTGTTTACAAATGCCATTGTGTTGGTGTATATACTCTACAGTCACCGGCCACATAATTAGGTACACCCTGCTAGTAAAAGGTTGGACCCCCTCTTGCCTCCAGATCTGCCTTAATTCTTCGTTGCATACTTTCAACAAGGTGTTGGTCCTCGGAGGTTTTGGTCCATATTGACATGATAGCATCACGTAGTTGCTGCAGATTGGTCGGCTGCACATCTATGATGTGAGATCTGGTGGCTGTGGAGGCCATTGCGGTACAGTGAACTCATTGTCATGGTCAAGAAACCAGTTTGAGATAATATGAGCTCTGTGACATGGTGCATTATCCCGGTGGAGGTAGCCATCAGAAGATGGTACACTGTGGTCATAAAGGGACAGACATGGTCAGCAACAATACTCAGGTAGGCTGCAGCATTTAAATGATGCTCAGTTGGTACTAAGGGGCATAAAGTGTGTCAAGAAAATTTCCCCCACACCATTACACCACCACCAGCAGCCTGAACCGTTGATACCAGGCAGGATGGATCCATGCGTCCATGTTGTTTATGCCAAATTCTGACCCCGCCATCTGAATGTTGCAGCTGAAATCGGCACTCGTCAGACCAGGCAACGTTTTTCCAGTCATCTGTTGTCCAACTTTGGTGAGCCTGTGTGAACTGTAGCTCAGTTTCCTGTTCTTAGCTGACAGGAGTGGCACTCGGTGTGGTCTTCTGCTGTGTTGTGATTTTTAATTACAGATAATTAAATGTACTTTACTACTACAAACACATACTGTATATAGCTGAATAAAAATAATGGATCTCCAACATCCCCAATCCCAATAATTAGGATTTTGTATGCATCAAATTAGAATTGTACAGCAGGAAAGACTGCAGTTGCCAGTGAAGTGAATGAGCATTTTTAAAGAGTGTTTGAGTACACTGAACCTGATAATAAAAGTTGAATACGGGAATTTTATTGAAATTCAAATATATTCATGACATATGGTCACATTAGCAACATTGAGTGTCATTATTAAGTGTTAAAGCCACAAGCTGCTGAGGGCCACACATAAATGCCATGTATAGAAGAGGTGACCAAACACTCCCATCTAAATATTAAACACTTGTTAATAACTTTTCCAGCCCTGCAGCAGAACTTCTGTCACGACGGATAAGAAGGGCTGAAAAGGACTCGTCTTTATGCTAAGCCTTAAACTGGCGTGATTGGACAGAGTGACAAAGACAAGCTTTTGTTCAAAAAAGACGGAGGGGGGGTTGATTTATCCAACACTTTAAGGAACCCTAATGAATAATTCAGTGTTATCATTCAACTTGATGCTCGATTATTATGTTTTTCTTCTCTCTTCACACGTGAGGGACCCCGGCAGATAGGGGGTATCATGCAGGGGCACATAGGGGGAAGTAATGCGCACACAAGGACAAAACAAGAAGGCTGCAGCGCAGTCACTCCGCTGTCAGCTTGATAAATATAATGTGTCACCAATTAAAAACTCATTGCCATTCTTTAATCCAGCCGAGGCCTTGTTAACCGCTGCCTGGCGGGGAGGCTGCCAGAGTAGCCACGGCCTCTGCGACCAGCAACGCCATAATAGAGGCCCCTGCTTTCCCATCCTTTTAAACCCACGGCCCTTCCCTTTGGCATGTAAATAAGACATTCATTCGGCAGCACTTTTCCGATAGAAAAAAAATGACCATCGAAGTCTTTGATTTTCATCTTTTTTCCCTGGGAAAACAAAGAATTCTATAGTTTCAGATTTTTATTAAAAAAAAACCTTTTTGGGCCTTTCTTTAGGAGCATTCTCATGGTAATCGTGTTGACTCAACTTTGTGCAACGCGGCTATACAACGCATATGAACCCTAGCAGGAGTCCATTACAGAAATACCATTTAGCAAGCTGTTTCTGTGAGAAAGTCAAACGTTTAAGGGGCTTTTTGTGCCGGTCGGGGACAAGGGTCCCCAGAGGAGCAGCAGGAGTCCTTTAGAAACCTCAGTGAAACTAAAGGCCTCTCAGGTCTGAGATACTTCCCAGCTGAAGTCAAAAGTGTTGAAAATGCAGAAAAGCAGGTTTCCTTAAACAATATCTAAACTCCCTGTCAACCATGACTGCTGCGCTATTTAGCATGTTTCTTGTCAGACACTGGATAAGTGGATGTCACTAACCCTTCAAAACATGTCTACCCAGACACACAAATACAAAAGATTCTCTTTTTAAATTATCCCACAAAACATGAAAGGGATATTCCTGCTATACAAGAAAATTCACATGCAGCAAACGACACATACAACACAAAAAGTCCTCAAACAAAGTATGTTTGTCATTACCCTCTAGAACAAAATGCATATGTGTTTTCGGATCAAATCATTTGTATATGCCTTCCTAAACAATAACAAATCACTGTTTCCTGATCTTACACTGCTATGGTTAAGATTTGGTTAAGTTTATGCACAAACATTTTTGGTAATATTCAGGGAACATCATGGTTTGGGTTAAAAGGACTACTTAGTTAAGGTTAGGGGACAATAATAACCACTTGATTAATGTCAGGGAATGTTGTTGGCTAGGAAACAGGAAATGAACAGCAGCCTTGCATGTTACAGTCCAATGTTTTGCTGTCATTCTGTAATAAATAAGTATCACGCCACAGTGTGTAACCCCGTCTGTCCACCAGAGATGACGTGCCAGTGTCACGTCTTGCCTTGCCAAGGCGTGAATGTTACATGCATGTATGAAGATGCATTACCAGCAGGGGGCAACAAAACAACTCACTTAGGTTTAGGAAAAATGTCATGGTTGGCCTTAAAATAAGCACATAAACAAAGTAAAATACATACCAAAACAACATAACATAACTGCAGAAAACACGTCACAAACACTATCTAAACGTGTTTTTGTTGGATCCGTCCACCTCCCCGCCCACCCACCATAAACAGTCTTTCTCACTCTTTATCTTTCGTCACTACCTGAGCGTAGCACAGTCACACGGATGTATTTACGTTTCAGTCAGCACAGACTACATGGTGTACAAATGGCACACGCTCAGTCATAATCCCTTCAGCCGTTTAGTCACTTGAATGTAAACATTTATCATATTGAGGTATCTGCTGAAAAGACAGATGCAGTCGTCATTTTTGGGAGGACAGAAAGAAGAGGAGAAAAAAAAAACACAGCCCCATACGGTTGCTCTCAGTTTATACCTTTGCTTATTTATTGTCTTTATTTCTTAATCTGCCTCACATTTCTTTCTTTATTTCTTTATTTGTCTATTTATTTATTAATTTATTTATTAATTTTCATTATTACTGATTGTAACTTTCTGTATTAATTTTTATTTGTATACAGTACATGTACAGTTGAAAGGCGTTGGTGTTATCCATGTCTTAAAAAAGGATTTTTAATTCACAATCAAAGTGCCTCAGATATCTTTCAGACTGCCATCCTAGACCAAGAACGTCCTTTCAAAGTAAGCTGGACAGTCACTGTTTTTCATTTTTAATTGATTGACTTTATGTACTTGATTTTAACCTTATCAACAAAGTTTGTGGGTACACATACAGAGTATTAGCTGAACGCTGAGACAGTAAAAGGCTTTAGAGATCACAAAGAGAGTCTGCTTCTCTCTCCAGGTGTCTTCACTGTTTGTTGAGTCACTCTTTGAGTCACATTTCCTTCTCCTGCACACCTTTTGTGTGACACACTGTTCTCAGCAGTGGGAAAGAATCCAGATCTGGACACATTTCGAAGTGCTGAATTGTAGGAATTCAAAGGTCACGCTACTTATAATTCCCAAACACTCAGTATCCCTCATCAAGCCCATTTGAACAGCAATGCTGGAATGCTAAATATTCAATTTGTCACTAAATGAGCTGGGTCATGCTGGACACATTAAAGCTCTGAGTAGAAAATAAAAAAGAATTAAGTATGAACACTGAATGAGCGCAAGTCTCCCTCTTCAGCCCCCTACAAGCCACCCTCCTCCTCTTCCTCCTCCTCCTCCTCCTCCTCCTCTCTGCCCGCTCATTGTCCCTGTCACACAGGACCAGGGCCCACTTGGCACAGCCTTGTGGACTTAATTGAATTAGACATACCCGCTTGTTTAGGCTTTGTGCGGTGGCATGAGAATCTCCCCGCCATCTCCATGAAGGCAGAAGAAAAGAGAGGCAACGGCAACACTTCATCGGCAAGATCTGAAGAGTTGGAGATTCTCAGGGATGGAAGGGCCGCCGTGAAACGATGGACCACCGGCCTCCCATTGTGCCCTGGCTCAGTGCCAAGCACAGAGTGGGACTCATCCAGGGTCGTCACATCATTTTACCCTGAGGTGTGGCAAAATCTAACAAACTCTGAGACCCTGTCGGAACGGTTACTGGTGATATATTATTCAACAACACTGGGCAATACATAGAGGGAATATTCATCGTGGCAAAATGCACTGATGTGGTTAATATTTAGTCAATTTAAGCTTTATGGATTCTTTGTTAAAACTGGAAAATTGTGAAGATCATATTTGGTCTCTCAGTGGTTTAATTGAGTTGAATATTCGGGACAGATGTTTCTCCAGGCCAGCCTTGGGGTCTGGTTCACCTGCATCAGTTGGGGTAAATTAAAAATGACTGAAATCAGAAGATACACATTATTTTGTTTCACTAATTTTAGTAGCATGATTTTGGACAAAATGATACTCATGATTATTTTGATAATACTGACACCATGATTATTTATCATGTTTATTCCTAGATTTTTTTTTTGTTTGCAATTTCAAATTTAATTAAACAGAGTGCTGCTTCTATGTTGTGCTACATTACAGTTGTCATAAATTATAAATGTTGCCCTTTTACTTTGTTATTGTCATCTACAGTGGAAATTTGCAAAAAAAACACACAATCTGGAAATAAAATGATTGGGACAATTAAGAAATAAATGACTGTATGTTTATGTAAATATTTGCTTTGATCAAAAAATCTTGGTATAAGTAGTTTTAATTACATATTATAAGCTGTTTAAAAGCTGTTAACAAGTCATATTTCCCTCTATATTATGTATTTTACATTGCTGTGAAAACATCTTCAGACAACCGGATTTATTTGTTTCTAGCCAAAAACTACATTTTGCAAGAATACATTTGAATGCGGCGTATGCATGTTCTCCTTGTGTTAGCGTGGTTTAGGTTAATTGATGACTCTAAATTGCCCATAGGTGTGAATGTGAGCGTGAATGGTTGTCTGTCTCTATGGGCCCTGAGATGGACTGGCGACCTGTCCAGGGTGAACACCGCATTCTTCGGCCAATGCCAGCTGGGATCATCTCCAGTTCTCCCGCGACCCGTAACGGGATAAGCAGTTGAAGATGGATGGAAGGATGGACATATGAATGCATCATGATAGCGTTACAGCTGTATGTCTTCTTCACTCACACTGAAGAACTTTCACACCGACCACATGTTCAAATCGACCGGCTTTGATCGGCTGCTGATTGACTCTGCATCTCTAGCTGTTAGTTTAGGGAGCGCTTGATTTTGGCAGCAGCCTTTTCTATGAGCTGATCATTTTAAATCTCAATATCGCAGTCAATCATGTTGATTTAATTGTTGGAGGCCAAAATCATGATCACAATTAATATTTGATTAATTGAGCAGTTCTTGTTCCATATTAATGTTTACAAATAATCCTGCATGCACACAATTTGGAAATTTTCAGGTCACTAAAACACAGTATTTGCAGTGTGTTTTTATGTTAAAATAGTCCATATCAGCCATCTGTTGTGGTGCTTTTAAAACCAGCTCTATGCAGCTCTTGACACTCACTGTGCCAGCTTAACCCTCTGACTTTAGGAGCTGGACCCGACTTTAAAGTCAAGAGTCACTCACTTTGTGATTACAGATTGTTTCTCTCTTTTTTTGCTGAAAAATGGAAAGAAACCTCTTCTAATGTGATTGCCCTTTTCCTATTTATCCAAACGGGGTCTAAATGGAGGTGCAACAAGGGGATGCCTAAGCGCTGTCACTACATAACGTCACCTCCCTAACCCCGAGGGTCAGGGCCAGATTGACACTATAACCCACAGCCCTGATCCTCCTTCGGCCTCTTTAGAGGTGCACCCGGCCGGCAGTAATGCAGCCCGCACTTTATTCATTTGGAGATCAGCCAAGCTGAAAAGATAAGCTCTGAATAATTGGAGCCCACAGACCACGGAGAATCTGATGGGATCTTGGAGTCTTTAACTTTTTCCTCCCTCTCTCTCTATACCCTCTTATAACTGGAGGACAGCCCTTGTTAGATCCGGGCAGCCAGATGGGCGAGAGAGGGGTGGGATGATCTGTTGGTGCTTTAGAGAGAGAGGGATGACGCTGGCTGTAGGGACCTGTCACTCACGTGCAGGGGGAGTGAATGTGGAGCTTAATGAATCCTCCACAGCCACCAGTGGACAAGACCCAGCTCTGTGTGGACACCAGACAGCCAGACAGTACGCCATCCTGCCTCCTTTTCAGTCGCCCTTGTTGCCTCTTTCATTCTAGTCTAGGAATAATATTTAGAGTGAACACTTCATTTGATTTTCATGTTATTTGACTGTAATTCTTTTACTTGATGGCTTTTACTTTGAAAAGAATGCATTTCAAACCTTTTATTAAGGAAAACATCTTCAATTTAAAAGACGTGCATTTAAAATACAATTACACAAGGTGTTCCTGGGTGGCACACAAGGAGCTCATGGCAAACTGTTGAGCTGCTGTGCCACATGACTATCCCCTCGAGATATCTCCTTAATAGAGCAGTCAAATCTCTCTGGGAGATGGCAAACTGGAAACAATAACACTTGAAAATGAGGCGGTTCGCCGCTGTGGGCTGCTGTAGTTAATCATCCCTCTGTCAAATCAGCATTCCCCCTGCCCTGCATGGAAGACACCGCAGCAGATAGACGGGGCATCGTTAGCCGCGCAGCGCAACAAAGAGCTAGCAATGGGGAGGCTGCAGCTATACTGGTAATGTCAGCTCCCAGGTCAGCTTGGTCCAGAGCCAGTGGAAGCCCACGCTGTGCTCTGCCTGTCCGGTGTTGTCATAACAGAGCAGTTTTACTGTATGAGGCTGAAGGAAGACAAGACCGGCTGCAGCCTCCCGAAGACAACAGGACCACACACTCGTTTCTCATTAACGTCAGCAGCCGCTGTGGTTTTGTTCTTTTTCTTTTCTTCCCTTTAACATGTTCTGACACAGACCTTCTAGGTGTAGCAACAAGAAGTGTATCTGACTATAAAGCAAGGAATATCTGTCTGACACTCACAGTCTCACAGCATTTGACATAATCATGAAATTTAATCTATTTGATTCGAGTATTTCCCCTTTCCCCTTTTTTATGACACTCAGCATGACTTTTTCATGCTTTATCCTATGATCGTCTAGCAACGCATAATGCATGAGTCAATTCCAACTCCAGGCTTTTCAAAATAAAATTACTTAGTTAGGTTAAGGAATAGATCGACTTAGTTAGGCTTAGGCAACCAAAATACTTTCTTAGGTTGAGGAAAAGGTTGTGGTTTGGATTAAAATGACTCTGGAAGTGCTGTAACTTAAGTACAGATGTTACATGACAAAATAAATAAACTTTGACTTCTGGGCAGAAATTTACGAAAAATCATCAACTAGTTCCCAGTGCTTATCGAATAGTATTTTTTCTTGGAATGCACATCCCGACTTCATACCTGGTGTGTCAAATGTGGTGCAACTTGTCCTCCTCATTCATATGAATGAGCCCCAATCTGAGGCTAGGCTTCTGCATCTGCTCTATAGGCCTAATGGTCCTTTATCACTCTGCAGTTGGGCTTCCTGCATCACAGAGTAACTCTAGGAATGAACGGGAACCTGCCTCCGATGCTGTGTCCAGTTCTCTTTATACATCCATGGTCCAGAAGACTCGACCCATAAGCCACGGCCATTTGCATCTAAATTGATTTTCCGCCATTTTGAATTGTGTCCAAATCTGATTTTTTTTTGTTACTCCTCCTACAAATTTTGAGCAATCATCATAAAATTTGGTACAGACCATCTCTGAACCAAGCTGGACATGGTTACTTTTTTGATTTTTGATTTTCCATACAGTTTTGCTATAACAGACCCTCAAATTTTGCTATGGACATGGCTTATATTACAAAAAAATCATATCATGTCATATGTCATATCTCCTGAACGTTGGCAGAGCAACGATACCGCAGTTTTCTTGCGCTCCAAATGGGCACTGCACAAGTAGCTTAAACAATTCTGTCGGAGGGGCTGGGGAAGTTACTTTCAAAAAAGTATGATGACACATATCAGACTATCACATATTTCATCACTGATTGCAAAAAAGATGCCAGTAATTACGTGCATTATTGCACATAATTGCTGTTGTCTGTTGATATGAATCATAGTTCTTTTGTTGTTCTTGCCATGTCTTACGGCTACATGCATTTATCGGTAATTACAGCACACAGGAATCCACCCCCTCCTTGTTATATGATAATAAAAAGTAAGTGTAGTCTGAAAGTGTGTGCTGACAAGCTTGACAGCAATCAGTAGCAGCGTTGGTTCTGGACACTTATGCCCCAACCGTTCTCCCTCTTTGTTGTCCTGCACTTTGACAGACGCCAGGCATTGTGAAACATAATAATCCTGATTATTACAATAACATCAAACACCGCACGAGACCTCCAACCGAATCCAGTGGCATGACGGGCTGGGACAAAATCTCCAGCCATCAAGTCAAGCAAAATATTTTCTCTGCCCAATCACAAGGGCACATTGCTTCCTGCCCTGGACACAGTGTCACCCAATGGCTCCTTGTTTTCCATAAACCATGTTTCCTGTGTTACAGGGCATTTTTATGGAAGAAAAAAAATAATCCATTCTCACATGAAGCAACAACTCATGCCATGTTATTTAAAAGAGCGGACAGAGCAGGGAACATTGGTGGAACTTGGACAGAAAATTTGATTATTGGAAATTTGAGAAGCAGCTTTCTGATCATCTAGCAAGGTTATCTGTGACCCAGGCAAAATCATATTGATAAAAAGTAAGGCTGTCAAAGTCAATGCGATGATAACACATTCAAGAATATTTGTTTTAACACAGCTAATTTCTTCAACTCATTAATGCAACTTGTGATTTTTAGGTTCTAGTGGGCTCAGTTTCAAAGCTAGTGTTAAGATACTGGCATCATAAGAAACTAGAAAACCTAATGAATCTATTGGTACCATGTCATACTAGCTTGAAAAAGCCAAAATAACACTCCAAACTTATGTTAAATTTTTAGTGAGGAAAAACTGCCATTTTCAGGGACAGCTGTTGTTGCCCAGTGGGCTGCAGTTTGCCATGATTTGAGCATATTTCTTATGTTAAATGCAGTATATGTGTGGGTTTCTGGACAATATTTGTCAATGTTTTGTGTTGTTGATTGATTTCCAATAAAAAAATATATACATATATTTGCATAAAGTAGAGTATTAAATACCTGACAAACCTCCCTTTAAGGTACATTTTAATCAGATAAAAAATATGTGTTTAATCGTGATTAACTATGTTAATTGGTTGACAGCCCTAAAAAGGATTTTATGTTAATGACAAATACAACTGTCATAAATATACTGTTGATACTAGAATGGGATATACTGCTGAACTGCTAAATTATAAAGAAGCACAGAGAGAAAACAGAAAAAGAATCAACTGTACACTGCTTTTTTATTTGATTATCTTGTGTGAACATTTTATTACTTTAATTGTCATAGATAAAAGGATTTTCTTATTGGCTCAACAGATCACAACTTTTTAAAGTGTTCTTTATCTCTTTAACCATCTGACTCGGAGTCAGTAATGAATAGATGTGCAGACAGCTGAAGTGGTCCTGTATTATAAATCAATGACGGTTTGTAATTCTCTTCATTTAAACAAAGGCCAAACGAATAAAACCCCATTAAGATGACATGTGAATTGGCAAACAAACTGTTTAATTTGTGTCCACGGTGTGAAGGGGGCTTTCCGTCCGTGGGCCTGGGGGCAGCCCCAAATTTACATCTGATTGGAGTTTAATGGCCCATGGCCGCTTTTACTGCACCGTCACTATGGCGACCAAGCTTTTCTCAAGATTTTCAACAGACTAAAATGTCCTTTTTTTGTCCATTTGAAATGTGTCATGTGAGCCAAATGGGGCTGGGGCTTGTATGTATCAATTTGTTTCTGTTGCGGGGCCCACACTAGCCCTGCAATGAATATATGGGCCATTGAGTCCCGGCACACAATGGCCACAGCTGATGCGGTTGCCACAGAGACACGCCCACACAAAGGGCCGGAATGATGACATATGGTCCAAACCTGCCCAGTCGGTGGACCCCCAATAGGCGGACTGCATTGACGGACAAAACCCCACAGTAGCCATTTATCCGTGCCTACTCATTTCATGGTAAGATAAACTTTTTATAAAGTTTCCACAGCCCATGCACAAGAAGTAAACGGCTGGTGAAAGAGCCACCATGTAAAGTGGGGGGAATTCATCATTAAGTGATTAACAAAGGCTTCTTTACCACCTGCTTCTACATTAATACGGACATTAAAGGCCCCTCTTTTTGTTTAAGGTGAAAGAGAAGAGATGGAGGGAAAAAAGCATTAACTTAAAAACATAATAGAATGAAGCATATGTCAGTACTTTCAACACCAACTGACCCCAAACTCTGCCTGATGTTGTTTCTGCTGAAAGAATGTTGTTTTTTAGGTTTATTATATAAAAATCTTGAATTGCAATGGTCTATACAGAATTTAGAACAAGTGAAATTATAAATAAGTTATTTAGCTTTTAGTAAAAGAAAAGATCATATACTCTAGAGCTGCAAGGATTAACTGACTGATTGATTAGTTGTCAATTATTAAATTATATAAAATCTGATAACCGATTCATTGTTTGAGTATTTCTTTTAAGAAAAACACATCTTAATTCTCTGATTGCAGCATTAAATATGAATATTTTCTGGTTTCTTTACTTCTCTATGACAGTAAACTGAATATCTTTGAATTGTGGACCAAACAAGACATTTAAGGACGTCGTCTTGGCCCTAATGCACTCTATGTTGTAAACTGTAGAGTTTATATTCATCGCATATGTTAACACTGTACTGTGTTGGTGTGGTTTGACTTGGTCACCAACCTGAGTCAGTTAAGACATTTTAACAGTGTGCTGTGACTGAGAATGTGTGAAAACTAAATATAAATAGCTAAAAATAATGGATAAACGGTTGAAACAGCCAACTCCTGCCTCTCCAAGAAGTGTGAATGCAAACCTATTGAAAAAAAGAGAAACCAAACATCACCTAAACATCAACAAATTCGAAAACACTATCTTTATGTAACTGACCAATCCTAAGTCCCGCCCCCCTTAGTTACTGTTGCTTGGTCAGACAAGCTTGACAAAAAGAAACACACTTCAACATACTTCAGGAGAAGGCATGAAGCAGAGATAACAAAACCTGCATGACTAAATCATGCAGGTTTATCAAAAACGTCTTCAGACTCCAGCAGGGCCTCCGGCAGCGACCTGCTGGAGTCGCATTGCGTACATGTTATATGCAAATCACTGAAAGGGGTGCTAAATTAGTACAATTGTAAAATCTGTATGAAAGTGGCCACAATAAGTTGAGACAAAAACACACTATTTTTACAAAAGCACATTGAATGAAAATTTTCAACATAGACAATTTATGTTTTTCTACATGTGTTTCTGTCAGTTATAATCTAATGAGGATTCGGTGATTCTGAGATAAAGAAAAGATAAAGATTATCAGCACTGTGACATCAACACAGACCTGATAACTGATTGAGGGGAAAACCCTCGGAGCAGGCGTGTGGGTGGAAGAGGCCTAATTCCATTAGGAAAGATAAGCAGTGTGTGAACAAGACATTTAAGAGTTGACCTGTGTCATTACTCACCACTGAAATATGTGATGATGCCATTACAGGCTTTGCATGGTGGAGGGGGAAGGGGGAGGCTGTGGGGGGTCAACCAGTCATTCTTAAGGCAGTGCCGATGCTCTTGAAACTAACTGAAGCATGGATGAGATTCCTCTTACTTGAGGCATTGAATTACATTTTGTATAAAGGTATGAGATGTTATGGTATAATACTGACTTATGACGAGCAGCTCCTCTGAGTTTTTCTCAACTTTTTAAGTAATTATTAATATTTCTTTTAACTGTTTAACCGCTAGTGTTAATCGGTTAAAATACTTAATGTCAGTTATCGGTTAAACAGTTAATCGCTAACATCCCTTCCCCACACTCACTGCCGCCACACACACACACACACACACACACACACACACACACACACACACACACACACACACACACGTATAGTATATATATATATGAGATAGGTCAACCCAAAGTGTCACTTGATGTCAGCTAAGGTGACGAGTGCTGAGTGAGACCCGGAAGCAGATCTCACTTGGTTTGAGTCAGAGGTGACAGGTCCTTCTGGATATGACCTGTCTATTCCCTGATTTCGCCCCAGCCATCCGCCCGGCTGTCCCCTGCATGGATGCCCCCATTGAGCGCTGTCACACAGGAGAACATTACCCTGGGAGGTCAAAGACCCCCAGGTGACCCCGGTGAAGCCCCATCGAAACACTTCAGCGAACAAGCAGTGTCCCGACCAGACCTGTTTCAACTGACAATCTGCGGGCCAATCTGGAGCTGTCAAACCGGAAACAGAGGGTAAATACAGCGTGAAATTTCTAATGAAACACAGACTGAGCATCCATCTCAATCAACAAGGCTTTGAATATGATGCTCCAAGCTCATCTTAGGGCTGAATTTCACATGTTATGTTAAATTCAACAGTTTGGTCCTATAGTGTTTGGAGAGCAACAATTTGGCCAAAACAGCCACTACACACTAACGGATTCATTCATGAACAACAAGAGACCCGACTCAATAAAAATCATAAATATGACAAAACCTCTCGTGGTCAAATGTGACTTTAGTGTGAACAAAAATGGCAAATGACGAACAAGAAGAATTAGTGATGTTAGTTTTTGCCACATTAAATTAACACTTGTACAATAGTTGCACAAATTAACAAGTTGGTCCTCCATTTCTGAGGTCCATCTTACGACAGCTTTAAGCTTCGTGTTTTGCATTAGCTCGTGCATTAGCTGAGGACACCACGACGGCGTCGGTTGTCCTTCCTTCTTCAGCTTGGTTCTCAGTTGACTATCGTTCTTTCCCACGTGACTGCGTCATCGGCTGTCCTCTGGGTTCCACGTACACAAAAGTTTATCCGATTAATTATCAATATGAACATGTTTAATATCTACAATTTGAAATTGGCACAGCCAGGATGGAGTTCTGAGCCAATCAGGGGATATGAAAAACACTCTTAACTCAACTCACAGTACAAAAATATCTGGAAACATAATCTAATCTGGGCTTTTGTCTGATGACTGTCGGAGGGGGGATTTAAACCCAAAATCGGCTTGATTCTTGTATAGTGTGTACCCGGCATTAACAGAGCATTTCCCTTGATGATCCTCATCCTAGTTTTGTATGACATGGATATGATGCTGCACAAAAAAATACTGCACAGCTCTCAACACACACACACACACACACACACACACACTAACCTCTCTGTGATCACATGAGCAGATACACTGATTCCCACACATGTGTACAGATCCCACCCTTAGACCCCACACTGCACAGCATTATGCAGAGCTCCCTTGAATTCACACAGAGATCTAAAAATACCCGCGAGGGAGGAAATCCCCACATTCCGCAGCAATGGACCTGCACTACAAAGACATCCAAACAATAAGCCTATCCCGACTCAGAATCATCCCAGACAATATAGGAAGGCTGAGGCATCAGAGAGTTGTTTTTCCCGGATAGACTGTTGTGTCTAGGAGTGGAAACCTCTGACCACCGCTGCTGACTCATGGCAACCAGCCATATGTGAGAGAATAGGCTGCACAATGACATAAACACATATGTGGAAGCTACGTCTTCGATGGAGGAGACATATTCCATAGACTAGCAAGAGAGGGTAACGGCATGAAAGTCAGAAGCAGTGAATGGTTTCTTATAGCTGCAGGTCACACCTGTTATCAAAATTTAGTTTAATAAACACAAACTCAAGACAGCGAAAGTGGATCTTCAGCAGGCGGTTAAGTCAGCTCCTTCATGCTCATTATGTTGCATCAAACATGGCCAAGGTCACAAGCACACCAAGGTGCACACACTCCAAGCTGACTTCCTGTCAGTTTCTGCATTTACTAACACTGCAACAGGAAATACAAAGGGACCCACCAAGAGTGATTATAGAAGAAGAAGAAGAAGAAGATAGTCCTTTATTAGTCCCACTAGGGGAAATTCAATTTTTTCACTCTGTTGTTAACTTATACACGGTACACGCAGACCCGAACACACACATGCACAAACATGCAACAATGGAGAGATGTCAGAGTGATGGGGCTGCTCCTGACAAGCGCCCCGAGCAGTTGGGGGTTTGGTGCCTTGCTCAGGGGCACCACGGCAGTGCCCAAGAGGTAAACTGGCACCTCTCCAGCTACCAGTTCACACTCAGTTCTTGGTCCATGTCGGGACTTGAACCGGTGACCCTCCGGTTCCCAAGCCAACTCCCTACAGACTGAGCTACTGCCGCCCCAAATTATGTTGTCAAGTTTGAAAAATCATGAAGACTGAAATGTCATAAAGCAGAGTTCATTTAGACACTATGAAGAACAGAACCTGCTGAAATAAAAAAGCTAAATAAATGCATCAACAAATAAATGAATATGCCATATGCCCCCTCATTTGCATAATGAAGCAGAAATGCATAAAGAAATGTATTTAAAAAAGTATACAGAAACAAATATATTTGAAATAAACAAGGAGGTTAACAATAAATAAAAAATAGAAATAATGCAAAAATCAATAAATACATGAATTCAACAATAAATATACATTTAAAATTAAATAGAAGAGTACATAAATAGGGGAATTACAAATTTATGTCACATTTGATCAATTAATTAATGCCTATTATAGTCTACATTTATTTCAAATGTTATTTGGGTATATTTAACAGAATATTCATTTATTTATCAAGTCATTTTTTTATTTTTTTATTGATTTTTTTTATTTTAGAAATCCTAACATCAATGTGGAAGCTGGTCGCAGGCCACACTTCAGCACTTCTCTGAAGTGAATTTGGCGTAAAGCTTCGTACAAAGCAAGAGACCAAGATTAGATTTGGGATTATTTGGGATTATTTTTCCTTGCAAAACTCAACTGGGAAAAAAATGAGCAGTCTATAAATGTAAATTCTGGGAGACAGGGTTAGTCCGTCTATGTTTTTTTGGGGGGCGGCAGTAACTCAGTCCGTAGGGACTTGGTTTAGGAATCGGAGGGTCACCGGTTCAAGTCCCAACATGGACCAAGACCAACTGGTTGCTGGAGAGGTGCCAGTTTACCTCTTGGGCACTGCCGAGGTGCCCCTGAGCAAGGCACCAAACCCCCAACTGCTCGGGGCGCTTGTCAGGAGCAGCCCCCTCACTCTGACATCTCTCCATTAATGCATGTATGTGTACTGTGTGAAATTAACAACAAGTGTAAAAACTGAATTTCTCTACGGGGATTAATAAAGGTTCATCTTATCTTATCTTATCTTTTTGTAGATGGGAAGGCTATACCGTAAGAGGCAAAAATTTCATGTGTTTTTATCTGTGTCATCAAAACAAATATTTGCTTCTGCTGGAAAGCACTAAAGGATTATTCCTACAGCTCGGTGGGTCTGAAAGTGGGGTCTGTGGAAATTGCTCAGGGTATTCGCGAAATAATTTGGTACAAATTATAAAATTGTGCTGTATCATTAAAAAGTGTATATCTCCAGATGGGGACCATTTGCACCAATAAAACAGGCATATTGTGTCCCATTACTCCCACCTACGTTAGCTTTGGGCCAGTAGAAACTTTGATATGATTGTGACACACAGCAATAAGCTCATTACTGAAGCACTTAACTGAAAAGACAGCTTTAGACTGGTAAGTTTAAATGTCTGGATTTATTAGGATGATGCCAGTCTTGCTCCTGTTCATTTTCTGCAAGATTTTAAGATCAATTACTTGAAAAGTATATCAGTACAAGTATATTCAAATTGAAATGTGTTTCTGTTTATCACTATGAAACAGCTCTTAAATGTTTAGGTTGGAAAGTTTATGAATACAAATATTTCTGATGGCATCTAAGAGTACAAATGATAGTAAGCATATGCTAAATTGTTTTTCCGTTTTTTTTTTTATTAAGTGGACTATGGAAATTTTGTCTCCTCTAAGGGGGTCCCTGGCCCGAAAAAGTTTGAGAACCCCTGGTACAGCTGGCAGAAAAAACTCAACCTAGATCAGTTTGAATGACTCTTCAGTGGCTTCCACCAAACAATAGGTTCATCAGACTGACTCATCTACGCCTTGTGAATCTGTGAGGTTTAGCGGTGCGCTAATGTCAGCGGGTGAAAGCTCAGTCACATTCTCAGGAACAGAGATCCCTCATTTAGACAAAGAGGTTTAATGACACACAAGACCTTTACTGGCTGACAGCTTGATGGACGCTGCCATTGTCACACTGAGAAAATTAAAGTAATAATACGAGCTATTAAATTGCAGTTAGCTTTGTTAAGGAATTTTTGGTTCTTGTAGGCGAGTACATGCAGGACGTAGACTTTTAAAACAGTGGTAAAATATCAGTAACGTCATAAAATAAATGCATGTAATTTATATAATTTAAGACGTGCAGATGGCATACAGTTCACTTTTGAATGATTAACCAACAGGTTACTCATGTTTTTAACACTGATTCTTTTGCCACAAGTAAAAAATTTTCAAAAAGAAAAAGTCCATGCATTTTGTAAGCTATGCGGCTGCACGATTATGGCCAACATGATAATCACAATTATTCTGATCAATATGGAGATTGATTATTTATCACAAATATTCACAGATTTTAGCAAACATATTTTTATTGCATTTTCATATTTAAATAAACAGAGCCTTGCTCTTACGTCCATGTTGTGCTACATCCCTGTTAATGTACAACTTTGGGCTCCATGATAATGGAAAAAACTGACATTGCAATATATATATTTTCTACTTTATATATATATATTTCATTATGAAAGAAAAATATGAATATTCACTCTAAATTTTCAAAGTCAATCAGGTGCACTTTGAGCACAAAGTTAAGAGGCTGGACTGCAGCCGCAACATTCAGCATTCAAGATCACTCCTCAAGAGTGAAGCCAAAGCATCTCCATCACCGGCTAGTTAGTTTACAAAGCTCTTGATTTGATATGCATCAGAGTTTCCTTTAAGCTGAGCTCACTTTTTAATTGTTAATATCGTAGTCAATCATGTTCATTTAATTGTGAGAAGCTAATATCGTGATCGCGATTATTATTCGATTACTTGTGTCTACTCTTGAGCCCTACTCAGTTGCCGGATCAGACAGTTCCTGCTATTTAATACTGATTGTACTCTCCCCACTTGGTGTATGAAGCTCTGGACTGAATGAGGATCAAATAAGGCGATACCTTCCGCTTGATTGACAGCTTAACAAAGGCAGTGGGGCAGAGTGATTTGTCAATGGGTAAAAATCAACACAAAGAGCTATTGATTGGCAGGAGAGAAAGGCGTAGAGGACAATGTGCGCGACTGTGGGATCTCAACGAAGTGATCAATACTGGAGTTCTGCATGAAGGAGCCATCCTACTCTGTGTTTATACAGTCAGACACCGAGCAAAGATCAGCTATTGTACAGCCGCACTGGTGCTGTCAGTCAACGCAGGGCGACATAGCAGGGGGTGGCAGCGCATCTCCACACACACACACACACACACACACACACACACACACACACACACACACACACACACACACACACACACACACACACACACACACACTTTAAAAACAATTCAGTATTTATTTGGTACTGTATGACAAAGTATTAGGGCCACATTGAGGGGAAAATAATAAAGTCATAAAATTATGAGAAAAAAGTGATTTCCTCCTCCACAAGAGTCGGTTTCCTCCAGGTCTGTGTGGTTCTTTTGTCAGAATAAACTCAGTTTCTTGCTCCATCTTTTCAAGGTCCTGATTCTGATGATAATGTGGTGCTGATGAGCCAAAAGATGAAGTATTTGGTTATTTGTGAAACCTAAACTAAAGTATAACTTCACAAGATGCTCCACGCTCCTCATTTGCACACTATTCACCCTCTAAAATAACATGTTACATTACTACTACTTATTATGAGACTTTATTAGACTCATAATATTACAACATTTTTCTCGTACTTATAACTTTAATCTCTTAATATTATTTTCGAGATCTCAGATTTATTTTTTGTTTTACTACAGAGTATTAGTAAATACTGGGATCCATGCAAAGAGTTTAATTTCTATTTGTCCAGATTTTGCGACGTATGTCTCTGGAACAGTAGAGGTGAAAGGACTTGCTTAAGCTTAAAAACAACATTTAAAAATCTTTTCTGAATATATGAAGTTCAATGTCCTTATTGCTCTGGATGACCAGAACATGCTGTGAATATACTGTATATACAATACGTAGTGAATATACTATATAAGGACGATTTCCTGTTGGAGAAAAGGGGTGGGTATTACAACAAAATTTAGTACCAGGTAATACCAGAACCGTAAATACCCAATATCAATACTGGCTACTGACAGAGATAATTCTTATTATTACTAGAAGTATGTAGGGGAGAGACCAGTCATGATTGATGAGCTGAATGCAGCTATAACAGGCTGCTTATAAATACAATTTGATCATTGAATGAATTGCCAAACATTTCTTCCAACTATTATCTACTACTTGCTTAATAACATGTTAGTTACAATAAAACTCACTATGGTTTTTAATGCTGTACCTCAGTTTCAGTCTCAGTTTTAAAGCTAAGGTGAGGATACTGGCATCGTATGACACTAGAAAACCTAATGATTTCATTGGTACCAACCAAGTCATACTAACTTGCTGCTAAATAATACTCAAAACTTACGTTAAATTTTGGTGAGGTAAAACTGGCATGGCCTTTTTCGAAGGGGTCCCTTGACCTCTGACCTCCAGATATGTGACTGTAAATGGGTTCTCTGGGTCCCACCAGTCTCCCCTTTACAGACATGCCCACTTTATGATAATCAGTCAGTCTGGATCAAGTCATAGTCAAGTCAGCACTCTGACACACTGACAGCTGTTGTTGCCTGTTGGGCTGCAGTTTGCCATGTTATGATTGGAGCATAATTTTGATGTCAGTACCTGTGAAGGTTTCTGGACAATATCTGTTGTTGTTTTGTGTTGTTCATTGATTTACAACAATAAATACAATATATACATGCATTTTACATAAAGGAGTATATCCCATGTTGATAAGAGTATTAAATACTTGACAGATCTCCCTTTGAGGCACATTTTCAACAGATATTTTGCAATTAATCATGATTAACTATCGACAATCATTTGATAAATTGGGATTAAACATTTTAATGGATTGACAGCCCTTGTAAAAACTAAGGACGTGATAGCTGCATACATACAAATAACAGCTGTGGAAAAGCTAAGAGGAGTATTCACGTGTTAATTCTCAAAACAAGGTTTGTTTTTTCATATCTGAAGTATCAATAGTGTATTTAGCAGAAGGTAGTTCTCATGAACAACCCTTTTTAGACAAGTCAGACAGATAGGAGTAGAAGAACAAATGCAGCATCACTCCTAAACATCCCACATAAAGCATGAAGAGACACAGCCAGACACTCACAGGGGGAGGGATTCCCTCATGAATGGGCTGCGACGGAGAATAACATGCCAGACGGAGCCCCATGTGTGTGTTTGGCCCGTACTAATCTTATCAAGGCTCCATGTATTCATCATGAGGCCCGGTTCCTTCAGCTCTCGAGAGCAGAACATGGCTGGAGATGAGTGCCACTGTTTACCTTCTGTCAGTCCATCGCTGAGCACCACTAAAAAGATGTTTGTTAAATAGATAAGAGCAAGACAGTGGGCTGACCGACGTCTGCAGGGGAGTTGGAAAGTGGCGATAGATTATGTGTTTTAACATTTCCTGTTATGTCAGTTGTAACATTCAAACTAACACATGATTTCTCAACAGTATTTTTCTTTGAGTTGGACATGATAGTGCACAATTATTCAGTTGTACACAATCTACAATAGTAGAACGAGATCGCACTACTCTTCCATTACACTAATCAAATAAAATCCCATTACGTTGTACGTTTTTGCAAAACATGGATAAGGTTAATGTTAGTGTTTTTGCATTCTGTCAAAGCAAGTGACGTAGTACAACAAGCAACATGCTAAGCTAGTCACATAGTATATAGTGACCATTATTTAAAGTTACATGGTAAGAGAGTTACTGGTATAATAAGTATAACAAGCGAGAGGTCCACTAAGGGCGGGTGTGACTGGTGTTATGGGGTCAAACAAACACAGGACTTTGACCCAGGAGACCTCTGTTTGTGTACCGAGTGAAACCAAAAGCTTGTTACGTAATGTTACGCTTGTCACATGACCTTCTGTAGGGAAGTCTGCTAAGGGTGGTTGTAACTTATTTATGCTAGTTACGTTACCTCACGCGAGGAAGTCCTCTACGGCCAGTCAAACAAACTTAGGACTTTCACCCAGGAGATCACTGTTCGTGTCCTGTGTGAGACCAAAAGTAAACTTTGACTTTACATTTGTCATGTTACATTGTTACACTTGTTATGTAACCTTATGTGTGGTTTTGCTAAGGGCAGTTAACATATATATGTTGTTACATTACGCTGTTACGTTATGCTGTTGCGTTACGCTACTACGTTGTGCTGTTACGTTGTGCTGTCACGTTACGCTGTCACGTTACGCTGTCACGTTACACCGTTACGTTACGCTGTTACACCACTGCATTACACTGTTGCATTATGTCGCTGCATTTAGCCGTTGCGTTACGTCGCTGCATTACGATGTTGTGTTACATCGTTGCTTTAAGTTATTTTTTTTTATCACAAACCTTTTTCTAACCATAACCAAGTAGTTTTTGTTGCCTAAACCTAAACATTCCTTTAACAGCATTAACCACATGACATTGTGCATTTCTGCAAGTGTGGTACAAGGCTGATATGAAATCTGTCCATGAAACATATTTTGATTCAGAAACGTCAACATTCAACGTATCCTGTGATTTGCAAAAACGCACAACAATTTTTCTGCCAGATTGTTTTGCAATAAAGTTGGTCAAGGCGTATGTAAAGTCACCCGCTATAAACAGGAACCATAGCTAAAGGTATTCCCAGACATTAACACCTAATTAAAGATACAGTGTGTAGGATTTGGCGACATCTAGTGGTGTGGTTGCAGATTGCAACCAACTGAGTACCCCTCTGCTCGCTCCTCCCTTTCCAAGACTGTGGTGACATGAGCCGCCAGGTGCAAAACCATTTGTCCCTTCTGGGCAACGGTAGAAACATGGTAGAGCAACATGGCCTGCTACCTATGCAGATATGAAGTGCCCATTCTAAGTTAACGAAAACACAACAATTCTTAGTTTCAGGTGATTATAAACTAATGAAAACATAGTTCTGACTATTATCTTCCATTTCTGCTAATAGATCCCCTGAAATGTTACAGACTGGTCCTTTAAATGTTTGAAAAGAAAATGTGTATTGTTTGTATTGAAGGCTGTGGGTCGTTGCGTTACAGAGTCATTTCTAGTCTGCAAGTCAGCATCATTAAGAGATATGTAAAGAAAGGCTGTGAAGTCTTTGTGCATCTTAAACAGGTTAAGGCAGTTTAATTTTCAAAACCTGAATCATATAACTGTAATGTGGGTTTTCAACTGATATAAAAGCTTAATCTACATAGACATTTTACTAAAGCGTTATGTCCCAAAGGGATTTAAAAAAACGGAAACTATCTGTGCAGTTACTATATCTTGTTTGAATGACATTTGACTAATGTCTTCAGGGAGTTGGGCATGTGTGTGTGTGTACCCAGCTGCATTCTCTGCTCTCTTTGCCCATTCTCCGGGCGCATTTGTTTGGAGTGAGCCCATCCACTTATTGACACTTGTCTCCCCGGCCTCTCGCATGACAATTCAGGCAATAAAACCATGAGTGGAGCACACACTGTTCAACAGTTACCATAAGAAAAACAAGAGCAAAGAGGATGAGTGTTTACCTTCCCAGGGCATGAAAAGAGGCGGAGAGGGAAAAAGAAAGAGAAAGGGGGGAAAAAAAACAAGGGCTCATCTCATAACTCCAACTCCCTACCACACAGCAGCGCAGAAACACAATGACACACATGCTCTCATCGCCTTCGCTACACTTTCAGTGTCTGCTTGGCATTTTCCGTCAAAATACATGTGTGGGAAAATAAAGAAAGGACAAAAACAAGCTGATCTACTGAGGGGAAGGAAGAGCCTGGCATTTTATTAAGGTGGTGGCACCTTTTCAAATCCTGGTCACATCTGCTTTAGGGATTTGCCCCAATGTCCACAGACAGAGACACACACAAAAGATAGAGTGTGTGAGATGGGACCAGGACATCCTGTTTAGGGGACAATGCCCCCCTCTCTACTGTGCTGAAGTGATAATGCTCTTGCAACGGAGCGGCTGTCACCACCTAGCTTAGCCAGGGTCCAGAGAGGACCACAGGTCTCAGCACTGTGGGATAGCGGGTCAGGAAATACAGCTTTTCAACACCTCCCAGAGTACAATATCCTTCTGTCACATATGCTCGTATTTCATCTGCTAAATATAAGACAGGGACAGAGAGTTTCCTTGATCTTCCCATAATAATCGCATGGAAAATGTGTAGACTGCATTTTTTGTAACGTAAAGAGAGAGGATGACTCAAACGAATAGAGAGACAAAGTGCTATTGAACTTGTGGGTTCTGCTCCAGGATTGACATTGAAAATCAATATGACATTGATTATATTGCAAATAATTACAAATCCAGCTTTGGAACAAGACAGGGATGCTACATTTTAAGCCAGACATACCTGTAATTAGAGGACAACGGGGGAGGCTGAACGGTATTAACATCTTTTAGACAGCAGAGATAATGGCTAAAAAGTTTGAATGACGACATTAGGAGATGAAACCGTTATGATAATGTATACTAAGCAAGCCGGTAAAACTTCATGGAGCTTTTTTGAATGCAAACAAAGCAATAATTGCTTTATGCCTGCCTGAGCCTCACTACGTTCGAGGAAATGTACTTATTTGTATGATGAGAAGACTGACATCAGGTTCATCGACTCCATTTAAGTTTTGCATGCTAGCAAAGAAGACAAAAAGTGCAATTATTGTTTGGTGTTGGTTTAAGATTTACAGGCGGCAATTTTTAAAAACTTTTGACATACATGAACTGTTTCCCCTGCTTCCAGTCTGTGTGCTGAGCTAGGTTAAAAACATTATTTCATGGAAGAGTAGATGTCACAGGTTTGTAGTTTGCTTCTTTGCAGCAGATGGTGGTTAGATTTAGACAGCACTTACAGCAGCTAATGTCAGCGAGGGATCAGACAGATGAAGAATCCTGTGCTGCATGTTCCTTGTATGTGACCGTCCTTTTGTTACCTGATTCAATCAAGGTTAAATATACTATAATAGTGCTGCACAATTGATCAAATATTAATCACAAACACAATTCTGGCTTCTTACAATGAAATCAATATAATATTAAATGATCACCTGAGATATTGAAATTTAAAATCCACATTTTACTCATAAAGCTCTCTTATTGTTCCTATTTTGCTGTCAATGCAAACCAGATTGAAGCAATTAACTTTAAAATGTAGCTAACAAAAGGGTAGGGTGAATATGCTTGTATTTTTTTCATACTGCAATACATAAACAGCAGGAAAAGATAATGCAATGTCAGTTTTTTCAACATCCTTCAGCCCTAATTTGCACATTATCAGGAAGGTAGCACAGCATTTAAGTGAAAACAGTCCTCTGTTTATTTTAACGTGAAAGTTGCTAAAATCGATGAATAATTAGGATAAATAATCAGGAACTCAATATTGATCAAAATAACTGTGATTTCATCTTGGCTATAATCATGCAGCCCTAATATATAAACAGAGGTGGAAAGAGTACTAGAATACTGTACTCAAGAAAAAGTAAGTCAGTAAAAAAATGTCCTCAAATGTATTCAAAATGTACAATGAGGAAACTTTACTGCCTTAGATTTTAAAAAAAAAAAGGGGGGGGGGGGGGTGATGAAAAGCTAGGCCTATATGACTATATACTGTAAAATTAAAAAACATCTTTAAGCTACAACATAGATTGCATTAAATGTCAAGTGGAACAACATCAGCAACAAGACATCTTCTGTCCAAACCAAAAGACCCTCTGTAGTCTGTGCCATACTTGCCAGCCCTCCCATTTTCACTGTCCTCTCTCAGTTTCCTCCCGTGGTCACAATTCTCCCGTATTTCTCCCAATTTACGACAAATGTTCACACATTTTTCCTTTTCATTATCTTTGGCTGTTTCTGGAACTGAACATTGTGTACAATCCCGACTGTCTTCATCTGGGCAACAATAGCGCTACACCAACTGTTGCTTCAGGGAGGAAGACAGCAGCTTATGCTCACGACACAGCGCAGTTTGAGCTCATGTTAAAGCTGCGCTCACCATAGAGGTCCCTGTTCATTCCTATGAAAGTCGCTTTGTGGCACATGAAGACAAAATGGTTCAACTTTCATCTGGAAAAGCACCCAGGTCTTATTGGGCCCTAGTGTGCATGTCTGATATGCACAGCAGCGTCCACTCGGTCACATGACTCACTGTCACTGGGTCTCAACGTCACAGCTTGCAATGACGTCATGGTCTGTGTCTCCATAGACAAACAGAGGAAGGAAATAACTCTGGATTCGGCTATTAGTGCATTTTACAACTTTTAATGATTTCAATAAGGGTTATTAGAGTGTTCAAACTGGAGAGTTGGTTTACCTCAAAAAAAAAAATATCCTTAGTTACAGACGTCTCTCTCTCTCTCAATGTAAGTCTATGGGAAAAAGTCTTTTTGGGCCCAATGACGTCATGCAATCGACGCAGAAGTTGTCGTACCACTGTTTGGACTGACTGCACTTCCTGGGGGTGTGGCAGTGCCCAAAGCTGACCTTTGCTTGATGTTGCAAAAACCCATCGCCGCACAGCGCAAGGTACTGTAAATAACAAGATTCAGAGCTCAGTGGTGCCGTTGTCACGGTGTGTCTGAAAGGCCCTTCAGTCAGTGAGAGGAGAGAAATGGAGAGTACTAAAAGAAAGAAATACTCAAGCAGGGGCAAAAATAAATAAAAATCAGTGAATATTAGTTTATGCCACAGATTCAGGTGCCAAGTTCATGCCAGAGGGGTAAATTACTCAGTTTTCCTTCCTGGGAGTTAAAGGTAAATCAAAAGTTTAACATAAAAATGCTGTTGCAGTGAAGTTATTATTTTGTTATTTTCACTCTTTTAATGTTACCAGAATGCAGGAAACAAACAAACTCTTTTTTAAGGTCTCATGGTTGGCAAGTATGGTCTATGCATACAACTGATCAATAAAATTTATACTGTAGATAACACAACTGCCTTCCTCAGTGTAGTCTCACAAGAAAAACAGAAAACAGACAAAGCTCAGACAATTACCTTATCAAAAATGGCAAAAACTCATGGACACCATCACGGCACCTGAAACTTCTTTTAGAATCACAGCTAGAATAAAACCTCACAAAGTAGATAACATGGATATGTAAACATCACCTCTGAATGCCACCTGGAAAGCTGTTTATAAATATTGGTAGTCACGGGTTGCGTTTTTTGGGGGCTTGTTTCTAAAGTGCAGTTGCTTATTTGGGCTTGGTCCTGTCTCTTTCCAACAACCTGCAGGCAGTTTGCCATAATTGTAACTCATCATGCCGATCTGGTTTAACATGCTAGCACTAAAAATCATTAAGGCAGCAGCACCATTCTCTTCAGTTAGGCTTATCTTTGCAAAAATGTAAACATGCAATGACATGCAAAAATGACATTAAAAGTTCACCTTCTTTAGGTTCAATTGACAAGAAAAAATGTAGTTACAAGCTAAAAATAGATGCAAAAATGAAATGAAATGCATGCAATATAAAATAAATTCATACATGCATATTAAGTGATCAAGTGACCACGTCACTCTCTCATAAAGCGGTAGGTAGGTGGGTAAGGTGGGTTGTTTTGGGCTTTTTTAGGTGGGGAGTTGCTTTTTTGGGCTTCTTTTATGGACCGGGTTTAGGTTGTTTCTCTTACGAGATCTGGCAGCACTGAATAAAATCTCACAAAGTAGACAACGTGGTCATGCTGCAGCCAAAAACAGTCATGTTACAACAAATGAGAGGCACGTGCACACGCTACGACGTTGCTAGGCGACGAAGTGGTAACTGAGGTGCTCACCTGGAGAGTCCAGTCAGTGCGGTGTTGTACTCACCTGTCTGATGAGCGGCACCGGGGAGTCATCAACAGTCTGCTCCGGGTTCAGCTTCTCCACTCGTTCATTCTCAAAGCAGAATCAGAACCAGTCCAGCTCGCCTCTGTGTCCCAGTATAACAAGTCCAACTCGTCTGTGTCCCAGTATAATAAATCCAACTCGTCTCTGTGTCCCAGTGTAACCAGCACACTCGGTCTCACCGCGCTCCTCAAAATCAAACCGTTGAGCTGGATGAGGCCCCACCGTCACATGGGGATTAACAGTGTCAGAAAGCAGAAGGTCCTCCACTCCTCAGTGAACGCACAAGTCAAGGCATGTTAGCATGTTAGCTTTCTGTTCGGCTCACAAACATCATGGGTGTGTCACTTAACGCACTCGTCGAATGGTGGTCATCATTAATTAAGATAGATACAAAATTTTTTCAACTGCGCCGAAGTACAAAAATGCTAATTATAAACACATACACACATAGCTAGGTAGCTAGCTCCTGTCCGTGAACTCTGCCTGTGAACGTAAACAAATGATGTGTCATTTCCGGGTGTGTCACCTCTCTGGACTTCCGCCCCCTCGCGGCCGCAGAGACACACTCGCCTCTGTGTCCCACTATAACCAGTCCAACTCGCCTCCGTGTCCCAGTATAACCAATACACTCGGCCTCTCTGGTCCCACCGCGCTCCACAATATCAAACTGTTGAGCTGGATGAGGCTCCACCGTCACATCGGGGGTTAACAGTGTCAAAAAGCGGAAGGTCCTCCACTCCTCAGTGAACGCACAGGTCAAGGCATGTTAGCATGTTAGCATGATAGCCAGACTCAGCGTACCCCTACTGTTCGGGTCACAAACATTATGGGCTGTGTCACTTAAAGCCCGCCGAGTAGTGGTCATTAATAAAGATAGAGACAACATTTCTAACATGATAATTGCACACACCCTATGTAAAACAGCTTGCTAGTTAGCTAGCTCCTGCCCGTGAACTCAGCGTGTGAACGTAAACATTATGACGTGTCATTTCCGGGTGTGTCACCTTTATGGAGCAGCTGCTGATTTCTCAGTTTATCAGGATTTTTATATCTGGCTTTTGTTTTTAACCCTGTAACGGATGTAACCTGAAATGCAGCGAAATACCTTTTTTTGTATTTGAAAAAAACTTTTGTACAGGCAGTGGTACATTCAAACAGAAGAGTGAGATAAAATCAAAAAGTAAATGGATAACTGAGGAAAAAGGAAGAAAAGCTTACATATATACACATGTATAAATACACATTTACATCTATATACACCTTCATATATGGTATATACAAACACACATAACCAAGCACATTCATATACAGTACATTTGTTCATATGCATACTCATGTACATGCATACGCACACTCACATACACATGCATACATATTAGCGAAATACTTGAAATAAATAGTACTTCAAGTAAAATTCTGTATGATGTGAAAAGCCTCTCTAGATATTTAAATACTTTTTCCATACTACAGCTTCTGCTTTTCAAACCAGCAGGGTTGTGTGTTTGATACTCAAATGTTTTCAGTGGAGTATTGTATAATATTTGTAAGCAAAGAAGCTAATCGAGCTTTTCATGGCAGGCCTTGTGACATGTCCTTAAGGTCACCACTTTAAGAGGGACTGCACTGTATTTTTTATCTCTTGTCCCACGTCCCACATATTGAGACTATGTCCCACATTTTTCATTGGCTTTATTTTTCAAAAGTCAAACCACTGCAACACAGATGCTTTTTTAAAAATCTGGCTTTTATCCAACGGCTATGAAGAAAGCAGGGAAGGCTGTCATCATGGCGTTGCTGTCAAACTGCACACGCGTGGGTCAAGTGCAGGTTACATTTCATCGTCTTTGCTACACTTTGCCCCATGGGCAAAACTGTGTGTCACTGCAAAGTCACAAGCTATGCAGATTTAAGCAGTATATGATGGAAACTACCACAAATAAAATGAAAAACAGCTACAACACAGACCGGGAAACGACTAACTAAGTATTCATGAGCACCAGAAAGAGTCTTTTGTCTGAAATTTCCCAGTTATTTTTCAATTTCGCGCACAGTTCACGTGAGTCTCAAAAAGAGATGTGCTGATCTACGGATGCATTCGGGCTAAATATAGAGATGTCACAAGATAAGACGCAGAATAGGAATGTTTATTATTTAAGTTAGACATTATATCAAAATTGTAGACTACCACTCAGCCTTGGTAACATGTTCGACATTGTCCCACACAAACATGCTCTTTGTCCCACATTTGGTTTGTTGGGATCAGGTCACTCTACATGTCCTACTAGGAAACACACAGGTGTAACTAATAGCATTAATAATGGCTGCATTCCATTTGGATTTACCAGCTCCTGATTGCATGTATGATGGCGACTGGCATGACTTACTGTGATGTGAGATGTGAATGTGTTAAATCAGTGAAATAGGTCAAAGACTCCTTCTCACATCGTCACCACACCACCACAGAGGAGGAGGAAGAGGAACAAACACAAAGACAACAGGCAGTGGCAACTTGAAGAGACACATGAGCCAGATCACTGTTCATGATGCTCTCAAGTGTCAAATTGAGTACAAGTCTGGGCATGTGGTGAATCACAGGGTGAGTCACACATGAATGAAGTCGGTGGAGTTTCCTACACTAGGTGGTGATGTTGAGTGATTTATTGATTTAATATTTAAAGCAAACTAGTATTCACAGATCATATTAGCCACAACTATAAACATGACACTACATTATTTACCTTTGGACTTTTGAACCATTTAAAATATGTGTGTCACATTTGGACATTAACCAGGGTATGAAGTTATTTTTTTCCTCACTTAGAAACTTGACGTTTCTACCAGCCACTCATTGCTTTGCTTTTTAAAATAATATTTCTTAAATAGTGCTGTGAATCAGTTAAAATATTTAACCATGATTAATCACACATTTTTTATCTGTTCAAATGTACTCTAAAGGAAGATTTGTCAAGTATTTGAACTACATAATACTACTTTATGTAATATATATATATATATATATATATATATATATATATATATATATATATATATATATATATAATTATTATTGGAAATCAATTATCAACACAAAACAATGATACATATTGTCCACAAACCCTCACAGTTACTGCATTTAGCATGATGTGTTTGCATGCATGCATGTAAGTGTATGGATTGTGTTTGTGAGGGCATTATTGCTTTAAATATCTATACTGAGTTCTGGGCACTAGAAATCAGACATAACACTATTCGTAAAAAACATCAACCCAAAAACAGATACACAGACAACAACATACATAGACAAGGGAAAATCAATTACAAAACAGCAATTAAAATCAACTTGTATGCAACTTTTGAAACATGTAATAGATGAACAGTTTTTGATAGATATGAAAAGCTATTCCATAATTTTTTTGCCAAAAATCTTATTGAAAACCTTCGAGAATTTACTTCTGAGACTTGTGTTGCTGAGCTGTGAACCAGAGCTAAAATAGAGCAACAGCTGCCAAAGATGCAGGGGAAAGACAGGGACAACCCCCTCAATAGATAAATACATAAATAAAATGTGTCTACAGTCAAAGACAGGGCTCCTTCAAGGCCACCTAGTCTGCAGGGTGACCTCTAGCCACGTCAAGAGGACCCTTTACTTCCTCTTGTGGAATCTGCACCCCTTGCAGAGGCTGTAAGCCAAAGGCCTCACGCCTTGAAACAGGAGAAGCTGCTGAAAAGCCAAACCTGGCCTCAGAAATACGTTCTGTAGACAAGCGGCGAGGATCAACGGAGCCCACGCGGCACCCGGACCCTGTGATATGTGATCAGGGCTTGACGCGTCCCGTTGCGTCTGCTGCCTCACCTCCTCCGCCTGCACACACCCAACACCTCACACCCGGTCCCAGGGATAAGTGGTCCCTGGCTATAAATACCCAGACAGGATGGAAGCTTTGGAGCGAGCCAAAAAAGAGCGGGTGGGTGGTGAGAGGAGGAAGGCGTGTGTGTGGCTTAACCATAAAAAAGTGAACACCTGTTAATAAGGTGTCAAGGATTCAAATGTGAATTGAAACTAAGAAATAAATTCCTAATCTGCCGTCTTAATCTCCAGCCTCCAGCACCAAACACCTGCACAAATGTCACTGTTGAATCACACACTTCAGAGAAACTGTGAGTTTCAACACCTTTTGGTCTCCACCCCTGTCTGTCTGTCTGTCTGTCTGTCTGTCTGTCTGCCTCTCTCTTCATTTGCCTATCACTCCCTCTGATTCTCAAGAAAACAGGTGCAAAAAAGAGGAGTGTCCAATGCACACACACACACCCACACGCACACAGACTGACACATAAAAACACACCAGCCACGCCTTTCCCCTGAGCAGAACCTGTGGCCAAAGCATGCAGAACATTTCCTTATGTCCTCGTAGCTGCAGCGTCTTCACATTGACGAGCAAATATAGCCTGTCATCCGTGTGAAAGTGAGAGCAGTGGAGCGCTCAAACAATCCCCGGGACAGCATGGTATGGTTCATATATATTCATGTTCAGAGCAGAGGGCAACTGTTAGCGCTCCAAGCTAAAGGGCTCTGTGTGCTTGAGAGATATCGAGAATAATCCTAAATTAATGTAGCATGCAGCATCTCCTCCCAAAACAACCAGTGAGAAGGAACTAACCAGGAAAGTCACCTGATTATGTCTTTGGTTGTAATGAAAACATTCATGGCACACAGATTAAAAGGTCTTATTGATAACATTTTTTATGTAGATGAATATTTTTAAAAAACCTATTGCATCCATAAACTATCTATGGACTATCCAGGGTGTATCCCGCCTTCGCCCAGTATCAGCTGGGATAGGCTCCAGCCCCCCGTGACCCCTAAGAGGATAAGCAGCTGCAGATGGATTGATGAATATTGCATCAACAGGGAAATGTACAGAATAAAAGTATGGCTTTGCCTGAAAAAATATTATGATTGTGAATTAATGTTGGCAGGTCCAAAATGAATGTTTTGTTTATCACTATGGAAGATATCTGAGGGTTGGTTCCTGCCTCTAACAAGGCATGTGAGCCAATAGCAAAACAGCGTTCGGATCATGTGGTATCTCTTGGTCGTCAGTTAGGCTTCATCTGAAATCTCATGCTAACCTACATACCCAACAGGTGCACTATCGATAGCATACCTTTGTGTGAATAAACAGTAGTATGCACCAGAGTTGTCACTTCCTGAGAGCCTGCTTCCTGGTTGGAGACGTGTAACCATGGTAACCTGTGTCAAACTTGTGACCAAAACAATGTTTTTTGAGAATCAATGTCTGAATTAAAAGTGAAATCTTATACTTACAGTTAAACTGAAGCATTATTAACATTATGGAGCTGTCCGTCAACGTCTGTTATGAAAAGTGTCGTCAGTACCCCATTGCATTGTGGGATAGTTATTCTGCCATGGTGTCCATACTGTAACATTTCACTGGAAATAGTACGCAGTTAATGTACTACTGGTATCACACTCAAGTTTTGGACATACTAATAGTCTGGTATTTTGGAGGCAACCTTAGTGTGGAAAAAACAATAAATGGCTGAGATTGACTGTAAGTGCCTGGCAACGACTTGTTGTGAAGTAAATGCAATGGAACGGCAGAATGTTCTCAGTGTTATCAGTAGCATCTTTAACAATATAGGCCACATTAAGGACAACTGTCTCATAGGGCAATCTATACATCTTTACATAACACATCTCAAGTGTAAGCTATGACTATTTTTTTAATGAACGAAATACTTATAAATTCAATATTTTCTAAATTATTACAATAATTGATGTACATCTCTCAGGCATTACAAAGAGAGAACTTAGTTACTCAGATAAAACAAAACTTTTGGTTAACTCTTGCATGACTTTAGGGGCAACTAACGATTATTTTCATTGTCAATTAATCTTCTGATTATTTTCTTGATTAATCAATCAGTTGTTTGGTCTATAAAATGCCAGAAAGGGGTGAAAATTGTGTTTCCTAAAGTCCAAGATGATGTCCTCAAATGTCTTGTTTTATCCACAGCTCAAATATATTCAGTTTACCGTCACAGAGGAATAAAGAAACCAGAAAATTTTCCCATTCAACAAGCTGCAATCTGAGAATTTTACCTTTTTTCTAATAAAATGACTCAAACAGATTAATCAGTTATCAAAACAGCTGGCGATTAATTTAATAATTGACAACTAATTGATTAATTGGTTAATTGTTGCAGCTCTACATGACGTCCTTATTTCAGTTCAGTGAAAATCATGTCTGGCAACTCATGTATTTATTACTTCACTTTTAATAATTTTAGGAGCTTAGCTTCTGTCATATATACTGTGTAAGGATGAGACACAGGGAGCTTCCCCTCGTGTCTTTGGAGTGCTGCAGTCCTGTGTGGAAGATCTTACTGTAACCTGCTGTAGTAGAAGCTGCATACAAAAAGCATTACGTGCTGACTAAACAAGGCCTAATGCAACAATGGCAATTGTGAATTTGGAGGGAGAACCGATGGTAAAAGTTTGGCGGCAACGTTGTGCGCGCGTTCCTCCATTCAGTCGCTAATGAGAATGATAATTTGTGGCTCCTCTGACGACCCCTACCCCCTTCAATAGCGACTTCTCCCGAGGGACACGATGGCGCAGGTCCCCGAGGGACGTCCAGCCCTCTATAGGAATCCTTTTCATCACCACAGAGGAATTCCCGCCTGTTTCGTTTTACATACATGGCTGATAATCCAAATTTTCTGAACATTTTATAATTCCTATATTACTGGCACTGGGGCAGACCAAAAAGGCAGCATTAAGGATCCGACCAGCCCACATCTGGGTCTAGGCCTGCACTACTTGCAGCTGACTGCAAAATGTCAGATACTTCTTCTCTAAATTCATGTTCTGCTGTATCTTCATCCATGTGTTGACATATCTCCAGTGATGCGTGTTCTCTTAAATGACTCTCTGCTCTTCCTGTGCCAGTTTCTTATCTACTAATAATGCTGTTGTTGCTTGGTTGCCTGATTTATTCAAAGTAAACATTATGAATATGTGATTTATTTAACTTCCTTCATATTTTCCAACACCAGAGCAGAACCCACAGTTTGATTTGCTAACAGCCTGTAACATATAAAAATAGGATGGACTGACTCAACTTCCAGAGTTCCCTGGTGTTTACACCGGACCGGGCTCGCCTCTTGGCGGCCACGCGTGTGTGTTCGCCTCCTCACCTCAGCGGCGCGGCTGCACGACCCGGCCTGCCAGCGGGGATTTACTGGCTGGCGCTGTGCCCGGCCGCAGGCAGACTAGTTCGCTCGGTTCTCACGACCTCAGCTCCACAAAGGCATCTCTGAACTATTAACTCAGACACGAAGGCAGAAGGAGCGACCGCAGAACCCACACACGCTGCCAACTGGTGTTTCAGTATGCCTCCTTGCAGAATGCATCACTGGCTGCGGGGTTTCAGTGTGCCATTTACTGACGGTGTCACCTGCGGGGCACTGGCACACAGCGGGTGAAAGCGAGAACGCTACTACACACGAAATAACGAGACTTAGGAACTGTTAAAGGAAGACGACTATCAGGAGTTACGCACGTTATCAGTTCAGAAAAAAACATTCACAAGTCACGTAGGCAAAGTTAAAAAGAACCTGTTTGTTTTTCTGTATTTCAAAGAGTGCAAACACATTTGCAGGATTTTTATTTATCCTTTATGTTCACATTTCCAAAATAAATTAATTTCAAACTATATTTAACCACGTGATCTATATATCAATGTGTTTTTGGCTTAAATTGAGTATACTGGCACTCGTTCCCTGCTCAGGGCTTTAAAAAACACTTACTTTTGGCCTGTGCCAGCCATGCGCACAAACGGCGCGCCGGTGGAGTATTAAATGTTGAGGGGTTTTGACCGGCAGTCACCAGGCTGTAACCTAATCCCGAGTAAAAGGGGCCCGCTGACTGCAAGTGGCTGACACACGGTTAGCGCCACGCCGCCCGGCCCAGAGACACGGCCCTCAGTTCCGGACCCCACTCAAGATAAGTTTACAGCCGGGGATAAACAGAGACAGGAGGAGGAGATCGAGAGGGAGAACTTTGATACACAGAAAAGTGTTTGAAACTGAGAGGAAAAAGATCCTGGCCAGATGTAGGCCACGGACTGTGTATAAATAAAATGCCAATTTAAACGTGTCAGAGAGACGAGAATGATTTTCAGAGTCATAATCAAGCTTTAATATGTGTCCTTATCTGCCCAGACCTCCTCGGGTTTCCCCGCCATCAAACTAACCAACTTCCCTCGTTTTCTCCTTTGTGGAGGTGTAGGCCTACTGGGAGTAGAACTGAACAATTGATGCACAAAAGGAAGCGAGGATCCTTCCATATTCTCTTTTCACTGAGGCAATCTGTTAGTGACATTAACCCCTGAGCGCATTTCCCAGGCTCATGAATAGGGTTTAAGACTTCTTAAAGCTCCCGCTGCATACAGGATGAGACTCCTTTTCAAACTTTTAATTACCTTTATAGCAATAGAAAAATACACCCTCATTGTCTCGCTGTACCATTCTCCAACGGGGCCAGATGTAAGGAGCTCCCGCCAAACTGGTGACAAGGTAACCACTTAAAGCTGGGTAGATTAATTGATATATAGGAGTGAATATTGGGAACATAATCGATAGCTTGTAGCTTCGATTTCCCCTTAGCTATAACCTCTGAGTCTTTTTTGAAGTCCCTAACTTCACCGGTGTCTTTTACGCACGAAATGTGCCTTTTACGCATGGATTCAGAAAGTGCAAAATGACCCTCAATACAATTAAATATTACAATAAAGCAAAATGGACATGATAGAAACAGGCTGTAGACAAGAAATTAATATCTGAAACGTAATTTATTAAAACAAGGGGCCATCACCCAACTTCAGTTTTCTTTTCAACACAGAACAAAGAATATAAAACACAGCTTTGGTATAACAATCAGCTCTGTACAAAACTAAAACCTTTTCATAAAAAGTACTTCATAACAAAAAATGTCCTATAAATCTTCCACATGTACAGCATATTTATCACCGACATCCAAATGTTGGAATCAGACAATAAATTATATATATAAAAACAAAAAACAAACAAAAAAAGATGCCGTGGAAGGCAACATTTGTTCCATAAAACGAAACAGTGAGAACTACTGGGGGGCTTTAAGTGGCTAGAGTTACCGTCCCGTAGCAAAAAAGTCACAGGTTCAACCCCCGCGACAGTTGTCTGTGCAGTCAGTTAAATGTCTAAACTGGGAAAGTAATGTTTGACATGAGTCTCTTGTCTCTTGCGCTACCAAGGCCTCCACACAGGCTCGCTGCCCTCCGAGCCGGTGCTGACTCCGACCGGGCTGACCGCCTGGGACCCCCCGGAGAAAGACGTCATGCCGTGGACCGGAGAAGCTGCAGTGGACGCCGAGCTGCCGTGCACAGGACTGGCGTTGACCGCAACAGGCACTCCTGCATTTGCGTAAAGGGGGATGACTGGGGCTGTGGCGGATGCGAAGGCCGGGTTAGGGATCAAAAACGCGAACTGTCCATCTGTTGCGGGCACCAGCTGGAACCCACCAAACACCTTCGGGGAGACGGCCTCCACGGGACTAAGCTTGGAGCCCATAGCAGCAGCGTTGATGGGCAGAGTGGAGGGGAGCTGCACATGGAGGGGCTGGGCCAGGTGCGCCTGCTGGGACGCGGCCTGCTGCGGGTAGTTCATGGACATCATCTGGCCCATGCAGCTGGACAGGTGGTTGAGGAGCCGAGACCTCACCTCCGTGTTCACCCCCTCGGAGGTGGACAGGAAGCGGGTGACCTCGTTCATGCACTCGTTGAATCCGGCTCTGTATTTGCTGAGGACGGTGGCATCTGCTGAGAGTGCTGCTTGGGGGAGAAAGAGAGCGGATATTAGAGACGCATTTCAGCAGTTTCCTTATAACTTCATAATGTTTTTTTTAAACCACTTATATGAGTAAATAAACTTACCGCTCATCTGGACACGCTGCAGGTTCCTCAAGTGCTTCACTGTCATCTCCAGGATGTCTGCTTTCTCCAACTTGGAGTGTCTGGAGCTCTGTAGGACATAATAAGTTTAGTTTAGGCACATTTAAAACAAAAAATATCTAGTAACCCGAATAGTGAAAGGCATCAAAATGATGTCAACTTACATCTTTTTTAAGCGCGTCCAGGATGAGAGTCTTGAGCTGCCCGAGGCTTTCGTTTATTCTCGCTCTTCGGCGTTTTTCCATGATCGGTTTGGATGACTGCAAAGAATAAGTCTACATAAATGTCTTGTTCGCCATTGCGCACCGCAGGTCACGTCACATTATCATAACAAACTTGTTAACTGCATTACAAGCTATGAGCATTTATATATACATTTAAAAAATCCTTACTTTTCTGTGCTCGCTGGCGTTTTTCGGTTTGTCCGGTGTGTGTGTTCCACTCGCAGGAGCACCGGCGATAGGGGATGCCGTCTGCTTCTCCATAGTGTCAGCTGGCATCGTCGATCGAACCAGGTCAACGCGTGAAGAAGTAAATCCTCTTTGGAAACTCCGAAAAACGTTGAAAAGTCGCTGCAGAACATATAAGAGCTGCCTGACAGACAGTTCCCACCGATCAGTGTGTCGCTTGTCGTTTTCACTGAGCTGTCATCTGACTGCGGAAGCGTGCGTCGCACCGTGCGGGGTGAGTCTGCAGCCGACACACGCCGCGGCTGTACTTATAGACGGCTCGCGTGCTCCCAGTTCGTGTGAAACCCTCTCTGCATTCTTTCCCACACTCGCCTCAGCCAATGGCAACGAGGACTCACCCATTGGGCGCGGGGCAGACCGCTGATTGGACAACACCCCCGCGGGCCGTCAGTCACGCGCTGCTCAATCAGCCCTGCAGGGACAAACAACAAAGCGGAGCGAGCAGCACCGGCAGCAGCAGCGGCGGCGGCGGCAGCACCGGCAGCGGCCGACTAGCTGTGAAGTGATGAGGGAGGGGAATGTATGCGCTGGATGTTTGTTTCCAACTTGGCTCCGTGCGCAACAGAAATGTTGCACTATTGCTCTGTGTGTGCGGGAAGAACGTATAGTCAGTGTGCGTGTTTATTTACAGATATATATGCATTATTAAGATGAATTATTGCACTGTTTAATGGTGCAGAATCCATACTTTTGATAAGATAAACAGTTATTTAAGTGTGAATGTAATGTGTATGTATGTGTGCCAATGCGCAGAATAACTCCAATATGTTCATATATTTTTTGCCCTCTTCCCAAAGTGGAAATACCTGCTGCGACTAAAAGCAACAAACGCTTATTTCAAGTTTAAACATCTTCTTGGCCTCACATGAACACCTTTTTTTGTTTATTATCTATTTTTAAGTCCCCTAGTGCGCCTCCAAGGAGAAGACATCTGTAATGGCACGCGAGGCGGTTTGCAGTAGCACGCACCAAGCCAATGGCATGCGGCCACTTTATGCAAATAAAGCGGGGCGCGCTCTGATTGGCTGTGCGAACCGCTCGGTGTCAATCATCCCGGCGCGGGAGCAGCTCAAAGGGGAAGAGGAGGAGGAGGAGGAGGAGGTGGTGGAGAGGGAAGGACACATCTGTCCGCGTGCCATTCGCGCAAAGTCTTCTCCGGTCTACGCGGAGCACGTGCCAAAACCTGCAGATTACAGCCTGGAGACCGAGGAGCAGTTAATGTCAAGCATGGGAACCTGGAAACCTTTAAAGAGAACAGAGTATAGTAGAATATAATCACTGTGTTGAACGGCATTTAGGCTGCATTAGAGATAAGTATTAGAATGCAGGATCTCTTTTTTTTAATGAAGAATAGGAAGAAGCAGTCATCATGTTGCCTAATTTCATAAAATCACTGCTAAGGTAAAGGGAAATGTTTAAGAGAAATCACCAAAATATCACTGTGGATAAAAGTAGATTGCAACAAAATAGTTATGTCAATATTTAATACCATGTAATGATAAGACTTGTGTGTCAGTGCGTCTCACAGGATGTATATTTAAGAAAAAGAGTATTTAATGCATCAAAACACGCAGATATTCCCCATTATGCCCATCAGATTTACAGTATGCACGAGTGTTTGAGACAGTTTGTTTGAAGGAGAAGCGCTCCATCTAGCGACTGATTTGTAAAAAGTTAACCAACCTGTCATGATCGATCTCATTTAACAAAGTAAATCAGCACATGCATTCAAGGTCTGAGCTTTTTTTCAAGTAGTTTAAATGGAGGCTGCATCAGTTGTAGTCTAATGGAAATGTATAAATGTTTTTCATGCTCTGCATCACAGAGCAGATCACTCTGCAAAGAGTTTCCTTATCGACAGCAGTTACTGTACAATTTCTAAAACATCTTGTGACTTTCATTTTTATATTTTGTTTTTATGTGGCCTATAAACTAGGAAGAAAAGGTGAAGAATAGATAAAGTAGAGTAGATAAAGTAGAATAGATGAGGGCTCAGTAGGAAAAGGACAAATTTTCGTTTAAGAGCATCGTATGACCACAAGGTGGCACATCTGTGTCCAAATCAATGAATGAAAAAGATGCAAAATGCAAAGCTATTTTATATGGTGTATGTACTGTATGTATATGATAACATTCTCATTAGGAATACATACATATCATAGTTCTTATATTACCTTAACAGTTAGAGTTAATATAAAATAAAACTAAAAACAAAATGAATAGGTTAAAATAAGAAAAATGTGGTATATACACTATATCATTTATATTACAAAAACTTATTTTGGCTTGCAAACATGTTTATATATGCTACATATGTTCCGAAAAGGCAAGAAAAAGGTTTTGCATACAACAAATTTCGTGTATATTTATGTTTTATTCATGCATACTTTGCTAATGTGTGTGTGCACACAATAGGAGCTGCGTCAGCCTGTACATGTGCAATCTATGGGAATGTATGCACCCATACTCATAAAACTATATTACAGACAGCTTTACAGACATACTGCTGTCAATACTGCTTCATGTCATTTTAATCATGTTATATGTAAGACAACATTATAAAATAATGTATATGTACTTTATAAATGTCACTTGTAATGCAGCAAAGACAGATCTATCACATCTGCATCACTGCAGTGTAATAATATAACTGTGACAAAAATAAAAGCAGACATGATGTTTACTGTGAAGTTTTTAGCAGTTTATAATCGGCAAGTTTCACAATGTAATGAACCTGGAAAAAACACAATAGAACTTTAAAACACAAGAAATCTAATGTGAAGTCTGATATGGTGATAACTCAATAAAAAATAAGTAAAAGTAAAACTTGAAGATGCTGATACAAGTAATGCTAGTAAAAAAAACAGACTAAATGTGACAGTTTCCGGCCACCTTTCAGAAGTCTGCAACCGTGACACAAATGAAAACTTTCCATGTTAAATCAGGCGTATGGTAACAATAGAAGCATTACAGAGGCTAAGGAGGCGTACATGTCATAGTAATCTTAAAACTGATGACAAAGTCTGTGATCCTCTCTCAGTGCGCAGTCTATTGAAACAGACCAAATGTAATAAAATTTTGCTAAGCCCTGCTTCAGTCCAGTCTCTAGTAGAGTATCAGTCATTGTTCAGTGGCTCATGTAGGGCGGGGGGTGGGGGGCACTGAGCTGTGCTGAGGCATGCTGGACCCTTGTTTACCCAGGATCCCCAGTCTCAAGGGCCAGCTGTGTGTGCTTGGGCTCACATCTCCTTTATTTGCCTTCGGATCGGCCCAAATGACGCAGATCTAATTCTACAGAGCGCTGGGCAGATTACACAACTGCTCCCTGCAGCAGTGGCCCTAATGCGATTTTGGTTTTAATAACTCTGTATATATAGGTGAAGCAGCACCTGTTGGACCTGAACTGAAGTCAGAACAAGTCTGACAACTCTTGGTTATTTCCAACCCATCAATATCCCCCTCTTCATTCCTGCATTTCAAAGATGTCAGGCTCAGACAACAAAGAGAAGCAGGAATTCCCCTTCAAGTGAAAGAAACTTTCTGAGTGACTCCATCATTACAGCATCATTAAAGCTGATGCCGACAGAGGAATGTAGAGCACAGGAATCGCTGCTGTTTTATAAGAGACGATCAACATTCAGAGAAGTACTTGCTTTTTGACTTAGCTTTATGAGGTGGAGGTCTGTCGGGGAGATGAAAGGGCCTAAAAAGGAGGGAGAAGCTGTGTTTGCAGATTTAGTTCAGTAGTCTGTGGTCCAGAGCTGGTGAATGCTCAGCAGTTGCTTTTCACTGCCGCCTGCTTAATTTGTTGTTGTACAATGAGCCTGTGCACTTGTTCAAATCCATGTGCAGAATGCAGAAGGAGAGTCAATTATATCTGTATTAGCTGGTGTCGGCAGGACAATCCCTTTATACACAGTCCCCGATCAAGTGCTAGTAGGATGTGTTTACCACCATGAATCCCCAACACAGAGCGGCCACGGTGCCACAATGTTTGGGTGCTTTGACTCAGATACTTTGACCGTTTCACAAAGGCAAAGCTGAGACGTGACCAAACTGGATGCTGCTCAACATGTGGAAACTACACTTTGCACTTTGGTGCATAAATCTGATTAAAAAGCCATCAAATGTGGGTACAACACAGTAGTGGAATGCTCTCAAGCATAGTACTTAAGTATAAATGTTTTGGAAATTGCATTTTACTTGAGTATTTACATTTAACGCTACTTTAAAGTAATATTGAAATATTGAACTTTTTACAGCACTGCGTTTATTTGAGAGCTTTAGTTTCTCGTTACTTTACAACAAAGTGGGGCTAAAGTTGGCCCCATAAGGTTTAATTTGGCCCACCAGATGTTTCTGGCAAAAAACAATTTATAAATTCATAAAAAAAATCAGGGTCGTGGGGATGCTGGAGCCGATCCCTGCTGACATTGGGTGAAGGCAGGGTTCACCCTGGACAGGTCGGCAGACTATCACAGGGCTGACACATACAGACAGACAACCATTCACACTCACATTCACACCGACAGGCAACTTAGAGTCAACAATTAACCTGCATGTCTTTGGACTGTGGGAGGAAACCGGAGTACCTGGAGTAAACCCACGTTAACATGGGCAGAACATGCAAACTCCACACAGAAGGACCCCAAAGTGGATTCAAACTTGCGAGCCTCTTGCTTTGAGGTGACAGTGCAGCTTAACAATACAGTGCAATACAATAAAATAGATGACTGCAAACCCGAGTTTCAGTTTTGGCCCTTCAAGGAAAAAAGTTTGGCCACCCCTATTTTACATATTAAGATTACAAAAAAAGTAGAAAAAAGTGGTTAAATTACCTCCACCTCGATCAACTATAACTTTAAAATGCTGCTTATATATTGCTGCATTATCAGTATTATTCCAATAATATAAAATAGTTGCTTTCCTGAATTTTAGACATACTATGATTTCTAGTCAAAAATCCCACCACATCTGTAAATGTTTTCAATTATTTACAGTGCCCAAAATGGGCCGGTTACTCACCAGCACTGAGGTCCAGCACTTCTGATTTCTGTCCTCGAGTTGGCATGAAGAGGAGGTAGTATTGCTCTGGACCTATGGATCTATCTGGCCTGGAGAGGAGGCTGTGCTGCTCTGGTTCTACCTGTTTGGTATAGGGAGATGCTATCTATCTATCTATCTATCTGGCGTGGAGAGGAGGTCGTGTTGCTCTGGCTCTGTTTGACAACGTCAGGAAGCTGCTTGACATCCTCCTGGATCCACCTTCTAAATTATGTTCACATTACCTGTATTAATATATAATGTGAAGAGGGTGTTGTTTCATGTACAGATTGTAAAGCCCCCTGAGGCAAATTTGTGATTTTGGGCGATACAAATAAAACTGAATCGACTTGACTTGATGATCAGGATACAACCATGTGATGCTGTGTTTCCACATCAGAGATGACAGCAGGACTTCAAAGGTCCTGTTAGTACCAGTTAGTGATGTGAGGCTTGTGAAACAAGCAGAGCCAGAAACCGAACACCAGCAGATCTAAAGCCTCTGAGTGAAAGGACACCTGTGGCTGCTGCATTCACCTCCTACTTTAAGTAGAGGGATTTACCAAACACCACAAACACAGGGTTGATGATTCGTTATGGAATCTAATTAAAATAAATATTAACAAATATTTGTGTAAAAATATGTTTTTTTACTTACAGGCGTTGGCACAAGATCTGAAAGGATTTCCCCCTGCCAGGACCAGATATTTCATGTGCATTGTTGCCAGGGACTTCTTAAATTTGGGAGTGGCCAGATGTATTAAAGGGTTTTTTTGCACCCATCAATTGTGCTGGTATTAAAACAGCTATTTTCCTGTTCAGCTATTCTGTGTTTGATGTATTACCAAGACTGCAGGGTGCTTTATAAGAGGCCAGAATTTAAATAAATTAATATGAATTTGGAAATATTTCTCATGGCATTACAGGGGTGGGTGCATTCAAGTCAAAGGCTTCAAAGCTGTGTGTTTGCACCACAAACGTGAGGGAAAAGTGGTATTTTTCATGCACTTTTCACTTTATTCTTCCTTAATCTCATTACTCCCTTCGCTGTTTTCATACCTGCAAGAAAAAAAAAAAAGCCTGAGATCAATTATATTTGCCTCACTTTTCAAGCGGCTTGTTGTCATTTTGCCATCTGCAGACCAGCATGTCCAGTACAATGTGGTGCATTCACAGAGCCTCCTTTGGCTTTCTGAACAGAGAGGGACCCTTTTCTCTTGCTTCTCGCCCCAATTCAGGGCTTTCTTCTCCCTTTTAAGTGGGCTGTTGATGAGGTTAGTCTAATCAGATTAAGTCAACTCACATTGGTCTCTGCAGTTTGTTTTCCTTCCAAAGGCGTTCTGACATCTCCTATACTTTTTTCTTTATCCTCCTCTTTGCACTTTTCATCCAGGCTTCCACCCAAAAAACCCTTTCAGCAGAGGTCCCAATGGACTCCTTTATCAACCGCAGTTCCCCAATGATATAGGTTATTTAGAATGGGTCACTAGACCGCTATGCATGGGAAAGGCCTTTAAAGTTGTGCAGTGACGCATTTGGACATTTCCACTGGTGTCTGTGTGAATGCCAGAGATTAGGTAAACACAAAGCACCAAATCAAATTTTGGAAATCGCTGGAACCTTTAATTTGATTCCTAAATAAATGTTTGAGGGAAGTTTTGTAAACGACAACGCTAATGCAATCTATACACCTTTATCTAGACGCATGGATGAGAGTAGAGTTTTCACAGCCAACTTGTTAAATAGTTTTTAAGTGAAATAAATACATTTTAATTGTTTAGATTTCCCAAGATGTGGCTGCTACACACAGTAGATGGAAAAAACGATAATTACCCAGTTAGCTCATCATATACATTTCAATGTTTTTTCTTGAAAAAAAAAAAAATCCTGAAAATGTCTACGGTTATACAAAAGGATCATGTGTTCTTGTGAACACATTTTATATTCATATTTTGGAAAGAATATCCAGAAACTTAAAAATATGAAAATAGTAGGGATGTCAAAGTTTGTTGTAACACCACTAATTTCTTTAATACATTAATGCAACTTGCAATTTTTAGGTTGTAGTAGGATCAGTTTTAAAACTATTGTGAAGATACTGGCATCACATGAAACTAGAAAACCCAGTGAATCCTCTGGTGCCAACCACGTCATACTAGCTCGTCAGGAAGGATGCTAAATAATGCTACACATTTATGCTAAATTTAGGTGAAGACAAACCACTGTGGCCATTTTCAAAGGGGTCCCTCGACCTCTGACCTCAAGATATGTGAATAAAAATGGGCTCTATGGGTAGACACGAGTCTCCCCTTAATAATACTGTATCTATAGACAGGTGGTAATGATGTTATGGCTGAATCTCCTTTTAAGGTACATTTTGAACAGATTAAAAATGTGTGATTAGTTTGCAATTAAATGGATTGACAGCCCTAGATAATACATTTTTATTACAGTGAGACTAATGTCTGTAATATTTTACAAGATATGAGTGAATTCATTTTCTGAGGGTTTGATTTTGTTGTTTTGAACAATTATTAATTATTATTCCTACAAGACGAAAGTACATATGAGGGAAGATCATTTAGATGATCAAACAACTTATTAATAAAAACCCAAATAATTCACCTTTAAACAGATCTAGTAATTGGAGGGAGTCATTAAAGGAGGCCAGAGTTTGGAAAGTTCACGGTGAAATCATTTATTTTTCTTCAAATTTGATTTGGTTAATAGGCGCAGATGTCCAGTTAAAAGTAAACCCCCCACCTGTAACTGTAAAAGCCTCTGAAGCTCTCATCAGTGGTGTGCCGTAACTTGATTCCCCCGCTAATAACAGGCTTACAAAGACAATGAGCACAATGAGTACAGAGGAGGTCTTTTCAGATGACTTCAGACACCCCCCCCCCACCCCGAGAAAAGACATGGCAGCCCACGGACTGAATGGGAGCTGTAGAACCATTTCAAGCTAATGGATCTGAGAGACTGTCCACATAATTACATTACAGCATTTCAGCAGCCCTTTGAGCTCCACGCTTGCAGCTTGGACACACCACAGCCCTTCATTCATATCATAGCTCCACACTGGAATGTGCTATGACAGATATGGCCCTCTTGGGCACTCGTGAACAAGGTTGCGCTCCACGGGACGGGCAACCCCCTCGTCCCTCTGCATACAAGCGCTTGGATTTAAAACAGAGGGTGGGCACCGCAAAGACAAAGGATCAAACGTGGAGGGCAAAGAAAATCTAAAAATCAACTTAGTGTCAAAGAGATTATGGTTGAATGCAACAATATGCATATTTTCCTGTTAACCTCGATTTGTCCTGTTCATTTTTCCTACTGGCTTGCTTTACACGTGACATACAGTATCTAACAGTGAAAGATTATGTTGATAACGTTTTTATGTAGATGAATGGTTTTAAAATATAAGAACTTTTATAAATGTGCCAAACAAAAGTATGGCTTTTCCTACTAGAAATATTATGATTGTGAATTAATTTTAAAAATTTTGGCAGGTCCAAAATTAATGTTTATCTCTGTGGAAGATGTCTGACGTTCAGTTCCCACTTCTAACAAGACTTGTGAGCCAATAGGATGGATGTATACGGCCCTGAAAAAGCACCGCACTGCCTTTTTGTTGCCTGATCAGGCAGTTTGTGCAGCGTTCTTTATGTTATACAAAGTACAAATGTATTTTAAATCTATGTGTTCCTTGGAAAGACTAACCAAGACAGTTTTGGTGAGTTTTATTTCATTTCTGAATAAAATGTGAACCTAATGTGGACCCATGGCTCTCCACATGTCATTTGTACGCTACACAAACGTCTGCAGTTAGGTTTAGGCAAGAAAACCACTTAGTTAGGATAAGGGGAAATGTCATGGTTGGGCTTAAAATATCGTACATAAACTAAATACGTACAGAAACAACATAACTCAAATACCGAAAACACGTCACACATGTCAATTAAAAAAACAAAACAAATGTTACTAATGTAAATTACAAATCAAAACGTTCGTCGACAGTCTCCTGGTTAAAAGTCTCCTAAAAGTCACCTGCCCACCATAAGTAGTTTTTCTTTCTTTTTATTCTATATCATTAACTCTTACCATAGCATTTATATACGTATGCATTTACATTGCAGTCAGTACAAGATACATGCCGAACGCTTGAAAAGCAAAAATCGATAAAGGTGTATTATTGCATGCTAAACACCTTATGCATTATCGTGGCATTCATATGCCTTTTTTCGCAAACAGGCTGAGCTACGTGTTGTAAAATGACTTCATTACTCTGCCAGGAGAAATTCATCACTTGACATGACTCCATGACTCCACTCAACCATAAAATATGCAGGTTGCGCAACGAAGTGGCAACCACTTGTTGTGAAGTGAATGCAAAAACATGTTTTCCATGATTTAACTTAGCTTCTGTCAGGCTGTCATAAAAACAAGAGGTCATCCTTAATGGTTTTTTTACTTCACTGAAACGAACGATCTTTTGCAGCCTATTGAGTAAAAAAACTTGTAATTGTGAAAACTACACAAAAAATCTTTTAAAAGAGGGTTTCTTGTGCTTTCTTTGAGTTTTTCCGTCATACAAAATGTCACTGTGGTTGTAAATCACCAACATATGCACAGAGAATCAGGCAGAAAATCAGCTTTTTTTCCTCTTTAGGTTTAAACTGAGTTTGTGTCTAATCCATTCCAGCCAAACCAAACACGTGTAAAAGGAGAACAAGTCTTTTTACCGGCTGTGGTGAATGCTGCTGAATGAGTCAAACAGGCAAACACAGAGCACAAAAAAGGCACGCATTTATCGTCGCATTAACATACCGACTCCTCAATCAGTTTTGATTTATAAAGAACCTCTCCAAACCGTCACAGGCCCAAGACTGATGCTTTCTCAATTTGTGACCAAAAGTGTAAATTCAACACAAAAGTCTCGGTCAGTCTATGTCTGCAGACCCAAGTGGAAAATCCCTCAAACTAATATAACACAAAGCGGCAATTTTGAGATGTCTCTCCTTGATAGCCATATTAAAAGATACCATTGATCTTTTTGTTCAATTTGTTGGTTGAAGAAATGCTTTGCTCTCGTCTTCTTCTGGACAAAAAAATGACTCCTTTTGTGCAGGAGCAAAATCAATGCAAATTAATCCTTTATGCATTTCCCTGTGAATAATCCAAGTCTTTGCACTTTTGTTTGGGGCTTGCGAGCCAAACAAAATCATAAGAAAAGTGGAGAATGTGAACGTTTATTGGCCAGCGGAGGAGAGAGATGACCCCACTCATCGGTGACAAAGACTCCTTTATGGCGCTGGTGTGAACCCATGACGCAAGGCTATTCCGCCCTGACTGACCAGCACCGCAGGACATCCAACATGTGCAAAAATGGTGCCCCAGTAAAACCAACTCCTTTTACACCCATAATGGAGGTTAGAGAAGTCAAAAAATGCTGAGGGCCGAGGTGACAGGCTGCAGGCTGACGGTCACAGACAGATTTATTAACAACTTTACATACATATATATGACATGTTGTGTTAAATAAAAACATATCATTTTTTGTGCAGTATTAGTTTAAGCAGACTGTTTATTGTTGTTTAGATGAAGATCAGAAGACATTTTATGACCAGTTTATGCAGAAATCCAGTGCACATGCTTTTTCTTGCAACTGTATACATAGACGCATATGCATACTGTATATGCACTGATTTGGATGATTTACTTACATTGCACGGCTGTGCAAACTGTGCAGAACTACTGACCACAACACACACATCTCTGTCAGAATACACACACATCACTTATTTCATTGTATTTAAGTTAAATAGTTTTACTGTAAAATTTTACTGTTATTTTATTATTTTATATATATTTATTATTGTCATTTATTTTATTGTAATTGAAATGTATCATTTTATTCTAGCTTGTAGCCATTTAATTATTATCATTAATCACAAAGTTTATTATATTTAAGTTAAATAATTGTATCATTGTTTATAGTTATTTTATTAATCACTTATTTTATGTATTTAAGTTGTAGAATTTTATTAATCTAAATCTTACTTCATACTCTTTTACTATTATAACTGTCATTATAGCTTTTGAATTCTATTTTGTAAACATTTTTATAGTTTTATGTCTCATGTGCGGTGGTCTCAAATGATCAAACTGTCAAATTGTTGATTTGTTGACACTTCACTGGTCTTATATCCAGCTTGTCAGTCATCTGTGAAGCACTTTGAACTGCACTAACCTGTATTAAAGGTGCTTTACCAATAAAGTTTGATTGATTGATAAAGTCCTCAGAGGCCTGTAACAGGTCCAGAGTCCAGGTTATAAATAAAGGTTTATGGAGCCTTTTGACTGTAGTGACTCCTGAGCTCTGGCACAGCCCTCCACTGAGCATCAGGCTGATTTAAATCTTGTCTTAAAAACAAGTTTTACTGTTTTCCTCATTAACATAAGAACAGATTTTACCATGAAAAAAGACAGAGGTCTGATTGACGAATCACTGTCCACCACTTTGAGACCCAGAGGTGCTGACTTTGCATGTCGCTGGTGGGGAATCGCTCCCTGACTCGATCCTTTATGTCATGGTTTTCTTGCTGAGGCTGAGCTCAGCACATTCCTGCACACAGGACAAGTTGTCAGGATTATTTTATATCCCAAAAATGGCAAAGGAAACCATTGTGTCCGTTGGTGATTGCTGGAGTAACCTGAATGTAGCAACATATACAATGGTTTGTGGCGTTTCCATGTTTGTGGTCACCTCAAACACCATGCAGTCATCAAGATCCCCTCTAAACCCCAAACACTGCCGCCCTTCCTTTTCCCTCTGATGTGGAGATTCACACACTCCACAGCGCGTACCCTCCCTTTAACTTTTATTTTGGGCCAAACATTGCGGAGGAGACGATTTGTGTCTCTGGAAAACACCATGTATCAATCACATCAAAAGCTCAGGAAACAAAAGCGGAGACTGGCAGCATCGGACAAACATTCCCATTAGTCACTGTGCTCTCTTTCACGTGCATCGCATCGCGGACGAAGGAGGGGTTGTTTACTCTGGGATACCTCACACTGTAAAGGCAGGGAAAACCTACCGCCTGGCCCATTCACAGAGCACAGAAACAAGTGGACCACTGTGTAGTCAATTACAATAAATGCAGATCAAAGAGCACAAAATGGACTGCACCATGTGGCACAACCGCAAGGCCCTCACACTCGATCTTCCCACACTCATATACAAACTCGCCATTAATAAGGTCTGAAAAGTGTGATTTTCAGCTCTTGTGTTTCTCTTCCTTGTCCCATCCCCACCCCCCTGCCTGGTGCTGACCCAGCCAGCAGACCCCCTCTGCCCCCTCCGTGGCCCCCTCCAACCCTGGGAAGAAGAGGCCCACGACTGGGGCTCATTAGCAGCGCCCACCTGGAGGCTGGCTGGGGGCTAACAGGGGACCACAGGGGCCGAGGCCTTGATCTGTTGGCTGTGAGCAGCAGTGTGACACACCGCGGCGGGGACGGGGCTGCAGCACCATCAGATATACAGTATATGCTCCAACAGTCCTGAGTTCATCAGGCTTAATCTGTTTAATTAGCAAACGCACACCTCTCTCTGTTCCACCAATCCCCTCCCATAAAACAGAAAGTTTATAACTGTTTGTGTTGATGGTATCACTGCAGTAGAAACAGTCTGTAAAGCAATTACGGAAAGTGCCTTTTGTATAAGCTTTCTTTGAAGTCTATGCAAATTCAGTATCTCTTCATTTTGACTAACAAATCGTTCCCTTGTTTGGGGGGATTTGTTATTTGCTCACAGGGCCAAGGCTTAGGTATGCTGGGGTGTCGGTGTGCAATACCCCGATGGTCTGGAGCCCCTGTGGTCACGATGACCCCGGTCTGGGGGGACACAAAGGGATTCCTCTGAGGGAATGGCAAGTCTCCTGGACCATGTGGCTCCAGTCAAGCTGACTGCATCCAACGACTCCCATCACAGTATCTGAACGACGGCCTTTCCAGTGGAATTTAGTTACGTCCGTATTGTCAATTTCTCAAATAGTTTCTCATAATGCTGTTTGGAAATGAAATCCTGCTGAGTTTCACCTGACCTGATTTACTGAATACATCTGCTCCATTTAAGCAATGTAACTGATGTTGTCAGTTAACTGAAAAGAAGAAATTGCAAAAAAAAAATTGAGTATTAACCTCTAAAACCTCCCAACCCAATTGTATTTTATAATAAAAATGGGCTTATTTTAAAAACCAGGAAAACATTTTAATGATCTTTCAGTCTTGCCCTGTACAGTCACTTTACCTGATCTATTATCAAGGCCGCTCATTTGTATTTGTGGAAGTATTTTTCTCTACCATAAGCCATAGGTTTGATAGGTTGATTAGTAAATTATCAGTTGTCAGGTGTTAGGAGCTATCAGTTATTTTTGATTGTCCACCTTGCCATAAAGCAGATCTAAACTTTATTACATTTGTCATATATATATACAGGTACATGAAATTCGACCTCCGCATTTAACCCATCCTAAACATTTTAGGAGCATTTTTGCTGCTGTGAAACAACAGGGGTTCAGTGTTTCGCTCAACAACAGTTTGACATGTGGTATAAACACATACATACATTACAAGCTGGGAATCAAACCGCCAACCTTGCTGTTAAAGGACAACCTGCTCTACCTACTGAGCTACAGCCACCCATAAATACTGTGAAAGTACTGAAACGTTCGATCCACAGAGAAATACACACAACCCAGAATTCAGAAACTGTGCCTTTGAAATGGGGAAAATATAAACCATTTCACAGTTTTAAACTGAGACCTGAACCACGAAGCATGTACAACACACCCAGTTTATCTTCTCATTATCTGGTTTAACTAACCCTAACAACCCCCACTAAATGGTCCTAAGACACTGGTTGTTGACTCTGTAAATCCACCTGGAGTTTCTTAATCTGGATATGAGCATGTTCACACACAACACATAATCCAGACTAAAACTATGACAACTGAAGCTGCCCGATGCAGGAAGAACAGCTGGCAAAAGAAAAAAAAATGGCAATGTGTGAATACTCAAAAGTCAGATACAGCAGTGATGTATAACAGCTTTTAAAAGTGTAATGGATGAATGGATTTTACTTCATTGTGCCCTTTAACAATGATGTGGCACGTATGACTGTTTCAGCCTTCTTTTAGCTGCATCCCAGACTGTGTGAAACAGACTTGACTGCAAGTAAAAAAAGTAAATATAAAAACATAATTCAAAGCGGTGAACACCCACAGCTTACAGCCAGCTGTCCTTCCTGCATTTGTCAGTTTAAACTATATTGTTTACAGCCTGGATTTTGACTGTACCGTCTCCACATATGTGTAATATCATCATACAATCTGCACACTGAGCTTTGACTGGTCGGTTTTATACAAGCTGATTTCTTTTCTGGATCAGCATCAGTTAAAATGGTCATCTACCCAGGTAAGAAGTGAACCACCGTCGTAGGACGTGAAACCCTGAAGGTACCTCGCTAACCCAAATCCTTCTTCACAGTAAATGCCTCTGGTTTATTTCTGGTTGCAGTGTATGTGAAAGATATCAGATGACAGGAAGTAAATATGGACCCAAAGCTGTTGTTTTATTCTGTTTAAAGCGGACAGACGGTAAATACAAGCGTATTCTTGCAGACAGTTTGAGGAAAAGAAAGGATTTCGTTGAACTTTACCACATGTAGAAAGAAACACAAAACACAAGGATGAACCTGAAAATTAGCATAATATGAGACGTTCAGATTTGTGTATGAGTGTATATCTTCCTCACTGACTACACTAAGAAATGTCATATCCATATTATACTTATATCCATACCAATATTTTTAAATATACATTGCATTGTGGGAACAAGAACCTCCACTAGCTTTAGTTTAGTTTAGTTTAGGATTTGGAGAAAATTTTCTCTCACTTATGTGATGAAAAAATCAGTTAATGTCCAAACTGATTTATGTTAAAGACTTAACATTATCTCAGCATTGTTTTAGTTGGAAAGCTGTTTTTTTCTTTAGTTCAGTTAATGTTACCAGATACACCAGGAATATTTTTGCTGACTGGCTTTTGAGATTAACGGCAGTTTGGTATTGTAATTTACGTTTTACCAATGTTTATATTTTAGACTTCAGTGGGCGTCAGGTAGAGTTGGCCCCAGTTTTGGTCTGTAAAGACAGATAGATAATGTACAAATACTAGTGTTTGTGTTAATGAAAAGTTGGGCCTGGGATTAATAGTGTCTGTGAATGGTACCGAAAACATCCTGTAAATCAACAGAAATACCCATTTAGGGTTGAAGAAAATGTCTGTAAACTTAACAGAAAACGTCCTGGTAATCTTCTGCCAGATGTTATTGTTTTTTCTATGGATTAGTGTCTTAGCGTGTAGGAACAACAATCTTTGTATTTATTCTAATTTTAGGCTGTATAATATATGATTCTGTGGAGTAAATAGGCCTGAAAGCAAGGTGGTTTTGTCCATATTTATCATTCATTTGCTTTGTAAAATTTGTTTGCATTGAGGATCAGGCACCCTGACATTTGTTGTTGAATGAGTCAGTGGGAGGACATCATGGTTTTCGAGTACAAACAGCAGCTGTGGCCCTCGGGCTCACTTCTCCTTCAGATCCTCGGTCCTGGGCCTGAACCGTGTCTAGTGGAAGAAACCCCAGAGGGACATCACTGGCACCTACAGCTCACATTAAATTTGCTGTTTAATCTTCTCTGCAATCAGTTTTCTGATGAATGCAAACCTCCTGCAAACAGCGCTGGGTTATAGTGAGCATTTGATTTATGAGATCAAAGAAGAAAAGTCTGGGTTGCCGCTGGTGAATACGGACAATGGATTGGTCATGATGACTGGTAAATCTCAGTCACAGTCCACCACATCAAGGACAATTAGCATCAGCTTGACTCTCCAGGCTCACCCCTTAAGCAGGATAAAACAGTGACCTGCTGACTAAGCACATTCCACCTGCAGCCTGCAGTTCAAAGGGCTCCACGATGGTCACCCTCACCGCTCCGCTGCTATCCAGCCACCGCCACCTGCCCCGAGGCAAGGCTCACCCTCCTCCACACCGCGGGTGACCCCGGTGCTCCGTCATCAACATCACAGCCCATTCACAACACATGGAGCGGCTCTGACCGCTAGCTGAGGCGCTACCTGCCAGCTAAGAGCCTCAGGTGATGTCTGAATGGGCTTCACTTGTAGAATTAGCCACACCTCTCCCCCCTCAGAGAGGAGGCACGAGGGAGGTGACATATGGCCTGCTCGGATGAATTCCCCTACTGTTTCAAAAGACTCTCAGAGGCCTTCAGGGTGATCGGGACTTCACGCTCCTCTTTACTAGATTAAGTCTAATAATCTCCCAGTAACGAGACTTTAAATCCAGAGCGGTAAAACACTGGGCCTCGGGGTTCACTTGCACACAGTGCATGCTGTTTTCCCTTTAACACTTTATTTTATGACTGCAAGTAAGAGTTAATTCTCCTCATCAACTTTCACCTCATCTACGAGCAAAGAGGAAGATTTGTTGATAACAGGCACAGATTCCTCAGATGTGGTAACTTGAATCAGTGCAGCATGACGCAGGTTATCTAAACCGCTTTATTTGGAGATCAAACTCAACGTGTCACCGTGTTTCCCAGACCTCAGCAGCTAACTTGATGAGTAAATGTTGCATCCCGCTCTCATTCCCAGGACGTCAAATACCAACGCTATGTCACAGCCGTAGGCGTCTGATACCGATGCACAAGGCACCCTTTTAGTGTCTGTTTGAGATGCACCGGGCTTTCAGTTAACTATGATATAAACCCATCCACGTCAATGTTAGTAAGTGTAAGTGCTCTGGGGGTGTAGTGACATAGTTTAAAGTCTGAAAAAACACACAAGGACGGTGGGAAGGGTGGTGGATGGGTCAAACAAATACATGACTTTCACCTATTGTACCTGTTGTTCATGTCCTGTGTGAAAAGTTCACAACGTTAAGCTTCACTTTCACTTTATAAACGTGGTATTTTTAACCCAAACCATGATCTTTTTTTCTTAAACCTAATGACGTGGTTTTGTTTGCATTCACAATCACATGCTTACTGCAGCCGTAGCGTCATAGCTTGATGCGGTGGGCTACTCAGTGTGTTAGAAAGTGACGCTAAGTGATCCCGACTAAGCATCCGTATGTGATGAGTTGGGATGAGAACGAGTTAATGTTGTTAGCCTTGCTAGCAGCATTGGACAGACTGACATTTTTTGTTTTGAAAGAAACATCTTGACAACAATTAGAAGGATTGGTGAAAAGTCTGGTTCAGATATTCAAGGTCCCCACAGGATGAACTGTGATCCCTTAACTGTTCAAGTGCATCATCAGGTCAGACTCTTAATTTATCCAACATGTTGTCTTATGATCAGTGTTGCCAGATTGGGCTGGTTTCCGCTCAGTTGAGCAACATTTGATAAAGTTGGGCTATTTTTGTCAACATTTGACGAGGTTTTGAAAACAATATCACTAAACAAGCTGTCATTTTATTGTAATGACAGATACAAAATTCAGTAAACTTCATCGTATCCACTCAGCATCATCTGTGTGTTGTGATATTATTATCTTATTTATCTGACATTTTATCTTTGGTTACTGGATGCAGATATGAAGCTTTGAAAGCTGCTGGCATATGATCAATACCTGCACAACCAACAATCTAATCAGCCCCAGCTGTGATTAGTGTCTGCGCTAATATTACCACACTAAACTAAAAGATGGAGATAAATATTAGACGTCAGCATGTTAACATCGTCACTGTGAGCATGTTAGTATGCTGATGTTAGCTCAGACTAGCATGGCTGTAAACTTTAACTTTTGTTCTGAATAGGAAGGATGACAACAACAATTTAGATAGATATATTTTATAAATAAGACTGTGAAGTGGTTCTTTACTTAATATTATGACTTTTTTCTCATAAACTTGCAACTTTATTCTCATAATATTATGACTTTTTTTACTCGTAAAGTTCAGACTTTATTCACAAAAATTACAGCCTTTTTTCTCATAAACTTCTGACTGTATTCTCATAAATTACGACTTTTTTTCTTGTAAACTTCGGACTTTTTATTTTATTATATTTATTATAGTTTTTCCTCATTGTGGCCCTAATACTCTGTTGTAGATAACAACAAGTTCCAAGAGAAACACTTTTATGCAAACTTATTTATATGTATGTTTTTATAACTTTTATATCTGGTGACAAAGTGCTGTAAAGGACAAAAGCAACATCTTGACTCTGAGTACTTTTCATTAAAACCAGTGAGGCAAAATGGCACCATTGTGAAAGTTATCTATCTCCAACTCATACTGACACAAGGACAAGAAAGCCCCTGGTTACCTCTGTTTCTTTCCAGATGCCTTCGCTGGCCTACAGGTCCGAGCGTCAGGCCCGTCTCCTGCTCTCCGGGGACTCAGTTCATTCATTCACTGTAATTCATGGCCGACCTCGACACAGCCGGGGATGCTGCACCCTCTCTCCTCTCTACTCGTTTAATCTGGAGCTGAAGTAGCGGAGGCAGGAAGGAACCCCAGTGATGGAAGATATTAGACTGTGAGGGGCGCCCTCAAAGAGGAAATCCACCCTGAAAGCAGAAATCACGTTAGTAGAAATCAGTCGAGGGCCTATTGTGATCATCTTAGACCACTACCTTTTATGCGTTTGTCCCCTTAAAGATATAATTCAATAACCAGAGCATTAATATAGCAGTAAACAACTATTGTCTCTGTAATGAGAAAGAGGAGTAATGTCTACCTGAGCAGAGAATGAAGTCACTCTGTGTGTTTGTTGAAGTCAGAGCTTCACCGGGCCAGCCATGCCTGGCTTTAAGTGAATGTTCATGCAGGTGAGCGTGCCCCACTAGCTCACGTCCACCATTCTGCACGCTACTGCGCTACTGTGGACGCTACTGCGCATGGCGCTCCTCTTGGGAGCTTGGCACCGTTAGCTGTGAGCCAACGACTTAGCCGTCACCATACTGAAAGCCGTGCAGAGGCAGCAAAATTGTTTCCAATCTTGCATTTAGCGCCTATAACTTGCATACAGTTGTTAACTTCTTGTATTAATATTTCGATACCACTCTCGTGTCATGCTGACGCTAGGCCTAAACATGAGGAGACTATTATCTTAGCAGTTCAAATTATCATAAGGACTGGGAGCAGGGACACACACCAAGACCCTGGTTCTGTCCATAGATTAAAAAAATAACAGGCCTACCCGCACCTCTGAACAAACAAGATATTGACTTCTTAACTCGTATACGGTACTTATTTTTCTTCAAACTTTGAACCAAGCCTGGCTAGCTCTATCCCCTTTATGCCAAGCTAAGCTAAGCTAAGCTAAGCTAAGCTAACCATACCATCTCCTGGCCGTAGCTTCATATTTAGAGAGCAGTGTCAACCTTGTTGTCTAGTCAAAATGTCACTTTAATAGCCTAAATCATGTCAATATGCAATATAGGCCTAATATGTAAAATGATCAAGACTGCCTTTGTACAATTTACAGTATAATTTTCCTATTAGGAGCATTTGAACATGTATTTTTGTTAGCTTACAAGATTTTAAAGAAATTATCATTGCCCCCTTAATGTGATCCAAACAACATATCTGTGGATACACTTATGGTTAAAAAAGATGATGTAAAAAATAACAGATACGATAAAAAGTGTCAGAAATGTAAGCGGTACGTTATGCTAGCCTTGTCTGTGGTTATATTAAAGAGGCTCTATGTAAGAATCAGAAATTGCTTGTTAACAGCGACACCGTGTCCGTTGAGTCAACAACAGTCAGCGCCCTGTTGCCTGTGCAGCGAGGCGACTCACACTGAACGGCCCGATGTTGATCCTGTTTTCCCCCGACGGCGGTCACATTCCTGTTTAGCTTCACTGGATATAACTTTGTTTGCTTTAGCGGACTCATTTCTAACCGAGCGTTAGCTGTGATTCCACACTGTTCGCCCTGAAGCAGAGCTGAAGAGAGCAAAGACACTCGTGACCGCACATGATGTCACATGACGCCACATCCTTTGGATTTTCCCAGAAAAAAAAAAAAACATCCTGCATTCTTCACATTAAAAACAGTCTACAGGCTGATAGAGGAAACACAGTCTAATTTTTTAGGCCACGGTACAACCTCTTCACACACTGACAATAAAAAATGTTTATCTTTGTAAAAACTTTCATACAGTCCCTTTAATAGTTGTTATACTTCCGATGCTGGTTGTGTCAATGGTTTGGTCTCAAAAAAATGAAGACAAAGACATTCCAGTCTGGAGACAACCACAACCTCCTCACCAGGAAAAGGGACCAAAACAAGGTTTCCCGGCTTGACGGTGTCTCTTCCGACCTTACGCCAGACAGCCGACTGGAAATGCCAGGAATGCTAGACTGCTGCTCGATAGGAGACCATGTTCCACTTATTGGCTACTGGTGGGCAGAGCCACGGGGACAATGTCCAAGATGAGTTCCCACACAATAGGAACAAGACATTTATGACTCTTCGGCCACGAAAAAATTAAAGGTTCACGCTCAGGACACTGTCGGTTCTCGTCCTCCCACTGACTCACTGGGAAAGACGCTGCTCTGAGCAGACACCCCTCACATTTCTGGGCCGTGTCTGAAAGTCTGAAGAAAAGGTCTCCCCTGAATCCAACCAGGCTGTCCCATTTGGGGTGATTTAAATGGCCTGTTATTACCTTTCTCAGCCATTGTCTCTCCACTGGTATCCAGTCTTATGATGCCTTTAATTATTAGTTTCACCAGCACTTATTAGACAGGAGTCTGGCTTGGTATTTCACTGGCATGTAAAAATTACTAGTGATAACCCAGGCAACCAGAAAGATTCACTTGCTAAAATCTAGAGAGAAAAGATATAATAAGAAGTGACGTCTGTATTTTCCCCCCTGATATTTGATTATAGTTCACAAAATAAATGACTGAATAAGTGACAGTTAGAGATCAGAGTAAGCACAAACTGAATCCTGGGCATTAAGCAAGAAACAATAGAGGTAAGATTCAAGTTACTTTCCCACACAGGTTAAAGCATTTACTTGTCAGGATTAAAGGTACAGTGTGTAACATCTGGCAGCATCTAGCATTCGTTAATGTTCGTTTAGCTCTGAGAATATCAACTTAATGTACAGTGGATGTTACAGTTTGTGCATAAATAAATGCAGCAGCTCCTGAAGACCAGCAGAGGTTTTTCATGTCTTGTCTCAGGGGTTAACTGTAAAGCGAGTAACGTTATCAACTCCGGCCCAAGAAGAAAATGTGAACACTGTGTTCTGTCCCATCTGGGCTACTGTAGAAACATGGCGGCCGACTCAGATAACAACAGCTCATTCTAAGGTAAAAACAAACAAACAAACAAACAAAAAACACAATGATTCTTAGTTTCAGGTGATTATATATCAAATAAAACATACATTTTAATATTATATTACATTTCTGCCAATAGATACCCCTAATTGTTAGACACTACTCCTTTAAAGTGACTAAAAGCTTAGTCATAGTGAAGAATAATAGTCTATTGTATGTAGTAATATATATGTATAATGTTTATGTAAAAATTTATACACAATAAATAAACTATGTTTAGTACAACTCAAGCTGGAGAACTTTAAACATCATTTATATCATCTATTATTTGTACATGCTAGTGCAGGGGTCGGGAACCTTTTTGGCTGAGATGAACACCACATATTCTTCAATGTTATTCTGATAGAGCCACACAATATGTTTAAAACTAAATACAAGTAAATGTGTGCATTTTATGTAATACCAACACTTTTAAAGTACAATAAGTCTCTGAATTCTTTTTAATAACAAGCAAAGCAAAGCAAAATACGGACACCCCTATAGATAGATAGAAAGATAGATAGATAGATAGATAGATAGATAGATAGAAGATAGATAGATAGATAGAAGAAAAATAGATAGATAGATAGATAGATAGATAGATAGATAGACAGATAGATAGATAGATAGATAGATAGATAGATAGATAGATAGATAGCCATAGGTTCCCGACCCCTGGGCTAGTGGATGAATGAAGTGTCATTATTTTATTGTTTCTGTGCCTGCAGCTCTGTGTTGAGACAAACTCCCTCATGTCACCAAACAGCCTTCAGACCCGGAGTGCCATCTGCTGGTGTCACACTAGAAAAGCTGAGATTCATAATGTAAAACACATTTTAGGCATTTCAGACATTCACATTCACATTTTCAGATACAAGGAGTTAGGGTAATTTTTGGTTTAGTGTTATTCTTTAGCGTCTGGGAAATATATGCAACTCTACAGAATGCATTTATTTGTAATGAAATGCTGATTAAATGTATTTTTACTTTTTAATTCTCAATATAAATGTTGAGGATTTCTGCTCTGAATGCTCTTTTTGGTTCAATAGAAAGGTATGTAATTAGTTGCAGCTATTAGTAGAAGCCCCTTTTGATGAATGATTACACATTCATACTGCCAATTAAGAACATGAACGTCCCAAAACCTTTTCACGAGTCCCCCGTTTCCTCACTGATATCCATTGTACTCTTCAGCTGGTCCGCTGCTATTTGAACCCTCATATCCAGACCTTTTCCCAATTAGACCCACCTTCCTCTCCGAGGTTTACTTTCTCCAAGACGAGGGAGAAAACAGAGTCCTTTAACAAGTGGGCCCCTCTCTCTTGTTCACATGGGGAAGTTTACCCACATCTGTCTCAGCACCTAACCCCTGGAAGAGAGGGGGTCAGCGCCAAGGCCAGAGGTCACCACTTGTCCCATTGTGAGCAAGAACCAACATGAACCCCGATCCAACGCTGCGGTCAGCGGGAAACAGTGCCCGGTTGGTTTTTAGGGCCACGGAAGTGTGAACTGAACAGGAGTTGTGCTTTGAGGCGCCTCGCCGCACGGAAGCGTTTGAAAGGGACTCTTACGGTTACTTAATTAAGTACAGAACAAATAGTTGTCCTGCTTTGTCGCGTCTTTTCTGCATCATCAATGGCACGGACACAAATAGAAAACAAAGCTGAGAATTTGCAGGTGTGCACGGATGCGTGTGAAGCTACTGGAGGGAGTGCTACCACGCAAAGTTTATGTGGCACTCGAGGGGGAGGTCTGTGTGAGAACAGGTCTAGTTAGGAGCGTTACAACAGATCTGACAAAACAGGCGGCCAGGTCAGGCCAGGCTTGCTGCTGCGACCCAGCAGCATTCAACCAGATGATAAAAAAAACTCTCCCTGCTACTCCCTCTTTCTCCTGCTCGCTTTCTTTCTCTCTTATCAGCAAGCCACCAACCATAATTGACCTGATTCCCAGATTTCTGTCCCTCTGACCACCCTTGCCGTAGCATAAAAGTGGGCAGCATAGGTGGCAGAGGGCTGCCTTCGCTGGAGGAAAAAAGGGATGTAAAAGAAAGTATTCTTCTAATGTCTTGAAAGAAAAATCAGCATAATGACCGTGCTCTCCTACCACACATTCACTCTCACGCACACACACTCCTTCCTCCTCCCACTCCCGTCCACATCCAAATCTTGATTAACCTCCTCTCCCACTCCCCCTTTCCCACCCACTCACATTCACACATACACATGGACACAAAGTGCCTTGGAGGCCCCCTGACAGATGGGGAGAGGGGTTTTCGGGGGGTTCCTCCGAACAAATGGCACCCTGGTTTAGTGTGGCGTTGTCAGGGTTTGAATTGATCCCCGGGACTACAGAGGCTTCTCTCTGCCAGCATGTCACAATGGCAACAAGTGTGTAGAGCTGGGAGCAAGCTTGTACAGGCATGGGACCCATACCTCATGAATGATAGCTTAGCAAATGGCCCTCCTTTCACTGGCTTTCATTGTAGGGCCATCTCTCGTTCTCTTTCATACCCTACTCAAAAAACTTGCCCAGCTTTGTTAGTTTTATTGGGTTTGATTGGTTTGAGATTCTGAAACGTGTTGGTTTTTGTGTGATTTTGTATGTGTGAACTCTGGAGTAGGGTGGGGGAGTGTGTGTTGGTGGTGTTTAGAGGGTGGTGGTGGTGGTGGTGATGGGGGGGCACTATTTTTGTACATTTTTGCTTGTTAAATTGATGGGCGCTGTGGTCTCACGGTATGGTCTGTGGAATGATGTAAAGCTATCTGTCATTGGCCGAAGCCGGTGAATGTGATTCAGTTTCATATGAATAGCACTTCCTGGGAGGTCGTGATGTTTTTCACTCGGTGAGATAAACACCATGTGTGCAATTTTCACAGCTTTCCATAAATCCAACCACCAATGAATATCCTTTCTTCAGATGCTCCTGAAGGCGTCCTTAAACTGCTGCAAGTGACATCCTGTTTGTTCAGAGAAAAGGCATAAACTCCCACGCATTTGCTTTTGTCCCTGAAAGTCGTATATTTGTCTGATATGGTCTTGTATATCAGCATAATGAGCCCCTGTCTCATCCAGGAGATAAAGCCCGGCTGAAAGTCCACCCCAACCCCTCTGCTGACCCCAGGCAGCACTTTACAGGCTCAGGAACAATCGTCCCATTGGCAGATAACAACGGCATCATCCCTCCAGGCCCATTTCATCATTGTCATTGTCCTCTGTGTGGTTAATGTTTCACTAGTCCTCCATTTTTTTGCTCAGAGACGGGGAGAAAAGGAAAAGGAGGCTTGGTTAATCACAATGGGAAAACAGAGTGTGATCGATTGATTGGTAAACAAACAGGCCGGACAGGCAGCGGCGGAGCAGAAGGGGCTCAGTGAGCCGAGCTTCCTTATCTTCCACATGTGACATCTCCATCCATCATACCTCATTATCGTCGCTGTATCAAGAGGTGTTGATGGGCTGATTACCTGCCTGCTGTCAAGATGTAAAACAAGTTTTTAGCCTGAGTTAGGGGACTCACAAAAGACATATTAAAGAAAATCAGAGCAGCAGATGCCAATTTATCTTGACATTTGGCCAAATTTATTACATGGCTTTGTTGAATACCTGATTCTGATAAGTCAATCATGGCAGCCTACGGTCTGTTATTTCTCTGTAGCAGACCGTTGTTATGGATAGTAGTTCTTATGTTGGACTTTGGTGGACTAATTGTGTAAAATGATTGATTTCTTAAGTAAGCAGCCGTGTAATAAGCGGGATAATGTACAGCTAGCGGGTCGTTGGTGTGGTATAAACCCCTTCAGGGTGATGCCATGGATGCATTAACTGGATCCAGCATTGGAGGCAGGGCCTCGTTCATTCCTATGAAAGATACTCAGTGGCCCATGATGCCAAAATGGCTCGACTTCCATCTGGAAAAGTACCCAGACCTTCCGGTGGTCTTCTGCAGTCACGCTGTCATCACGGCTTGCTAACTCCGCCTCCCATCCCTCCCTCCAGCCTCGGTCTGGGTCTCATTCACAGCAACGGAGGAAGAAAAATAAGGATCAGGATTCGACTATTAGTGCATTTTACAGCTTTTAGGACCAAATGATTTAAATAAGGGCTAATCATACTGGGAAGCTGATTCACCCAAAAAAATATCTGCTGAGTTACAGATGTCTCTTTACTAGTGCTAGTCTATGGGAAACAGTCTTTTTGGCCCAATGGTATCACGTGACGGACACGTACTACCCTCTGGCCACTAAGAAAATTGTCATCACCCTGTCAGGGTTGCTGTACATTATCTATTATCCATTGTCCAGGCTCCAGAAATGCTGGGTCCTACATTTCACAATGCCACTGGGCAGCATGTGTAAAGGTCTTATTGATAACATTTTCATATAGATTAATAATAAAGACAAATATACATCCACAGAGGGCTGCACGGTGGTGTAGTGGTTAGCGCTGTCGCCTCACAGCAAGAGGGTCGCAGGTTCGATTCCAACTTGCGGCTCTTCTGTGTGGAGTTTGCATGTTCTCCCCGTGTAAGCGTGGGTTTTCTCCGGGTACTCCGGCTTGCTCCCACCATCCAAAGACATGCTGTTTAGGTTAATTGATTACTCTAAATTGCCCGTAGGTGTGGATGGTTGTCTGTCTCTATGTTGTCTGTCTCTATGTGCCCTGTGATGGACTGGCGACCTGTCCAGGGTGTACCCTGCCTTCGCCCAATGCCAGCTGGGATCGGCTCCAGCCCCCCCGCGACCCCTAACGGGACAAGCGGTTGACGATGGATGGATGGATACATCCACAGAGCTTTAGAAAGGTACCACATAAAAGTATGGCTTTTCCTAAAACAAACTGTTATGATTGTGAATTTATCATTCAAAATTTTGATGGGTCCGAAATGAATGTTTTGTTTAACCATTTTAATGTCTAAGCCATTTTTTTGCATTTTTTTTTCCACCTCGTCCCTTATTGTAATAATCCAGGTAGAATCTCAACACTGTAATGCACAATCGTGACATTTAGATCATTTAGGACAAACTGTGCTATCAGAATATGTAAGCTGCCGTGACGTCGCATGAATGTGATATACTTGTATGACCATAAAGAATCCCACAGAAATGTATTTAAACCACACAGAGAACAATAAAGAACAGGGTTTTGGGCTTTTTTTGAGCCAGTTGTTCTCCCATCCGTTTTCCCACAAAAATGTAGCTGTGCCACGACAACAACAACTCTTTTCAACATGGATAAATACTCACAAAAGACTTTTATTAATGGATTTATTATTTTTATGAAGTCTCTGAAAAAACACCGTTCCAAGCTGGATTACAGTCTAAAGATACGATCGCATCAGAAACTCCTCACTAGAAACCTACGGTGGTAAAGTAAGTCTCTACACCACAGCTTTGCGGAGAAATTCTTACTACTACTTTTCTGTTGTATACAACAGCGTCGACCTCAGGAGGTTAACTGTTAATTGTCCTAACCACAATAACCCATGAAATTATAATAAAACCAACAAGAACTTTAAAAAACTGGCAACCACATGTTGTGAAGTAAACGCAGTGGAACGGAGAGGGACAACATGACATCTAGTGGCTGAATGTTATCAATAGCATCTTTAATTAGACCTTTCTTGACTACATGGTCACTTTTTTCAAACCCCACACGTCTGGTTTGAAATGCAGGCTTTCTGTTAGCATTTTAAGTCTGAAACCCAAAATGTGATAACTCTGATATCTCGCTCAAGAATCCAGCAACTTATTTTTTAAACCTTTCTACATGAGAGCAGGTGTTTCATATCTTCTATACGCTGCTGATGTGAAGACCTGCTCAACTTGTTGGACTGACTCAGAGAATTTAATCTGTTTTTGCTGCAACAAGTCAGTCATAAGTTTGATGCTGCATGATGAAAGTGTCTGAAATTAGCATTTGCCAATTTACAAATGTCAGTAAAGTTGCTTTTGGTGGATAAAACAGTAAGAGACACGTTCTGTTTCAAAGAAAATGAAATGTCAAAGCCTCTTGGATGGATTACAAACTTGAGTCTATGAATCTGCAAAAAGCAGCATTCAGTTGATGAAACTGCTCTGAAACTGGTGGGATTGCATGCAGTACGAGAACTGTTTTGGGCTCGGGAAAATAACTGCATGAGAGTTCATCCCTGTCCCTTTACAGGTGAGCAAAAAGAAATGCCTTTCAACTGTTTAACATGTCGGCCACACCCCAGGCTGTGGTCTGGGTCAAAGAGCAAAGGTACACATCTCATACATACCTAGGCGTCAGGATGATGTGCTTTTGTGTCGTCCACTCTGCATAGCAATGGAAATATGTTTGAATTGTTGAGGTGGAGGGGCAAGGTCTGCATATTAAGAAAACACGGAGGGAGAACAGGCGGCTGAAAAGGCCTTTGAATGAGAATCAATTAATTTTCATTTACCTCCATTAGCACTGGGCCGGGATTTGCATATGTGAACCCATTGCCAAACTGGCAGTGGCCTTTTTAGTTGAGGGAGAGGGCCACATTAAGCTAATGACGGGGGGCAGCGGCAGAGACAAAGGGCTGTATGTGTGGTAGGGGAGGCCTGGCCGTCCTCTCCTCTCATTAGCACCACAGTGCCCTGCGCTGCTGTCACACAGCGAGCCCTCACAGGCTGATCATTAACCACGAGCCGGGACATGAAAAATACTCTGACCATTTAAAAACAACAACAACGGGACTTCTCAGCTGTCAGTTTAAACTACTTTTACTGTGACATGCGGCATATAAGCAAAATACAGAGCAAAGAAGAGCTGTTACATACTAAACATAACCAACTGTGGATTATCACAAGGTATATTACATTAACATAATCTCTGCCAAGTGACCCTGAGCAAGGCACTGAGACACAAAAAGGCTCAATTCAATAGACGTGACAATAAACAACACTTTCTACAAGCATGTACAATACTGTAATCTAGTTTTTTGTCTAGATGTTCAACTGCATTATATTTTGTGTGTAATAATTGTTCTGCACATAGTGAAGTTTACTCCCATAATACATCAATAAAGTCTGCATGATTTAGGATGCTGTAATCACTGGAAACTTATCTACATGCTGACCATTCAAACAATACAATGATGAAAAAGAACAAGAGAAACTATAACATTGATCAGAAATCAGCAGTAAGCACGTCTACAAATCTTGAACAGTTTTGGGTGCCAGTAAGAACAGAAGAAACAAATCACCAGCACTCATAGATAAAGAGTCTTTTTTTAAAAGGGCAAACAAATGAACAAGTTTCAGCTCTAAGCCGTCATCAGCTTCAGCTTTAAGACTGAGCAGCTACAGATTCAGTGAGTCGGTGAGATTTTGGGGGGCTTTTTGCCTCTATTTGATAGTGATAGTCACCAAAGAGTGGACGACATGCAGCAAAGGACAACAGGTTACAGTCGAATCCCCAGCCGCTGGGGTAAGGACTCAGCCTTGGCACCAGTGTTACCAGATCTTGTGAGAGAAACAAGCAACCAGGTCAATAGAAACAAGCCCAGAAGAAGCAACTCTCTCGCAAAAGTGCCCAAAACAAGCAACCTTACCAACCACAATATGAGAGAGAGGGGCGGCCACTTGAACACTTCATACAGTATATTTGAATGAATTTACTCATATGATTAGATGCATTTAAAATTTTTTGCATAGCATTGATATTTACCATCTATTTTCAGCTTGTAACTTTGCATTTTTTGTTAACTAAACTTAAAAAGTTGAACATTTTATTTATTTTTTTTTTTAGTTTCACTTCTAACTTAACTTTTCCTTGGGGGCGGCAGTAGCTCAGTCTGTAGGGAGTTGGCTTGAGAACCGGAGGGTCACCGGTTCAAGTCCCGACATGGACCAAGAACTGAGTGTGAACTGGTAGCTGGAGAGGTGCCAGTTTACCTCTTGGGCACTGCCGAGGTGCCCCTAAGCAAGGCACCAAACCCCCAACTGCTCGGGGCGCTTGTCAGGAGCAGCCCCCTCACTCTGACATCTCTCCGTTGTTGCATGTTTGTGTGTGTTCGGGTCTGCATGTACCGTGTATAAGTTAACAACAGAGTGAAAAAATTGAATTTCCCCTCGTGGGACTAATAAAGGAATATCTTCTTCTTCTTCTTCTAATAAACTTAAAGAAGATGAACGTTTAATGTCATTTTTGCACTTTGCACTTTACATTGTTTTGTTCACTAAACTAAAAGAATTTGATCACATACAAAAACGACAAACTGCCTGCAAATCGCTTGAGGGCAAATCCCCTCTCTTTTCCCAGTCTTTGTGTACTTTTTGCCATATTTCACAGATCCACTCAGAATTTCACTGGATTCTTTAATACTAAGCTTTTGGTCTGTCAGACCTTCATCAGAGCAAACATTACTCAACAAAGGACAGGCTGGTAGAAATAACCACTTCTCATTATTGGTAGGATCCAGAACACCTGTGTAACACCTCTAAAACCACCACCTGGCTCCACCTTTTATCACAATACAAGGAGGGATATAGAAAATACATAAAAAACATATGAGATCACAAAGCACCTAATGATAACATCATACATATACATCTCATAGTAAATGGGGCAATGAAAAGCATCCGGCTATCAGGTGATATATGTTCTTTGAATCCAATTGTATTGTAGTAACTTAAGCTGTGTGTTAATTGGTTGTGTTTGAGCCTTTGACAATTCCTCTCCTGTAAATTGAGCCTCCAACTAATAAGTTTATCTTCCGCAGACTCTGGTGACTTGTCAACAGACATTTTGTAAAGCACTGATACCTGCCCTTTACCAACAGCATGTTGCTCTAATTCAGTGTGTGAAATAGCTGCCACATGTCTGCAGAGGAGGATCAAATTAAAACAGGATTTGACACGAGGGTCTGGTCGTCTTATTGCAGCACGGCCTCGTCTCCGCAGCGTAGGGAGGAACCCAGACAGTATGAAATGGAGCGGAAGCTATGAGCAGAGAAGAGGATGAAAGACCGGACGGGTAGAAGGGAGCAGACAGGGTCACAGATGTGACATTACACTAACAATGGGAGCGGCGGGGGTAAAAGTGTGCAGACATCCCATCTTGGGCAAAGCTGTCCCCCAGCTGTTTGGTTCACCTGTCTATTAAAAGGGAACATAACTCTTGGTGTCTACAGAAGGAGGGACAGATTTATTGGTTCTACAAGGGGGGAGGCCTTAAAGTGGATTGATTATTAGACAAGAGCCAATAAATCACTTTTCCTCTTGTTTTTGGAGATTGGATTCTCCACAAGCTTGTTGGTCAGAATGTGAGTTGTAAGATCGTGCAGGAAATTGTTGATATCAAGGAGGGTTATGTCTCATATTTTCGATGTGGGAAGCTGTATGTAATTGAGGACCACATGGTGGGGGCTTTGCATTGACGCCCAGACAGATATTGAAGTGACCTCCAGCCCTTTCCTGTACTCAGGTGGCCCCTTTCTAAAACAAAGTGCACATGACAAGAGGAGAAGGGGAGAAATCAGATGGCTTAATTGTTCCTTGACAATTAGACCATCACTCAAGCGAACATTGAGCAACCCAGCAAAAGTAGCAAAGGGAGGAGGCGGCTGAAGAAAGGGATGAAAGAAGAGGGCACTAAAACACCCACTGAGTGAGAGGGAGTGAGAGGGAGAGAGGGAGAGGGAACTGCTATTGAGGACCCGACAGGGCAAAAGGAGCAGAGAGCAGCTTACAATACTGTACAGCGCTGTTCTGCACCATTAAGTGGCATGGAGGGCAGGGCCGGGACAATGGGCTTCTGTCCCCGAGGAGAAGGCCAGCAGCTCCAGAGGAGTCCTCCCTTTCAGCCCATATGGTTGCAGACTGCCTCACAGGATGCTCCTCTCGCTGCGGCCGCATGCTCAGCATCTGGACACACGACGACGTCCGCCGTCCCTCCGCGGTGACCACAGACCGCAGTGTTAGAGAGGGTCTCCCTGGTAACACCATAGTGATACGCAAGGATTCAGGGCAGCACTCAAGAGATTATAGAAAGGAAGTACTTCAGGGTGGAGTGAAATCCCAATTTGGGTGGATTTAGAGTCTGAAAAATAGGGAGCAGAATTAACCCCATGCATGCATGTGATATAACAAGCTTGGCTTAAACCTTTGTGGAAAGTTATTTTTTATTGTGCTGACAAATGTAGTTGCTATTTGCTTTTAAATTTCACATGAAATTACAAGTTAACACTGTAAAGTTCCCATTTATTTCTTAAACTGGGGGTCGGGGACCACCAGGGGTCCGGGGAAGTCTGCCAGTGGGTCCATGAAATAATTTGCCATAAATTATAAAACTGTGCTATTTCGTTAAAGCTGCAGTGGGAAGAAATGGTCACTACATCCTGACAGTAGTACATGAGACGGGTAATCTGAAATCAAAAGTCATGTTCCTCTGTGTCCTCCGATGCTCCTAACAGCATCTACAAGATGTCACAGACCGGAGGAAAACAACCAATCAGGGCTGATCTGGAGTCTGCCGCCTTTGAGCGGCTGTTAATCACTCACAGACTCCAATGAAACGATTAAACTGAGCAAAGCTGGTCAATTACTAATCAATATTCTGTTGAAAAAGACCCGGCAGCCATGTTGAGATCAGTTGAGCCGAAGCAAACTGTCTCGTTTTACAGCTAAACAGCAACTACGAGATGTTTCTGAGCAGAGAAATAGTCATTACAGTAACAGAATATTGATTCATATTTGATCAGCGCTGCCGAGTTTCACAGTTTGATCAGAGTCTGTGAGTGATTGACAGCTGCCTCTGTTGAATAAACAGCCAATAGGAATGCTCTCTCTGAAAAGACCTGTGATTGGCCAAAGTCTCCATCCATCATCATTTAAATCCTGAAAACAGAGCCAGGAGGAGGTGCAGAAGTCTAGTTGTTCTAGTTGTTATTGTGCACTGCCTACTGCTGGTCTAAACTGTTATATTTAAACAATAAAGTTCCCAACTCAGTGGTTTTCAAAGTGGAGTCCTCGAGGGGCATCATTTATTTTCACTATAGTTCCATCCATAAGTACATGAGAAAGTCATGACTTTACATGTAAAAAGTAATTTCCTCCTCCACAAAAGGGGCAATTTCCTAAAGGTCTGTGTGTTTTTTTCTTCAAAATAAACAGTGTCATCTTTTCAAGGTCCTGAAACTGATGATGATGTGGTCTTGATGAGCTGTGAAGATGAAATATTTTGTTATTTGTGAAACCTGAACTAAAGTAGAACGTCACTTGATGCTCCACATTTCTTCATTTTCACACCGATGGCTCTGTTTCCTCCTATAAATAACATGTAACTTGCAACTTTATACACATTGTACATAAGCTGCGTAGCACCACGAAAACACAATCAACTAGAAAAGCACTCGGAGAGCGCAGACCTCCGCCAAGCACCATAGTTTCCCCCCATATTGTAATTCACTCCAAAATAAAAATCCTACATTTTTTAAAAATAATTTTATATCAGTGGCAAACATAGAACATATATATAAGACACAACATAAAACTCACAATACATTACTTCTAAAACCAACATATGTACATTAATATTTTACAAAGTGATGCAAACTGTGTCATGGTCAGAAAAATAACAGTCTTCAACACATATCTGGGGATTGTTGATTATTGTTGAAGTAAGTGTGGGATTTGCTAGAAGTACATATTGTAAATCCCTGAGTCAAATTTCATGAGCTTTGGGCAACAATTACCAGAGATATTGGGCGGCAGTAGCTCAGTCTGTAGGGGGTTGGCTTGGGAACCGGGGGGCCCCGGGTTAAAGCCCGGACAGGGACAAAAAAAAAGGGGGGGGAGGGGGGGGGGGGGGGGGTGCCATTTTACCTCTGGGGCGCGGGGGGGGTGCCCGAGGGAGGGACCCAACCCCCCAAGCAGCGGGGGGGGGGGGAGGGGGGAGCCCCCCCCTCTAACAATCCTTCAATAAATGAAGGATTGGTGTTTAGGTATGAATAAAAGGAAGTAAATAAAAAGAAGAAAAAATAAATTTAAAAAAAAGAAGGAAAAAAGGGCTTTTTATTGAGAAACAATTTTTTGGGTCCCATTTACCCCAATGTTAACGAAAATTTCAAAGTGATCCAGAATCCAGGATGTCTTCCGGATCTCCCCCAAAATTAAACCAGTTCTTCGTTTTCACATTCTCGACACACCCTGAAAATTTCATCAAAATCCATCCATAAGTTTTTGAGTTATCTTGAACACAGACAAACAAACAAACAGATAAACGCCGGCAAAAGCATAACCTCCTTGGCAGAGGTAACTAGCTTAAAACTTGCTCTCTACACATCAGGGATGCATAAATATTTACACAAAACTAACTCACTAACTAACCAACCATTTCATTATCACACTTTTATATGCGCGTAAAAACTGGACAGTCTTCCAGACTTTTTTTTTTTTTTTTACAAAAGCTTTTGTCCAAAAGCTTTTTTTTTTTTTTCAAGAAACATCTAAATGCTTCTAAACACATGCAGATGCATGTCTAAACCATTTACATTACTTCAGCTAGTGTAGTTTCCTCCGTGCTCAGAGCAACTGGGACTCCGGTCCCCTTTTGGACGGGTGACAAAGAACTGTCAGAATGATGGATTATGAAGCTGCTGCCTGAATTTCAAACAAGGGACCTGCCTTAACTCCTGTCCATCCTTAAACAGACCCCCCAAAAGAGAAAAAAATATATATAAGCCGGGGTGACCGAGAGAGAAAAGACGTTGGGGCCAGGAGAAGAAGAATCTTAACAAGTGTTTACCCTCTTTCTGTTGCCAAGCTGTGGAGCAATAACCTACCGTAGCGAAAGGCAGCGCCTGATCCAGGAAGAAAGGCCTCAGCCTGCGGGGTCAGAGGTCACTAACTCTACCATTGTCTCTGACAGGGCAAGCACACTCCAGCTTTTCTCCAGCTTTCAAAGGCCTGTGATGGGGGTGGAAAGATAGGCCTGAAAACACTGGGTCAGGACCAGGAGCTTTATAATAGTCGGGGAAGAAAGATTTGGACCCCAAAGGTTAAATGAAGAGCGAAAGGGCCCTTCTGTCCAATTACCGAGGGACAAATGCTCTCTGTGACCCGCCGGGGTCAAAGTTCAGCGGAGCCATTGGTAGCGGCACACTCTGGCTTTTTGTGGCTCAGATGAGATGAACCTCCGCTGTGTTTATCTAAGTGACACCCTGACCAATAGTAAAAGTATAAATAATTTGGGGGCTTGTGTGCTGCCACTTAGCAGAATTAATTTATAGACCAGAGGGCTGCAGCAGGTCAAGCTTTTTAAAACAATTAATGAGTATTCATAGTGTTGTTCAGCGAAAGCATGAATAAAATCAGATATTTAGTAAAATAAGAAGTAAATATTCTGTGATGCAGTCGCAGAAAATAAAAGTTGCGCAAAGTTGGTGAATGAAAGCCACCGCTGCCGACTCCCCCTCCTGGAGCTTTCAGCTCTCCTAATCATGTGCCCATCTCAGTCTCAGGCGGCACTTGTGGTGTTAATACCTGCTGACACAAAGGCCCAGTGGAGCGGCGTGGTGAGAGCGTCCCACATATCCGGAGATGGCTGGATTAGACCGTTCCTGAACCACTTCCTCCTGAGCCCATGGGCCGCCAGGGATTATGTCAGTGGATTTAATCATCTGCACTTGTTAGGTTAACAAGCAAAGTACAATCATATTACAAGATTCAGCCTTTCTTTTTACAGGCTCTTGCACAGCAGGGAGTTCCAGACTTAGTCCTGAATTCACAGTATTACACGTTATATTGCCTGAAAATGATCTGTTTCTCCCTGTATTTTGAAGGATGGCTTGCACGAGACACAAGTTACATCTGAACTCAACCAGAAGTTTATCTTTAACAGGCAAAATCAGCTACTTTGCATTAATTTTGTCATTTTATTTATTAAAATAAAGAGTGGGAATTTCTGGCACAGTTTCATCTCCTAATCACTTGGTCTTAGATCCCGCCGCACAAGGCACTCTTTAGCGCTGGTATGCGATGCAACAGGCTTTCCATTAACTGCAATGTAAACCCATCTGTGGCAAAAGTAAACACACAGGGAAAGTACTGTGGTGATGTAATTTAAAGAGCAAAACACAGGTTGGGCGGCGGGGTATGGGTCAAACCAAACACAAGGCTTTCATCCAGGAAACTGCCGCTCATGTCTTGGACACAATAAACTTAACTAAGTGGTTTTGTTGCCTAAACGTTAATCAAAATTAATCACGAATGAATCACACATTTATTATCTGTTCAAAATGTACCTTAAAGGGAGATTTGTCAAGTATTTGATACTCTTATCAACATGGGAGTGGACAAATATGCTGCTTTATGCAAATGTATTAATATATTTATTATTGTAAATCAATCAACAACACAAAACAATGACAGATATTGTCCAGAAACCCTCACAGGTTCTGCATTTAGCATAAAAATACACTCAAATGCAAACTGCAGCCCAACAGGTAACATCAGCTGTCAGTGTGTCAGTGTGCTGACTTGACTATGACTTGATCTAAACTGACTGGGATGATCATAAAGTGGGCATGTCTGTAAAGGGGAGACTGGTGGGGACCCAGAGAACCCATTTACATTCTCATATCTGGAGGTCAGGGGTCAAGGGACCCCTGTGAAAAAATTTAAAATTTGGAGCCTTGTTGAGCCTCCTTCACAACAAGCTACTAAGACATGATTGGTACCAATGCATTCCTTAGGTTTTCTATTTATTTGTCATTTGATGCTGGTATCTTCACTCTAGTTTTAAAACTGAGCCTGGTACAACCTAAAAATTGTAAATTGCATTCATTAATTTTGACACCCCAAGTTTACCTGAAAAGTGACACCAAGATGTTAAAATTGCGTTTACATGCAACTGAAAAGAGATGCTGAGTGTATGTGACAAGTTGAGATGACAACATGTTGCCCAGGGAGAAAGGAAAGCAGCCGTAAAGTGTGGAGAATACCTACAGGACGTTCACTTTTAAAACAAAATTGAATCCCGTGTTCATACAAATCCCGGTAAACCCTGGCAGCACTGAATCTCAGCCAGGTCCCCGCTCCAAAATCTCTCAGTAAATCCAGAAATGAACCTGAGAACAATCCATCAAAGCGCTGAGATGCGGCCGCCTGGAACACACTGAGCACTATGAAAGCTTTAAATCTCTTCCTCTGCAGAATCCATTTAGCATGGCTCTGCCACACACCACCAGGGGGGTGCTGGGGCTGGAGACCAGGCGTGGTACCACAGGGATAAATTATGCATGTTTGTGTGTGTGTATATATTTGCTTGTGTCTTCTGTGTGTGTGAATGTGAGTCTGTAGATGTAGAGGATTTTCCTCTCTCTTAGGCTCCTCTCTGCAGGTCTTCTCCATCCCTCATGAGCTAGAATAAGCCTGTTGGACACACATCGGAGGGGTGGAGGGGAGTCAGTGGGAGCGAGCCAGGCTCCCAGGGTCTTACAGGCCCTTAGAAGGAGCAGGATGACCTTTAATCAGGGATCAGGAGCCCGGGCTGCAGCTGGAGGCCCACAGGAGCCCGGAGCCTCCAGGTCACGCTCCCAGCTGGCCGTCCACCTTGAGCCAGGACGCTGAGGAAGCCTTAGGTCGGATGAAGCGCTCAGTGCAGGCATGAGGTGTACATTTATGATGCAGTCTTAACATTAATCTGCAAGATCTTCATCCACACAACATCTGTGATTTGGTGAATAACTTCTGGGTGAACTTGCTTTCATTGTCATCATGGCTGAAGGTGGAGCCAAGATGGTTGGATGCTTTGGAGTGATGAGATGTCAGAATGAAGAGAATGTGATGCTGACAGCTCTACTACTTGAGGCTTCAAGATATTTCCCAGATAAATCAGCGCTGAACTTTGGGGTGAGCACTCACATTTTGTTCCACAGTCCACTTAAAGGGGTACTTCAGAGATTTAGTAACACACTTCCATATCGCCGAGGGTCTTACAGACAAAGGCCAAGATATCCTTTTAGTCCCTGGTGTGGGTGAAGCTCCAAAACCAATTTGCCATAATATACTGTAGCTCAATAGCATCGTTCAATAGACCTACATCTGGGGCTGTTCACATGTTGTGTCTAAAACGCATGGACAACGTCAGCCATGATGCTTTTTTCATCCTTTCATACAAGTTGCTTAGGAGGTTGTACTCCTGTTTTTCCATATTGTTATTAAGCAACCAAAACCTGCATGCTGCGGTGAAAATGATGATGAAGTTGTGGGAATTTAGCATCAGTCCTCACTGACTAAACTAAACAAAGTCAAAACAAAGATTCCCAGCACCGTAAATCCCTCACAGTAACATCACTGCTCCATTTGTGTCAGTCTGGTTCACCTTTCAGCCGGCTGTTGTGACGTTCTGGGACACAAAAGGTGAAGCCAGTAAAAAGCTCAGGGCAGTCCTTCACTAAAATGATTAACTTTGCCTCCATATATTTATTGTAGACTGATATTTACAGAAGGTGATTGGTTGTTCCTCGTCACATGACATGTGTTGCACCAGGTGCTGCATTGCAAGTTTAATTGTTTTTGTGCAGCCATCCTGCCCTGAAAAAAATTGGACGGCATCGTTCTCATTTATGAGTGTACCTTCGGTGCATCTACATTGACATCAATGGATTTCAGAGTGCAAAATAACGTGAACTGCCCTTTAAGTGCATGGTACGTGTCCACAGGGGCATTTTTTCATCGTGAGGGGTCACCTCGCTTCCCAACATTTGACGCTTGATAGGCTGCCACTAGACATGAGGCGCTCGGCACCTGATTGGACGAACGCTTTCCCTCATGGGCTGCTGCTCCCAGCTTCCAAACCAGAAACAACATGACGGCTCGTTTTAAAAACTTCCTTCTCTTATTTCACAAATATAGTTCACTGAAATGTGTTTGTGAAAACATTTTATGGGAGGAAGAAGCCGTGCAGTTGCTGAATCTGTATTTATTTTGGATCGACAAGGCTTAGTTTAAGAGTTTAACAGGAGTTTCCAGAGGCGGCCAGTTGTGTCGGACGCCCCTGATATGCATAAAGTAGCCTAGACCTCAACTTTATGCAAGTGAGGAGCGGGTGACGTGATGGTCTGCCTCTCAAGTTGTGCAGCTAACACAGATAATATTTGTAAAGCGCCCTTCAGAGCTATAGAAGACAGTATTTAGTGCCCCTTTAAACACACTGATGTTTTGGCTAACACACACAGGTGGCAGAATCCCAAACATCCACGTGTCTAAGTAGGTGGTTGCTATTATTATTAAGAATATGCAAGACGAAAATGTATGAATTCACCAATGATCTTTGATCCTGACTGGTTGCCTCCAAAAACTTTATGAAAAGATTGTGAACCAACCCTGACATTTCCTTTCTCTCTTGTTTCCAATCTCTCACAATATTTTTAGAGGCAAAATATTACAAGATAATTGACACCAACTTGCACTTTATGTGCCAAGCAGCATTAACCGGGTCCTGCTCCGGTAGACACACACTCCTGCCATCTAAGGGAATGCAGCCCCCCCTCTCGCCCTCTCTCCATCACCCACCCTGAGGATTAGCCCCCTACCCCCACCTCTCTGCGCACTACCATCCCCTCTTGCCCTATTATCATATTTGATCCACAACTAACCCCCCCCCCCCTTTTTTTTTTTTTTTTACTTATTTCACCCTCCCACATGCACCACCAGCAAGGCATGCCCCCTTTTCTTTGGCCACTCTCAGGGAGAAGAAGAGGAGGATGAAGAGGCAGGGGCTTTCATGGGGAACAATCTGCCAGGGAGATGAAGAATGAGCGGGCACTCAATTAAGGGCTGCCCATTGAGCCTGCGGAGTGAGCCTGAATGTGGGCCCCTCCAAAGGAATGGAGTCCCATGAATAGATTGTGGGCCTTCATGAAATATTAAAGAGCGGACGGATTTCCCACAATATTTGTACACCTCCCTTTGTGGGGATTTCTCCCTCCATTGAGCCTGAAACTGTTAACACATCCGCTCTGAAGCACAGCCCGCAGACTGCGCTAAAGAGCCCCGCGGTCCGAGCATCAAACGCTCCCCGCCCTCACCTCTCCCTGCTGCCCTGTCTGTCTCTCCCTCTTTGTCTTCCTCTCCCTATCTCTCCCTCCTTCTCTCTCTGTCTTCTTGCCCATGAGCTATTCATGGAGGGGATTACAGCAGTTTTAATGACCACCTGTCCTTCCTCCAGCACTGTATTGTGCCATGCCAGGCCAAGCAGCAAGCATCCGCGTGGTATTAAAGGGTCATATATTGCTAACTGGTGACCCTTGTCTCCACCAACACAAGCCTGACAGCCGAAGCCACCCAGACAGGTAATGAGCACAATCACCACAATCCTGTGTGACAAAAACAAAGCTTTAAAGGAACAGCATTTCAGTGGATCTGTTAGCAGAAATGGATTATCATATTGGGCTGCACGGTGGTGCTGTGGTTAGTGCTGTCGCCTCACATCAAGAGGGTCACAGGTTCGAATCCGGCTTGGGGCTCTTCTGTGTGGAGTTTGCATGTTCTCCCCGTGTTTGAGTGGGTTTTCTCCGGGTGCTCCCGCTTCCTCCCACTGTCCAAAAACATGCAGTTTAGGTAAATGGATGAGTCTTAATTGCCCGTAGGTGTGAATGTGTGTGAATGCTTGTCTGTCACTATGTGCCCTGCGATGGACTGGCGACCTGTCCAGGATGAACCCCGCCTTCGCCCAATGCCAGCTGGGATCAGCTCCAGCCGGTCCAACTTCAACTACAACTTCCTGTGAAAACAGAAGTTAATTTTGAAAGGACGCTATGCAGGTAACAAGCGTGTATTGACACGCCGTCCCTGGTCTGTCCAAAAGTAACACAAAAGAGGTAAACCATGCGTTGGCCTCCGATACCGAAGGGCACTGACCAAGAGCCGGTATTTGATGAGTTGGGAGTGACAATGTGGCTCTCACTGGCTTTTCAGAGAGCCTTTCAGGTTTTTATGAACCTGAATGGCACCGTAGTTCTCTGACATGCTTGTGAAACTGTGGTAATGTGAGCCACAGAGTGTTAAATCGTGGTACTGCCACTTCCGTTGCTCCTAAAGTAGTGTTATTAAGGTATGGATGACCTCTGAGCGAGAACGGCATTACTACGGTTTTGCACTTGGTTGCAAATGTTACTGCAGTCTTGGAAACGGAGGAGCGAGCAGAGCGGTTCTCAGTTGGTTGCAATCTGCAACCACACACATACTTACCTAACCGCTTTTTCCTGGGAGACTTTTTCATCGCCCTCTCTCAGTTTCCTCCAGGGGTCACAATTCTCCCGTATTTCTCCCAATTTATGGCAAATTTTCACACTTTTTCCCCCTTTTGTTATCTAAACCTGTTTCTGGAACTGAACAGTGTGTATAATCCGTATTGTTTCCACCCGGACGACAATAGAGCCACACTAAGTATCGTTACCCGGCAGACTATCTATGCTAGTCTATACTTGCAACACAGCGTAGTTTGAGCTCATTTCAGTGTGCAGCTTTGCTCGATGCATTAAGAAGCCGTTGTGGTGCAGCGCAAGTGGTGATAAATAATGTGTTTCAGAGCGCAGTGGTGGCGTTCTCACGTTGTCTGAGAGGACCTTCAGTAAGCGAGAGAAGTAAAGAGAAATGGAGCGAACTAAGAGAAAAATAAAAGGGGAAAATTATATTTTCTTTCCTGAGAGGTAAAGGTAAAAATAAAAGTTTAACAGAAAAATGTTGTTGCAGTGAACTAGTGAAATATTTTGGTATTTTCACTCTTTTAAAGTCACCAGAATGCAGGAAACAAAGGGGGAGGACCACATGAGCCCCCGCTTTTGTTTTGAAATCCTCCCTTTTTTAAAGGTCCCAAGGTTGAAAAGTATGTACTGTACCTTTAAGATGCAGAGCAATGAACAAAAGTGTCTTTAGCTCGCCTTTATCAACATGAAAGTCTGCGTTATTGTACTGTAGCATTATTCTGAATAGCTACCCAGTAAAAGTTAACAAGTGCTTCCTCCCACATCTCGTCTCTTTTCCCTTTTTATCTCTCCTCTTTACTCTCTCTCTCTCTCTCTCTCTCTCTCTCTCTCTCTCTCTCTCTCTCTCTCTCTTTCTCTCTCTCTCTCTCTCTCTCTCTCTCTCTCTTTCTCTCTCTCTCTCTCTCTCTCACAGAGACTGGGATCAGGTTGAGTGGAGCTGTATAGGGAGCGAGGGTTATGTGGTTAAGTAGGTGGTTAAAGCCGCCATTAGCATCAGAATAGTCACATATTCCTGCCATAAGTCAACATTAGTTCATGTCAGAACTGAGGGGTTGAGGACAGGCCAGAAATTAACGGTTTCACTGCAACCGACAAGTGTTCTTGGTTCACAGTTTGATTCATGAGGTCTGGATGATTTGTTAATGTGCTGATGTGTAAATAAGAGAGTTACAGGAGCTCAGTTGACTGGTTGGTCCTTGTCCCTTTTAAGCAGATCTGGTCCTGCCTGTCTGGTATGAGTGTGTTTTTTTAATTTTTAATTTTTTACATATTTTTTTTAATTTTTCTGCCTTTTAGTATCAGTGACGTATACTTGGTTTTGTCTTGGTTTTTTCAGTCTGTTAGCATGTTTCCCTCCCTGTCTTGTCCTCCTCTCTCTTTCTTCCAACCCACCTGGCTGTAATCTGCATTCAATGCTCCCGCCTGCAATCAGCACACCAGCCGAGCTCCTCTTCACGTCTTAAATCCTGCTCCAACAGCCAGTCTCCGTCAGGTCATTGTTGTACGTAGTTTGTCTATGGGCCACACTTTCAGCTCCTGTTAGTATGACGGAGGAAAAGGGCCACATTGAGAAAATTGAAAAATAAATCAGAGATTTCGAGAATAAAAAAATAAAGTCATAGGTTTACAAGAAAAAAACTACACATATCTGAAAATAGAAAACCTAAGGAATCCATTGCAACCATTGCTCGGGGAGGAGGATAAATAATGCTCCAAAGTTGGGCTAAATTTTAGTGAAGAAACCTCTGCATTCAGAAGATTGATGGCTCTCCTAGCTAGATTGACAATTAGGGGGTTTCTGAGCAGTTTCCAGAGCAGAAGTATTCACTAGTCAGTCGCCAAAAAATACAGTTCTTGTAGAAATCTAAAAATGTCAAAAGTTTTTGAAACCAAATCACAGTAAGGCTTTTTCTATGATGTTCCACAAGGTCTTAGTGTCTTAATGTTGTGTTTTGGAGGGATTATTGATCATTTTTATCGGTTCTGGAGTGGTAAAAATGGTTAAATTTATCGCCAAATCTGTGCAGCAAATGCTATCAACACAAAAACTGTGAGACATGATAGAGCATGGGAATACTCCTTCATCATCATAATGTTGCAAACCCATTTTTACAGTACATTTTATTTAATCAATTCATGTTTATTTCTTATTTATCACTAGAACAGCTTGACTCAGCTGAGCAGCATCTCAAATTAATCTTCGGGTTCCCAGCGAGTCATTTCTATGTGACGTCTACTGTTGACCTGGTATCGCCCCCTAAAGACCCCTGAAACCCCCTAAAAAAATAACAAATACAAATACAGGTCTATTGTGGGTCTTAGAGGGTTAAAGTAACCAAAATCCTTCCAGTGATCTACTATGACAAGTAAAATCTCAAAACATGTTCATGTAAAACTAACACCATCTGCACGGCCTGATATCACAATAAGTAAGTGAGAAAATGTGCTTTTTCTTTTCACAGTTCAGGGGAACTGACCTCATAAGTCTGCCACTTTTCGGCTTGTCTGCACCAATCAGGAAGTTTAACGTTGTGGGTGAAGCGAACATGTGGTTGCATGAAGCTCTGCTGGCCACTCCAGCAGAGCCCCAGCTGTGGAGCACATTGGAGAGCAGGTCTGTTGGTCTGGCCTCCATATGCTGGGGTCTGGGGTCCAGGCTGTCAGCGGCTCTCCAGCACATGGAGGGCAGTTGGGGGGCACATGGGGTGGGGGTTCTGGGGTGGTGGTGTTGGGGGCTGGGGGGGCAGCCCCTCCACCAGCATTGTACCAGGGGGACAAGAGCTGAGCAGCACCCAGCAGGAGAGTGGGGGGCCTTTTCTAAAGAGCGATCAACTGGAGCTCCTTTTCTCACACCCCGCTCACTTTACCCCGCTCTGTATCTCCTCCTCTCCCTCCCTCCGTCCTCCTCTACATGGCAGATTGATACACTGACTGAAATGTGATTTTCTTGTGTCCTCTCTTATGAAACTGCATTCTCCCCCCGTCCCACCCACTCATCCCACTAACCTATTCTCCACTGGGATTAAATCGAGCCACGCCGCTTTGTTTTTCAATCATCTTGTCCACATCAAAGTCACTCATGAGAGGATGGTATAAAAAGGAGGAAGGGGCCACGGACGAGACAAATCTCTTTGGCTTTTTCCCCTGGCACAATGCTTCTCATTTGAATTCCCCCATATATTGCTGATCACCATTCTGCATGGTGCCCCTGATGAAGTGTTGTTTTTGTGGTTCCTCGCATGAATTCCTAACACCCCGGGGATACATTTTCCTCTTTTTGTCTTTGACTTCAAAGTTATCTGGAACGGGACGTGTCGGAATGGCAAAAACCAAAGGGGGGGGTCGCCAGGTCCAGCGCTGGATGTTGTTTACCAACCAAGTCCAGGAGCATTAAAACTATGGAGTCACCGCGGGGCATAACGAAACATTTTTCAAGCATTGATGGTTTTGTTTTTAGGGCTGAATTCAGCTTCTTCCTACTTGTGTTAAAAGAAGGCCCCTTTGTTTTGATGATCCTATAATTCATGGGTTACACCCCACAGTGTATCAACACATGAAGGATCATCCAACCTACATCTCTATAGTCCTTGTTTTTGAGGACTGAGGTCATGATATGGGGCTATTATGGGATTTCAGACATAAACATACTGAAAACACTAGAAGACCAGAAAAAAACTGGCAAAAGCCAAAATTGAAAACAAAGATTACAAATGTGAAAAAACATAAATAAATAAAAAAAATATGGTACATTAATTACTTAAAGTAATAATAATTAAAATGATAAATAACATAATATATAATAATATAATATTATTACTATTTAATAAATAAATAATATATATATATTTTTTTTAATTGCCTGAAAGTCAATAGTCAGTTTGTGCACAGTTAAGATGTGGTATATTACCACTGCACATTGAAACAGGAAGAGACAGAGGTGTAGCTGATAATAACTGATAATACTGATATTGTGAACTAAATGAGGTTGAGAACAAAATTCATTTTATTTTATTTTGTTCTTTGTTATATCAGATTTATGACAAATATTATTCTAAAAAGGTGAATGTTCCTGGTTTATATTTTAATAGATGTGGATACTGGAGCCTGAATTCAATATCTTTTTTATAATGATTTTGTGGTTGAGTTTTGTCTTGGAGGAGAAAAGCAACATACAATAGATAAATTCCTAAGACTGTGTACGTTTCCTGGTTCTTAGTGGGCTGTGATTGTATATCTGTGACTGTTTATCTGTTGTATTTTCATTGTGGGATGTATCCTGGAGCATTATTAGTGGGAGGTTCACATGTGCGATTATGTATGTGGATGTTATTTAATTTAATATTTGGATGTTGAGTGGTGCACTAACATGCTGTGTTGTTTGTTTGTTTTGCTGTTGGTTAATGTGGCTGAATAACCCCATGAGGGATGTGTTATGTAACTAACCAGACACAAAAATAAATTATTTATTCATTCATGTAAATCTGCCCTATGTAGTATAGGATGTCACTGTTATGATACAACAAAATAAACCAACAAACAAAATACATTATGTTGATCATTATTGTTCACTTCCTGGATGGTTTGATTTGATATTTCTGACATTTTTTCTAGTTTCTGAGAACAAACTTTGCACTATATATTTCAAACATATGAAACACAAAAACATCCTCACCTTCAATATCAGCAGGTTCCTCAAAAAGGTTTGACATCAATAGAGAAGAGTCTGCTGCCCTCTGCTGCCAGAATATAGAAATACACCTGAATAGAATATTACTCCACGTTCATGTTAAAACACCAAACTAATTACATCATCTTGCGTGTGATTTTGCAGTTATACATGAGAATATTTTTGACTTAAACATGTATGACAAATGTCATGTAATATCTCGTGTGATGTGACTTTATTCTCGTAATATTTTAATAATTTCTTGACTTTATTGTCATTAAATTACAACTTTATTCTCAAAATCTCAGATTTTTTTCCCCACAATGTGGCCCTAATAATTCATCACACACAAAAAACAAGATGGCGACGGCCAAAATGCCGAACTCAATGCTTCAAAACTGTAGTCCACAAAGTAAAGGGTGACGTCACAATGACGACATTCACTTCTGATATACAGTCTGTCAGTGAGCTACTCCCTGTTTACCTCATCTCCATCTGTATCACATTAACTGTGCTGCCACACCTGTCGCTCATACCGTGATTATTTGTTGTGGGTGTCCAAAGGTCACAGTAGTTCAATTGTGTGTATCACCAATAAAAACACACTCTTCAGTGAATACATTAAAAGCAAACCAAGCTATTAAAAAGGATTTAATAGGGTTTGAATCCTGCCTGGAGCTCCTTGCTGCGTGCCATCCTCTCTGTCTCCCCATTTCACTGCCATCACCATCAATAAAAATGGAAAAAAAACGTCTTCAAAATAAATAAATAAATAAATAAATAAAAATAAATAGGTGAACCTACAGCACGGCAAACCAGGTGATGGACATGCAGAATAAAAGCAAACAGCATTCAGATAAAACCTGCAAAAGGGATATCTGACCCTTTTATATACTGTATAGTCTGACTGACTGACATCTTCCTCAGTCTCATGTTAGCGTTGTGGCACCTGTAGATGAAGATTATTGACATGTTTAATTGACACTTTCATCATTTGTATTAGTAGATGAAGATTAGTGACCTAATAAATTCTCATCATAGCGCCTCCTGCCTCCAACCTGAGCAGAGGTCTATCAGCCAGGTTTGGCTGGAAACACCTGTGTGGGTTTTCAGAGGCCTTTACTGACCTCAACCGAACGATCATTGTGTTTTCCATTCACCTCCACAAGATGGCAGACGAGAGAAACAAGTGGACAATTAGAGAATTACAGTAATACTGCACAGACAGCGAGCTGTGTGCACATCAAACCTCAGTTTTTGACAAATATTTTTGTTGAGTATTGCAAAAACTAAGTATACCACTTAAAAATCATGTTAATCATATACCTATGTTAATATCTTGTAACTAATCAAGCGCCTCATGAATGGTTTTATATGTACAGATATGGACACAGACTCTCTCCACTGCCTTAGACACACACATTTTTTACCTGTTCAAAATGTACCTTAAAGGGAGCTTTGTCAAGTATTTAATACTCTTATCAACATAGGAGTGGACAAATATGCTGCTTTTGCCAAATTTATACCCTCACAGGTTCTGCATTTAGCATAAAAATATGTTGAAATCATAACATGGCAAACTGCAGCCCCAACAGGCAACAACAGCTGTCAGTGTGTCAGAGTGCTGACTTGACTATGACTTGATCCAGACTGACTGGGATTATCACAAAGTGGGCATGTCTGTAAAGGGGAGACTGGTGGAGACCCAGAGAACCCATTTACATTCACACATCTGGAGGTCAGAGGTCAAGGGTCCCCTTTGAAAATGGACATGTAGATGACATGATATGGTTGGTACCAATAGATTCATTAGGTTTTTTTTGTTTCATATGATACCAGTATCTTTACTCTAGTTTAAAACTGAACCCAATACAACCATAAAAACGTAAGCTGTATTTATTCATTAAAGAAATTAGAGGCATTAAAATAAATTTGCATTGACGTGTTATCATCTCGCTAACTTTGACAGCTAACTTTGACAACTTTGACTCTCTTACATGATCACAGTTCCATATATTTTTGAGGAATCATGGGTATTATCTTGTATCATGTTATCGCCTATTGTAGGTGAAGCTGCAGGTATTTTTTTGTTTATGTTTATACTGTATGACCTACTTTAGTTTACATGGATATTTGCATGACAAAGAGTTTGTAGGTGGAAACATTGCATCAGTTAAAATCTCGGAAGCTTTTAATGTCAGTGTACACACAACCTCTCATTTTCCTTTGAGGTTTTATCTGCCGGAGAATTGAACCAGTGATATCCTAAATCCTAAAAGGAGTCAGTAACAACGTACATATGGGAGCTTCAAAAGTTACAATGCAAAGTAGAAAATAGAGAAATAATCTCATACGGGAACACAGTGTGTAATGTTTATTCAGGCAAGGTTGGTATTTGGCAGCGTCTTTATCAGATAAATGTGATGTGAACTCAGTCACATCACTCATGCTGACTGGGTGAGGCTGCGATGAGATGAGCTCGATAGAAATCATTTGTCAGTGAGACGTTACAATCCTCACTGCTGCCTGACATCGGTAATCCCAGTTGTTCTGTGGAAGGAGGTGAGACCGTACTGTGGCAAAAAGTTTGCATAAAAGCTTCAAATAAACACACATGTGGCAACAGGTCGGAGTGAGGAAACAGGAAGGTCATGAGTTTGATTCTGTCCTGTATTCATCTGATAAGGAAAGATGCTAAAATGTAAAGCACTGAAAACACTATGTGATAAAACCCCATCTGTGACACTGTAAGGCTATTACAAGATACGCTGAGGTCTTGTATGCTGTCAGCATGCAGTCTGCCACCGAGGAATCCTTGCTGATGTAGCTTGGCAGAGATCATGCTCAGTAATTGACAGGTGAAACAATATTTTTTCTTCCTTAAGCCTGAGACTGAGGCTGAACTCATGCGACTCAAGTTGAAGACTTTTGTCTTCAACACGAAGGCAAGTATTAGTGATTGATTATGGCTACTATAAGAGGAGAGGAGGTTGTGTTGCTCTGGCTCTATCTGCCTGAAAAAGTTTCAGTAGGAAGTATAATGTTTGTCATCAGGCAAAAATTGCATAATAACCTTTCAGCATATTGTAATTCAACTGTTCTGAGAGAAAATTAGACTTCTGCACCTCCTCATGGTTGTTGTCAGGCTTTAAAATATCTGTGATAGAAGACTTTGACTAACCCTAACCCTAACCGATTACAAGACGTTCCTACTGAGCGCTCCTATTGGCTGTGCTCTGGCTGGTGGGCGGTGCTTGGTTTTTCCTCAGCAGATCTCAACATGGCTGCTGGGTCATTTTACAGCTAAACAGTAACTATAATATGTTTCTGAAAACATTTGAGGAGAGAAATAGACATTACAGTAACAGAATATTGATTCATGTTTGTTCAGCGCTGCCTAGTTTGACCGTTGGGTCGGAGTTAGTGAGTGATTGACAGCTGATCAGAGATGACAGGCTCCAGATCAGCTCTGATTGGTTGTTTCCTCTGGTCTGTGAAATCTTGAAGATCCTGTTAGGAGCAAAGGAAGACACAGAGGAACATTATTTTTTTTCATCAGATTTGCTCCATCTCTACCCACTGGTGCTGTAAAACATATAAAGGCTTCAAAGTTGACAACTGGTTTATTTATTGATGCATGTTACGTCAGTTCTATTAAATATGTGTTAACCACAGACCAAATTTCAGGCATTTAACTACAAACCCATTAAAAAAAAACATTGACTTCCAGGCGAGGAAACTAGAATTGCGCAAATGCTAATTCATTTATATGTTTTAGGACTTATTCCTGCAGCACTTCACTGGAAGTTGGAATTGGGAGTGGTTTACTGGAAATGTGGGCTGCAGAGCCAGTCTGGCAAAGAGCCGGCTGACGGGCCGTCACGTAGAACCGTACAAAGGGATGCATTGTGGGAAGAGGCACGGGTCAGTGGCATCGTGAACTGAACAGGGAACTAGAGCATCTCATCACCTGAGAGACAGCCACACCTAGCATGGGAATCCAGCCAACAAGCAGAGTCAGAGGAGAGAAAGAAATCATCACATTTATCACCTGAGAAATGTCTAAACATGCACAACCTTTTCTGTGAAATGTGTCAACGTTTGTGCCTAAGAACATTTTACTCAATCCTCCTGGCTCTGATGTTGACTTTGTGTTCAGTCGCATCAGATCAAGTGTTTGTTCTCCCGCTAACAGAGGGAAGTCAGGTTTCTTGTAATCCACGGATTAGGGAGGTTTTGGGAGTGGTGCCCTAAATGACTACTGTAAGTCGAGCAGTCAGCTGCGGTCGGCCACATGCACTTGTATTTAGACAGGAGCCACAACACATACTGTCATTTCCTTTTATCACTGATGGCAGCTTTACAGGTGCCCTGGTGGGTCAGGTTTCATACCTGCTTGCCCAACTGCACTCAAACTCCTCATTTATTTTCTGCACGTAGATTTTGTTCAGCAATCAGTTCCTGATGATGCATTTTCAGCCACTTAACCTGACAAGTGTTTGTCAGGTTGTATAATATAATATTTAGGTCTGTCAATTGATTCATTTTGCAATGAATCAAATTATTATCCACAGTTAATCGCAATTAATTGCATATTAATCTCCTATTTTTATCTATTAAAAATGTACCTGACCCCTTGGAAAATGGCTATGACAGTTTTTCCTCTCCAAAATGGAGCAGAAGTTTGGAGCGTTATTTCACCTCCTTCACGACGCTTTAATATGACAAGGACTGTAGTTTTCTAGTTTCATATGATACCACTATTACATTAATTTCCAGCTATTTTAAGTTTGAATAATCAGTTTGAGTACTTCTTTTAAAAGAAGAATCAATCAAGCTTCTTAAATGTGAATATTTTCCAATTTCTTTACTCCTCTACAACAATAAACTTTGAGTTGTGGACCAAATAAGACATTTGAGGACGTCATCTTGGGCACTGAGAGACACTCATGGACATTTTTAATCTTTCTGACATTTTAGAAACTACTTATTGATTAATCAAGAAAATAAACAACTGATTAATTAATTGACAATAAAAATACAATCATTAGTTGCAGCCCTAAACATACTGTATATATTGTATATATTCAAAATTTTGTTGTAATATTACAGTTTATTTCCTCACCGTTTAATATAGTATCTTCACAATGAAATCATTAATAACCTGCCACCTTTATGTTATATCATTTACCTTATTTCATTTGTATTGTTGGTTATTGTTTTAGAGGATGATAAGCCACGAGACATTTTGGCACGTCACAGCAGGTGTTAATAGTAATTGTGCCTGCTGCTGGCTCACTGGGACACCTGAATACAAGGAAACCATCATTAAAGTGATTAGTAACACGTGTACATTTCAAGTCCAAATGTGTGTTGTGAAAAAGGCCCTCTGTAAATGTTTAACTGGAATAATACATAACCATCTCTATCAAGAAATGACATTACTTTGCTGTGCTGGCACAAAATTGCTGTAGTGTCATGACAGTAAATCCGTCCAGTGAGGCCAGAGGAGTAAAACCTTTATGTCCTGAGGAGCTGAGGAAATGTCTGCAGCTGGACGTCACTCGTCTCCCTTACAAACATCAACCTCAACAGCAGCTCTCACGCGCCCATCAACTCTTCTTCCCATGTCGGCATGCAGGAGGAAGAGGAAGAAAGGTGTTGAGCCACCTGATCTGTTAACTAGGCAGCTGTGTAGACACCATCTATGCATAAAGGGCATGTGTGGTATGACTGCAGGGAAATTCCTCATTGTTGCAGGTTGAAAGTCAGTCAGTTTTTTTTCTTTCAAGTTTCCATAAAAATAAATAGAATATACTCATTTTATTGACATATAAGCATGTCATTACAATGCTGGTTCATGTGCTGTTATCTACTTTAAATACATAGTTTAAACTCACCATACTGTTTGTCCGGTACAGGATACAAAAACCTCTGTCCTTTACAGTGCAACGCTCTCATCGGATAAGGAAAAACCCTTTTAACAGGGAAAAAAAGAAAACATGGGAGAAACTTCAGAAAGAGTAACAGAGGAGGGATCAGACGTGCAGTAAATGTTGTGTGTACAGAGTAATGACATAATGGAAATACAACATAGATGAGCCATATGACAAAAATTAATACATATTATGTGAACATAATAGTGGATCCAAGAGGATGTCAAGCAGCTTCTCGGCATCACCAAATGAATAGAGCAACACAACCTAATCTGCATTTAACTGCGTAATTATCAGGAATACATTTCCTGTTAATTTTATCGAGGTCACTTAACATTATCACAGTAACATTATTCCAGTTCAAATGATGATTTTAGAGTTATTGGGTTTCAGGATATCAACAACAACTCCTTGAAATATAATATTAAGCTAGAGTTAATAACAGTCGTGTAGTCAAAGTAACATAATATCTCCACATAACTGTCAACATCCCTGTCAATGTAATAATAACAGAACAATCACTATGAGATCAATAGGGAAAATATAATGTTAAACCAATAGTATGTAACTTCCATGGTATTTTTATGGTGTAATAGGAGTATAACTCTGTCAACTGTAAGTTTACAGTCATGATTTATTGTAAAGTTATATTAAAGGTTATTGAACTGACTTTCAGTATGACATTATGTCTGTTAAACAACTGGACACAAGAAGAGTTTCTTCCTGCAGGCCTTCACATTTTTATTTTACATACAGCTCAACTTTTGCCTATTCTTAAATTATTATTTTACTTGTTTGTCAAACACAAGTCATCAAGTTATATGTCAATGCAATTTTAGTCTTCTGTCCTCCCAAGCAGTAGCAGCGGTGTGGCATGTTTGCAGCAGCTCTCCATTAGAAAGAAATAACCACAGAACATACAGGACAAACTTGTCCTTGAAACTTGAATAATCCTGTATAATAAATTATAATAATCATAGACATGTGCCTTGACATATACAGAGAAAGGATGTTGTATTGAATTCATAAAACTATTGCACTATATTGACTATAAAAAGAGAGATTTCTGAATACTTGGCACCTGAATTATAAGTATGCTCTGAACAGATCGCACCAGTAACATCTTATAGTCAGATAATGTAAATCACTTTGAATGTGACTGCGGTGTGTAACTTGAAACCAGGGCTGTAGATCTTGAATACAGCCTTGAAGATGTGTTGTTCTGTTCTGGGTCAAACTTGAGGGCTGTATGAGGATGTTTGAGGATGATAACTCTTCATTTCTGCATTCACAGTCTGTGTTTTTGGCAGGTTTGCTGCATTCCTTCTTTAGTTTCAGATAGCTTAAACTACACAGATTGCGTGTAGCCTGGCGCCTCGCGCTTTGCTCATATGACATCAGGAGGTAAATCTAGCTTTGTCCGTGAGAAGGGCTGTCCAGTTTCCTTTTGACATTTTCATTAGTTATTAAAAAAAACTGCGAAATCAGAGAGGGAAGTTCATATACATACAAGTCTGTTCATTCCTGTCCAGTGTGTGAGCACAATTTATTCCAGAGTCAGGAAAAGGATTTGACTCTCTCATGAGGCCTAAATTTTCTACCAGAAAAGCTCCTGAACATCGAGAAGAACATCCATCCATCCATCTATCTGCAACCGTTTATCCTGTTAGGGGTCGCGGGGGGGCCGGAGCCGATCCCAGCTGACACTGTGCGAAGGCGGGGTTCACCCTGGACAGGTCGCCAGTCGACGACCATTCACACTCACATTCACACCTACAGGAAAACCTGCAACCCTCTTGCTATGAGGTGTCAGTGCTAACAACTGCACCACCGTGTAGTCCTCCAGAAGAAGATCCTTTTCCACAATTTTCATCATTTCTACCTTGATCACAGGCGCTGGACAAGATTTACAAATTACAAATCCTTCTTGGAATCCTGAGTTGGACTCAGTTACAATCTGACCTCTATGAGAGACGAATCTCTTTGTGGGAGCAGAGCAAGAACTACTTGAACAAAAACTTCAGTATTACAACAATACAGTAATACCAGTACCAGTACTGCAAGAAATAGCTTTGTTTGGCTAAAATAGAAACAATTGTCCAATCAAAAAACAAGGTAATATTTTCTCAGCCAGACACAAACTTTACACTGAAATAGACCAACCTATATTTTCTGAGACCCTGTTGTACGGGTTCAGTTTTAGAGCCACAGTATAGTGAAGGTACAGATATTACATTAAACTAGAAAACCTATGAACTCCTTTGGTACCAGCTACGTCATGCTAGCTTGTCAGGAATGAGGTTAAAAAACTAAACCAACAGCTGACTTTTGGCAAAGAAAAATGGCATGTTTTTTTTTTTTTTTTCAAAGCGGTGTCAAAATTAGTTTGACAATGCATTAATGCAATTTGCAATTTTTAGGTTGTACCAGGCTTCGTTTTAAAGCTAGAATGAAGATACTGGCATCAAATGACAAAAAACTATAAAACCCCATTGGTACCAACTATGTCATACTAGCTTGTTGTGAAGGAGGCTCAATAATGCTCTAAACTTACACAAAATTGTGGTGTGGAAACACTGGCATGGCCTTTTTCACCGGGGTCCCTTGACCTCTGACCTCTAGATATGTGAATGAGTGAGGAGTCTATGGGTACCAACAGGTCTCCCTTCTTGTTGGTACCTAACCCAACTCTCCTAGATTTGCATAATTTGAGTCAAGCGATTCACATATTTTGTTATTTCACAGTTCGTTTTGCCATAAGCTTATTTTAGAAATAATTTAAAGATAAGATCTGGGACCCTTAAAATAACCGTGTTATTTCCACTGAATTAGAGTGCATTTATAATTTAACCACTATTGTTGCATGTCTTAAACCTTACAGTGAAGGTGTCAATAGGTTCAATAGGTGAAGGTTCTGGAAAGTGAAGTCAATGACGAAGAGCCTTAAACCTGCATTCTTTCTAATATCCAGCAGGGGGCGACTCCTCTGGTTACAAAAAGAAATCTGATTGTATACAAGTCTATGTGAAAATGAGCCTACTTCTCACTTCGTTGCCTAAGTAAACATTATAAACATTAGTTTATGGTCTCAGTCACTAGTTTCAAGTCCTCTTCAATACACCATGATCTTCATTTAGTAAATTATGGTCCCATTTAGAGTCAAATAGACCATAAAACAGGGGATGCTTTCGGGTGTGGCTACCTTGTGACTGACAGGTCGCTACCACAGTGTTTACTGGTATGGGAGTTGTCCGTGTTTTTGTCTTAACTTTAACCCTTTTACGGTGTATTTTCAGTTCATGAAAGATAACTAAAAATGTGTTGTTCTGTGTTCTGTTACACTTAGCTTCACTTTCTCATGTCACCTCTGGCTGCAAAATAACAACATGCCAACAGTCAAATACCAAGATGGCGAAGACCAAAATGCCAAACTCAAGGCTTCAAAACAGGTCGTCTCTGTGAGTTGGGGAAACTCTCACAAGATGGTTAAGGTTAGGCACTGATCTTGAATAGTTATGGTTAGGATAGGTTGTCCAGTAATGAGTGTTGAGAGTTTTTTTTGCAGATTTCATAACAAACTTCACAATGTGCGGGTTACCCCCTAGACACGACCTTCAAAACAGCAGTCCACAAACCAATGGGTGATGTCATGGTGACTACGTCTACTTCTTATATATTGTATACTGTTCTTTACAATACAAATTCACACTAAGGTCTGAGTGAGGATTATCCATCCAAAATAATTATGGACTACTTGAAGGGAGGGTTTGATAGAGACATGGTCTCCTTAATTCTGTATTGTACTGAACTTTACTGAAAAAATTTATAGTCAAGAAGACAATATCTTTCATTCTGAATGTGCCAATGTGTGTATTATTCAAGAAAAGTATTCACTATACTTTCAATTAATACCCTTACAGTGATAACAATGGCCAACCCAACATGCCCTCTAATCCCTGCTAAAGACGCAGTTGCCTCTCCACTTGTTGCTCACTTTTTTCAGATCTGTGAATCAGTCCAGGGGAGACAGACTGTCTGGTGAGAGCAAGTGATCATTATCTGCCATCCTCAGCAGACAGACAGGCCTGCTGTTCATGCCTCGCTGGATGTGGGTGGTATGCTGCACTGATACCTGCGAGTCTCAGTGCTTCTCTGTAACAGATGAAGAGCTGGAAATACCCGACTGTCACGTGGCTCCGAGCTGATACAGTAAAGAAAAAACACCTGTGTGCAGTGGTCCAACAGGAAGTCTAGAAGAGAACCAGCAAACTGGGGGAAGCTCTTGTGAAATTACTAAGGTTAGGCATTGACCTCAAATGGTTAAGATTAGGCATTGATCTGGAATAGTTAAGGTTAGGTGTTGATCTGGAATAGTTAAGGTAAGGCATTGGTCCAGAATAGTTAAGGTCAGGTGTTGATCTGGAATAATTAAGGTTAGGCATTGACCTCGAATGGATAAGATTAGGCATTGATGTGGAATAGTTAAGGTTAGGCATTGATCTGGAATAATTAAGGTTAGGCATTGATCTGCAATAATTAAGGTTAGGCATTGACCTCGAATGGATAAGATTAGGCATTGATGTAGAATAGTTAAGGTTAGGCATTGATCTGGAATAATTGAGGTTAGGCATTGATCTGGAATAATTAAGGTTAGGCATTGACCTCGAATGGTTAAGATTAGGCATTGATGTGGAATAGTTAAGGTTAGGTGTTGATCTGGAATAATTAAGGTTAGGCAATGACCTCAAATGGTTAAGATTAGGCATTGATCTGGAATAATTAAGGTTAGGTGTTGATCTGGAATAGTTAAGGTAAGGCATTGGTCCAGAATAGTTAAGGTCAGGTGATGATCTGGAATAATTAAGGTTAGGCATTGACCTCGAATGGACAAGATTAGGCATTAATGTGGAATAGTTAAGGTTAGGCATTGGTCCAGAATAGTTAAGGTAAGGTGTTGGTTCAGAATAGTTAAGGTAAGGCGTTGGTCCAGAATAGTTAAGGTTAGGTGTTGATCTGGAATAGTTAAGGATAGGTATTGATCTGGAACAGTTAAGGTTAGGTGTTGATCTGGCATTGTTAAGATTAGGTGTTGATCTGGAATAGTTAAGGTCGGGCATTGATCTGGAATAGTGAAGGTTAGGCATTGATCCAGAATAGTTAAGGTTAGGCATTGATCCAGAATAGTTAAGGTTAGGCATTGATCCAGAATAGTTAAGGTTAGGTGTTGATCTGGCATAGTTAAGGTTAGGTATTGATCTGGAATAGTTAGGTGGTTGATCTGGCATAGTTAAGGTTAGGTGTTGATCTGGAATAGTTAAGGTTAGGCATTGATCAGGAATAGTTAAGGTTAAGCATTGATCTGGAATAGTTAAGGTTAGGCATTGATCTGGAACAGTTAAGGTTAGGCATTGATCTGGAACAGTTAAGGTTAGGCATTGACCTCGAACGGTTAGGCTTGGTTGCCAGGCAACGAGTCTCATGAGAGTTTTTGCAGAACTCAGATCATGATTTAACAATTTTCTGGTTCCCTTCTAGACACAACTGGCCACATTTACTCACTTAAGTAGACTTACTTGTACTTAACTTGAGTATTTTCATTTTCTTTTACATTATACTTACAACAGTTCAGAGGCAAATATTGAACATTTTGCTCCACTACATTTATTAGATGTTTTAATACTTTGTAGATTGAGATTAATACTGCAAAATATAATCATATTAAATTATAATGTATTATTATACCCTGATAAGATAAGACTTTATTGATTCCTAGGGGTAAAGTCACTAGCAGCCCAGTAGTATATAAACTAGGCTAAGATAAAAAGTACTTAAAATTAGTCCCATCTTTATCAGCTATGACATTAAAGTGATGTCATTACTTCATTATTCTGAACTGGACCTTTCTGCATAATGAGTACTTTTACTTTTGGTGCTCTTTTTAGTAGTATGTTAGTAAGTAAACTTTTGAATGCAGGACTTTCACTTGTACTGTAACTGAGTATCTATTCACTGATCTTTTACTTCAGTAACACCTCTGAATAACTTTCCCACCACTGCTTGTGTGTCCTTGGGACAAACATCTCATAAAAAAACAGCTCAGATATTATCTTTATACATGTACACATGAATATATGACCGGTTGGTTTGCTGATATGGTTTGGGAATCTGATAATATTTAATGTAAGTTTCCATATTTGCAAGCTTATGGAACAAGTGTGTCAGTATTGCTACTGTAGGCCTAAATAAAATAACTGGGTAAAATCTATAAACATTAATGCAAAAGCAGACTGAGGTCCAGACTTGTGATCAAAAAAATATGTTGAATTCACTAATTTTCATGCAAGAAGGTTAATCCTGTTAGGAAGCCCCTCTCCAACATTTAAACAGTGGATTGGTGACACTTCACTTCACTACTATTGTTTTTGAACTTATAGAAGATGCGGTTCAATTTTTAAAAGTGTGGCCGCCTTTTATCATATACTTAGTTAACATCAGTGTCTGTCAAAATGTGACTGTGTAACTTCAATATTTGTTCGTGTAATCTTTTGGTTACTATTGTATTTATTTGTTTATTATAATTATAATAATTATTATTGTTAGCATTATTATCATTATTATTGTCATTATTAAAATAATAATAATAATTATTATTGTAGTTGTTATTATTTGTCTTTATGTGCATTATCTATTTTATTTGTTGTATTTTTTTTTCTTTTCGTAAAGAGAAATATGTTGATCATTATTTTACTGATTTGGTGTAAAGAAAACCAAATAAATTTGGAGAGCTTTCAAGGCTGTTTCTTCATATAGGCCCCTGTAATTATTATTTTTAAAATGATTATTATTTGTGATTCTCTTTGTTTTGTTGGTAAGGGATTTGTGTAGTGAAATCATAAGTCGTCATGTGTTAAGTGCATTACACTGTAAACCGAACATAAAATGTACACACGTGTACTATATTTCTTTCCACTACTGTAATATTCACAGCACATATTTTATTTCTACACGGTATATATTTCCGCTTTTTTTTTATAGTACTATGTCACCTTATAATATTTGTCACTGTTATACACACACGTTTTCCACTTTATCTTGTACGGTAAACCAGAACATCGTGATTTCATTTGAATGTCCACTATATGTATAACTTGGATGACAATAAAGTCTGTTTATCAATCTAACATGTTAAATAAATGTGTATCAGTGCTTTACATTGATAAAAAGACTACAACGCGTCCATCGGTTGCCTTCTTTAACAATATTAACACTGTATGTGAAACACAATGTAGATGAAGACATGAGGCTCAGTCTTTGATCGCGTCGCTCCAAAGTGGGAATATTTAAAACACCGTCCTGTGACCTCTGTTTCAACCTAAACAGGCTGCGCAGAAGTCGCATGATGTGGCATAAACAGTGTGAGAGATGAAAGAAGGCGATAACTGCGGCTCTCTGGAAATGTGGGAGGAGTGTGTGCACCTGCGGACACAAGCAAAGAGCTGCTTTTATTTAACTGCAGCTTTCGGCCCCAGCAGGACGCACCGGCGGACACCTGAGCCATGGACGCAGAGGAGGACTCCCCCGCCGACCAGGGCGCGCAACTCCTGGACATCGACTCCAACTCTGAACCCAAAGGTGCGGAGGAGCCCGGCGACCAGCAGGAGAAGCCTCCGTATTCCTACGTGGCTCTCATCGCCATGGCCATCAAGGACAGCCGCGACAAGAGACAGACGCTCAGCGGAATATACGACTACATCATCTCTAAGTTCCCCTACTATGAGAAGAACAAGAAAGGCTGGCAGAATAGCATCAGGCACAATTTATCTCTCAATGAGTGTTTTGTCAAGATGCCCAGGGAGAACGGAGGGGACAGGAAAGGCAACTACTGGATGGTGGACCCCGCGTTTGAGGACATGTTTGACAAGGGGAACTACCGGCGGCGGAGGAGGGTGAGGAGACCCTGCAGACCCCCGAGCGCGCCTTACCTGAGCGGGAACACCGTGGACTACCCCGAGCCTCTCTACCTGCAGCCGTATGTGAGCAGCTCCTGGGGCCTGTCCCAGCAGACCGGCTACCCAACACCTCAGGTCATCCCCGGTCACACCCGCAGCGTGTCCCCGGTGAGTTCATACTGCTCGCCACCCCACTTCCATCACTCTCCCTACGGCGCGTACCACCGCCACCCGCCCGTGCTGGTGCCCCACAACGGGTGTCCCTACGGCGCAGTGAGCCAGCCGCTCAGCCCCGGCGGAGGCACCGTGTCGGTGGCGTGCAACTACCAGCAGCTCACCACCTACACAAGACAAGCTGAGGCGTCCGTTGCTTATCCATTTGACCAGTAGGGTTGTGAGTTCTTCTAAGCATTGACAGCCAGTTCACTGACCCCAGGTCCATCTGTTTCACCATTTCAGTTGGGCTGTCATGAGTTTGTCAGGTTAAATTAATTGTTTGGTTGTTTGATAAGATGTCAGTTTGTTTATCAGCTGTTAAATAAGCTGTTGGTTAAGGTTATTCTCATGTGCCAAGGGATTACTGTCAGTAACATATTGCTTCAGACATGCCACAGATCGAGTGTAAACTGCTGGTTGACGGTTGATTTACGTCTTGGGGAGAATTATTTTGCAACCAAATAACTTTTTGTACATTTTTCTTATTTCTCTAATATGCAGATTGATTTGTTATTTATTTATTTTCTCTGGTTTTATCCAATTCTCGGAGCTGCTGTGCAACAGTTGGTGACACCGAAGCACTGATCAGTTTTCTTACTCGATCGTGAATGTTTACTTGATGTAAAAGAGGTTACATCATGTTTGTTAAAATAAAATGTTATTTTTGCATCAAATACTGTCATTGATTGAGTTACTCCTCAATTATTTATATGGATATTCATCTGTTCATTCATGGCAATAGTACTAGTAGGCCGAATAATGCAAAAGCTATTAGAATATAGCTTTCAGAGTTTTAGACAAAGGTCTATTGTGTAAGCTTCAATGATGATTTTCTATTGACTAATGCATAGAACTGTCACTTAGTTTATCTCTAAAGATTTAAGCTTTGCTGAAATAATTAAAGGACCTGTCTCTAAAATCAGTGGTGGAGGAAGTACTGCAAGAAGTAATGTTAAAAGTCATGCATTCAAAAATGTACTTATGTAAAGGAGAAAAAGTAATGGCATCAAACTTTACTTAAAGCATCAAAAGTAAAATTATTCATCATCCAGTATGTTTCAGAATAATGCATTACATTATTGGATTATAATTATTGATGTATTGCATCATGTTAATGTAGAAGCTAGTATTTGTAGATTATTATTATTATTATTAATCTGCTAATTAATTTATTGTGAAGTAAAATGTACAATACTGTATTTGATTGTGGTGGAAAAGAACTTTAAAGCAGCAGAAAATAGAAATACTCAAGTAAATTAGCCTAGAAGTACTTCCAAATTGATCAATACCTGAGTACTTAGTTGTACCTAGTAGCGTCATGGGTTTGGTGAGGGGAAATAAACACTACGTGGTGGTTTACTTGATGTAAAATAGGCTACATCAAGTTTATTCAGATAAAATGTTAATTTTGCATCAAATACTCTCGACTCCTCTGCTATATGTGGCTATTTATCTGTTACTTAACTGTAATAGTAGTAGTAGTAGGCCTAACATAGGCTACAAAAGCTATTAGAGCATGTAGTTTTCAATGTTTTAGAGGTTCTAGCTTTTCTATTAACTGATACAAAGAACTGTCACAGTTTATCTCTGAAGGTATGAGATTTGCTGAAATGATTAAAAACCAGTCTCATGACAGGACCAGTGCGGGAAGAAGTACTCAGATCTTCTACTAGAAATAGACTGCTGTATGTTACAAGTCATGTATTCAGACATCTGCTTGAGTAAAAGCACAAAAGTAGCATCAAACTTGATTTAACGCACCAAAAGTAAAATTACTCATCATCCGGTATGGCCCATAGTCCTGGTACTTTCCTGGTTATTTTAAACCTGCAGTAAGTACAATCGGTGCCTTTGAATGGGGTCGTGTTTATCGTGTTGATGAGTCGGGCCCATGTGAACGTCCCCCTCATGTCGAATTCACAACCTCCGTTTTGAGACACGGTGGAGCCAGTGGAAGTTCATTAACCTGTGCATAATTAGTTAACATTGAACAGTGTATCGGAATTTTGGTCACATATTGTTTTTCTTGGTAATTTACAATATGTCTGAGGAAAATGTTGATATTCTCAACAGCCTCATCTTTCTCCTCTGTCACTATGTCTTTTCATTTCCTGCATTATGTTACTCACTAGCTAGCTTGCTAAATTGTTGTCTAGACTCGGATAGTAACGTTAATATTGTCGTTGGTTAGCAGTGGTGTCACGACAACTACTTGAACGCAACACACGTCATGTCACAACTTGTCATCTCGCGAACTTGGTATACACCATAAAGTATTATGCATCGATAAATGAACAGGCTCCACCATTTCTCTCGTCACAAGTCGTGAACTCAGAGCTTTCAAAACTTTCCACTTAGGTTGTGAATATGACATGAGGGGGCGTTACTACGGGCCCCACTCATAAACACACCACCTGAAGGCACCATATAGACATGGCTGCTTGTTTCTCTAGCGATATCTGGCAACACAGGCTAGATATTTTTTTCTAAATCCTGAAAACAGAGCCATGAGGAGGTGCAGGAGTCTGTTCTTTCTCCCAGAACACTTAAATTACAATATGCTGAAAGGTTATGATGGGATTTTTGCCGAATTATGCCACAATTTTTCTTTCTACTGTAGGTTTAAACCATGCCAGGGAAAGGAAGACAGGAATCGTCTCCGTATACATTCCAACACTATCATACTCCCTCTCTACCTCACTATGCAGTGTTTAGAAACAATAAAGATATTATATTTAGATTTAAATACCACTTAAAACACTAAATGTAGTAAAAAGGTTTAGATTTATGGAATCGTTAAATCACAGATGGTTTTAATAGACGTTACAAGCGACGACAAGGAGTGAAGAACACATATTGGAACGCGTCCAGGCAGAACGCACCTTCCGTTTCCGTTTCATGGGCGTGAACAAAAGAGGATCACTTGCCGCGTGCGCTCTCGCGCCGTGTTTTGCGGTACAGAACTAACACTACCGTTATAGTTCTCGTTATTTTTTTGTTGTTGTTGTTAGCCTTTCCTGCTCACATCGGTGGAAATGGAGGCGTTTAACCAGCTTCTGGTGGAGTATCCCGAGTTAATGTACAGCGGAGTCGGAGCTACGGCGTCTGTCGCCGTTGGAGCGCTCATATACAAAATAGCAACCAGGTAACTTCAAATGTGTTTTTAGCTAGTTTCACGTCAGTACAAGTTAACAAACTGTCTTTAACACCTGCATTGGTGGTTCAAAAAAACAAGTGTGACATTCACGGAATGACGTTAAATAAAGAAATATGTAAATATGTCCCCTGTCTCACAAGAGTCGTGTTTATCTACGTTAGCCCGAAAGCTAACTTTGCTAGCTGTGGTGCTAGCTAACTTCACATAGTTTGGTGACACTAACGTTGAGATAAATGGTGATTTTCACTACTTGAGTGCGCGCATTTTCTAGTTTTTGGTCTTTGGAAACTATTGTGTGTTTACGTTTACAAAATGGTGATTCCACTATTTTAAATTATCAGATTACTTATCAAGTCAGCTAAATTTCTCTCTCCCTCGATTTGAGAAAATAAAATAGCTTTTATGTTCAAAGCACCATCAGTTTGGAGTGATTAACCTGTTGATATTAGATCCATTTTTGCACGTGGTATGTTCAAGCATGCTTTGACTTCGTAGTTAAAGATTGACGGCTGTTATTAGCACTGAAGCTGTCACTGTGTATGCCTTTTGTTTATGTCTGCTCAGTATACCTGATTGTATTTCGGGATCCACTCACATTCTACTATTTGTCTATTGTTGGCCACATTGTGGTTGTCATGTTTTTAATGGACTTGTATGCATGTGGCTTTGTTTTTTGTTTTTGTCGGTTGTCGGATTGATTTTTAATACTTATTCAGTCAACCACTCCTGTTATTTAGTGATTGCGATATGTGTTGGGACCCCTCGAAAACGAGATAATAAATCTCAAGGGGTTTTTGTCCTGATCCTGTAGACACAAGTTATGAAGTTTGAAGCTTCAGATATCTTTGAATACTTCTCACCAAAGCTTCGAAGCTCAAAAAATGGTGTTCGGGACAACTTTAGATCACTTACAACACTTGTATCTCAGAAACGCATCAGCAGGTTTTATTAACAGCATCATTTCCACCTCTTATTTACAGAAAGAAGCCAACCCATGCAGAAGTGAACTGCTGGTTTTGTAACCAGAACTCTGTGGTGCCCTTTGGGAACAGGAACTGCTGGGATTGTCCCAACTGTGATCAATATAATGGTTTCCAGGAGGTAAGTTTCAAAACAACATGACATCTGTAAATTATTTTCTTAAAGTGTCAGTAAATTGTGTCAGTTGTGTGCTACACTTTTTGTTGCTCTGTCTTGTTTTCAGAATGGGGATTACAACAAACCCATCCCAGCTCAGTACATGGAGCATCTTAACCATGGAGTATCTGGTAGCCTTCCCACGGCAACCAAGACACCGCAGGCGGTTAACAGTCAGATGCTCTTGTGCAGAAAGTGTAATAAGAACCAGACTGTAGTGATAAAGCAGTTGGCCTCATTTATCCCACGAGATGATGTATGCACTTCTCTATTCACTACAACACTGTTTTTACTGTTACTGTGACTTAAAACTGTAAACACTACATCTAAATGTTTTTTCGTCTTTGTAGGAGAACTATGATGAGGAAATCGAAGCATACAAGCACCACCTGGAGCAGACCTATAAGTTATGTAGGCCGTGTCAGACAGTAGTAGAGTACTACATAAAATATCAAAACCGTCAACTTCGAACAGTGCTCCTAAACCATCCGCTTCGACGCAGTGGAGACTCAGACAAGGGCTTCGTAAAGGTCAGTGCAATTAATTGAAGAATCCATAGAATGTCAATAAAATCAACAAATGTGATAACGCTTTTATTCTAATATGTCAACACTATGTTTTGAAATGTCAGGATTCACATCGTAAACATCTTCTTTCTCCTACAGAGCTCCTATTCTGCATCTTCTCCCACAGGGGTCATACTGGTACGGACCCTCGCCTTCTTGATATGTGCTTTCCTAGTTGCTACATCTTTGTGTGATTTGTCATACCAGCCTACTCCTAGTAGTGGCCCACAGACTTTAAGTGGTGGGATCATTCCTCCAAAGCCTTCACCCCACAATGAATCCAGCCCCAACAACGAAAGCAGTGGAGGCAAGCCCGCATGGCAGAGTCTGCTGGAGCTGCTCCCAGACAAAGCCTTAGAAAACGTCAAGCTGGTGTGGCAGCATGGAAAGGACAACCAGCTGGCTGTAGTCTCTGTTGGCCTGTTGACTTGTCTCACTGCTATCTTCTTAGCAGGACCTGTGAGGTACGCAGTGACTGCCTCTTAATTTGGAAAGGTCATCTCAGACAAGTTTGATTTAAGCCAAAACAAGCTCACATGTTGTTGCATTTTCAGGTTGAGGAGAATTGATGCCGTGGCTTCTGTTCTGTGGTTCCTCATCCTGTGCCTCTACCTGGCTGAGAGCTACGTGACCGATGCCTCGGGCTGGATGGACACAGCCAAGCTCAGCATCCTCTCCCTCTGTTGCCTTGTCAGCTTTGCCGCTGCTGTGGCAACTCGCAAACCGCTGGGTCCGAGAAGAGCCAGATATCGAAGGTCAGAAACTGAGCAGTAATGTTCAAATTATGTTTGTAAAGGCTCCTCTTTCCACAAGAGGTTTGTGTTCTTCAGAACCAGTTCCAAGTGTTTCCGTGACAGAACGAGGTACAAGCTGACTTAATGTCCATTTTTTTACCCATAACCCCCCTCTTTTACTGGTGTGTGTGTGTGTGTGTGCTGACTGTGAGGTTATGACGTGAATGGCAGATTTGAAGCGTAGGATTGTGTGTGTGACTCATGATAGGATCACAACACTAGCACTACTTGCTAAATCACATCAAAACCTCACCTTCAGGTACGGCTGCACGATTATGTCCAAAAGGATAATTACAATTATTTTGATCAATATTGAGATCATGGTTATTTATCCCAATTATTAGTTAATTTTTAGGGACAAAATCTTTTTATTGCACTTTTACATGTAAATAAACAGAGCACTGCTTGTCACTCCCATGTTTTGCTACATTCCTACTAATGTACAACTATTTTCATCAAAATAAGACTGGTCATTACTCACATTGCATCTCCTAGAAGCAAAATAAAATTGTACCAAAACTTTTGACCCAAAATTAAATCAACAGTGCACTGCTTTCACTTTTCACATTCCTGCTAATTAACAAATCCTTTTAAATTAAGACTTAAAATAAGGTTCTTTGTCACCTGAATTCAGTGCATTTTTGTTTTATTATTCATTGGGTATTACAGTATACGGTGTATTACTCTTCTACTCTGGACTGCAGTTGCAAAATTCAGGCGTTTTAGGAAGCGCTTGATTTGATATGAAGCACAGTTTTCTGAGCATTTTAAATGTCAATATGGCAGTCAGTCATGTTCATTTAATTGTGGGAAGTCCACATCGTGATTAATATTGGATTAATTGTGCAGCCCTGCCCTTGTGCACACATGCACGTAGTCCACAGTTGGCTGATGTGTATAAAATTTAGGGGGTTAACATTGATTTAGTAGTAAAATGTATTCATACACAAAAATAAGAGTATGATATAAACAGCTCACACTTTTAATCCCTCTGGTGTGACTCAATTATACTCGATTATATTGACTCAATTTTTAATTTTGGACTGTTTCAATGAGAGAAAATGACTAGGAAGTCTTTGAAGAATCATGTAATAAAAAATGAATCAAGAAGAAACCAACACTATCTGAAACAACACTGCATCTGAAATCACTCATTATGCTCTACATACACAATATGTGTACTGTCGTTATACTTGTGTGTGAATAAACAGCAGCATGTGTCTTTTCAGATGCACTGAGCAGGTAATCAGGGTAACCTGTACCATCGTCATGTGACCGAAACGATGATTTGTGAAAATCATAAAGGCTGAACTAATTTAAAAATACATTAAATGTATGCCTAGCGAGGTGAAATCTTATAATTACACTTAAACTGAAGCGTTGATGTTACAGAGCTGTCTGTCAGTGTCCGTTATGAAAGTTGTCGTCACTGCCGCATTGCATTGTGCGATAATGTAATATTTTCACTGGAAAAAGTATGCAATTCGCATACTATTGGTTTCATACTAAGGTTTTGGACATACTAAAATATCTCACTGTTTTAGTGTACTAAATAATATTAGTGTGGAATTTCGGACGCAACCATTGGTGGTCAAGAAGACATTACAGAATACGTTTGTGGGAAATTTATCCTGTTTATTACTCTTTTGCATTGATATGCCTTATTAAATACAACAAATATACGGGCTGACTGATTTTTAGCCAATATAGTGTGATTTTAACATGAAAGTACAAGACTAGTACTCCACTAAACAATGTATTCTACACTATGCTTGAATGTACTCATTTAATTATTAACACTCTGGTGTAACTGTAGGTTGAAATAATTAACTAACTACTTAATTGCATGAAGTACTAATTTGTGAAGATGCTGCTGGCCATAGTCAAGATGTGGATTTTGAATAATCGCACCCGTCCTGTTTTGTGCCACGTCATCTATGGATTTAAGGATGCTAATTTTGAAGAAGAAAAATTTAACTGACAACTGTCCCTCATTAACAGATTATTAACCGTTAACTGACAAGATTTGTGCCTTGCATGCAGCAGTGCGCCAGCTGTAGTATATGAGCACAACAGACAACTGAGTTAACATTTCACCATCAGGAGAGTTACTGTAGCAGCCACAGTGTTGCATTCACCGTCTCCAGTTCACCATCAGGAGAGTTACTGTAGCAGCCACAGTGTTGCATTCACTGTCTCCAGTTCACCATCAGGACAGTTACTGTAGCAGCCACGGTGCTGCGTTCACTGTCTCCAGTTCACAGTCCAGGAGCGGTAGCAGCCATGATGATGCATTCGCTGCCGCAGATATGCAGCCACTTTCCCACTAAAAGCGTCCACCGCACATTTAGTTTAATTTAGCAGGTTGTCAGCTGTGTGTCTGCCTGGGTTAATAGGGATCGTCTGACAAACGCTGTGTGTGTTTTGCTACTACGTTAGCAGCTGCTAGCATTGCTGGTGGCTTTGTGCCCACGGTATCGTAACTTCAGTGAGTTTCCGACAGACTGTGTGTGTGTGTGGCGGTGGTGAGTGTGGGTTTGTTGGTGGCGTTATAGCTGTGAACGTAGCTGTAGCAGACAGTGTGTGTACAGTTTGTCAGTGAATAAATGCTACAAGCTACAACTCCTCAGCTGGAAGGCCAGAGCCAACTTCCTGTATCGGTCCCGGCTCTCTCTTAAGGTGGACCAGCTTTCCTCCTTAAAGTGACGATCCGCTCCTCTGCATTTTTCTCAGCTTTTTAATTAATAATCATTATTTCTTTTAAACATTTAACTGATCGTGTTAATCGGTTAAAATGCTTAATGTCGGTTAACGGTTAAATGGTTAATTCTTAACATCCCTACCACAGGTATATCCAAACACTGTTCGTGAGTCCTTTGGAAGCCACTATTTTTTAGGAGTACAACATCAGTGTTGGAGGTTTTTCCATATATGATATCTTTGTAGTCACTACAAGCAGTCACTACTTCGTCAATGTTTTTCCCAAAAATCTGCTATTAGTTCTTGCTGTTTGCCGTCCCCATTAGTGTGATCTTGTGATTTCCTCTTGGATTATGCTTCAGTTTTTTGCTCTGCCTTGAAATCAAGCATGGTCTTCACTGTAAACCAGTAATCCCTGCAAACATTTTTGCTTTGTGTACTTTATTTGAAGTCTGTTTTTGTTAAAGTCTGCCTATGTGCTAGGGTTGTAACGGTATCGAGGTATGTTGTGGTATGAAAGTTGACTGTTATCATAACATGTACATTTGATCTATAGTATGGATTTAAAACAAACTGAGATAAGTGAGTGTGTGAGTAACCTACAGCTACCTACCTACCTACACTTACAGTATATGCTAATTATAAATAATCTTAGGACGTCATTATTTTAAAAGATCACAGCTGATGGTATTTTTCATTAGCCAACATGTAAACATGTTTTATATAACATATAGTTGCATTACAATTCTATTCTCATTCCTTTAAGGGTCATTTTAAAACATTACACGACTACTATTAGTACTACCACCACTACCACCACCACTACTACTACTGCTAATACTGCTACTAGTATTACTAATGATAAGAATAAAAATAATAATCTTATACCGTGATACAGTGATATTTTCTGAGATGTTATCGTACCATAATATTTTCATACCCTTACTACCTACTACTACCACCACAATAATACTGCTACTACTGCTTCTATTAATAATGTTATGCTATAATACGTGATATTTTCCAAGATGGTTATTGCGGAGAAAAAATCTCATACAGTTAATGCTACTACTACCACTACCAACACCACCACTACTACTACTGCTACTAGTATTTATAATAATACTGTGGCTACTACAACTACTATTAAAAATAATAATGCTAAAAATAACAGTTATACTGTGATATTTTCTGAGATGGTTATTATACCGTGAAATTCTCATACCATTCATAGTACTACCACCAGGGATAATAGTAATACTGCTACAACAATTACTACAACTACCATTCATAATAATAATATTGTGGTTATCACACTACTATAAATAATAATAATGATGAAAATAATAGAGTTATTTTCTGAGATGGTTATTCTACCGTGAATACCTCATACCATTACAACCCTACTACGTGCCGGGTACTTGGCCTGTCTTGGCATTAGCTTAAGGTGATCATGTTGAAGTAGTACTTTCTGCCGGCCTTGTTGTATCAGTACCTGAACATATTAGACATTAGGAAGTGCTCAACTCTGCAGCTGAATATGTTTTTTGGCAGGAAGTCTTTCATAATGTAAAACAGCAAGCAAGTGTTCTGCTGAGTGTAAGAATCAAAGCCGTGAGACATAACATGATGTGTGAAATAAGTTTATAAGATTTTAATTATATCGAGTAAATCTGAAGTGAGATGGACTGTCTTCTGTTTCTTGGTCTATATAAGAAAGAAAACACTGCATTACCTTTTACAGCTAGAAATATTAGATTCTTCAGCACTTATTGCTTCTCTTGACAGTAACACTAAACTTTCCTCTGCCAGCATACTAACAGGTTGATGTATTAAAAACACTGATGGGCGTACTAGTTGCATGTGCTAACAATTCACCTCTCGTCAGTTTATTTAGTTTTACTTTGTTGTGTATTGTATATTTATTTGACAGTAATGTGAACATGTATTACGAGCTAATAGCTGTAGCAAGTGCCTATAGATTGTATTTCGTGGGTAGAGTACTGTCTCTGTGAGGTTTAAATTGTTGTGCTGTCCCGGTTGGTGCAGTAGTCTCAAAGCTTTAAGTGGTGATTTTTTTTTCCCCATCAAAAGTGCTGCCAAATGTAAGGCATTAAATATGTGGTTTGTATGAGTCGTAGAAATTAAACACAGAGGCGACTTTTTACTTACAAATCCTGAAGCTGTTTGACTCCTCCCTGAAAAATATAATGTGAATATTGTATATAGTGCTGCACAGTATAGTGCTCTAGCATGGTGTTTTAACTAGGGCTGTCCTCCAACAAAGAAATGTGTTCAATTATTGGATGTGTGAAACTGAGATTCACACAAAAGTACCACTTAAAAATCTTGTTTTTAGTAGAGATGAGCTCATCTGTTTCTTGGAAATAAGTCATATAGCATGAAAAAGCATAAGAATAAATATATCTTAGTCGACTAAGTGGGGGCAGCTCTAGTTCGCATCGATCCGTTATTACCCAGAGTTATTTTTTACTTTTCATAAACTGCATCATGTGACAAACTGCATCTTAAACTCTTGACAAAGATAAGATTTCATCAACCCTGACCCTGATGAAAGCAAGATAACTGAAAACATTAGGTTGATAAACGACTGGAGAAGCAACATGTTTTAATTTTGAGTACAGCTGCAACTGGCAATTAATCTTTCAGTTATATTCTCGATTAATCAGTTAGTTGTTTGGTCTATTAAATGTCGATTAGATTAAAAATGACGTCAAATGTCTTGTTTGTCCACAACTCAAATATATTCAGTATACCATCATAGAGGAGGAAAGAAACCAGAAAATATTCATTTAAGAAGCTGGAATCAGAGAATTTTTTTCCCTTGAAAAATTCATCAATTAATGTACTGGCAATTAATTTAATAGTTGACAACTAATTGATCAATCACTGCAGCTCCAATTTTGATGGACGTACATTAAAACTCACAATAGTCTACATTGTGTGTATCGTCAAAATGTAATAAAAAGACACTTAGTTAATAGTATATTTGTACGTTATGTTATACAGGTATGGTAAAATGTATTATCTTTGCCAAAGTTTACATGCTGTGCTCGAAAGTTTGTGTTGGCTGTAAACCTCCAGTGCGTGTTTGTTATGCTGTGATATAGATGCATGATATCTATCCTGAATATCTGGCTATTTGTGTGTTTTTAGAGATTTCCTGTATCTACCTGTGTGACTGTCAACCTTTATTTGTGTCGAGCATTTAGCTCTTGAGGCACGACATTCAAACGTCTATGTGAAGCTGCCAAATGCAACTGTAGCATTATTATAGCACTGCCACAAACATATTTTGTGGTATTTTAATAACTGTAAAACTACCTTTTTTTACTAATAGTTGTGAATGTCAATGTTACTGCACTGTTTTTAGGGCTGCATGATTTTGAAAAATATCTAATTGCAATTATTATTGACTGATAATGCAATTGCGATATGATGTGATTAGAGGGAATGATAATTTTTACATTTTTTTTCTCATTTTCATTGAAAAATATATTAAAATGATTATGGTGTAATTATTGTGGGGATATGTGCCAAACACAGATGTTTTCTGAAGTCTGTAGAATATGATGTGTAGGCCAGAACATCTCTGCAGTACCACAATATTGAATTTAAAATGGTATTTTGACACACATTTCCCAAACAAATATTGCAATTTTCTTCTCATCCTGCGATCTGAAAATGGCAGAAGGCCATAGTGCAGTTTCAGTAATATTTTGATTAATTGTGCAGCCCTAACTGTTTTATTATGGATATGTAGCTAGCAAGATTATGTCATACCGAAATGTTTTACTAATGTGTGTTGCAGAAACACTTACAAAAACAAATGGATTTTATGCCAAATCTTTACTTGGGTACTTTAACCCAATTAAAGCAATAATTTGCAATTCCAAACTCTAGTCTAAATAAGCTAATGAACTGCATCTCAATTTGATCAGTTACTATGTGTTTATATGATGTGTAGTAGCCTCAGAAATGGAGCTCCGTCCATGCTGAAAGGTTTCCTGCAACATACATACTGTACCCAATGAAACATACTGCGTTTTGGGTGCTCAAGTACTGAAACTGTCTTTTTTTAATGTCGGGCTGTAGTTTGAAGCCTTTGTGGGAATGCTTGCTTTACATGGACTGTAATAAACAGCTGTTGAAAGGATATGACTTCTCTGTTTGTTTTCAACATGAACATACTGTCTTGTCCACTTGTGTATGTTTCTCACCAGTTTTTGAAAGGCTTGCTTCATTACACAAGCTTGATTGCCATTCACAACTGCTGAATAGAAATGGCCCTGACACATAGCATGTACGGGCCACTGGCTGTCTGTTGTGGAAATGTGAGAGAGTTGAGCTGTATCGTCACAGCTTTTGTTCTCTGAGCTTTCAGCTGCTGCATGTTGTCCCGACAGCTGCAGCAGCATTTCAGGGACGGCTGCCATTAATAAAGTCCTCACATGAAACTGATATCAGAGCTGTATGGTGAAATGTTTGTGCACCGATTTGATTTCATACTCTTCTTGCACTTTGACTTTATATTTTTATGTCAAGAGTGTTGTATATTGACAGTGGTGTGGAACAGTTAAGTCACATTTAAAGACCACTTATGTGTCCTAAAAGCACTTTTTATAATGCTCTTTGTGGAGTAATAAAAAGTACAAGCGCTAAAGTACATCTATGTTTTTTTCTGTGGTAATCAATCAATCATAACAAATCTGTCAAAAGTTTTTATTCCAGGTAGTAGACCGTTCCGTTGCTCTTGTGTTGCAGATACCTTGCAGGCAGCTCTGCAGTCCCTCCCTTCAGCAGCCAGACTCCGTCGCTCTCTCCGGACCAGACAGACTCCTTCATCCTGACCCCGCCGCCCAACATCTACAAGCTCCTCAACCGCCATCAGAGTCCTCGTGAGCGCAAGGCGTCCCCCTCCTCTCTGCCGGGGCGCCTCAGCAGAGCCCTCTGCCTCGGCACCATCCCCTCCCTCACCAGGACAGGTAACATTAAAGGACCAGTGTGTAATAATTAGGAGGATTTATTGGCCTAATTGGAATATAATATTAATAAGTATGTTTTCTTTAGTGTCTAATCACCAGATACCTTTGTCTTTTATAACCTGTTCTTAGAACAGGTGGGCAATTATTTTTCCTGAGGGACCACATGAGAAACCCAGATTGTTACGGGGGGCCTATTTTATCACTATAAAAAACGATGATAAGAAAATTACATTATATGCAGGAGTCTTTGAGCTGTACAGGACTGACTGTTTTGGGTAGTAATGTTTCCATTTAAAAAACATTTAACATCATACACATTTAACATTAACACTTACATTTAACTTAACATTAACACTTACATTTAACATCTAACTTAACATTAACAACTATATTTCCTTTTTTTGTTGCATGCAGCTTTGTAAAAAGTCCTTGCTGCTTTAGTATCTTAGCCAGCGGCCCCTCGGCTGTCCTCTCCTTCTCATCTCCAGACAGGTTTCTGTATTTTTCTGCATGTTTTGTCTCAAACTGACAGCACAAGTTGTATTCTTTGAATACAGCCACGTTTGTTACAAACGAAGCACACAGCTTTACCACCAACCTACGCAAAAAAATACTTCACCATCACGCTCTCTCTTGCTTCACCGCTCACCTCTCATGTGCACGCACTCTCTAAATGCACTGGCTCTGCTGCTTTAAGGAGGGCTATTTGCGTTTTCACGTCATCCATCATAGCTCTCCAACACAGGAGAGGCTTCAGTCTGTTGCAGTCTCACAGCTAGATACTGGCAGATCATACACACTGGACCTTTAAAGTGATTTCATTTGGGTTGAGTTGACAGGCAATCATCTTTTCAAAATCACCTTTTGGCATAATCTGAACATGACTTGTGTTCTTCGATTTAGTGCCATGTCATTTATTTGTGGTCCCATGCCCCAAAAAAAATGATATCACTAAAGATAATTGAAGTTTCAAGAAGCTGGTGGTTCTGGTGGGAATATTTCACCCATTTCTGTCTACAGTTCATGTTTCATAGCTTCTCATAGCTGCTCAGACACGTTTTGATCTTGAGTTGCTTCTTGCAACATGCTGACTTGCATCCAGATGAGATTTACAGTTGATAAGATTCAGTAGCTTTGCTTTCAGTTTCTGCCATTTGGCATACAACAGGGTCATACCACTGTTTCCAAACATGGGAAAGACCCTCTGTTCTTTAGGAAAGATAAGGGTGAAGGATGCGAGTTTCTTAGCAGAGATTAATGCTCTATGCATGGTATGCTTTGCTGAGGGACATTTTTTCTTGTATTTTTTTTTAACATAAAACAACTTTTTACATTTAAATAAAACTTGTCAGTGCCATCTGGAGGACAAGCTGTGTAATGGAGACACATTTTCTTACCAGCCTCAGACGTCCGTCAGGCATTTATGTACTGCGGTTTCTTTACTTAGTGGATAACAGGCATGTAGATCTGCAATAATTATTGGTTTAGCTCTAATGTATCGTGTGATGTAAGAATATGCAGTTGTCATGGAAGTAATATGTCAAGTCAATTTAATTTGTATTGTATAGCACAAAATCACAAATATGATGCTCCCGCCTAGTGTATTTAAAGCTCTTCTAAACACAGCTTACATTCTATAATGTTTAGTCAATTAATCAGTTAATTGACAGAAAGTCAATCAGCAGCTATTTTGATAGTTGTCCTTTTTTCAAGGAAAATTTACCTAGTCCCTGCTTCTCAGTTGTGAGGATTTGCTGCTTTTGTTTGTCTTATGTGATTGAACTGAATATCCTGACGGACAGCCAAAACAAGAAGATGTCACCTTGTGCTTTAAGAAATTGAAATCAACATTTTTCACCATTCTGACTTTTTTATAGATGAGAAAATCAATGCCAGATTAATCAACAGTGAAAATAGATAAATGCAGCCTGAGCTGCATGTCTCAATTTTCCTCACTAGGGGGCTGAAATTCATTTAAGTAACCTGACAGATTGACCACCACCACATACCACTAACTTTTAAAATTGTTATGGCCTAACATGTTAGCATGTAGATACCAACTTTGAGTTTTATCAGACACAAAACATTATTAGCTCTTATTTGGGGTTGTCTTTCTGCAGGTTTAAAGGGCCAATATGTAATATATCTGCTGTGATAAATTATAAAGTGACTATGACATGTTATCAGAGATTAAGGAAACGTTGAATTAAAATACTTAAAATTTCTGCTTCTGCTTTCGCTCTGGCCGGTGTGATCCCGTTCACTGTGTATTTCGTCACCCGGTTGCCACCCATGAAACAAACTGGCAGGCAAATGCAGCCATCAGAGCAAGCAAGCAAACAGCATCAACAGAGATAACGTTAACGGTAGACTCTACTCCATCTCTTTGTGGTCCGTGTGCAGCTGGGTTAACAAGGCAGCGAGTATTTGAGACACACAGCTGCTGAACTACTGCTGCCCAGAGGCTAATGTGGTTGTGTCTAGATGGTAACCCTCAAATTGCAAAAAATTGCGCTCTCAGTGTTTTGCAATACTAGTTTTATACTGCTAGCTGTCAGTACTACATATTGTCATACTGGTTCATGGTTGAGGTGAATAGAATGATTGTATATGGTTTTTTTAATGTTTATTTTCAGATTCTGGTTTCCTGTTTAGCGGAAGCAGACCAGCCTCACAATACAAAGACTCTCCGCCTTCAGGTATCAAAACTCCTGGTAGTTTTGTGATCAGTGCCTAACCCTTTCAGAGTACTGGACTGACTTTTTTTGCTGCTTTTTTGGCACAGATTACTTTTCACTGATATCTGGGAGCCGCCCATCGTCCCCGGGCCCCTCTCCGGCTCCTTCGGTAGCCGGGTCAGTGACATCCAGTTCAGGTTCTGCCAGACACCGGCGCCCCCTCATCAGCCCTGCTCGCCTCAACATCAGTGGACGGAAACTCCGGCTTTTCTCAACGCCAGAGGCAGAACCCACGCTCATGTCCCCATCTGTGTCTTCGTCACATTTCCACGTAAAGTCGGCCTCCTCCATTTACAGTGGCTGCTTCTCACCTGATACATCACCCTTCCAAAGTCAAAATGGTGAGTTCAGCTGAGGTTAAACTGTTAATTGCCGTCTCCCTCAGTGTCATTCATGATATTACCACTAGATGGTAAACATTCTCAAATCCTACATTTAGTGACTTTACACAGAGAAAAGATTTCATGTTCATAGTATCTTCATTTTTAGATGGTTTATCTATGGCAACCTTTTTCCTGAGTGGAAAGAGAGTAAACTGACGACCCCTGACTAAGTATAAATACAAAAAATATTATTTTTGTACATAGCAAAGCACAGCACGCAGCTACTATTAAGTGCTTAGGGAACAGTTTGGGTGTGGTGCCTTGCTCAAAGGCACCCCAGCAGTGTCCAGGGGGTGAATACTCTGTGTATGGTCTGTGCAGGGAATTGAACCGGCGAACTCTGGTTCCCAAGTCCAGTCCCTATAGGCTGAGCTACTGCCGCCCCATATAGTGACATATTGTATGGAAATTTCATATCATTTTCAATAGAACTGATAAACTATACAATTATCCCAAATAATGAATGCAATGATTGCTGAAAGTTTGTGTAAAATAAGTAATTTGAATGAATTTTGAACAGATTATTTCCTGTAAATGTTGCATTAGAGATGAGTTTTATTTTATTTTATTTTTTAGGGACATTTAATTACAATTCTCTTTATTAATTACCTGTGTATACATTTTTTAATTTTTATTTTAACAATAATTCCTATTTAATAGGCTTATTTTTTGACAAATTCAGTGTTTAGTTCTCCCTGATGCTTGGCCATTGTTTTATTAGCTCTTTGGTTGTTTTAACTGCATACTTTTCGAATTTCTGTGAATATAACATGTGTTCAGGTCTTCACTGTGTCCCTGTCCTGTGAGATTTGTTTAAAGGAAAAAAATGGACCGTCATGGTGAAGAGGGAGCAGAGGCAAAAGACAAAGCTCTTAATTTACCAGCACATCTAGTTCCCGTCCTCACTTATGGTCACAAGCTTTAGGTAGGGATCAAAAGAATGAGATTGCAGATACAAGTGGCTGAAATGAGCTTCCTCTATAGGGTGGTGAGATTGGACATCTGGAGGGTGTAGCGCTGCTGCTCATTCACCTGGAAAGGGGCCAGAACACGCTAGAGAGATTATATACCTTGTCTGGCCTTGGGAGCACCTCGGGGTCCCCCATTAAGAGCTGGAAAACGTTGCTGGGGAGAAAGAGGTCTAGTATTCCCCGCCAAGCCGGCTGCCCCTGTGACCCGGCCCCGGATTAGAAAATGGATGGTTCGATTTTGAATAATAATCCAAACTTTAAAAATAACAATTTTATTTAATTTTCTTCACAGAAATGAATGAAATGCTGAAATTTTGGCCAGCTGTGTATATTTTTAAAAAGTTGTCTTATATCCCTTAAAATCAAGAAGCCCTTGCAATCCCCCTGTGAAGCTTTGGCGACGCCTAGTGGGGGGTCAGGACCCCCAGGTTGGGAACCAGTGAACTATGGTTTCATTATTTACCGGCTCTATTGCTTTGCAGATTTGAGTTCTCTGTTACGGGACGGCAGTGTGATTGAAGAAGAGGAGAAGCGAGGCAGCTCCTCTGAGTCATCATCATGCCTGGTTGGCACGACGACACAGGGCCCTGAGAACACCCCTCCTCCAAAAGGTAAACAGTCTGTCTCATTTAGACATGACAGGGCGATGGATGCTGTCATGCCTGTTGTCTACCTGAGTGTCATAACCGTATCGTGACCTTTGGCCTTCTTAAATAAAATGATAATTATAGTCTGATGTACAGTTTTTTGACAAGTCTGTCTTAAAGCAATGCTTTTATGTACATTTAAAGCTTTATTGATCACTGTAATTGTTCCGTCTGTTCATAAAGCCTGCAAAGACATTCCTTCTTAAAGCTATTTCAGTCTAAGGAAGACTAATTTGCTTTCGCTGTGACTTCTCCAGGTTTCATGAAGCGTCTTATCTGGCCGGGACTTTTGTTGGTGAGCCTGACCTCCAACATGTTCTTCGCCTGCCTCTACCTGTACCATAACTGGAGATGAACCGTCGATGGGACTGCTGCTGTTGTTCTCCTGCGACCTGCGCAGAGTGAGTCGGCCTCTGGCCTTTGACAACACTGTCGTGTCTGTGGACCTGTAGGTTATTCAGCAACGCCAGAGAACATCAATCTGGCAGCTACTTATTGTTTGCTGGTGCTTAGTGAAAATACAGATGTCAGCGGACAGATTTTCAACAACGTACCTCCTATTTTGATTGGAGTTAGGGGAAAACTGTGTGGAGAAATTGGATATGACACACTTGAATTTGTGATAATGGACTGCTTTTTGATCTGGCCTTGTTCTGTCCCCTGGTTTGTCACTGCTCTTCTTACATGAACGCAGGTGCATGTGTAAATTAAATTTGAAGTAATTTAAAAGGCTCAGTTCTGACACTGATGACGTGAAATGTGCAATAAACGTGTACTGTTCAGCTGATGCTGCTTGGACACAGAGGGACATGTCTTGCCTACTTATACTGATTGTGATGAGTGCATTGCCCCACCAAACTGAATAACATTTCTGTTCTCTACAATAACCAAAAAAAATAAATCAAAGGTATATTATGCAGGAATTAAAAACAAAACAATGTATAGACTCTAAATTATCACTTATGAGTGTGTGGTGGTTTCTGTATGAGACCCTGCAGCCCTCTGTCTGTAGTTTGCCTTTTCTTCTTATTTTGCTGTGTTCGGGACTCTTCTGGGCTTCAGCAACGACTCTTTGGGCCCCAGATGGGAGTGTAAACCCCAGCCAATAACAGCGGAGTGTTGGAGTGCTGCTATCGCTGGGCCAGTTTTAGACTGAGAGCAGTGCTGAGCCACACACAGTGATTCAGCTGCATTCATTCAGAATCTGGGCCCCTTCCCACAGGCTTGTACGCAAATGTTCGGACTGGAGTTAGTTGTGAAACAATCAGAAAATGAAGGTTTTTTTTTTTTTCTCTGATTCACTGCCTTGTTCTCACTAACACCGCTCCCTCTCTACATTCACTATTTATCACCATCACTGCTCTATCCCTCCCCAGCCCAGTCTTACAGCAAAGCGTGGAATAGACCTACCCATACTTGCCAATCCTCCCGATTCTCCTATTTTTAGTTGCCCTCTCCCGATTTCCTCCCAGGGTCACAGTTTCCCGTATATCTCCTGATTAATTTTAATTTTCACACTTTTTTCCCTTTTAGCTGGGGAAGAGTGGTGTTGTCAAACTCTGTCTTGTCAGGTTGTTTTGTTATACAGTTTACAGTCAACAGTTTTCTATACCAAGGTGATGCATCAGTCATTTACTACAGAAATGGTTCTCTTTCACCAAACCATTTCCTCCTCCGTTATGTCTGATAGATATCCTGTTCACAGGCTAATTTATTTATGGGCAGAACTCTGAAGGTCAAGTGCAATATACGGTAATATACAGTATATATAAAAATCACATTTTCATGATGTTTGCATAAAATAGAGATTCAGATTTTTTTCTCCTCCTCTAACTGAGCTGTGAACTGATTTATACAGAACTTTTCGTCAAACACCTACATATTAAATTTGAATGCATTTGCACTTGTTTTTCTGAACTCTATGTCCACTCTTTGTGGTTGGTTGTGTTCTGTTTTGAACATGTGATTTTTAAATTGTTCTATTAGAGCTGAAGAGCACAGATGTTTGAATATTGTGAGTGTATGTTGAACATGAGTTATAAAAAGCTGTAAATTTTGGGCGTTTGTAAAATGTATATAAACACATTAGTGAGCTTGTTTTGCTTCTCATTTTAAAATAAGAAATGCTTTTGGGTGTTTATTTTCACATGAAAATTATTGTATTGTTGAATGAGTTTGCACTTGATTTTTGAGAGGAATCACTTTGTCCTCATTGAAGAATTACTAGGTTATATGCTTTTTCTCAGATACTTAATGCTAATTTGAATTTGTGGAAATTTAAAGTAATAATTATTTCGACTATATTAAAATGTTTTAATGTAGTTTTCAAACATCAAGACATGATATAGTATGCCAAAATCTGCATACCACCCACCTATCCCCCTGGGAGACTTGCCAACACACCCCAAAAATGATCAAATTAATGTAAATACAAATAAAGATATCAGTAAGATATTAAAATATAAATAACAAGATTCGGCAACAAAACTACAACTTCTTTGGGTTTAGGCCACGAAACTACAACTTCTTTTGGTTTAGGCAACAAAACTACAACTTCTTTGGGTTTAGGCCAGGAAACTACAACTTCTTTAGGTTTAGGCAACAAAACTACAACTTCTTTGGGTTTAGGCCAGGAAACTACAACTTCTTTAGGTTTAGGCAACAAAACTACAACTTCTTTGGGTTTAGGCCAGGAAACTACAACTTCTTTAGGTTTAGGCAAAAAAAATACAACTTCTTTGGGTTTAGGCCACGAAACTACAATTTCTTTAGGTGTAGGCAACAAAACTACAACTTCTTTGGGTTTAGGCCACGAAACTACAACTTCTTTAGGTGTAGGCAACAAAACTACAACTTCTTTGGATGTAGCCCACGAAACTACAACTTCTTTGGGTTTAGTCAACAAAACTACAACTTCTTTGGGTTTAGGCAACAAACCTACAGCTTCTTTAGGTTTAGGAAACAAAACTACAACTTTTTTAGGTTTTAGACAACAAAGCTACAACTTTAGGTTTAGGCAAAAAAAAAATTGTAATATTTGTTAGGGGAAAACATCATGTTTTGGGTTAAAATATCTACGAACACAAAGAGCACTACACGCTGTTGGTTTCAGACCACCTTTCGGTGATCTACCATGTGAATATGTGATAAAACCTACTAGTGGGTGCAGTAGATCCCTACTAACTCACATTTATGGGGCATATGGTGACTGATAATGCCTGATTAATAGCCTGACAACAGTCTAATGGGCTGGATAGTGGAATACCAAATCCTCTAACTATCTGGGAGAAAGTATGAAAATATTGTTTTTGAACAAGTCTGTCACCTTACTCAAAAACTGAACAAACTACTGTAAAAATTAAGTTTCTGAGAAAAACAAAACTTGCTACTGAAAAACCTAAATGACAATGGGAATTGTCAAAGTTTAGAAAACTATAATTAGACAGTCTTATAATGAATAGTTTTAGAAAGGTACTGTAACCTTTCAACATACTGTATACAGACTTCATATGTAACCTGGTGTGTTTATTTCCTCTCTGCAGAAAGCTCATTCGGTGAAAGATCATGTGTATGTTGAAATGTAAATATTCTGTTAACCATGTTTAATTTTCCTGAATGAGACAAACCTATTTTTTCAGAATGTATTTTAGTCTCTAGATTGTGCTTTTTCTCACCGTTATGTCAAATCAAAGGTTGTTTGACAAGAAGAAGTTTTTCTGTGTTCAGCAATGCAAATGTTTGTCTGCCACAGCTGTTTGGTATGTGTGAATGTAAGGAACAACACTGGCTTGTTTCATACGTTTTTTAAATAAAGTGTCTTCTCTTTATCCAGGTACATACATCTGTTATTACTGCATGTGTGTGAACTAGATTTGATGTGAAAACTTCCCTTTCTCTGAAATCATGAGCATCTTTTCCATTACATTTTTGTGTAGTCTGATGATGAGTGTCTTTGTTGAACATTTCAGTGTGACGGCTGGCTTCGGTAAACTGGAACTGACCTTGAGGGAAGTCAGACACCTAAAACGCTGCCATAGCAACGATAGACCCAATCTGACACAGTTGATGAGGGAGCAACTATAAGTGCATCGCTGACCAAACAGTCAGGGACAAATAAAAGGCTTCTGTGAGTTTCAGGTAAATAACACTGTTATTAAGTGTAAAAACTAAACTATTGAGGTGCACTCTCTCATGTCTCACAAATGTCCTCCATCACATCTCTCAACACTGTTTGTTTTGTAAACTTTGAGGTGGGAAATTGTTTTTGGCTGCTATAAAGTAAGAATACAAGAGTGTGTATTTTTGCTATAAAAGCAGTCACATGACGCATTGACGTAAAATAATCAGTCAATTACATAGTATATCAAGCTGATATGTTACATAAAGTAGATTCCTCTGATATATACATATGTCATATGTTCAGCCTTTCTAAATTGGGGTTAAGACTCTAAATTTTTTTTTAAGACTTTAAATGTTTCTGATTTTCTACATTCAGAAGACTTTCGTTGTTGGATGCCTTTATGAAGTCTCAGAAACACTGATACAAACCATCTGACAGGAGTACGATCGATCCTGACACCTGGCTAGAAAACTGCGGTGACACCGAAGCTGCAATTTAAAGATAGTCTCTACACCGCAGTGTTCTGGGCATATCCTAACAGCCTAACAACCTATCCTAACAGCGTTGACCCCCGTAGTTAATGGTACAGTGCTGGACTGGTTTATCTGCTACCCTACAGACAGAACTTTATAATTCACCAATCATGAGTGTTGGCGTTGCATACTTCATTTTCAAGCAGTGCATTTTCTGTTTTTATTCGTAAATCCAACCCTTTTTTTTTTTTTTATAGTTGACCTTTTCAACCTTGATTGTCTCTCGAGATTAATGTTTTCTTGAGAATTTTCTACAAAATGACAACACCGTCTATTTACCAGTTATTTTTAAAGAAAAAGTAAATGCAGGATGAACAACCACTCCAACTGTCTAAATTTTAGCCAAGGTGCTGGAAACATAAATGACTTACTGCAGATCTACGCAGTATTTCACCTTCATCGGAGCAAACATCACTCAACAATGGACAGGCTGGTAGAAATAACCACTCCCATTCTCATTATTGGATGTATATAGATCGCCTGTGCACACCCTGGTGGTGATCGAGGCTCCACCTTTTTTCAAAATACAAAGAGGGATGGAACAAGAAGAAGACGATAAAAAAAATCTCTGATTGCAGCTTCTTGCATGTGAATATTTTCTGGTTTCTTTACTCCTCTATGACAGTAAACTGAATATCTTTGAGTTGCGGACAAAATAAGACATTTGAGGACGTCATCTTGGGCTTTGGGAAACACTGATTGACATTTTTCACCATTTTCTGGGGTTTTATAAACCAAACAACTAATCAATTAAACAAGAAAATAATAGAAAAATTCATCAACAATGAAAATAATTGTTAGTTGCAGCGCTGTAGGCCGTGTCATGGCAAAAAAAAAAAAAACAAAAAACATCTGCTTCCGCTGGCATAGCGTATTTTCATCTTCGGATTTGCTTTGAGTTCAACTTTGATGAAATTTCAGGTGAATATCGTCTCAGCAGGCGATGGTGACTCACCTGTATTTGCACGTGTGGCCATGTCTTAACTGAGAGAAAAAAATGCTTTTAAAAGAAGAAGAAGAAGAAGACTTTACTGTTTTTCAGAACAATGCTCATTCAGGAAGTCAAGACCCCACAACACTGTGGGTAAACGCAAAGACAGTAAATAGGCCACATTTCTGAATATCACATGACCAACCTATTAATATGATCGCTCATTGTCAGGGTAAATATATTTTCCTATTAAATATGTATTGTTTTTCCTGCACTGAAAGTGTTGGGGTTTCTGATGATGGTTGTATTACTCCAGATAAGCTGTGCTATTATATTTTATTATATTGTTTTATTTTATTTAATATCTATTTAATTACTTATACCTGTTGTTTCCTTTAAATCCAGCACAAGTGATGTGAACTCTGTGACCCTCAGTGTAGTTCCTATCAGCAGGTTGAACCTTTTGTGTCTTGTTTACTGACAGAGTTTAATAGTTTAAAATAGTTCACAGGAGGATGGGAAGCAGGTTCATGTTTTCAGCCTGCACCTCGAGCCAAAAGGTTTCTCTTCTGTACAATCACTTCCTGTTTTCACCAGAACTGCTAGACCACCAAGACTCAGCGTACACATGAAGGATTAACACCTGCACACCAAACTGACAAACATTACGCATGTTTTTTTATTTACTGTAATGTGTCCCGGTAAGACACAGTCCTGGCATAGATGTCAAGTCAAAGAATTATGTGCATCAAATAGCTGAATAGTTGTAATGTCATGTTGTTGGTGCTGGCGCCTGCATTTCCCCTTTCTATAGTAGTACTACTGTGGTTTATCTCCCCCTTCCATCAGAGTGGTGTCGTTGTTCACTGCTGCCTGCAACTCTAAAATCATCACTGGTCCTATGGTTACCAGATGAAAATATGACAAAGTGAAGAGAAATAGATGAGTTCCAGTTTGATTACAGACATCCAGATACATGAGGGCAGGCAGAAAAGTTCACAGTCAACGTTAGGCTTCATCTGAACACATTAAGTCACAAAGTCATTTTTAAATTTCTGCTGGCTTGTATATATAGACAACAGTTAACCCTTTCACAAAATAGTGTATTTATTTTATGAATTTACATGTTGGACCTGCATTTAACATTTCTCAGTCACAATAAATGAAATATATAATTTTTCTTTTCCAATTGGTTGCATATTCTTAAAAGCACATTAACATAGTAACATAAGTATAAAACAAGCAGTCACGTTGCAGAGGGCTGGTCTCACTATAGTACCTGGAAATACTTAACCTCCGTCTGACTTACAAGAATTTTGAAAGTAGGACCTCTGCTCTATTTTGGGTCACGCTTTAGGTGCGTTAGACTTATGAAGCTCGCAATGGTGTCACTGACTAATTAATGGAGCTTTCTGAATTTGATGACGAGAACATGATGTCTTTGAGCTGTGAGCTTAACAACGTGAGATCAGTGCTGCAACAATCAATTTTCATTATTGATTGATCAGCAGCTTTTTTTGATTCATCTATCGACTATTTGTGTATATAATAAGTGACGAGGCGCATTGTGATGTGCTTGTTTTATTCAACCAACAGTTCAAATCCAGTAGAGAAATCAAACCTGAGATACTTGTACTTTATTTGATGCCGACCAATCTTCAACAAAGCTGTGTAATAAATAATAATTTAACACATCACAGGAACCAGTTTTCTGCATTGAATTCATTTTTGTTTTGATACTTTAAGCACATTTTAAACATAATAGGCTAATAGTAGCCTAGCATAATAGACTTCTGCGCTTTTACTTAGGTGACTTGTTCAAATCATGACTTTTACTTGGCACAGAGTTTTTTTTTTGTTTTTTTTTGCATTGTGGTATTTTTACAAACAGGATCTGATATTTCCTCCACTGCTGTTCAAAACCCAAAGATATTCAGTTACCTATCATATAAAAACAGGACCGGCTTAAGACTTAGGGCATATAGGCAGTTGCCTAGGATGCCATTATTAAAATAATAATAATAATAATTATTATATGCAGATGGGTGTCCTTCATCTTCTGCATTGAGGCAACAAACAAAAAATAAAGAAAGAAATACACTTTTAACCCTCTTTCTCACACTTTTACATCTCCCGGCTGCTCTTATTTGTTAATAAGTATAATTGTAGTGAAACTGACTAAATGCTTTTAAGCCAACAATATCAGGGATCAAATGTTTATTTAAATTATAATAAATACAGTTATTTAAATTAAAAATCTTCATTTTTGTCTTAAAACCTTTGTGATGCCTGCTGTGTGTTACGGTTTAGGGTTAGAGTTCTGGGGGTTTGTAACCTAACCAGGGGGGCTCCTGGGGTACCAAAAGGGCTAGAACCGGCCCTGTATAAAGAGCAAGGAATAAATAAAAATTAGATAAAAATAATAAAATGTTAAAGCTAATCATCCTCACACTTGAGAAGCTGGAGCTGACTTAAAACAAATGATCAAAATAGTTGACAATTTAATTTCTGTCAATGAACTGACTAATTGTCTAACAGGCTAGCGGCGGAGGGCGGGAGTTAGAGAGAAACACGTACTTTCACTTGGCGCGTACTGAAGTTTTGTTGGACGGTCCCTTGGCCCGCAGGGAGCTGGAGCCGCAGCGCGCAGCCGCTCAGTCCGGCGCAGCGCAACAACATCACTGCATGAATGACGGCGCACTGGACCGACGCAGGGAACCACTTCACCGCCTCACATGAGCCGCGTACGAGCCGTTAGAGCTGGATTTACAACACCTCACCTCGCTGCAACTTCACGGAAACATCCGCAGCCTTCAGCCGCCGGAGCCAGACATGTCACCGTGATGTTACCGCCTCCATCTTCGCTGCGATACAACCATGAAGAGATGACCGGCTTCAACTGACAGGCAAGTGTCTGCGCTAACAGGTTGGCGCGGCTCTCACTCTCATATATTGTGCAAGTTTTACTCCAACAGCAAAATATCGCGTTTTATGTTGGCTGTATGTGCACCTTCTTCTTTTTTTAAAAGATGTTTCTCATTTCTAAAGTGTGAAAACATCCATGCTGTGCGTAAATTCAGTCAGATACATGTTATACACTGGCGTAAGTCCGCCTGCGTCCTGTATTAATAGCTGTACAGACAATGCAGCTCACTCAGGGCAAGTTTCCTCTTACCAAAATCAATAGTGTAGAATTACTTTATGGCAAACTATTGAAGATTGCTCTCAAAATACAATGTTTTCTGTCTGCACAGTCAGCTGGATAGATGTGCAGGAAGCAGGGTGTCACATTTGCAACCTTTTTTTTTGTAGTGTGTATGATTCAGTGGATTGAAGTTTCTTTGTAGTGTCTTCACCTTATTTGACCCCGGTGCACCGTTTTCTGACAGTAGAGATGAATGAATACATGAGTCTGTGTAGTAAAGTTATTAAACTGCAGAGAAGCTGATAGCAGTACTTGAGAAACATGCATAAGAATCTGTGTATTGTTGCCTGAGTTTACCATTTTATGTCTTTAATTTGCATTTAGGAGAAGGCAGGTGCAAACAATGCCCTTCAGCTACAAGTTATGGTTTAGTCAGTTATTCGTTCATGCCATACTCACTTTGCATGTGCTTTCTGGTCCCAATAAACCGTGTAAAAATGGATCATTCAGGGTTTTAGGAACAAACAGTACAAACACGGTAACATGTTAATAGTAGACTTATTAACTTGTGTTTCCTCTGTGTGTGTGGACGGACAGCCGGCCGGCTCATGTTCCGGTGAGCAGCAGCAGCAGCAGAGGAGCTGACAGTAAATGAGAGGCCGTCATCATGCCCCCGGGGAAGTATGGGATGCAGGAGGAATGGGAGAAGGAGGGGGACCAGGAGATCGTGATGGACTTCCTGCTGCCGACTGGGATCTTCCTCAAATTCCCCGTGTCTCCAAAGGACACCATCAAAACCATCAAAAAAGTACGTCCCCCTCACATCCTCATGTAACTAGAAAATCCTTTGCCACAACACATAACGTGTCGTCATACATCTTATCTGCTGGAAGATAACACTGTTTGTGATTGATTGACTGCAGCACAGCGCTGCGGCTCTGGTGTTGCAAATTGCTGTTTGTTATTTACATTATTTACTCAATATGCTTTTAAGCAAATTGGTCAACATTAAACTAATTAAAACATCCAAACAATGCTCGCCTGATTCATCTTGAAGTTTTGATGCAACTATTATAAGAGAAGGAGAAGCAGCAGCTTTCCTCCTTGGTATACACGGCCAGCTCTCTGCTGAAGCAGATCTGCTGTTAAAATGTGAATGTGCCCGTTTCTATGCCAACAGTTCTGCCACTTCAGGCTGTTTGATTTAGCCGTGTTAAGTAATGATACTCTTGGAAGCTGTTAAGATGATTAAGAGATTAAATGTCTCTCCAATCGAGGTGTGATTCACAAAAGGAATTTTAGAAATTTTCTTTTTTGAAAAAATAGTTTGCACACAGCAAATCATAGCGGTGACATACATGTTTTTCCTTAACAGTGCTTTAGTTGACCCTGGGTGTTTTGAATCAGTTTTGATAAAGCTCATGTGACCCCTCAAGCTTACATTTTACAGGCCCAGAGAGCATGCTGTACACTTCAAGTCTCTCACCCTCCTCTTGTTTCAGATGGTCTGGAGGAATGCCAGAAGCGAGGCTCTGTTTGGTGCTCTGGGTGATCCCGACGCGTACGTCTTCACCTGCATCAACCAGACGGCAGAGAGGGAGGAACTGGAGGAAGAGTCGAGGCGCATAAGCGACGTTCGGCCGTTCATGTGTGTTCTGAGGCTGGTGGCGAGGGAGGGCGACCGGGTGGAGAAACTCACCAACACTCAAATCAGCCTGCTGATTGGCAAAGGTCAGCAGAGTCCTTCTCTGGTGGGGCTGAGCTGCTGTATAGAGGTTTTTGGTGGCTGGTGCCGTTGTTGTGTAGTTGTCAAGTATAAGATAAGAGTCATCATCAGGAAGAAGATGAGAGTATTCTTACCGGGTTGCAGTTTTCTGAATCAGTCAGTGATGCAAACAGAGTAATAGTTTCAGGGTTGCCCCCTCTTAGTCCACTAATTGGTTTAGTTGAAGATTGCTGCAGTCAACTAGTTGTTTTCTATTCTTCTTTCATGATGAATGACTTATTTAAAAAGCAAAAAAAAAAAAAAAAAAAAAAAAAAAGTAATGGCACGTCTCTGGTAAAAACAAGATTTAAAATGATGCTTTTGTGTGATTCTTTGTGGAGAAACTCCGTTTCAGAGATCTGTCGATTAAATCAACTAATCCATATATGCGTGTTAGTCAACTAAGCGTTTCTTTGGCCGAGGACAGCCCTGCCTAAACTGATTAATATATATCCATTTCATTTCATTATTTGGTCTGACACTGTGTTCAGGTTGCCTGTTTTGTGTTTTACACTAACCAATCAGTGGGGACATATCCATATCCTTGGTGACGGATCGGTCATCGTCATTTTTAGATGACGAGGAAACTTCGGTTAGTGGTTGATAGGAGCAGTTATCTCTATTTCTCAAAGTCAACTTACAGCCTCTGGTACAGAAGTGTTGATCTCATCCACTTTTCATTTCCTTGCAGTTTTTCTGCCACCAGCACAGGAAGGTGACGGCCCCATTCTTAAAGCTGCATACGAGACTCTGATTGGCTCTTTTCCAGTCCTGGAAACAGCCATAGCAACAAGCACACCAGCAGCACTATTAGAATGAATGAAATGAAGATGTGACAGTGATTCAGTGGTCTGGGACTAGACTAGACTAAAGCTGCTCTGGAGGCAGAAATCATCCCATTGGCTGAGTGAAAACCTTAATGGGTGGAACCAAATGACAGCTGTATAGCGCTGCAGGGATGATGATTTTTGTGGGCCAACCAGGAAGTTAGCATCCCACTGGTTCCCTCAACAAAAAGCCAGTAGGATTTGGCCATTGGCTTTTGGATTATTACACAAAATAAACTCTCATATAATCATAATCTTCACAAATGAACATCACTTTTAGGATTTTTGAACTGTGAATGCAATCGGCAGAAGTAAAAAACCAACGTTAGGCTATAAACTTGTTAGCAACCACCTTTTTTAAGACATAAAAACTTCAAAATTAAGTAGAGTAGTATGTACAATTTGCTGACATATTTCATATCATAGAACAAAATGTTAAAATCTCTTAATCTTGTGTTAACCACAGAGCTTATTTCAGCCATCAAACTGAAAACCCATTGACTTCCAGAAAAGGGAACCAGAAGTACTAAAATGCTAACTCATTTCTGGGTGCCAGGACTCATTCCTGTAGCATTCTACTGTCTGATTTGTATTATTATTTATTATTTTACTATTTTTCTGAGCAGTTAGCACAGTTTGCAAACTAACTTGAATGAAAACGAAGAAACAAAAATTTTCTTCGTCTTCGCTTTTATTCATGATGTTCATTATTTTGGAAGGTCGACAAGTTACTTGCTAGCTGTGAGCTAATGTAGCTAACTTAAAAGTGGAGCACAGCTAGGCTAATTAATGCTATTTCCTTTTGTCCAGTTCCAGTATTACGTGCTCTAGCTGTAGTTTTATGCTTTTGTGAGTTTAAATTAATAAAAACATGACCAGAGAGGCAGCCCCTCTCTCTCCCCAGCCTTTCCCTGTCTCTCTCACCACTATCAAAATAAGGCAGAAATGCCAAAAATAAATCGTACAAAACAAAACCTTCCTTTGTTCCTTTCACTGTGCAAGGCTTTTTTTACACTTTCATTTTGATTTCTTTCAGGCCTGCATGAGTTTGAGGCCCAGAAGAACCACGAGGTGAACGAGTTTCGGACGAAGATGCGTACGTTTTGTGAAGAGAAAGCTCAGGAGAGGCAGATGTTGCCGTGGCAGCAGTGGATGGAATGCAGCTTCCCGTGTGACCTGGAGCCGTGCTGCTCTCTGGCGGAGAGCGGGAACGCCAAGTCAAAAAACACCAAGAAGATTTTCATCAACGTCAAGTTTGAGGCTTGCGATGTGAGTTGATCTGCTGTTTGTGTGAGTCATATTTGTAAAGGCTGTTGAGACAAATCCAAGGGCGATTTTGACTAAATGTGAGCACCTTTGGATTATTTGTAATTAATGTGTCTCTCACAGGAAAGCTTCATGCTGCAGCAGGACCCCCAGGACCTCCCGGTGGCTCTGATGAGAAGCGCCCTGAAGAAGAAAGCCACCGTCTTTCGCTCAGTGCGACAGGAGCCCGAGGACTACACCTTACAGGTCAACGGGAGGTGGGAGTTCATCTACGGGAAACATCCCATGTGCCAATTCAAAGTGAGTGAGCGTCCTTGAGCAGAGCTGCTCTGTGTGGAAATCAGTGGACAACTCCAGCCAATGATGAAGTGTCTTAAACCAACTCTGATTGTGTAGAAGTCTATGAGAAAAAGATCCTACTTCTCACTTGATTTATTACCTCAGTAAACATTGTAAACATGAGTTTATGGTCTCAGTCACTAGTTTCAAGTCTTCTTTAGTACAGCCTGATGTTCATTTAGTGAATTATGGTCCTGTTTAGAGTCAAATGCTCAGGTGCTTTAGTGCGAGTCTACCTTGTGATTGACACATCGGCAAGGCATTGTCCGGTCATCATCAAACTGTAACATTTTGGTCACCTGAAATTGTCTTTTTCAGCATTCGGTTGTACTTCTTCAGCCTCTCGTCACTTCTGGTTGGATTAAAACCAAGATGGTTCTTTCAGAACTGTCACTTAAACCAAAAAAAACAAAAAATAATCTTAAAAAAATCTCCCTTTCTCCCTTCATGATGTAGGTTTATAGTTGTGTCATAGCAAGCGGGTGAATACGTATGCAATCAAAGTTGGGCTTTGATTTGGATCGATTTGTGGTGAACGATTAAGAACACCTTTTACAGGCACTAGAGTTGTTATTTTCTGTTTTTGTGACTGTGGGTGATTTTCTTTTATGCGTTGCTGCCTGTGTGAGTTTTGCCCTGTGCGGGTGGTCCATATAATAGCTGAAGTGATTGTCAGATCAGGAGTGGGGTGAGTCAGGGTTTTGGTGGCAGGAGACTCCACTGACTTTGAAACTACCTGCAGCGATGACTCATATCTGTCTAGCAGCCCTGCAGAGAGGAACTGCATCCATCCACACATAATTAGATTTCCGTTGCATTAACCTACCGCAAATGAACAGCCTCCAGGAGTCAACCAGCGCTGCCGATCAGAACGCTGGGAAATATCTGTGGGTGAGCTGACTGATGGCTGATCTGTTCCTCTGTCCCCTCCTGTTACAGTATGTGTTTTCGTGTTTGAGAAACGGCCAAAACCCTCACCTAACCATGGTGCATCACTCCACCATCCGCAAATATCAGGAGGAGCAGGGTCACATGTGCAGCCAGGCCTACAAGAGTCGCTCCCTGTCCAGACCTCCTCCTCTGCCCCTGAAGAAGGTGAGAGTTCAGCGGACGGATGTCGTCTTTCATTAACCGAGCGGCAGCTCGTTCGGTCTCTCTCCTCGTCTTCCTCATCCGGACTTTGGAACATTTGAACCATGCTGTGCAACACAATGTTGATAATTTACACTTCACACCGTTGCAGCCATTTACTATACATAGAGCACATATTACCTAACTGCACTGGCAACATGAATAATGTGTTTATAAGCTTTATCTATAAAGTCTACAAATATGAGCAGTGAAGTACAAAGCATTAAATGTTTTCAGACTTAATCAAACTACCTTATAAGCCTGTCAAAATTAATCACCAGCTATTTTGATTATCAGATCATTTTCAAAAAAATATTTTTAAAAAGTCTGTTTATTGATTTCCAAAAGGGTCAATCAAACAAGGATGAAGGAGCATAATACATATTCTGTATGTACCCTCTTTTCCAACTTACCCTCAATACAGAGCACGTGAGAGCCAAAGACCAAATAAACAAAATAAATAAAATACAATACATAAACTATAATAAATAAATAAATGATACTAGATAATGAAACCAGAAAGGGGTCCAAGATGTGAAACGAACATAGAAGGTTTGATCGAATATTTTTTTTTTGAGAAGAAAAAGGTGAAAACTCTCTGATTTCAGCTGCTTAAATGTGAATATTTTCTGGTTTCTTTACTCCTCTATGACGGTAAACTGAATGTCTTTGAGTCATCTATCAATTTGTTTATCTTGTGACTAAATAATCTTGGGCAGCAACTAATAATTACATTGATTGCTGATTATTCTGTCACATATTTATGCGATTAATCAATTACTTAGTTTCTAAAATCCAAGTTGTCAAACCAACAATCTAAAATCTAAAGATAATACATTTACATTGATGTAAAACAGAGAAAAGCAGTAACATCTTAGAAACTCAAACCTGTAAATTGCATTTTTACATGATAAATGATTTCTGATTAATAATAGCTTATTGAAATTGTTGTCAATTAAGAGCTGCAATGATTGATAGATTAGTTGTGAACTATTAAATTAATCGCCAACTCTGTGAATATTTGAGAAGACATTTGAGGACGTCATCTTGGGCTTTGGGAAACACTGATCGACATTTTATAGATCAAACAACTAATTGATTAATCAAGAAAATATTCAACAGATTAATCAACAATGGAAACAATAGTTAGTTGCAGCCCCAGTACCTTCAGGGCAGTGTCTTCCAGTTTCAACATTTGTTCCCCTTTTTTTACTTCTTTTTCAAAGTGTATCCATCTTTTGACGTGTTGCCAAACAGGACGTTGTAGCAACAGTTTCACTGAATGCTATAAATGGAGTTTTGTTATATAGAACAAATAGAAATCGAATCCCCTCTCTTGCGTCTCCTTCCTGCAGCAGAACACCTCGTCTCTGTGGTCCATCAATGAGCCGTTCTACATTCACCTGCTGCAGGGCAGCCGAGTCAACGCCGATGAAGGAATGAAGGTTAGTGTGGTTTTTGTGTGGGGGGTTGTTGCTCAATGAAAATGTGGCATTCACTTGTTTACCAATATTTCAATTTCAGTTGTAGGAAGAGCGAGGTTGACATGTAAATGACAGGGGGGGTCACATGGCCCAGACCACACGTTTCCCATAATTCAGTGAGGCGGTTGGTTGAAACTTCAAAACAGGAAGTGGGGAGGGCCTATCTGCTTTTCACATCTCATTCTGAGGCCTAGATTCTAAGAAAGAAGTCAGGCTACATGCCGTCTCCTCCTCTCTCGCTTTCAATGCACTTTTTTTTTTTTTTTTTGAAAGCAATGCATGCATTTTGTTACTATTGCAGAGTCCTAAGTGTCAGTGTTTATTAAATATTTACTTAAAGCTTCAGTAGGCAGAATATGTTTTGGCATCACTGGGGAAAAAAATCCCTAACAACCTGTCAGCATAATGCAATTCAAGTGTTCTGAGAGAAAACTGGACTTCTGCACCTCCTCATGGCTGTTTTCAGGCTTTAGGAAATGTAGCCCATGACTGGAGGCTTTGGCCAATCACAGATCATTTCAGAGAGAGCGTTCCTATTGGCTGTTCATTCAAGAGTGGCAGTTGTCAATCACTTGCGCACTCCGATCAAATCCTGACAGTAGTGCATGAGACAGGTAATCCTACAGAAAATCATGTTCCTCTGTGTCCTCTGCTTTGCTGTAACATGAGAAAGTGTGCTCCGGCTGGTGGGCGGTGCTTGGTATTTCCTCAGCTGATCTCAACATGGCTGCTGGGTCACAAACTTTCTCATTTTACAGCTAAACAATAACTACAAGATGTTTCTGACAACGTTTTAAGCAAGAAATAGTCATTACAGTAACAGAATATTGATTCATCTTTGATCAGCGCTGCCTAGTTTGACCATTTGATTGGAATTCAGAGTGATTGACAGCTGATCAGAGACGGCAGACTCCAGCTCGGCTCTGATTGGTTGTTTTCCTCCAGTCTGTGAAATCTTGTAGATTCCATTAGGAGTACCAGAGGACACCGAGGCACATGATTTTTTCGGATTAGGTGTCTCATGTACTACTGTCAGAATATAGTGACATTACTTCAGCTTTAAACGGTGTTTCACTGTAAATGTCCAGTAATGTATTTGCTTTTTTCTGCCAATTTTCTTTTTCTCCCCAACCAGTCTGCAGTATGGTAGTCTGTTAATGTGTGCCTGTGTTTGTGATTTGGTTTCGTAACTATGTTACTGTTTAGATGGGTTATTAAGTGTAAGTGCACTTCCGGCTGCTGCCTTAGAGCACATCATGACTCATCACGGCAAATGTGTCCTGTGACATGATTATCAGTCATGTCTGCAGCTGGCGGGCAGAGGTTTGAAAACGCACCCTGGGGGAGAATAGCCACTCGTATATTTTGTAAATACAGATCTTGATTTGGCAAAAAGGCAGGAGCTTAATGGCCGTACGGGATTGAATTTTGACTCTGGTGGCTGTTGTGCAGTGAGAGGCGTCGCGGCCCGCTTATGTTATGAATGTGTGTAGACCCTTTGACTCATAGCCCCAGTGACACGGGAAACTCTGAATCATCTCGTGAAGTCTGTAAATCTCCCTCACACTTCAGCATCCACACCACCTTCATCTTCATCACTACTGTGTGTGTTTCCCCTCCAGCTTGTGGTGCAGGCCGGTCTGTTCCATGGCAGCGAGCTCCTCTGTAAGGTGGTGACGACCTCGGAGGTGACGGTGTGCTCCGAGCCGCTGTGGGATCAGAAGCTGGAGTTTGACATCAACGTGGCCGACCTGCCTCGCATGAGCCGCCTGTGCTTCGCACTTTACGCTGTCATTGAGAAAGCCAAGAAACCCCGTGGCACCAAAAAGAAGAATAAGAAAGCGGTGAGTTTGTCAGGAACTCGCGCCGAGTTTGGGGCCTTTTAGTGTACAACTTGCGATGGAGCAGGCGGGTGGTGGGTGTGAATTTGTTAGCAAGCACAAACAGATCTGTTTCCTCTCTCTGTTGTGTAGTGTGTGTGCTGTGTGGGTGTGTTTTTGCTGCTGCGTCTGGTTGTGCAAGTGTGTTCAGTGGCAAGGCTGCGGTTAGCATTTCATCCGCTTCGGCTCTTTTATCTGTGCATCACTCCAAGGAAGGAAGGAATACTAAATTCATCTCGTAGTTACAGCTCTCCTGCCCTTTTACTTTACTTGTTGTTGTTACAGGATCAGTGTGTAACAATTAGTGGGATCTATTGGCAGAAATGGAATATAGCTTTAACAAGTACTCTATGTTTTCTTTAGTGTATAAACACCTGATAAAAAGTGTTTCTGTTAGCTAAGAAAGAGCCGTTTGTATTACGGCTCACCCGAATGCATTGAAGCATCAACTGTTGCCATGGTGATCAACCCAAATCAGGTATTTGAAGCTTTGCCTTTGTCTGCCTTTTTATATATATATATATATATATATATATATATATATATATATATATATATATATATATATATATATTACATATATATATCGTGCTGAAATGTGGTAGATGGAGACAGACAGAAGAAGATGTCAGCCTCACTAATTCACTTTGTCAACTATTATTCAATATGTCGATATTTATTATTATATATCTCTTTATATTTTAGATATTTCAAACAATCAGTTATATTTATTTTAACCAACAACAACCAACAAACATTTACATTTAAATGAAAAACTATTCTTTCAGTAATAAAAACAGACCTCATGTTGTTCACTATAAAGTGCCAGTGCAAGTGTTTTTCATCAGTTAAGAATTTCAAAATAAAGGCGTATCTTAAAGTTGACTATCGATGTTTTCATTTTGCATCGATCATCATTGAATCGATATATCGATCCAGATTGATGTATCGTTACACCCTTAAAGACGAATCAATAATAAAAGATTAGATGGCACTTCACGCTCCTGTTAGTAATTTTAATAATAATATGCCAATAGAGGCTCACTGAGTTTAAGTTTTTCACCAACCTCTTGGCATTTACTTACTAGATTTAAATCCTGTTTACTACACAGACTGAGAGTAACAGTAGTGACTCCACACACCCACTCACTGTACTGTACGCTGACAAATACAGTGAACAGCTACAAATTCCCCTTTTTACTGCGGCTGTGGTCTCAGCCAAACTTGTTTTGAAGCACTCTGGCAGCTTTGGACGACATGTTTGATACCCAGGTGTGTTTATGGGCATCAAGGCCACTTCTGCTTTCTGAGCCACTTCTCTCTTCTTCTACGCGGAAGAGAAGTCCTGCAGACAGACAGACAGACAGACAGACAGACAGACAGACAGAAGTTGAGCTATTTTAGCCGTCTCTGTAGACGTGCATTGTCTCTCTTTTTTCAGCTGGGTGCATTCAGACTAGATGTGCTTATTTGTTTTTTTTTTTACACATCTGATGTGTTATTTTTCTGCTGATCGCTGCCTGGATCTTATTTCCAGTTTTGCTGCTTTACATTAAAACATTAGACCTTATAAATGTACAGTAACATCACTGGCATGTACAGTTTTTACCAGAAGCTGCAAAGTCCTTCACATTTTATCATTTAGCGCGATGAATTGATATGAAGTAAGAGTTGCCAAATATCCTTTAAACTTTTTATGTTGTTAAAATATTTAGGTTTTCTCAACACTGTTTCATTTGAATTCAAATGAATGCCTAGCATAAAGCAGATGATATACAAGATAGATTTAATAAGCCAGTTCCTTTCAGATTAATTGCTGAAAATCTTTTATATTTGAAGCAACTTAAATCCAGATTTTGGATGTTGCATAAATAGATGTTGAACAAATAGAGGCTGTTGAACTTATTTTTGCTTTTTGACAGATAAATTACTGCAAAAATAATTAAAAAAATGCTAAAATAAAAATAAATAAAATGAAATAATAAATATAAAATAATAATAACGCAATGAATGAATGAATAAATAAGAATAATATAAATAAATATAATAATAGATAGGAAATAATTTCAACCTTTGTTGATCAAATCCTAATGTAACGTTGATTGAAAGTGTGTCCTCTGTACTGCTCGCAGGTCAAAGCCATAACAAACCTAACCCTCGTCCCCGTCCCTCTCTTCAGGACTGTCCGATAGCCTGGGTGAACACCATGGTGTTCGATTACAAGGACCAACTGAAGACCGGGGAGTTCCTCTTGTCCACATGGCCGTCTGTTCCTGGTACCGTCAGGCCTTCCCTTTTCTTTCTTCTTCCTCTTCAACACCTCTCTTACTAACAGCGCCTGGCAGCACCGCAGTGAAAACCCTACATACTTACACATAATGCATTTGCTGATGCACTAGATGTCCTTTCTAAGATGTGGAAATGACAGTTGTCTGTTAGTGTCAACATATGTAAAAATAGGGCTTTGTGTTTATTCACTGTAATGACTCTGCAGTTTGGACCAGTAAGTTTATCACAAACTTTTACTTTCACTTCTAGAGATATGGGAGTGATTTTAATATGAAAATGTACACACTAAGCAGATAAAAAACATTTACCAAATACTGCTCCAGGGATGACGTATTTTTGAAGGCCAACCAGGAAGTTAGCATCACGCTGGTTCCCTCAACAAAAAAGACAATGGGATTTTTCCATTAGGTTTTTGGATTATTGCACTAATAAACACAATTTTTATGATTTTTGAAATGTGAATTAAATCACCAGAAGTAAAAAGCTAACATTAAGATATAAGCAAACTACACCACGGTCGCATGGGCATAATCAGCGAGGCTGTAGCGGCAGACGAGTCGGTGTCTCATTTAACCACTAGCAACCGCCTTCTTTAATTCACTTCAAAATTCACGAGTGGGACATTTATTAACACTTTGCGTCATACAACAAAACGTTAAAATCGCATAGACCTTATTTCAGCTGTCTAGCTAATAGCCCACTGACTGCCAGATGAGGGAACCAGAGGTGCTAAGAGGACTTATTCTTGCACCGCTCTATGGCACATTTCATGAATGACATTTTCATCACAGATGACAAAAGCGACCTGTTGAACCCGATGGGAACTGTCGAGAAGAACCCCAATGTGGACAGTGCTGCCGGGCTTCTCATTCGCTTCCCTAACATCCGGCCACATCCTCTCTATTACCCTCCACTGGACAAGGTACTTCTCTAAAGGCTATATTTGAGTTAGGGCTGTCAATCCATTAAAATATTTACTCATGTTGGGGCGCTGCTGTAGCTCACTCAAAGCAAGTCCTTGCCACACTGGCTCTGGGTTCAAATGCCCTTTGCTGCATGTCGTCCCCTCTGTCCCCCCATTTCGCCTAATTACTCCCTCACTGTCAATAAAGGTGAAAAAAGGCTCCTATATATATATATATATATATATATATATATATTTTTTTTTTTTTTTTTTTAAGAATAACACACACACACACACACACACACACACACACACACACACACACAACATATAGGGGCAGTAGTAGCTCAGTCCGTAGGGACTTGGTTTAGGAATCGGAGGGTTACCGATTCAAGTCCCAACATGGACCAAGACCAACTGGTTGCTAGAGAGGTGCCAGTTTACCTCTTGGGCACTGCCGAGGTGCCCCTGAGCAAGGCACCAAACCTCCAACTGCTCGGGGCGCTTGTCAGGAGCAGCCCCCTCACTCTGACATCTCTCCATTAATGCATCTATGTGTACTGTGTGAAATTAACAACAGAGTGTAAAAACTGAATTTCCCTATGGGGATCAATAAAGGTTCATCTTATCTTATCTTATCTTATATACTGTATATATTTAATCATGTTTAATCACAAGATTGTCCTTTTTCAATTTTTTTTATCTATCCAAAATGTACCTTACAGGGAAATTTGTAGTATTTAATACTCTTATACATAAAATATGCTGCTTTATGCTAATGTATTTATATATTTATTATTGTAAATCAATTATCAACACAATCAATGACAAATATTGTCCAGAAAGCCTCACAGGTTCTGCATTTAGCATAAAATATGCTCAAATCATAACATGGCAAACTGCAGCCCAACAGGCAACAACAGCTCAGTCAGTCAGTGTGCTGACTTGACTATGACTTGATCCAAACTACATGTACATGTTCATTATCATGAAGTGGGCATGTCTGTAAAGGGGAGACTGGTGGGGACCCAGAGAACCCATTTACATTCACATATCTGGAGGTCAGAGGTCAAGGGACCCCTTTGAAAATGGCCATGACAGTTTTTCCTCGCCAAAAGTTTCAGTATCTTCACTTAAAACTGAGTGCGCTACAACCCTAAAAATCAACAACTGTGTTGTTAAAACAAATTTGTGTTAATGCATTATTATCATATTAACTGTGACAGCCCTAATCTGAGTACATTTTTGTTACAGTCAAAAATCCCCATCTGTTTTCAGGTGAGTGACTTTGAGAAGAATGGTGACACCGCCATTGCCACAAAAGAAGAGGTATGACTTTCTACAATCTCACATTTTATTTTGTTTCCTGTCGAACACACATTTTTATGAATTGTCATTTTGCTCTCTTCAGCACATGAAACTTAAAGAAATCATGGACAACAAAAACTACACCGAGTTTTTCGAGGACGAGAAGGAGCTCTTGTGGAAGCTCCGCACAGAAGTCCGCGACTGTTATCATGAAAGTCTGTCCAAGCTTCTCCTCATCACCAAGTGGAATCGGCGTGAGGATGTAGTTCAGGTACAGTTTGGTTCATTTATAGTTACTCAGATGTCTGTGTACGGGCCTGGAAATGTTTGCCAAACACACAAAACATATGGGAAATGTTCCAAATAGATGTAAGTCCTCACAATGTACAGAAATATTATCTAGAGTGTCATTGTGAAATGACTTGACATACTTGTTTATCAGCAATATCACAGATGTTCACATATTTTTACTACATGTGTGTATTGAATAACCACTAAAAACATATAGTATGTCATGCTGAACTATAGAACCAGCAGAGCTGTAGCTAATGATATATTTTAGACAATTATCAGCAGCATCGCTAACATGCTCACAATGGCAACACTAACATGCTTAATGTTTAACAGATACAGTACAGTGTTTATTATGTTCACCATCTTAGTTTAGCGTGTTAGCATGCTAACATTCAAGTACAGCTGAGGCTGATGGGGATGTTGTTATTTTTGCAAGTATTTGGTCATAAACCACAGTGTTTGACTTGATAATGCAGTAGCCGAGTTGTTCATTAATTTCATTCTGAACAAAATTTTCTTTAATGTTATCAAGTCAATGAGTAAATTGGAGGCAACTATAGTCTATACTGTGTGCCCTAATGTAACACTACACAACAGAATGAGGTCAAACAAACCATATTTGTTCAGTTGAATATTTTCTATAGAATCTTAACGTGAGTGAATATTAACACTAATACGAAAGAAAGAAGAGATAATAAGTAAGGGATAATGTACAGCGAGCTGGTCATTGTTGTGAAAGAAACCCTGACAAGGCGATGCTGTGGACAACGTTTTGCATCTGAAGGGGTTTATTTCACAACAATGACCCGCTAGCTGTACATTATCCCGCTTATCACATGGCTTCTTACTTAAAAAAAATCAATAATTTGACATAAAATTGGTCCTCCAGAGTCACATCAGAACTGCGCCCATAGCAACGGTCTGTTGTACATAGCAACAGTCTGTTATAAATAGCAACGGTCTGTGAGACACAGCAATGGCCTGTATATATATATAGTAGCTAGTTGTAGGGAGTTGGTTGGGAACGGAGGGGGACCGGTTAAAAACCCCCCAAGGAAAAAAAAAAGGGGGGGAAATGGGAGTTGGGGGGGGGGCAGGTTTCCCTTTGGGGAACTGCGGGGGGGCCCGAAGGAAGCAAAAAAACAACAAATTGGGGGGGGGGTTTGTAGGAGGACCCCCCACTCTAAAACCCTCTTTTTTGTTGTTTTTTTGTGTGGTGGTTGGGGTGGTGGGAAAAAAAAAAAAAAAAAGAAAAAAAAAAAATTCCCTTAGGGGGGAATAAAAGAGGATTTTCTTCTTCTTTTATACATAGTAATGGTCATGTTATACATAAATAACAGACCACATAACATGTGAAGCTGTGCAATTATAAAATATAACACTTAGCTTTGGCTCTGCTGCCTGATAGTTAGTCCAGTACAATATACACAATATTACACAATTACATTTGACTATACAATGTGATCATATACTAATCAGCCATAACATTAGGTCAGCATGGGCACCCTGACCGGTCTGTGGCTACGCAGCCCCATACGCAACAAACCGCGATGCTCTGTGTGTTCTGACTCCTTTCTATCAGAGCCAGCTTGAACATTTTCAGCAATTTGAGCTACAGTAGCTCTTCTGTTGGTTCGGGTAACACATCAGTGAGTCTTGGCCTGCCATGACCCTGTCGCCGGTTCACCGGTTTTCCTTCCTTGGACCACTTCTGGTAGGTCCTGACCACTGCAGACCGGGAACATCCCACAAGAACTGCAGTTCTGGAGATGCTCTGACCCAGTCGTCTAGCCATCACAGTTTGGTCCTTGTCAGTCACTGACATCCTTGTGCTTGACCATTTTTTCTGCTTCCATCACATCAACTTCAAGGACAAAATGTTCACTTGTTGTCTAATACACCCCCCCCCCCCCCACTGCCAGGTGCCATTGTAACGAGATTATTAATGTTATTCACTTCACCGGTCAGTGGTCATAATGTTGTTAATGTTATGTCTGATCAGTGTAAGCCACATCTGAAATGGTAAAATAAAACCTATAGTCCTACAGCTCTGTGGCTCCCCTGGATTTCCTTTTATACATTTTCAGTTTTAATTTTCTTGGCTGAATACTTGATGGTTATTGTTTACTGAGAAATGTGCATCCATGTTGCCCAGTATGCCCAGTAAATTAAACATTTTAAATTCAATATTTAATCAATAGTCAAACCATTGCTCTCCATTTTGCATTAGTCCAGAGTTATAACTAAACCTTGACTTGATAATGAAGCACTGACACAGCAGCTAGAGGACGCATTGATTTTCAATCATTTGTGTGTAGATCATGTCCCACCCTCGTGTTATAGCTGTGAAGCCGATGCATCAAACACATACTTAGAAAATGGTAATTTGATTCTCCTCAGATGGTGAGTTTACTGAGGAACTGGCCGGACCTGCCTGCCATCCATGCCTTGGAGCTCCTAGACTACAGTTTTCCCGACCCGGTGGTCCGTTCTTTCACAATCAGATGCCTCAGGAAGCTCAGGTACACACATATTTATGTCCATGTTTGTATCCATGTAGTGAGTTTTAACAGCGTAATGATTCATGGTGACATTTTCTCTGCACACAGTGATGATGAACTGCTACAGTACTTGATCCAGCTGGTCCAGGTCCTAAAGTACGAGTCCTACTTAGACTGTGACCTCGCCACATTCCTGCTAGAACGGGCTTTGTCCAACTGGAGGATAGGACACTTTCTGTTCTGGCATCTCAGGTGAAAGACACAGTCCAGCAGAAAGACATACGTGATTTCAGACTTTGTTTCCTGCATTCTGGTGACTTTAAGAGTGAAAATCACAAAATTGTACACGGCAACAGCATTTTTATGTTAAACTTTTGATTTTACCTTTAATTCAGGAAAGAAAACTTAATAATTTGCTCTTTTGATATGAACTTGCCATGTGAATCTCTGGTATAAAATGATATTCATCACTTTTTATTTACTGACAACAGCACCACTGAGCTCTGAAACCCATTATTTCTAAAGGTTTTGCACCGCGTCATGGCGGCTTTTCGCTGCATCGAGCAAAGCTTAACTTTGGGTGCCGCAGCTTAGCGCAGCTTAAACATGAGCTCAAACTGCGGCATGTTGAAAGCATAGACTGCTCTCTTCCACCTGGAAATGACACTTAGTGTGGCTCTATTGTCATCCGGGTGGAAACAGTAGAGATTATACACTCCCAGTTCCCTAAACAGGCTAAGATAACGAAAAGGGGAAAAAAGTGTGAAAAGTTGCCATAAATCCAGGAAATACAGGAGATGTGAGACCCCAGAAGGAAACCGGGAGAGGGCAAATCAGGAGCGTTGGCAGATATGTCAGAAAACACACTGGGGTGCTGTTCAGCTCAGGTGGTAGAGCAGGCGTCCCATGTGCCAAAGGCTGAAGTCCTTGCTGCACCGGGTTGGCACCGGGTTTGAATCCTGCCTGGAGCCCTTTGCTGCTTGTCATCTCCTCTGTCTCCCCATTTTACCGCTATCACTATCAATAAAAAATGAGAAAGCTCTCTCCAAAAAATAATCTTTAAAAAAGAAAACAAAACAGCGATTGTGATGTGTGCATCTGCAGCCTATTTGTCTGACTGGAGAATTTGTGTTTATCGTAGGTCAGAGATTCATGTGGCGTCTGTGAGTTTGCGTTTTGGCCTGATTCTAGAGGCCTACTGCAGGGGAAACATCCACCACATCAAGCTCTTAACCAAACAGGTAATCTCACAACACTAAGACAGGCTCAAGCTCTGAAATCTTCTAGTTTTGTGCTAAGTCTCGGCCTCACCTCCACCTCGACACAGAACGAGGCTCTGGGCAAAATGAAGGCCCTGAGTGACTTTGTCAAGTCGGGCTCCCAGAAGATGACAGTGGATGACCTGAAGCTGTGTATCAGACAGGAGTCCTACCTGGAGGCCCTGTCAGACCTGCTGTCACCACTCAACCCCAGCATCATCCTCGCCGAGATCTGGTTAGTGCCAGACACAAACACACACACACACACACACACGACAAATTACATTTTTGGATTTCTTAATTGGATTTTCAGGGGCAGTTTTGGTTCCTCTCTAGGTCTACTGAATTACAAAATAATACATTTACGTAGCATACTGACAAATCAACCGTCAGTCATTATAATACTAGTAGGCTTTGTTTTATTTTGAATTATTCTATATCCTATTTTTATACTATTTTATTTTATCTAACCTGTATATATCCATGGTAGTCCCACTGAGATAGAAAATCTCTTTTCCGGGGAAGTCCTTCCCAAGATGGCAGCATAATATAAAAGCACAAATAACAAAACAGCAAAAGGTTAAAAACAACATAAGAAATTTGTGTGTGTTATGTCTTCAGTCTATGGACCTGGCTTGTCTATAATATAATAAAAATTATGTGTTTTTATAATGAGTGTGTTTGCTGTTTCAGTGCCGACAAGTGCAGGTTTATGAACTCCAAGATGAAGCCGCTCTGGCTGATGTATAACCCCTGCGCTCAAGGAGACATGGTGGGCATCATCTTTAAGAACGGAGACGGTGAGATACGCCAACATGTGACACATTCAGTACACATTAACATACAGCAGCCGCACAGTGTTGAGCTGTAGTTCACTTTAGTTTAGCACAGAGGGAGCACACCGAAGGGTTAAAATACAGGGTTGTACATTTAGGCTGTTTTCACACTTGGTCCCTCTCAGCCCTCCAAACGAACGTCAGCATTTTTCACATATATGTGAACACGCCAAAAGAACTCAGACGTCTCTGAAACAAACTGAACTCAGACTTCCATGAGAGGTGGAGAGAGTTTGGTGCGCTTAAAGTCCACGTTGCACTTCGCTTAATCTGTACATTGTGACCACAAATTGGTCCAGGTTCACTTTAGGGATGTCGCTAGAATAGGCTACATCGAAAACATAACACGGGTATTACAGGTACCATCAATAGAAAATGTGTTTGGGACACAGTAAACTCACTATAGTGGTGGTATAATGGTATAATAGGTCCCTTCTTCTTTCAAATGAGCTGACAATGTGAATGCAAACATAATGTGTGATTGATGCTGTGCATTTATACTTTATTTTTTTAATGATGTCCATGTTTTATAATCATTTTATCTGTGTAAAGTGTCTTTGAGTGTCTTGAAAAGTGCTATATAGATAAAATGTATTATTATTATTATTATTATTATTAGTGTAGTAGTAGTAGTAGTAGTAGTATTTAAAAGAGTCCCTTTCTCTTGGTCCACATTTTGGTCTACTTTAAGAGGACAGAGTTTGGTTCGTTTAAAAAGGACTTTTGTGAAAACACCCTAAAATGCCCCAGAAAGAGAAACATAGCCAGCGGGTTTGGAAAGAGATGCCTCCTAAATTGAAAAAGAGGAAGCTTAGAAGTCAAACAGTAGCAGGGGGAAAGCTTTTGTGACAATGAAATTACCGTGTTTTCACTCATCACCTTTAGATCTTCGACAGGACATGTTGACCCTCCAGATGATCCAGCTCATGGAGAACTTATGGAAGAGAGAAGGCCTGGATCTCAGGTACAGTGGCAGCAGCTTTCCACAGCAGCTGTTGATGTACAAGGAGCTCCTCTACTGGGGGCGGCAGTAGCTCAGTCTGTAGGGAGTTGGCTTGGGAACCGGAGGGTCACCGGTTCAAGTCCCGACATGGACCAAAAACTGAGTGTGAACTGGTAGCTGGAGAGGTGCCAGTTTACCTCTTGGGCACTGCCGAGGTGCCCCTGAGCAAGGCACCAAACCCCCAACTGCTCGGGGCGCTTGTCAGGTGCAGCCCCATCTCTCTGACATCTCTCCATTAATGCATGTATGTGTGTTTCAGGTCTGCATGTACCATGTATGAGTTTAACAGAGTGTAAATTGAATTTCCCCACTGTGGGACTAATAAAGGTAGATCTTCTTCTTTAGACCCGGGTCTCCAACAAGTCTCTCGCTCACTACCAAAATGTTGGCAGGACAACAAGCGCACCCCAGATTTAACAATGATCCCAGAAAATAGCCAATAAAAAGCAAAACATATACTATTTTCATGAGGAATGGGAGTTTCTTTCTCACAAATTTGAATGACAAATGTGTGCATCTCATCTGCATTGTGAGCTTGTTGGCCGGTAAAACATGTAAGCGCCATTTCACCAAAGTTGTTTCCCAACAGAGAACGCAAAGAGCTGAAAACAATGCTTACAAACAATACAGTAAAGTTGGCTGAAGCTTGATGCATGGATAGTCTTTCCAAATCCTGCTCAGACATCAGTCCTGTAATTCTTGCTGTATTCTTCAGGTGATAGTCGGCTGTCTTTGTAATGGTCTTAATATGGCTGTCAAAACTCCAGTCCGGTCACAACACCGCAACATTTCTGGCTGCTTTTTAACATTGCAGAATGAACCTTGATAGTGTTCATCTCACCATACACTCACAGGATGATCCCATACGGCTGTTTGTCCACGGGGAACAAGATGGGGCTCATCGAGGTGGTGAAGAACTCTGACACCATCGCCAACATCCAACGTAACAACAGCAACAGCGCCGCCACCGCTGCCTTCAACAAGGACGCCCTGCTCAACTGGCTTAAATCGAAGAATCCTGAGTGAGTACGATGAACAGCTTTGACACAGCAGTAACTACTAGCCTCGTCGTCTTCTGTAGATACTGTATTGATCTGTCTAGAAGCAATGACCCTCTTTAAGCCCAGAAACCCAACAGTGGGTCCACAGAGTCTTCCTAAAACCCGGAAATGAGATAACATTTTAGCACTTCTGGTTCCTTTGTCTCAAAGTCAGTGAGTTTTTAGATACATGCCTGAAATAAGGTCTGTGGTTAACACAAGCTGAAGAGATTTTAAATATAAAATGCATGTAAATGCAGTAAATATCCCATCCGCACCATAGCATTAAATCTTACAGCACGCGAGAATAGAGGTGTTTCTGACAGCACAAGCATGACATCTCTTTCATGGCACCTGGCACATCAGTTCAAAAAATAAAATGGAAATCACAGTGCATAACTTAAATGTCAGAAAATAACACAAACACACACACAGACACACTGCGTCATCTGAGACAGAACACAAGATTTACACTTTCAAAAGGGCACATCTAGAGAAACACAACCACAAGTCTATGGCGAATACAAGACTCTTATTTATGTTGTGAATATATTTCTTCTGAGCCTTTCATTAAACATCTATGTAATATCTTTGCCAAACACCCAAGATCATTTCTTTTTTTCAGATGCTAATAGAGCGCTACAGGAATGAGTCAGCATTTTAGCACTGCCGGCTCTCACACTGGGAAGTCAGTGAGTTTTTATTTAGAAGCCTTAAAATAAGGTCTTAAGCTTAAGAGATTTTAACTTTTTGTTCTATGACATAAAATACATGAAGATGAATTTATGAATTTTGAAGCTTTTACGTGTCTTAAAAAAGCTTATAAGCATCTAAATGATACGACTGAACATCACCACACCGCCTTTACAGCCTCGTTGTGCGTTCATGTGACAGTGGTGTAGTCTTTTTATAGCCTAACATTAGCTTTTTACCTCTGGTGATTGCATTCGGAAATATATATATAATAACATAAAGTGGTGTTCGTTTGTGAAGATCATCTTGCTGAATATAACATATAAGTATCATAAACATTTGTTTGCCACAGAGATTATTTTCTGCAATAATCCAAAATCTAATTAAAAATCCCATTGGCTTTTTGTTGAGGGAACCAGAGCAATGTTAACTTCCTGGTTGGCCTATAAAAATACGTCATCCATGCAGGGCTCTATTATTACTGTATATGAACACCAAACGCTGTTTTATCCCTCCATTCATTTTCAAATTGTCATGATCAGCAAAACCTCCCCAAGTGTTCCCAGGCCAGTTGTGTCACAAATATCTGTTATACTTAGTATACTTAGCTCTAGTCATGTTTTGTTAGTACGTAGTGTGCACAACACAAATTGAGCACTTCCTGTTTAAGATAAGATAAGATAAGATATTCCTTTATTGGTCCCACAGTGGGGAAATTCACACATTACAGCAGCAAAGTGGATAGTGCAATAAAGACAAGAAGCATAGATTTAAAAACAGTATTAATACAATAAAATAAATAGATTAGTATATACATAATAGAAAAAGTAAGGAAAGCCAGAAGGATGTCCTTTATATCAATAAATAAGTTTGTTGTGAACGTGACTGTGATTGTGGTTTACTGGGAGCAGTGCTGGTTGTGGATGTGTATGTGGTCTACTGGGAGCAGTGCTGGTTGTGAATGTGTATGTGGTCTACTGGGAGCAGTGCTGGTTGTGGATGTGTATGTGGTCTACTGGGAGCAGTGCTGGTTGTGAATGTGTATGTGGTTTATGGGAGGAGTGTGGTTGTGGATGGGATGGGGTAGGGGATGTGGGGGTGTATGTGGTTTACTGGGAGCAGTGCTGGTTGTGGATGTGTATGTGGTCTACTGGGAGCAGTGCTGGTTGTGGAGTCTAACAGCTGCAGGCAGGAAGGACCTTCTGTAACGCTCCTTCGTACACTGAGGGTGTAGCAGCCTGTCACTGAAGGAGCTCTCCAGAGCTCTGATGGTGTCTCTCATTTGGTGTCATTTATGATTTTTCTTTATTGGCTTTAATATTCTGATGTCTCTCAGTGCACAACTTATTTCCTGTTATTATTATAACAGCTACATCACTGATGATGTGTCCAAGTGCATCGCAAGATGTGTGAAAAAAATACCAAAATAATCGCACCGAAAGGAACTGAAACACAAAGATGTGTGAAATGTGTCACATCCACTGGCTCTGGTTTGAACAGACATTGTGAGCGAAACATTTTACTTTAATCCTCCCACTTTTATTTTGTATAAACAGTACCAGTGTTGTCACTGGAATTTTATCTTCAGTGCAATGGCTTGAAAAATATAAATATTTACACTGAGGGTGTAAAATTTTAGATTTTTATTAAGAGGTGATTTGTGTGTCAACTCGATGTCAGAGGGAAGCACAGCTGGTTCCTGTGTGTCGATACTGTGGAAAATTAGTTTTGAAACGCTTTCAGATATTATTGATTTATTCTGTATTGATATTACAGGTTGAGCAATATGGGTTTTTATGGCCGATGCCAGTTTTTTTGCGGAATCAGCGCAGCTGATGGCCAATATATGATGCCAATATTTTTATTTATTTATTTTATTTATTTTTTGACATCTTTGGCTGGTTTTCTTTTTCCTCCATCTGATAAAATATAACACCGTAATAATAACAAATGATACACAACATTTCTTAACTTAGGAAACATTTTGTGAACAACACTTATGGTCTGTCTCTCAATCTACATTTGTGTCTGTACGGTTTCTCCCAGTTAAGAGGTAATCGTTAGGACGTTAATCAGCCACCTGATTAATTGGTTGAGCTCTAATTGATATGTATTGATAAACAATACAAAAGCAATTAATAAATGGTCTATATCACACTATAATGTTCATGTTAGCAGATGCAAGGGCATTTTAATTGTTGATTATTTGTCAACAACTATAACTCCGTCCATGAGGCATCTTTAACCAGAGGCTGATGCATAAACAGATAATGAATGACAATGAATGATAATATTAATATTTCACTTAGGGCCGGACGATATGTGACGAAATGTATCATCTAACTAATATAAAAAAATCTATCACACATATTTTTCTGTCGTTTCTATCGCAATTTAGGCTAGACCTATATTTATTTATTTATTCTCAATAAATTCACTTAAAACTGTCCATTTTGCACTCAAGTTCTTAAAATTAGAAAATACTCCTTAATTTGTCAAGTATTTAAATCACACAGAAGTATGGAAAAATAGGCTTTATTTTATATAGATAATTCATTTATTGAATTACCAGAAAACATGTTATATCATCCAGCCCCCGATGGATGGATGGATGTTACCATGATATATATCATTATATCGAGATAGGAAATGACTTATATTGTAGTAGAAGATTTTGGCCATATTGCCCAGCTCTAATTCCACTTAATAGCATTATTAATATTAATATTATTAATTTAGGTACAGACTGTGTTGGTGTTTTTATCTTGACAGCATGGAGAAAAGTCCTTTTTTCCATCAGTGACGGTAACGTTTAAGTTTTATATTTTGAGAAATGCCCTCCCGACGTCTGTGCGTGTGGTTTACTTCAAAGTATTTTATTGTGTGCAGCTTTTTAAAACCGTGACAGACCAACTCAGAGTGCATGGAGGACTACAGGTTTAGCAATATTAAGTGAGAATAGATTTTTATTTGGTGCCAGACGGTCTGAAGGTCTCATCTATTCTAAAAGCTCCTCAAAGAGAGAGAAGCATTCAATGTAATGAATGAGCCTTTGTACGTCACGCTGACGAGACGGGCCCGGCTGACTGCAGGACAGACCAGAAAGGTAATTAGCTTGAAATGCTGCAGTGCCTGCAACGGAGCAGAGAAAATCAGTAAAAGCTTAACACAGTGAACCTCGGAGCACGTCTAGACGGTGAAAGGACGTGACGGTCAATCATTAATCAGCCACAGGAACTCCTGCTGTGAATATTTCATATCGCTGTGAGGAAATCCTGCTTCATGACTCTGTGTTTGTGTATATACTCTAACAAACACATAAAGTGTCCTGGCCGAAAATTACCAGGACGTTTTCCGTTCAACCCTTCAACCCTAAAACAGACATTTCTGTTGATTTACAGGATGGCCTCTGTACCATCCAAGGACACTTCTGTTAATCCTGTAATCCTAAATTTACAGCATATCCTCCATACTATTCACAGACACTCCCGTCAATCCCACATCAGACATTTCTGTAAAATTACAGCATATCCCCCGGAGCATGTCCACTAAAAGTGTAATTATTAAATCTGCACTTAGGATCACATTGTAAAGGACAGAGGGTGTCGTATCCTGCACCGATTGTAAGGCTCCCTGAGGCACAATTATGATTTGTGCTTTGGAGCTAAATAAATAAAACTGACTTGACTATATTTCCAACCTTATCAAATAAATCCACCACAATACGGTATATAAATTTGAACGTGTCTATTTTTTTCTTCTTCTGGTATTTCTTTCCATCTTGTAAACATAAATTCATAACAATGCATTCATTGATTTTTCCTCATGTTAACATTCATAGAAGTGCATTCAGTGGCTTTTCTTTGCTTTAAACAGATCAGATAATCCCGGTTGTCCCCAGAACTAGACTCAGAAACAGAGGCTGCCCCTAATCTCTGGAACAGTTGACCTCTGAATGTTAATTAGCTGGTTAATATTATAATTAATATTAATATAGACTCGCCTCTTCTCGCTGGTGTTTGATTAAGTTTATTTTCTGTTATGCTGCTACTGTTTTACCACCGTTTTGCACACTATGGTTTTTGCAATGTTCTTATTGTCATTTGCATTGTACTTATTTCATTATGTTCAGCACTTCAGTTCAAAATTCCTTCATATTAACACTGTACACCGTATCTTTATGGACTTTTCTTAGAGCGCAGTAGTAGTGTAGTAGTTATGTAGGTTATATGATGAAGGATTATTGCACTCATGCTTTGCTTCCTCATTTCTCTGCTGTTTTCTGTCACCAGGGACAAACTGGATCAAGCAATAGAGGAGTTCACGCTGTCCTGTGCTGGCTACTGTGTAGCCACTTATGTCCTGGGCATCGGAGATCGTCACAACGACAACATCATGATCAGGGAAACTGGACAGGTGAGATACTTTCCATCACAATACAACACTGAAATCTACCACAAGGGGGCGATTAGATGTAAAGGGGGAAACACTGCTGGAAACTACTACTGGAAACACAATATAAGTAATATATAAGGAATGAGAACTATACCATACCATGTCTGTGAACGTTCTCATTCATCCAGGTCATATTCATTCTGACAAACAATTGAATCGAAGGCAAATGGACTTGTCTTGACTTGATTTGTCTCTGAAGACGTTTCGCCCCTTATCCAAGTGGCTTCATCAGTTCGAACACTACAGTCTGACTAGTCCCTACTAGTCTGACTAGTATAGTAGTATATATATACACATACAATATACTGTATAACCACAGTGTGAATAAATATATTAGTTGTTACTGCTTAGTGTTTAAAAGACAGAAATTATTCTTCCAAGACAGGTGACATTTAACTGAGTTTTCTTTTGTCACATTTGGTCACGCTGGAGTGAAATTCTTCAGGCCACTCGTCAGCAGTTTGTGAGTCTTCTTTTCTGTGGTCAGTGATTCAGAGCCAGGAAGTCATTTTCCCCTTTACTCCTCAGCTCTTCCACATTGACTTCGGGCATTTCTTGGGCAACTTCAAGCGGAAGCTGGGGATCAACAGGGAGCGTGTGCCTTTTATCTTGACGTACGACTTTGTCCATGTGATCCAACAAGGACGGACGAACAACAGCGAGAAGTTTGAGAGGTACAATAGATATTTGTATGAGTCTGTCTACTGATTTGAGATTCTGTTGGCGTATTTTATAACTGATGTCTGATTATTGCGTCATGTCGTCAGGTTCAGGGAGTACTGCGAGCGGGCCTATAAGATCCTGTGTCGGAACGGGATGCTGTTCGTCAATCTCTTTGCTATGATGAAGGCAGCGGGACTGCCAGAGCTCACCTCCTTCAAAGACATCCAGTATTTAAAGGTATGCAGCAATGGTGACACTGCAGACGATGATGAGGACATATTTCTTCACTCACATGTTGATAAGAGTATTAAATACTTGACAAATTTCTCTGTGAGATACATTTCAAACAGATAAAAAATGTGCGATTAATCATGGTTAACTATGGACAATCAAGTGATTAATCATGATAAATCTATAGCTATAATCTAGCTATAATTTCATTATTGTATAATACAGAATATTATAATATAATAATAGATAATCTATCAGGCCCAATATGTAATGTGCAGCTATGATGAGAATGATAATGTTGACAGTGTTTTGTGTTTTTTGATTTTCAAAAAGGACTCTTTAGCTTTGGGGAAGTCCGAGGAAGAGGCACTGAAGAATTTCAAAGTGAAGTTCAACGAAGCTCTGCGGGAAAGCTGGAAGACGAAGGTCAACTGGATGATGCACTCTTTGGCCAAAGATAATAGACCCTGAAGAACACTGCGCCAAGAAATCCTGAAGACAGACCAAAAATTATGGATTTTAACTTATGGAGATAAAAGGGAAGAAAACACAAATATTTAACTTTATTGATGGCATTCAAAGACACTCAGCATATGTTTACATCTGACTGGCCTGTCGGTGGTGAATAACCACTAAGTGGAGGCATCCAAAGATGATACAGCCATGGAGCATCCTCTCAACACATTTTCACAATGAAGGAAATCCATCTCACTCATCTTTCTCCCATCAAACATGGGAGCGCCTTTGACTCGTGGACACATCGACAAACATTATAAACACGCTTTTTTTGTATGTGTTGAAATAGCTACTTGAAAACAACCTGCACGTGCAAAAAGTGTTATGAATCACTTAAACCTGAATCAGGCTCTGAAAGTTCATCTCACTGCCTGTATCGCTCAGCAGGGAGCAAACTGCACACGGACTTTATGATGATTTAGATGACGCCGTTCAATCACAGAGACGACAGTTTCACCTCAAGTCTTTTGTACGGTTACGAGCCAAGATGGCTGTGTCATTCCTTTCATTTCAACTGCCTATTTGCCATCGTGTCTTTTTTATTTTATTGTATTTTATTTAATTCGGTAGCTCTGAAGTACGTGTACAAAGCCATGAAGGATATTTTAAAGAGATATTGTGTTTTACTGCTGTAATGGTGTGTACTAATATTGCCTTGAAGTGCAGTATGTTGCCTCTGGAGTGCCAGTAGACAGGAAGCATTGTAACATTTACACTTTATTGTAAGATGAGGAAATAACTTTAACTGGGACCTTTATTTTGATGACATCCCTGTGTACCAGGCTGCGTTACCCAGCAGACCCTTGCCAAGCCAATTAGTTCTCAGGCTATTAAACAGGTGTTATTGTTCGCTGTGAGCCCCATAGATGTGGGTCAGTAGGGGCCTACTACACCCAGTAATAGGTTTTATCATCTATTCACATGGTAGATCACCAATAGAAGGTATAAGAGAAGACAACAGCGACCTCTAGTGACTGTAATAATTCCGACAGAGGCAGAAGTCTCAAAACAGTTTTCACCAAAGAAGCTGTAGTTTGCATCCAGTGTGAAACCAACATGTTGTCGTCTGTTTGTTCTCCAGTCCCGCTTTCACTCAAAACACAATGTTTTTGTTGCCTAAACCTAAAATATGTTGAAAACATAAAGCTTCATTCAGTTTTATAATGTAAAAAAATGCTTTTAAGAAGGTTTCCCTGAGGGGAAATTACTTTTTTTCTGTTTCTGTTATTTTTTAGACAGTACACACAGACATAAAATACATACATGCACAAACAAGACCTATATACATGCATTAACGGAGAGATGGGGGGGCTGCAGCAGTTGGGGGTTTGGTGCCTTGCTCAAAGGGCACCTCGGCAGTGCCCAAGAGAAAAACTGGCACCTCTCCAGCTACCATTTCACTCTTAGCACTTGGCACTTGAACTGGTGACCCTCCGGTTCCCAAGACAAGTCCCTACAGACTGAGCTACTGCTGTTGTAAAAGTAAGTTTCACTTTTACTTTTAGTCGTAATAGGCCCCTATTGACCCACATTTATTGTGCTTTTAGCGACCGATAACGCATATTCAATGACCTGATAACAGTCAAAGTGGGTGCCCAAACAGCTACTACATATTAAAGGAATAGTTTGACATTTTGGTAAATGTGCTTATTTGTTTTCTTGCTGACATATAGATGAGGAGGCCTTTAGCACTCTCATGTCCGTCCATTAAATGTGAAACTGGAGCCAGCAGTCTTGAGCGTATCTTAGCTTAGCTTAATGACTGGAAACACTGAGCCTGGTCTACTTACCAGCACCTCTAAAGCTCACTCATTAACACGTTATATCTTGTTTGTTCTATCTGTGGTTGCAAAAAGAAGTCTGATTGTGTAGAAGTCTCTTCTCACTTGATTTATTACCTCAGTAAACATTGTAAACATGAGTTTATGTCTCAATCGCTAGTCTTGAGTCTTCTTCAATACAGCATGATGTTCATGTAGTAAATTATGGTCCCATTTAGAGTCAATAGACCATAAAACAGGGGATGCTTGAGGGTGGGGCTACCTTGTGATTGACAGGTCGTTATGACAGTGTTGTCCGGTCTGGAAGTTACAACTTTAACCCTTTCAGTGTGTTTTCAGTTCATGGAAGTTAATTACAATTTTTTTGACCGCTTAAAAATATTCATCATTCGGTTGTCCTTAGCACTAACCTCTCGTGTCTCTTCTAGCAGCAAATAACCAAGATGATGACGGCCAAAATGCCAAACTCAAGGCTTCAAAACAACAGTTCACAAGCCAGTGGTTGACTTCATGGTGACTACATCCACTCCTTAGAGTTTACAGTCTAAGCTCCAGCTTCATTTTTAACAGACAGATATCAGAGGTATTGTTTTTCTTGTCTAACTCTCAGCAGGAAAGTAAAAAAAGGTGTTTCCCAAAATGTTGGACTATTCCTTTAATGACAACCACCATAGACTGCTCCAGGGATGATGTATTTTTGTTGGCCAACCAGGAAGTTAGCATCACACTGTGTTCCCTCAACAAAAAGCCAATGGGATTTTTCCATTTGGATTTTGGATTTTGCAGAAAAAGAGCTCTGTGGCAAACAAATATTTACGATACTTACATGTTTTGTTCAGTAACAACTGACAAGCTTCAAAAATATCTATTTTATGTTGAAGAGCAAAACATTAAAATCTCTTAAGCTTAAGACCTTAATTTAAGGCATCTAAATAGAAACCCACTGACTTCCCGGTGAGAGGACCAGCAGTGCCAAAATGCTAACTCATTTCTGGGTTTTAGGACTCATTCCTGTCGCGCTCTATTAGCATGTGAAAAAAAAGAAATGATCTCAGGTGTTCGGCAAAGATATCATATAGATGTTTATAGAAAGGCTCAGAGGAAATATATTCACAACATGAGGCATTGTGACCCAAATAAGAGTCTTGTTTTCGCCATCGACTTGTGGTTGTGTTTCTCTAGATGTGCCCTTTTGAAAGTGTAAATCTTGTGTTCTGTCTCAGATGACACAGTGTGTCTGTGTGTGTGTTTCTGTTATTTTCCGATATTTAAGTTATGCACTGTGATTTCCATTTTATTTTTTGAACTGATGTGCCAGGTGCCATGAAAGAGATGTCATGCTTGTGCTGTCAGAAACACCTCTATTCTCGCGTGCTGTAAGATTGAATGTTATGGAGCGCTCTGAATATCTTACATGCTGTATATCTTGCTGACAGTCATGCAGAGATAATGATGCTTTTCATCGCCTTTTTATTTCCAGTTCAAATGGTCGCTACCATTTGAGCAATGATGACTTTTACAGATGTTTTAATTTCTTCAAGCTACTGAAATATTCACTGTGGACAAGGCTTTAAAGGTGGGCCACCAGTGTCCCTCAGTATGGGCTCAGCTAAACACTGCTGCTGTAAGCCAGGAGGAGAGTTTATGAGCTACTTTTACAAATTGTAAATTTGACTGTATTTGCCTTTTTAATTGATTGTAATTCATGAATTTTGTCAAAATGGTACAAATATTGTGTGCAGCTAAAGCTGGTACCGTCCTGTCAGCATGGGTCCGATGTAGACCTGCATCCTGTTTTTACATTTGCTTCACTTGCCGTCGGGAGGGAAACATACACTCAATAAACAGTTTGCAACAACAGAGCTCACTGAGGCTTTCAAGGAGTCAATAGCACATTTAAAAACAACCGCAGTTAAGCAAAGTGCTGAACATGTCCATGATAAAATGCATACAAAGCAAACAACAAGAGCAGAAAGAACAACATAATGTGCACATAACCAAAGTAAAAGAGTAGCAGCACAACAGAAAATAAACTTAAACAGCAGCGAGAGGCGGTGAGTCTTCAGCAGCTACTTAAATGTTTCTGTGGTCTGAGCAGTTTTAATATGAAGAGGTAAGCTGTTCAGGTGGTCCAGGTCCAGAGACCAGGTTGTTTTTAAGTCCAGTTCTGGGGACGTCCAGGAGCATCTGATCGGAGGGAGGCCACGACTGGTGACGTGATCAAGTTTTCCAGTTAGAAGGCGAGCAGCTGCATTTTTTTACTAACTGCAGACGTCTCAGTAGTCTAACCGAGAGGTAATAAAAGCATGTCTAACTCTGAAGATCCCAGGGAGACAGATAGGACCAAAGCCGTAACTGAAAAAAACACATTTGTTTGTCAGATCTGACGGTGCTGTCAAAAATTTAGCCAATATTTTTTAACACAAGGTTGTTTTTGAGAGGCCAAAGGGTGACGAATACCGACCGAGTCGTCCAGTAGGTCAGGTTGTCCAGACGTCATGATGTCAGTCTTATTTCCATTAAGAGGAAGCTTAGATCCAGCCAATCATTAACTCCAATTTTACAGTTAACTGCACTTGTATTTGTATTTTGGTCTAATGTACGTCAATAATGTACGTCTTTACGCTAACAGGAAGGGGAGACATGTGGAGGTGTTGTTGTATCTAGGTTTCTATGCAGTGGTTTTATTGTCCCACTGGACGTCAAACTGGACTGTATGTGGCCTCTGGACTAAAACGAGTCTGACACCCTGCACTCAGTGTATGTATTGTAATAGATCCCGGTGAAGACCCCGCGGTGGAGCCATGTAGGGTGCTGTGTGTGGCCCGGTAGCGGCCCCTGCGGCCGGTAGCGGTACTGAACATCCAGCAGGACTCTCGCTGCGTTGAGCCAGCAGTAGTTCGCCGAAGCTCAGCCGACTGGAGGGATGTGACCCCGGAACAGGACGCCCTCCTACAACAACACACCATTCAAACAGAGCACAGAAGAAAGAAAAGCTGGACCAGGAGGGGTAAGCTCGTGTGTGTCGTCTTCTTGACGAGGCGCACATTGTCAGGGTTTTTTTTTGTTTTTTTCTTTTAACCGATACGTGTGTTTGATTCCCGGCGTTCACACTTCTGGCAGAGCAGCGGTACCTGGATGGTGTTTGCACCCATAGGAACTTCATTCAGGCTTTTGTCTCGGGCATGCTAGCGAGCTAGCTTGGCTGGTTAGCATTGGTAGCGCGGGGCTGGTGGAGGCTAAATTGAATGATTGTGTGGGTAAAATGAACGCGGCTTGTAAAGTCATTGAGTGTACCGACTGTATGCTTTTCTCTCCACGACGGATATTGATAAAGATTCATGTCGAAAATGCGGTGAGGGCTTTGCTGCTTGCTAGCAAGGAGCGCTGCTACAGTTTGAACAGTCCCGCAGCTTGATAACATCCACAGTCATGGTGAGTGTCCACCTCTTAAAACACCGACGCTTTTCTGCCCCTGTCTGGCGTTTGGACACTCTTGTTTGTGTTATTTTTAAGTCAGTTTGACTTTAAGGGAAACTAACGTTACCCAAAACTCAAACATCGCAGCTAACGTGAGTGTGACGTTACACAGACCCTCATTAACGTTACACTTCGTCTGTAACGTTACCGACGGTTATGTTAACGTTAACATCCTAACTTGGGCTGTCAGTTGATTTAAATATTTAATTACATGATTGGCCATAGTTAATCGTAATAATTGCACATTTTTATCAGTTCAAAATGTACCTCATAGGGAGATTTGTCAAGTATTTAATAGTCTTATCAACATGGGAGTGGGCCAATATGCGGCTTTATGTAAATGTAGGTGTATATCTATTAATGGAAATCAATTAACAACACTAAATAATGTCCAGGAACCCTCACAGGTGCTGCATTTAGCATAAAATATGCTCAAGTCATAATATGGCAAACAGGCAACAACAGCTGTCAGTGTGCTGACTTGACTATGACTTGATCCAGACTGACTGGGATTATCATGTCTGTAAAGGGGAGACTGGTGGAGACCCAGAGAACCCATTTTCACTCAAATCTGGTGGTCAGAGGTCAACGGACCCCTTCGAAAATGGCCATGCCAGTTTTTCCTCGCCAAAATTTAGCATGTTGGGAGTGTTATTTTAGCTCCTTTACGACAAGCTAGTATGACATGGTTAGTTCGGGTGGATTCTTTAGGTTTTCTAGTTTCATACGATACCAGTATCTTCACTCTAGCTTTCAAACTGAGCCCATTACAACCTAAAAATCACAAGCTGCATTAATGTGTTAAAGAAATTAGTGGCTGTTTTCGAAACTGCATACTATAAGTACGTACTGATTTGGCCAAAATGTAGTGTAACAAAAGCAAAATCTGCAGTATTCCAGAAATACCTGGATGTCGTACTGATTCTGAGAAAATCTCCAGTATGCATCGGACCAGTCTGCCGCGCCTACTGTATCCCACAATGCAAAGCGCAGGAATGGTCACATTCGTGCTGTTTACTTCCATTTTCCAAAGCCAGAAACCTGCAAAACCCGGCCTCACGTACTATAAGATAAATCAGTTTACATTCCAGACTACATACTACTGGGGAACGCAGTATCCTTCCCACAGTTTAGCATAAGTTTGGAGCATTATTTAGCCTCCTTCGCGACAAGCTAGTATGACATGGTTGGTGCCAGTGGATTCTTTAGGTTTTCTAGTTTCATGCGATGCCAGTATCTTCACTCTAGCTTTCAAACTGAGCACAGGACAACCTAAAAACCACAAGTTGCGTTAATGTGTTTAAGAAATTAGGGTCTGTTTTCGAAACCGCATATTATACTTGAAGTATATATTGATTTGGCCAAGATATATGCAGTACGTGAACAAAAGCAAAATCTGCAGTATGCCAGAATACCTGAATGTCATACTGATTGGGAGAAAATTTCCAGTATGCATCGGACCTGTGTACCTCACCAACTGTACTCTGTTTTCCACAACTGGAAACCTGGAAATAAATCAATTTACATTCCATACTACATACTACTGATGGACGCAATATATTGTACATGCTGCATACTGCGTTTGTCAGGTAGTATGTGTCGAAAAACAGCCTATGACTCCCTGAACTGCATGTGATTATCATAAAGTGGGCATGTCTGTAAAGGGGAGACTCGTGGGTACCCATAGAAACCATTTTCATTCACATATCTGGAGGTCCAGAGGTCAAGGGACCCCTTTGAAAAATTTAGTGTAAGTTTGGAGCAGTATTTAGCCTCCACAGTTGTTACCAATGGGCTCCTTAGGTTTTCTAGTTTCATATCATGCCAGTATCTTCACTAGCCTTAAAAATGAGCCTGCTACAACCTCAGATCACAAGTTAAAACAAGTTAGCATTATTATCGCGTTAACTTTGACAGCCCTAATCTTAACAGATTTAACAGACTGATGCATACATGATACACGCCTACATGTAGCATTAAATACAAATTACAAACCCATTTATCCCACTCACCAAACACCTACCAGTCGGCCGAGGCTTAGAGAGCGTTTTAATGCTGCTCTAGCCACAAAAGCTACTATACAATTTGGTCCCTTTCTCTCAATTTCATGTTCAAGTTTTCTTGTCACACAACTCCTTCATTGGTTCTCTATTTCTGGATCATGCCACACATGGATGCATTGTGCCACGCTGTCATTTACAGTGTCTGCTTTCCCCCCACATGTCAGATAGCTGACAGCCCTTTGAGTGGTGAAGCTGGCTCCCTGCCGGCAGCAGGGCATTGATGAGGGCTGCAGCCAGCGGGTATCAGGGCTTGGCCACAAGCGAGCGCTCTGAATCCTCCTGGCAACTAGTGGAGTGGGTCATGGACCACAGTATGTCAAGCCTGCCTTAGTTTGCACATTCCCTTAACTGGGGAGAGAGATTAGGACCGCTGGCCTCCTCACAGCAAGGGCAGGTGCTCTTCAGCGGCTGCTTGAGGCCCAAGGGGACCTCATCAGCTGCCTGGTTCATCTCACAACCTCTCACTCTGTGTTTGGCACTCATACACGTCAGCCCACGTAGTGGCCTGACATGATGATACCAGAGCTTCTTATCCATGCCTTACGCACCCAGTCCAAATGACAGAGGCCTCAATGTGACCACCAAGTCTTTTTGACTGTTGAGTGATCTAACTGGTTCAGTCCTGATAACGGGGTCTGAAATTAGTTCAAATGCGAATAATTTGTTGGCAGTGGCAGGTAAAATCGTCAAGACACCTGCCACTTTGGCAGAGATGGGAATAGAAAACCGGTTCCTATTAAGACCGATCTGCTCTCTTGGCAACTCATGCCTCAGCACCTATCGATTCCTCTGAATTGATGTTTTCTGACAGTTGCGCTTGTACAATGCCGTGTATCCACACCGTATAATGTTTCAGTTTGTTTGGGACCAGAGTTGCAATAGAGAAAAGGAGCACTCAACGGTGAGGTGCTACTAAACCTGAGGGGACGCACCCTATGTATTCCCTGTTAATGTGACACTGTGACCTACAAATCTGTGTTGAAATCATTAACGTTAGCTGTTAGCAGCTGTTGGGCAGCATATTGATATATTGCATACTGTCTGTCTGTCTGTCTGTCTGTCTGTCTGTTTGTTTGTTTGTCTGTGTTCAAGATAACTCAAAAACTTTTGGTCGGATTTTGATGAAATTTTCAGGGTGTGTCGAAAATGTGAAAAGGAAGAACTGATTTAATTTTAGGGGTGATCCAGAAGAAATCCTGGAAATTTTCGTTAGCATTGGGGTAAATGGGACCCAAAAATTGTTTCACAATATCTCAGGTAATTGTTGCCCAAAGCTCATGAAATTTATACTCCAGGATTTATAACGTGTACTTCTATCAAAGCCCAAAGGCTGATCCAGATCTGATCCAGATGGCGGATTTTATAGCAATTTATATAAAAAATGGGGGTACTCTTACATTTTGGCCTACTGTGCATTTAATATTAGAGAGGTGGAGATTTCTAACTTCTTCTTCTTTCTATCAGCAGCATCGTGTAGCATCGTGTATCAAACTGAATGACATCAGATCTAAAATGTTAATCCTTCATTTACCGCAGAGATTTCAAAAGTGGCTGACAAAAAAAATACTTGCCTGCCACAGTTGCAGGCCCTGTTCGATCCTGCTAGCGATACCTGGGCTTTGACTTTCACCCGGTACCGATTCGATACCAGTGTTTAATTAACAAACTGTATGCCTCACTTTATGGAAGTGACTGGGGTCATTCTGTTATGTGTAAGGCAACATCAGGCTTAACTTAAACAATCCTTTCTTAACTCATCTGCTACTGTGGCTGATTACACAATCTACCAGCCTCTCCATAGATTACCACTGATTTTTTTGGTTGGTGAGTGAAGTACATCTAACAGCCACTTGCATATTTTTACCAGCATTATTTCCAACCCTGATTACAGTATGTAACGTGTATAATATCTAAATCTAAAATTGAACAGAATAAATTAGCACCATTGTCACGATAGCCGTTCCAGTATCGGTATCGGTGCATCCCGACAATCTCAAGAGCGTAGCCATCTTGTCTGTCTGTTGTCTGTGCATGGTATCCGCCACATTTGCAATGCACTGGGTTGTTCCAAGGATCCAAGCACACATAGCCTTTAACTTTAAGATTTTTATTCCCTGCCTTGACGGTGGCGCCTTTGAAATCTTGCAGCCGCCCCCGAGGGACCCGCTTCAGGCAGCAGCTTCTGTTTCAATTCCTTTGAGGGACCCGGAGGAGTGAGCTAAAGAGGATCTGAGATCATAGGCCTGATTTAATTATCTTATGTAGGATGCTGTGAAAAGGTTGTCTGAATTTTGCATGTTTCATAAAAATTTCGTAGAAATTCGTAATTGAGCTGTAGCATTACAAATTAAAATGTTATTATTTGTACACTAGAAGAGCCAAATAATGGGGAAAGATGGTTTTTATTATCTAGGAAAAATTTTTTAGTGAAATAAGGTAGGCTTGCCGCGGTAGTCTTTCTTACCAGTGTCACCAACTGCACAAACTTTTGCTTTTCGCTTCGACACCAAATCCTCCGCCCTCGTCTTCTGTCAGCCCTCTCTCGTCCGTTGTCTCACACTTACAGTCTGTCAGCACAGCTTAACTTCAGCAGATTTCCGACAGACCTTGAGAGTGTGGTGGTTCCTTTTTAACTGTTTAACTGATACCGTTCATCAGTTAAAATTCTTAATGTCGGTTAAACGGTTAATTTTTAACATCCCGACTTCATATTCAAACCCAGTGCTGTAAGAGAACCATAATGTTGGATGAGCCAACTGCAGTGAGGAGTGAAACCGTGGAAACCTTCGGCCTCGCAGCGAAAGCTTGACTGGAGAGGCCAGACACTCGGCCATCCAACATTATAATTAAAGCACTCTACGTATATTAAGCGTCTTCTTTTCTTGTAAAATTTCTGGTGTAAACGGTTACACCAATGTTGTCACACATTTATTAACCAGTGGGAACATTTCCTTACTGTGCCAGCCCGACCATAAAGTACACATTTGTCCAATGTCATGTCTCGCCCACTTTAACTCTCTCCTGGTATCAACTTAATGTGGCATAGAAATAGTCAAAGGACAGATAAGCACACCCAGAAACCCAGCTATGAACTAAGCCTGTACAGTTGAGCAGGATTGTTTGAGTTCATGCCTCACGTGGTGACAACAAGACATGACCTACATATCAATCATGTTTTCACAATCCAGTTCATCACCATTGTCTCCAGATACTGTAGCCATTGTTGTGGGCACTGTACATGTGAGGAGATGGCTTCACACACAAAGGCAGCATGCAGACATCCAGCAAGTCCGAGCCAGAGCCTTCCTGGTAATGTCTGTCCCGTCTGGTCTGGCTCACGCTGTTTCAGGACCCCACGCTGCCCCGGCACCCACAGGGAGTCAATCTGCCGGGTGCCCGGCTGGTCAGACGGGTTTCATTATGTCTGCTGCAGGTTTTGATGGGTAGACGCTGACCAATAGGACTGGCATCACTATCAAAATTGTCATAAGGATTTATTTTCTTGTGCTGCAACATTCAGTTAATTAACTGACAGAAACAAATTGTCATAGGGCTAGATTAATTGTTTAGTTGTTTGGTCTATGAAATGGTGAGAAATGACGATCAGTGTGTCCCAAAGTCCAAGATGACGTCCTCAAATGTCTCGTTTTCTCCACAACTCAAACATATTCAGTTTTCTGTCATAGAGGAGTAAAGAAACCAGAAAATATTCACATTTAAGAAGCTGGAATCAGAAAAAAAAATCTGAGAATTTTAATATTTTTTGTAAAAAATGACTTAAACTGATTAATCAATTATCAAAATAGTTGCAGATTAATTTATTAGTTTAATATTACAGCTAATTAACTAAGTGTTCCAGCTCTAGTTTAAGCTTTTAAAATGGGAGGATTTACTCCTGTTTAAATGAATATGCTGCTTTATGCAAACATATGTATAGATTTATTATTGGAAACCAGTTAACAACACAAAATAATGACAGATATTTTCCAGAAACCCTCACAGGTTTAGCATAAAATATGCTCTAATCATAACATGGCAAACTGCAGCAACAACAAGCAACAACAGCTGTCAGTGTGCTCACTTGACTATGACTTGATCCAAACTGTATGTGATGATCATAAAGTGGGCATGTCTGTAAAGGGCAGACTCGTATGTACCCAGAGAACCCATTTACATTCACATATCTGGAGGTCAGAGGTCAAGGGAGCCCCTCTTCTCCAAAATTTAGCCTAACGGAGCGTTATTTAGCGTCTGTTGTGAGGAAGCTACAGTGACATGGTTGGTTTCAATCAATTCCTTCTGTTTTCTAGTTTCATGTGATATCTGTATCCTCACACTTGGCTCTAACACTGAACTGAACCAAAGTAATCGTTAACTGCAGCCTAATATTCTCTGTACTATACTGTATTATATGCCGTGACAAGATTACTTAAAGCCACAAAATAAACAATCAAATTGGTATTCATTTTGCTGAACTGCAGTGTTGAATGAGACTATTGTTCTGTCCTAATTTCAGCGTGACCATGACTTGTTTTAATAGTAATGTCGTGACAGGGTGTCGCCATCAGGAGGAGTGTGTTTGAGAGTGTGTAGCTACCTGCAGTGACACAGCTGCTCTGCAGAACCAGGCCAGGTTGTTGGCAGCTCAGCTGGCAGCCACGCCAGACTTCTAGCCTACTGAAGTTTCTCACACATTTGCTTGGGATGTTGGCGCAGCTCACGATTGAATTCTTAGTTATTTTTCCTCCTCGGTTTTTGCTGGAGGCTGTCGACCTCTCAGGGTCTTACAGAGTTCAGGTCGTTTAGCGGCTTGCGTGTAAGGCTAAACTCGGTTTGTCAGCGCTGTTCGTTTAAGACTAAACTCACTTTGTCCCGTCAACTTACTGGTTTGTTTCTTGTTTTTCTGCTTGTGAGAGGAATTTCTTAAACAATAAGAGATTGTGCTTTATGTGCACAGCTGATCCGAGAGCCAGTTACAAGGTCGACAGGCGGACCGGGCCATGCGTGACTGGGCCGGTGTGCTTTGGCAACCTATGCCCTTCATGACCCTCAGCAAATGTGAGGGCCTATCACATTGCATACTGTAATCTCTGACAGCGGATCCCCCCTGCACTGTGTGGCCCGGTCACAGTGTTGAAATAGTCGTCTCCATGTTGTTGTTTCTCACAGACACTAATGGACACTGATACACGAGTGTACAGAAGAAATCTGGAATGCAGATGCCATGAATAGGCTTCTCACTATCTTTTAAGCAGCATTACTGAATGTGTAATTTGAAGTCATGTGTGCAGTAGTTGTAAGATCCAACAGAGTATAATGGCCACACTGAAGGAAAAAGTCTGAGATTTCAAGAATAAAGTCATAATAATATGTGAATGAAATTGTAATTTAATGAAAAGAAAGTCATAACTTTACAAGAACAAAAGTAATTTCCTACTGCACAAAAGAGTCGGTTTCCTCCAGGTCTGTGTGGTTCTTTCGTCAGAATAAACTCAGTTTCTTGCTCCATCTTTTCAAGGTCCTGATACTGATGATAATATGGTGCTGATGAGCCAAAACATGAAGCATTTGGTTATTTGTGAATCCTAAACTTAAGTGGAACTTTACAAGATACACCACGTCCTCATGTTCACACGATTTCACACAGTGGCCTTTACTACTTTATAATATTACTGTTTTATTTTCTCATAAATTTATGACTTTATGTTCATAATACTAAGACTCTTTTCTCTTAAAGTTATGACTTTATTCTCATAATATTGACTTTTTTTTCTCAAAATCTCAGATTTATTGTTTTTCCTGAATGTGGCCCTGATACGCTGTTGTACTAAGGCACTGTGCCGTCCTTGTATTTAATGTTGAAGTCAACAGTTACTCTAAATCACAATGTGATTTAAGACTGTGGCTCTTTTAAACAGGTCATATTTTGATGGCTATATTTTATTCATCAGTGCCCCAAAAGAGAAATCTGTCTCTTTATTTCAGTTTAAACTAGAGTCAGATAGAAAAAAAACACAGCAGCAACTCATCAGGGTTTGAAGGTTCATGGTGTATTACAGTTTCTATATTTTTCTCTGATTTTGCATACATTTATCTTAACCCCTTGATGTATGAAACTATATTTGGACTAATACTGTGATATTTATTGCAACATATTCATGTTCAGTCTCCTGCCATGTGCTCAGAGAGAATCAGAGGGTAACTCATGACACTATAGTATCTCAAGACGTTGCTCATGTTGACATGGTAATGAAATACAGGTCATTCTATAACACACACTTGATTGTAATACAGCAATCTGTGATGCCCCTTAAGAGCCCAAGTTAAGTGAGTCTGAGCCGGCACAGATACAGGAAGTTGGCTCTGGACTTCCAGCTGAGGAGGTGTAGCTTGTAGCCAAGTAGCATTTATTCACCAACAAATAAACTGTACACACACTGTCTACTACACCTACATTCACAGCTGTAACGACCCCAACAAACCCACACTCACCACTGCCACACGCGGTCTGTCGGAAACTCACTGAAGTTACTATACAGCGGGCATGAAGCCACCGGCAATGCTAGCAGCTGCCAACGTAGCACAAACACACACACTTTGTCTGACGATCGCTATCGTTAATCCGCAGACGCAGCTGACAACCTGCTAAACTAAACTAAATGTGCAGTGGTGACTTTTACTGGGAAAGTGGCTGCATGTCTGCGACACTACATGCAGCACCGTGGCTGCTAACGCACCCGGACTGTGAACTGGAGACAGTGAACGCAGCACCGTGGCTGCTACACTAGCACTCCCGAAAAGTCAATTGGAGACAGTGAACGCAGCACCGTGGCTGCTACAGTAACTCTCCTGACAGTGAACTGGAGACAGTGAACGCAGCATCTTGGCCGCTACAGTAACTCTCCCAACAGTGAACTGGAGACAGTGAACGCAGCATCGTGGCTGCTACAGTAACTCTCCCGCAGTGAACTGGGACAGTGAACGCAGCATCGTGGCTGCTACAGTAACTCCTGATGGTGAGCTGTCGGCTCAGATGGAAGTGGTCGTTATCAGTTAAGAAAATTTTACAAAATTAGCATCCCTAGTTCAACCTCTACCACGTGTACAGATTGGAGATCTGAAGCTGGTCCTCATGTTGTATTTTTCTGGTAGATTTCTCAGTTGAGTATCAATGATGCTGTGGTTTAGCTTGGCTGCCTAGAGGGGCTCGATGTCTCAGCTCAAACCAGTATCACAACACCGACAAGAGTCCAACAACACAGGCAGGGGGTGGGGGGGTGGATTAGGCCTAGATCAGCTTTAAAGAAAGCCTTTGATTATGTCTGGAATATTAGCCACATGCGTCTGAGGCTGGCTGAGCATCCCTCGAGGGATTAGTGTTGAGCCAGCCCACCTCGAGAACCGAACATCAGGCACACACAAAGGACTGACAGGATCCTTATTGTGGTCCTTGAAATGATTTAAGACGTGTTACACAGGAGAGCGCGTACGTCAGAATAATGCTAGAATGACCCGAGTAGACGAAATATAACAACACTATTTATACGGCAAGTTTTTAGCAGAGTTGTCATTTGTAATTTTCATTTTTGTCACTGCATCCTGATTAAATCTATCCTTTTATTTTTAAGATATTTGAGATAAGCAGTCTTGTAAAAATGATTTAGTGGATGTATCGGGTCATACAGATATCATACCAATAGCAGCTAAAGTTTCTGTCAAGGAGTGGTCTAGATGGTTTGACAGAGTCGCAAACATTCAGACGCTCTCTATAAATAAGAGTTTAATCAAACAGCTTGAAGAAATATTACGACGTATTGCAGAGAAATCATGGCAGTCTCTTACACTGAATTTATTGCTTTTTGTGTAATAGAAAGTTGGATGTTGGAGGGGTATTTTACCAGGTCGAGTGCTGAAACATTTATTTGATAAATTGATTAGGGGGATGATAGTATTTTATTCAGCCAAAATCTCAAATATATGCTGGTTTCACTCGCTGATTTACTCCGTGTCATCATTTTAAATGATTTGGCAACCTACAAGGACTGTTTCTCACTGTTTTATGAAAATCTAGCGAAGCCAGCAAACTTACCTTAGACTCTGGGAAATCCAAATTTCATTTTCACTAGTTTGTGCTTATCAGGGTTGCAACTTACTATTATTATTTTTTTGTTCATTGTTGATTAATATGTTGATTATTTCTTGACTAATTAATTAGTTGTTTGGACTGTGAAATGTCGTGTGAAAATGGTGAAAAATGTCAATCAGTGGTTCCTAAAGCCCCAGATGACGTCCTCAAATGACCTGATTTGTCCACAACTCAAAGGTATTCAGTTTACTGTCGCAGAGGAGTAAAGAAACCAGAAAATATTCACATTTAACAGCTTGGAATCAGAAATAAAAAGAAAAATTTGACATTTTTTCTCATAAAATAATTATAGAAACCGATTTATCAAAATAGCTAACTAACTGATTAATCATTGCAATTTCAAGCTTTGAAATGGGAGGATTTACTCCTCATTGTTTTAAATTCAGTATTTGTAGGTCTTAGACTGCTGGTCGGACGGCAGTTTTTAGATGATACTGCCAGGGGTGTTTCACTGTTTTATGAAAACCAGCAATTTGAATTTCACCTTTTGCTCTGGGAAATCTGTATAATTTCATTTTTCACAAGTTTTTTATGCTCCTAGAAAATGAAACAGAAGAATCAACAATAATTCAGAATGAAAATAATTACTTGCAGACTTCACATTAAGTGCATTTCATATAAGCCTCTGATAATACACCTGCCTATGAGGATATGCAGTATGAAGTTTTTGGCTTTAAAATGATGCTGAGCTGAACTTTATCATGACCCAACATGTTTAAAATGTTGTAATCCAGCAGTGATACCCAGGAAGCCATTATTTAGAGGTTAAGTCTGTGGCAGCGAGGCATTGTACGGCAGGCGGCCGAGTACCATCTGCCGCATTGATGGGATTATGAACATGGTTGGAAAGCTAGTTTGTTCAGCAGGATTGCATGGATGAAACTACCCGTTACATAATTATGTACCGTGTTGAACACTGTTGTGTGCGTGTTGTCGTCCAGTTCACTGAGTACCAGAACTGTAATGATTCCAGTTCTGCTGCCCAAAATAGTCATCTGCAAATGAGTCGTTATGTCTCTTCCAGACGGAAGACGAATAGGTGAAATCCACAAAAGAAGGGCACCCTTTCCTCTTTTTTTGAACGTCACTCACACGCCTGTCACGACAGTATTGACCAATCAACCGCATTTACATTTCCATGTTATTTCTACCTTCTCCCTATGGGATTTTGCACATTATGTGTGTTCTTCTTATAGCAGATGCATCACTGTGAAAGTGAGATAAGATAAAATGTGTTGTTTTCAGACTGGTAAAAATACAAATTGCAACCCTCAAAACAGTCTGCAGCCTGGGCAGAGATGCTACTAAATATGGCCAGTTTTCAAACTTCAAACGCTAAACATCAGAGGATCAGAAATGCTTCAGTCATGAAAGCAGTAGGCCTATTTATACAGATGATGAATGTCGAATATATCAGCCCTTTTGTGCAGCAGCACGTGAAAATGTTCAAGTTGTCTCAAAATATGCCTGAATATTAATGGACGTTTTTTGCACCTTGTCTTTTAGAAATCTCAAGACAAGACAACACCTTTTGGCAATGTCACATTATCAGAAATATAGTCAATACTAGGGCTGTCAATCAGTTAATATATTTAATTGGGATTAATCACAATTATTCACACATTTATCTGTTCAAAATGTATCTTAAACCGCAATTTGTCTTAAACCCAGTATTTAATACTCTTATCAGCTTGGGAATGGACAAATATGCTTATGTATATATTTATTATTAGAAATCAATTAACAACCCAAAAAAATGACAGATAATGTCCAGAAACCCTTACAGGTACTGCATTTAGCATAAAAAATATGCTGAAATCATAACATGGCAAACTGCAGCCTAACAGGCAACAACAGCTGTCAGTGTGTCAGAGTGCTGACTTGACTATGACTTGACTATAAGTGTGCATGTCTGTAAAGGGGAGACTCGTGGGAACCCATAGAACCCATTTTCATTCACATATTTTGAGGTCAGCGGTCAAGGGATGCCTTTGAAAATGACCAGGACAGTTTTTCCTCACCAAAATTTTGTAAAAGTTTGGAGCGTTATTTATTCTTCACAACAACAAGCTAGTATGATGTAGTTGGTACCAATGGATTGTTTAGGTTTTCTAATTTCATATGTTGCCAGTATCTTCACTCCAGCTTTAAAACTCGGGACAACCTAAAAATCTCACTGCGTTAACGTGTTAAAGAAATTAGTGCCGTTAAAATGCATTTGTGTTAATGCGTTATTGTGTTAACTTTGACAGCCCTAGTTGGAACACACCATGATAACGTTAGAATTCATCTTTACCCAATGATCATTATTTATTGAATAAAGCCTGAGCACATCATAATGTAAATCAATGTCACCTCCTGTATTGAAATTAGCAGGACGAGAACGTTACTTTCACATTTCCAAAATCGGAGATTTTGAGATTCTGAACAATCTTTAGGGGCGGCAGTAGCTCAGTCTGTAGGGAGTTGGCTTGGGAACCGGAGGGTCACCGGTTCAAGTCCCGACATGGACCAAAAAACTGAGTGTGAACTGGTAGCTGGAGAGGTGCCAGTTTACCTCTTGGGCACTGCCGGGGTGCCCCTGAGCAAGGCACCAAACCTCCAACTGCTCGGGGCGCTTGTCAGGAGCAGCCCCCTCACTCTGACACCTCTCCATTACTGCATGTGTGTGTGTGTGTTTGTGTGCATGTACCATGTATAAGTTAAACAGAGTGTAAATTGAATTTCCCCACTGTGGGACTAATAAAGGTAGATCTTCTTCTTCTTTAATGTGGGCCAGCTTTTAGCTGATAGTCCATGTTAGCAGCGCAGTCCCACACAGAACCGACAGCTAACGCTAATTAGCTCTAGAGGGCCGGTCACTGAGCCCAATTTTTGTAGTGGCCAAACGGCGGTACTGCTACTTCTGTGTCTATCATGTGATGTCATTAGGCCCTAAAAGCCTTTTCCCCCTAGACAACTCCCCATTGTGAACGCTGGAATAACCCTTATTTAAATCATTAGGTACTAAAAGTAAAAAAATGCAGTAATAGCTGAAACCTTCCTCCATTCAAGTCGGTGACGACAGCGTGACGTTGGGACCCCGTGGCCGAGCCACGTCACTGAGTGGAAGCTATGGAGCATATTTCCATGGGCCCAATGGATGTGGAAGATTGCCGAAAGATCCCGGTACTTTCCCAGACAGAAGTCGAGCCATTTTGGCTTCATGCACCACTGAGCAAATTTCATAGGAATGAACTGGTCCCCGCATCCAGTTCTCTTAATACACCCATGGTCGATTTCAGCATAGATTTGTTTTTCGCAATGTAGTATTATCAGGAAAATATATCTTGGACGCGTTTACTGCATCCCAAGCACATTTTCTATCATCTCCAAGATGACAGGACAGAGTTCGTCTTGGGCCCTGACGGTACCTTTGGCACTGTAGAAAAAGAAGTACATCGTGTTTTCAGAAATGCGGCATCGACTTGGTGCCCAAGTATCGGTTCTCGTGACATCCCTGAGTTAGAGTAATCCTGCTCTCTTCTGTCACTCTCTACTCATACGCAGTGACGCATGCCGACTGGCGCCTCAAGTTTATACATCATGCTTCATTCTGCATGTCGTCTCACTGGTGGGTCTCTCTGCCTGCAGTCTTTATGTCGTCCATTTGTCTGGCGCGAGGAGCTCAGAGACGTGATCAAACGAGTCGCTGCTGCTGGTACAAAGACGCAGTGCCACCCCCTTCACCCTCACCACCAACATCCTCCCTGAAGGTGCACTGACACCAGCGAGCTCTCTCCATCTTTTCATGTCTGTCTTGCTTTGAGATTCTCCAATTAAACCATGCCCGACGCTCAGGCGGAAGTGAATAACTAATGTACTGCTCAGTGTCCTGTGGCCACTTTGTGCAGCTGAAAACAGACAGGAAGACAAAGTCAAGTGTTAGGCTATTTGCTTGCAGTAAACAGCCACCAAAGGTTGCTGTAATTATAAGGACTATAGCCAGAAGCTTGGTCTCCAGCTGCTCTGATCTGGATGAATCCACACGCTCACAGTGGCACCCGAACGCCAGCCAATGGCCGACGGTGCCCCATTCATCCTTCTCCCCCCTCCGGGCTCTGGGAAGTGGGGACGGCGAGCCAGCTCCTCAATTAAATATAACCCCACATCAAACGGCCTGTCAACATGCATTAGTGGTCCTTTGTATAGATAAGAGGCCAAAATAAATTGCCAGAACTATCATAGCCACTGCGGCTCCCTCTGGCTTTTTATGAAAGATTCTTAGGGGAGGACAAATCCTGACTTGCATACTGATATTCTCTCCATTAAATCTTATTTTTTTAAGACCAGGTTTACCCCTTTTTTTAAAGATTTATTTTCTTTTCTTTTCTGTGAATAATCTCTTCTATTGACAATTTCAATTAGCACATTTAGGTTGGATATCGCGCCGCACTGTGTGCCTCGTCTTGTCGGTGCGATATAATGGAGATCTAATGCGACAACGGCCGACCTTGATGTGCGTGTGCTATCACAGCGGAACCTATCCCTTTTCTGTCATCCGCATTAGCTTTGGCAGCTCCTTTTATCGTCTTCTTTTCCCTCCCCCTTTTTTCTCCCTTTGCCTATATTTTGCATCTCCGCAGACTGACAGAGAAAATAGGTCATTAGTTAGACAGAGAATATGTGAGGAAGGAGGAGGCAGGGGCGAGATCTGTGTGAAAACTGCCATGCAATATTAATGACACATTCATGCTGTGAAGTGCCAAACCTGCACTGTGACTGCACTGAGACAGGCCTCTGACTTCTAATATCACCACTGTTTGTTCTGATATTATGTGAATGAACTGCTCATCACGCCGTCTACAGTATTATTTACTCTAAAAGTAAGACCTCTAGTTTCAGCCTGGTGCTGCTGTACGTCTGAGAAGTCAGGTTAGAAAAACATTCAGTCTCATGTTGTAATATCTGCTAAAGAGTAGGGCTGGGACAAGACGCCTATCTCCTGATACAATACTTCAATATTCTGATGTACTGTAATTTTAGTTAACTTTTTTAACACTACCTCTGCATAGACTCAAATAAAGCAAATATTGTATATCGTTTCTGGCATTAAATGTACATAGGTGGTGAAACAACTTAACAAAAAGGGAAAAAAGTCACGTGGTGAAACAACTTAATGTTTTCAGTGTTTTAACTTCTGATACACGGAGTATTTGCGTAGCTGTGATTTTTCGCAGGTCTTGTTTAACGTGGATTTGTTTGTGTGTCCAGAGCCACAGGAGCAGGGGGGATGAACCGCGAGGAGGCCCCGGGGAAGTCTCCTGAAGACATGTACATCCAACAGAAAGTGCGGGTCCTGCTCATGCTAAAAAAAATGGGATCAAATGTAAGTATCTTGACTAATACAAACTATGGTTATGTGGCATTTTAAATTTGGGTTTCCACATTTTATAGATTTATAAAACAATATTAATTGAGTTTAAGTGCTACTTTTTGTCCAGGTTATGACAGAAACTTTCATCATTACCATGTGAAAATATTTATAACGTTGGCTAGATAGAAGGAGAAGCTTTATATTTGTTATTAAAAAAACACAGTATGGCTCTTAGAGCACAAAAAATAATTTGACAGACCATAAAGTAGATTCACAATAAATAACGATCTCCATTTGAGTTGTTTAAGTGTAAAGTAGTGTGGCACCAGTGTGTCTGTACAGAGCGCTGACTGCAGCCCATGCTAAATCTGAAATTGAAAGTGACTGTTCTTCATTTTATCAAAGTCCCCTGTTGGTCACTGCACCGCAGTCAGTTTTTATCATTTCTTGTTGTCAAATCGTACTTAACTCAGCAAATCTATGTGCCTCATTTTGTATGTCTGCGTTTGTCAGATGCTCCAGAGATGTGTTTTCTGTTCAGCAGTGTGACAGCGTTGAGGAACTGAGCAGAGAACTAATTTTCAGCCTCTGGACAACAAAAAACCTGAATAATCTAAAGCTCGTACTTCTAAATGATTACAAGCTTACAGAATGTAAACCTGTCATCCTTCAAACTTTTCTTTTTACAAGATATTCACATTTAAAGGTGTAAAATGTGTGCACATGCAGTGGGATTGTCCCAAAAACAACTTTTTGAGCTTCAGTAGTAATCAACAGCGAATATTCAACGTTTTGGCAAAGTGCTGCTTGGTGTGGACGGTGCACATACATGTCTGTCTGCACTCAGTGTCTCCTCATCCCTTTGTGTGTGTAGTGTAGACGTATCTCAAAGTTTGAGAGACCTCTCCCCCTAAACTGCAGTGTTTTAATGCTAATTTCTCAGCACATTATGCACCGCCTCTCCGGCAGTACCCGTCTGCAAACCTGTGCACAAATCAACCTCTGGAGGCTTCCATTTAGCCCCTTTGGACCAAGCCACGCGTGGGCTGCATCGGAGAACGCTCCGGCAGTGGCAACGCCAGTGAGCGCTCTGGCTTGGCTCTTCTCCATGACATGACTCGGGAAGGACATTTCTTTCTACAGTTAACACTTGAAATGATGAAGGCACTTGCAAATGACAAAGTAGCAGATAATACAAACCATACTTTGGTGGGGGTTTTTTACCTCTATGTAAAATTTCATCAAACGTGTTTTTTTATTGTTATTAGTTATATATGAATACGTCCTCCTTTTTAATCAAGGAATCCATTTTTAATGATTCTGCTATTCAACAGTATTATTTGTTATTGTTAATAATAAGCGTTTTCTAAAACGGCTGGTGTGTTTTATGCATGTTTGTAATCCAAAGGAGTTAAAAAAAAAAGATACCCAAAGCAAACTAATGAAATCCAAAAATCAAAAAGCCAAACACAACAACCCAGCTATCGAATAACCAGATATTTGGTCTAGCCCTAATATGCAGAGTCTTTGATTTTAAAGCTTTCCACTCATCACTCTGTTGGTCGTTTTGAACCGCTGAAGGACTCGGTCCACAGTCTGGTTCCAGCATGCAGACAGCACCCAAACCAGACAGCAGATGAGAGTTTAATTGTGTGATTTGGGCAACTCTCAGATATGTTTAATTGCTACGACTGATGAAATCAGTTTGTGATGCCTGTCATTTCAGGCAAGAAAAATATCTACAGTTGTTGGCTGAAAGCAGAATATGAAATGGGGCATCGTTGCCTCGAGTGCTACTTTGATGATGTAAATGCTCAGTCTGTGTGGACATAAGCTCGAGAGTTTGCAGTTCTTTGGATGTTGTTGCACAAGTGTTATGTGATAGATTATAGTCAAAAATATCTTAATTAAGATGCCTTCTGTCCTGACACTGTAATAACCTGGCTAAAAGCTGGTGGGAGAATAGCCCAGTCACGATTCTCTGTCTAGGTCAAATGTGAGTCCATTCCTAACGAAGTATTTTTGTAGGTTTGTTGCTATAATAGATTTTTTTATACTTGTTTGTTGCCTGGTTTCCAGGCAACAAACAAGTATGTTTCCCAAAGCTTCAAACCACAGAGTTGAAACACTTGTTACCAAGAGACAACATGATAAGATGATCTACTTACACTGATTGAAAGACTGAATATGTGGTTGAAAAACATCTTCATCTCTGCAGTACAATAACATCTTCTCCATCTCTGCAGTACAATAACATCTTCTCCATCTCTCTGCAGTACAATAACGTCTCCATCACTGCAGTACAATAACATTTTCATCACTGCAAAAAAATGTACAATAACATCTCCATCACTGCAGTACAATAACATCTCCATCACTGCAGTACAATAACATCTCCATCACTGCAGTACAATAACATCTCCATCACTGCAGTACAATAACATCTCCATCACTGCAGTACAATAACGTCTCCATCACTGCAGTACAATAACATCTCCATCACTGCAGTACAATAACGTCTCCATCACTGCAGTACAATAACATCTCCATCACTGCAGTACAATAACATCTTCATCACTGCAGTACAATAACATCTCCATCACTGCAGTACAATAACATCTCCGTCACTGCAGTACAATAACATCTCCGTCACTGCGGTACAATAACGTCTCCATCACTGCAGTACAATAACATCTTCATCACTGCAGTACAATAACATCTTCATCACTGCAGTACAATAACATCTTCATCACTGCAGTACAATAACATCTCCGTCACTGCAGTACAATAACATCTTCATCACTGCAGTTCAATAACATCTCCTCACTGCAGTACAATAACATCTTCGTCACTGCAGTACAATAACATCTCCGTCACTGCAGTACAATAACATCTCCATCACTGCAGTACAATAACATCTCCGTCACTGCAGTACAATAACTTCTTCTCAGTCACTGCTGTACAATAACAATTTCTCTGATCAGTCTTAAAGGGCTGCACGGTGGTGCAGTTAGCACTCTCGCCTCACAGGTGTAAGCGTGGGTTTTCTCCGGGTACTCCGGCTTCCTCCAAGTCCAAAGACATGCTGTTTAGGTTAATTGATGACTCTAAATTGCCCGTAGGTGTGGATGTGAGGGTGAATGGTTGTCAGTCTATATGTTGTCTGTCTCTATGTGCCCTGCGATGGACTAGCGACCAGTCCAGGGTGAACCCTGCGACCCCTAACGGGATAAGCGGTTGACGATGGATGGATGACCAGTCTTAAAAACATCTTTCGCATTCTGAATGGGCAGAGCTGTGAAATGTTGCTGAGACCCTGAAATGATTGCAGATAGATGTTTACCAAAACACAAAATGAGAGCGAAAAAATAAATCATTTCTATTAACTATTTCATGTAAAAACTCTATTTTGACTATTTTGGATCCAAACAATGTCATGTGCCTAACTGAGGGAGAATTCTGTTCAACTAATCAGCAGGAGAAAAGCATTGACATGCTCTCCCTCAAAGTCATAGACTGTCTAAAGATCGACGACGCGTCTCCACGTCCTCCCACCTTCCCAAGTGAAGCCCAGATATCCTGGATATGGGAGCTGCCATCTTGAGATTTTGACTTCGGTCGTCATCACCTGCCTGAACCAATCGCGAGCCGAGCATGATCGCAGCTCGTCAGCGAGAGAGACTCACAGCTGCCAATCATGAAGTCTTGCCTCCTTTTTATAGCATCAAATATCTAATTAAAACCAAACTTATCAGAAAAATTAACACCTGAACATATATCAACGTAATAAGAACTACCTAAAATGTCAGAAATCATCTTTGGGAAAAAATGATTTGACTTTGACTTTTTTGTTTGACCTATGTCTCATCCACTAACTTGGAGGGGGCTTCACTTTAGGGGAGCTGTCATTTCGTCCATCTTAACATACAGTCTATGCTCAAGAGCAAATTTAGTTTGGTTTGTGCTTGTTTGATAACTTGACATGTTGCTCTGTTTGCTCCTCTTCAGCTTACGCCCAGTGAAGAGGCTTTTCTCCGGAATTACGCAGGTGTGGTCCACAGTCAGATGAGCCAGCTACCACAGCACAACATAGACCAGGGTAAGGCTATGACACACACACACACACACACACACACACACACACACACACACACATTTAAAGTGCAGTCATCCAGCCAGTGTTATTATAGGTGTTGGCAGTTTTCATGTGTTTATCCTGAATTTTATTTCAGAGTCAGGAGAGATTGAGTTACCTTTTTCTACAGAGAACAGCATCCTTGCCCTCTCCCAGTTTCCTCCCAGGGTCACAATTCTCCCATATTTCTCCCAATTTATGCCACATTTTCACATTTTTTTTCCCTTTTCGTTTTCTAAACCTGTTTCTGGAACTGAACAGTGTGTATAATCCCTACTGTTTCCACTCGGACAGCAATAGAGCCACACCAACTGTTGTTCCCTGGCGGAGGAGAGAAGTCTATACTCGCAACACAGCACGGTTTGAGCTCACGTTTAAGCAGCACTCGAAGTTGGGCTTTGGACGCTGCAGCAAAAAGCTGTCGTGGCGCGGTGCAAGCCATTGGAAATAACAGGATTCAGAGCTCAGTGATGCCGTTGTCGCGTTGTGTCCGAAAGGACCTTCAGTGAGTGAGAGAAGAGAGAAATGGAGAGTACAAAGAGAAAGTAATATTCAAGTAGGAGCAAAAATATATAAAAACTGATGAATATTAGTTTATTCCAGAGATTCACACACCAAGTTCACACTAGAGGGGCGAATTATTGAGTTTTCTTTCCTGGGAGTTAAAGGTAAAATCAAAAGTTCAACATAAAAATGCTGTTGCAGTGAACTTATTATTTTATTTTCACTCTTTCAAAGTCACCAAAATGCTCTGAAACTAAATTTTTCTGGGGGAGGACTTCCAGACCCCCCTGCTTTGCTTATGAAATCCTCCCCTTTTTTTCACGGTCTTAAGGTTGGCAAGTATGCAGGACAGTAGTTGAATTTTATACAGCTTTAGGTGTTTGAAGGCGTTTCCGAAACTCATCAGCTCACAAACACCACCTTCACATATCGCAGTGTTGCCCACACTGAAAAACAAGGGGAAATCCCTCTGCAAACGTTGCTCCTCTTAAACCCCGGCAGGCCTAACGGGTTCTCTGACTGCGTGCACTCAGGCTGACTCAGCGGCCCACCAGCACTGAGAGATTACTCACACAGCAAACAGTGTGGCTGACTGGAACCCAGTGACTCACCCTCAGCACGAGTGCATCGCTGCTTTCACCCCACTAGTGGCCTTGACACAGTTCAGACATTGACGTGTTTATGCGATAAAGCAAATCACTGTTCATTATGGTTGATAGAGGACCTGTAATTTGACCTGATGGTCCTTTTTCAGGACACCAGAGGGCGCTGTTGATCTTTCTGTATTTCCACAGTTTTTACATTTTTCAAACCACAAGAGGGTGCTGGATGAAACAAAACTGTGTGTGTGTGTTTATGTGTGTGGAGAGGCACTGCAGTTACCTGAGAAAGCAGCAACAAATTGTTTCAGATTATCATTTTTTTGTTATATTTTTTGTAGGCAGACTTATCAGCTGCTCTGCAGGCTCAGTCCAAACACGGGGCTGATAGATAGGAGCCGTGCTGTCCTCCTGTGGTAAACTTGCTGGGCCCGGGCTTTGCTTTGTCGCTTATTATATTGGTCCCTCGGGGGAGCTTTAAGTCGGGAAAATTGTCTGTGACACTCTACCTACAGTGAAGAGTTATGTCTCCTTGTCCATGCCCTTTCCCTGCACAGAAAACATCAGCGGTGTTTGAATTGATAAGTATGTGATCTTCTGTGTTGGAGCAGGATTTTGATAATACAGGGTATTAAGGAGGCGATGTGACTTTGTATTTTTGTCCTTCTCTGCTGTTTTAACCTGCAGGGTGTTAAAACTGCAATGTCACATTTTGTGAAATTCAGCCTCTTTCTGCAATAAATGTGATGCGTCATTAGAATTTTAATGTGGAGCATTGCATCATGGGTACACAGTGTAGATTGCATTATTGCAGTGTGTTTCTTCATCAAGCAGCAAGAACATTAAGCTTTGCATCAGATGGGAATGGCGGTGGTATCACGTCTTAAAACGTGTAGCACCAAAAGTGAGAGCACTGATTTTGAGTCATTCATTTTAGAGCTGCAACAATTATTCAATGAGTTGTCAACAGTTAAATTAATCTCTGAATATTTTGATAATTGATTCATTTTTTTAAAGAAAGATTCAAAATTCTCTGATTCCAGCTTCTTTGAGTGAACGTTTTCTTTTTCCTTTACTCCTCTATGACAGTAAACTGAATGTCTTTGAGTTGTCATCTCTCCAATTGTTGCATGTATATGGACCTGTTTGTGCATGTGTGTGTATAAGTTAACAGAGTGAAAAAATTGAATTTCCCCTAGCGGGACTAATAAAGGAATATCTTCTTCTTCTTCTTCTTCTTGTGAACAAAACAAGAGATTTGAGGACGTCATCTTGGGCTTTGGGACACTGATCCACATTTTTCACTATTTGCTGACACTTTATAGACCAAACTACTAATCAATCATTCGAGAAAATAATTGACAGATTAACCGACAACAAAAATAATTGATAGTTGCAGCCTTAAGTCAAACCCACAAAATCCACACTTGTATCCATCATTACTGGTCCAAGCTGTGCATACAAAGACAGCTCAAACCAACAGAAATGTAGATCAAATTCTTCTCAAAAACACCTTTTTTTTCAGGTACAACATATGTTGGCTCAGTGAGGGGGAAATACATAAATTGGTTAAAAACAGTAAACTAAAACAAACCAAAATTTCAGCTTCTTAAATATGAATATTTTCTGGTTTCTTTCCTCCTCTGTGACAGTAAACTGAATATTTTTTAGTTAGCGGACAAAACTAGGATTGAGGATGTCATCTTGAGTGTAAACTACTAATCAGTTATCAAGAAAATAATCAAGATATTAATCAACAGTGAAAATAATCGTTAGTTGCAGCCCTAGTTAATTTATGGAGGACGTTTTGTGTCAATCTAAACACCAACAGACCAGCTGTCAGTTTGTGCTACATGCTGTCGGACTCTGTCTTCATGTCCTTCAATAGATGCAGGACTCCATGTCTCACTGCGAAGAAGAGCCTCATTAATTATTGACGAATCTGACTGGTGAAATGTGCTCTGAGTATGCATTATACATCACAAAAATAGACACATTTAGTGTGATTTGGCAGCCTGCCACCTCCTCGCTGTGCCAATAAATTATTTGTGGTCTGCATCTTATCCAAAGCGTCGTGATTAGGAGATAGAGAGTGAATCACTTTTAAATGTCCAATGCTGAAGGACAACGGTTTGTAGGTATCAGCACGTTCAGGATCCTTTTGAGGTGCTGTGAAGAGGGAAGTCCACTATTTGATCATCTCATTTAGACTTGGTAATGGGGGAGATGAAAGAAGCATTTTATTGCCTAGCAACTTGTCATTGTGCCTCTTAAAACGTAATTTTACAGAAGCACAGCCTTCAAACAAAAAGTGTGAAATATTTGAAAGTAAGATTTTTTTATAATTCAAATTTTTATTGATTTTAAATGGGGTGGTACATCTCAAGTTAACATGAAAGGGCACAACACAGGCGATAATCACTCACCAAAATAATGTCTTGAAATAAAAAATAACGAAATACAATATAAGAATTAGGCAAAATAGAGTAAAAATCAAATTTCAGGTTTTTCAGACAGTGTAATATAATTCCAAAAATCCCCTCAGACAGATCCCTTAGCATGGTTTCTGTCATTTATCCTGGTCAGCATGGACTCATATGAGACGTTTTTATCATACAATTGACCCGTTCTCTCATTTCTGGGGGTTTAGTTGACTTCGAATACCTTAGTATTGTTCTGGCAGCTATATAACAGCTGAGAATCCCTCTGCTGACATGTTATGTGCTTGTGATCTGTCTCATAGTCAACACATTCTTGGTGATACTGGCAGCGTCTCACCCAGCCACTCATATCTCAAGAGGACAGTCCCAAATACAATGTTAAAAGGTGCCTATCTCTTTTTGGCATTTCCAACACTAATTGTTAGGAGATAAACCATCCTATGTAGTCTGACTGGTGTCCAATAGTACCTGGGTAGTATCATATGTTGGATGAATTTGCTTTTTGGATTCCTTGACATTTTCACCACTGTCTAAAAAGTAAGATTTTATTTGCTTCCTGTTCAACGTGTGTGTGAATTTGTAGTCATACATTTTGTGGAAAAGACATTCACACTGATTGAATTTCAGTGTGTTAATTGTACTGGACATGAGTGTAAATCAGGTTGTACTCATGTGGTTCAATGTGTCCTCACCAGGTTATTAGATTAAATTAGCCAAATGCAGGTAAATTGTTAGCAGTGGTGAATAAAATTGCCAGGCTATCCACCACTTTGGCAGATGAGGAAAAACAACAGTAGTGATGGGAATAGAGGAGCGGTTCCCAGTTGTCTGATTTCTTGATATCTCATGTCTCTGTGTCTATCGATTCCTCTTATTGATGCTTTAGCACCACAATGAACGCATGCCGCTACTACAGCTAAATGCACTGTGTTTATTCCCTGATAATGCGACACTGTTAACAGTGAATCTGGTTTGAAATCATCATGAGGAGAGTTAGTAACGTTGCCTGTTAGCAGCCGGTGGGCAGCACAGTCCTGCTTGGATAAATAACGGAGTCACTAATGTTAACAGAGGTGCTGCTGAGATACATTATGAGGCGTTCAATCTCTGCTCAGTATAAATGACCATTGGGCAACGGTAAATTACAACGTCGATGATGTGTTCAAATGTAATCTCGTAAAACTGTGTTTTTGGTGAGAAAATTGAATAAATCCAGTTGTTTGAAGGGGATGTTGTCACAGTAATCTAAAATAGATAATAGAGAGAATTTTGACCTGTTTAACTTCCTAACATTAGCTCTAAGCAGCTTGCCAAAAAGCAAATATTTAAATAATCATTTGAATTGTGTGTTTTTATGCAAACAACCACTATAGATGACAATAACAAAGTACAGTCCTGTGTACAGTATCCTCCCTCCCCTGAAAAACAGGGCTCCCCAGAAGCTAAAATGTCATTCCTTCATTTAGCACATAGATTTATCAAATTTCTGAGTGCCAGACAGGAAAGAAATACTTGCCAGCAAGTGAATTAAGTTAATTTCGGACCCTGGTCCTCACTTGATTATAATGACAGATGGCCTTTTCCCTAATCCGTCTGTATGCAGCACTGGTACTGTCTGTCCCAGTTGACCGTCACACAGCAGCAGCCAGACGAACACCTTCACTGACTCGCCATCAGGTTTCTACATAAAGGTTGTTTGTTTGTGTCTGATCTTGTATCACTGGTGTATCTGCTCGCAGCAGTTCCACCTTCAGACCTCACACCAGTCGGGGCGAGTACCGTATATTGTATTTGTTCTGTTCAGGTTAGCTTCAGCAAAAGTATGAGAAAGACAAAGAATAATGTTATCCACTTTGAGCCGCAGGCATTCAATCCTAGTTGCTTTTTGAAACCATTAGACAAAGCAAACATCCTCCCCTGTACAGGTTTATGATAGAAATAGCATAATATTGGTCTATGTCAGATGCCTCGGCATCACTTTAAAGTCGCAGTTTACATGTGATTAACGTGAATTCAGCAAAAACAGTTTCACAGACACAGGACACTAAACACTGGTTAGGCAACAATATCTTTATAATTACATTTAAGAAATGACTACATGGTTGGGCTTAAAATTACTACACTTGTAAGTGAAAATTAGACTTAAAGTTGTGAACACGACACGAATATCAGCTGATTGCACCTCGTTTCCTCATAGTTTTATGTATGAGAAGTTCATTTATTCATTCGTGACTGACGATGTGTTTGCGAAACTCTTGTGTGTGTAGTCCGTAATTTGCAGTGACTACATTGAAAAGAACGATTTTTTTGTGGAGATAACAGACAGACCGTTTGCCTTGTGGAAGTAGTGAATTATAAACTGATTGATAAATGTAATACAGCTCTATTTATATGTATTATATGCAGTATGTAAGTGAAAAGTTAAATGGCATATTTAGCAGTTTTGTGAACTGTTTTGTTACAAGACACATGAACCACTATATGCACTCTTTATGTTACACAGTGTTAGTGAAATATACTGTTCAAAAGCTATAACGCCACCAACACACTCACACTCACCACCACACACACGGTCTGTTGGAAACTGACCAGCTACAGCGGGCGCAAAGCCACCGGCAACGCTAGCAACTGCTAACCTAGCACAAACATTCACACTGTTTGTCGGACAGTCGCCGTCGTTAATCCGGGCAGCAACACAGCTGACAACCAACTAAACTAAACTAAACTAAATGTGTGGTGGAGACTTTTACTGGGAAAGTGGCTGCATGTCCACGACACTGCATACACTTTGTGGCTACTACCGCTCCCTAACAGGGAAGTGGAGACAGTGAACGCAGCACCGTGGCTGCTACAGTAACTCTCCTGATGGTGAAGTGGAGACAGTGAACGCAGCACCGTGGCTGCTACAGTAACTCTCCTGATGGTGAAGTGGAGACAGTGAACGCAGCACCGTGGCTGCTACAGTAACTCTCCTGATGGTGAACTGGAGACTCAGTTGTCTGTTCTGCTCATATAGTGCAGCTGGTACACCGCTGTTAACAAGGGTCGGTTATCGGTTAAGAAAATTTTTCAAAATTAGCATCCTTAGTATATACTGTATGTAGTAACCTGTCTCCCATACCTGCGGTGGTGTTTCTAAATGTAAAGAGATGCATTTCCTTGTGTTGAACACTGGAGAGCACACATCCGTATTCTACATGGATTTACAGACACAAAACAAAATCGTCGAACGGCAGACCTGCATGAAAGCCCTGTATTATTGGGCCCATCCACCTCCCCTCCCACTCGACCCGTGTGTCTCTTTTTCACTCTTTAAACTACATCATCACGCTCCCAGCAAGCTAAAAGTTGCCTTGTGTGGTGGTATCACACACCTATGGGCGTGACAAATCAACAGTAATTTACACCCTGGGAATGAGAATTGGCTGCTGTTTGCGACCACTGCTGCTTCGCTCGCTGCTTTGAAGAGTAGTAATTAAAGAGTGGATGACTCACCTTTCAGCTTGTCAAATAACACCCTTTATTCTGCTAATTTAAAGCTTTACAGAATATTCTCGACTCCTTATGCAGTATGAGTTGTTTGAATACTGTTAAACTGGAAAAGCATTTAGATAATCTGTCGATTATTTTCCAGATTAATCGATTAGCTGTTTGGTCTATAAAATGGCAGAAAATGGTGAAAAATGTCGATCAGTGTTTCCCAAGACCCAAGATGACGTCTGTAAATGTTTTGCTTTGTCCACAACTCAACTCAGTTTACTGTCAGAGGAGTAAAGAAACCAGAAAACTAGAGCACTGGAGCCACCATTAGAGGTCAGATGGCTCCAACCAAAGAGATTTTTCAACCACAACGTCCAGCGGTGTGAAACAGAGGATGGTCTGAACATGCTGATGCAAGATGCTCCAATAGCGGCGTCCTCTGTGTCTGGTGTCACGTGTCAGACACGGCCTCATCGATCCAGTGGCGGCTTGCTTAGAGGGCATTGAGGGCTCTCCGCCGCTGTGGAGACACACTCAGATATGGATTACTTTAAGTCAAGACCAGGCTGTGTTCGGGAAATGTTGAATAGAAATGTAGGTGTGAGAGCAGACAAAAGCTAATGTGACAAATGGATAACATCATCACTGCTGTCAGCTCTAGCATATTCTGATACGAAAACAAATCTGTAGGTGTTACAGTCTCCATCCAGAGATCTTGTCATCTGATTGGAAATGTTTCTCAAACCCTGAATAAATTATTCTCTCAAACTCTGCTCAGCTGTCAAATATTATTCTGGTTCCTCCTTGTAAGAAACAAGAGGAAACCAACTCGGGGGTTGCTGCTCATATTTCTTTTAAGTCTATGGGTCACAGCATTTGCATTTCAGATAGTTTTAATTGGCTGATTACCATACATGCAAATACATAATTTTGTTTTGCAATTTTAATCAGGCCAAAGAGGAATTCTCTGCCAAAGGCTCCGGAGCTTTTTTCTCATTCAGCTTTTTTTTTTTAGCTGAAATACCTTGATGTAGCTGAATTTTGGTGGAGCGGAGGGCGAGTTCGTTTGCATTATGTTTAAACTCTGTTGTTGTGATTGAAAATGAAGTGTGGACTCATTAAGTGAGGCCTGGGTTTTTGGGGCTGCGTTTCAGTGCCCCCTTTTTGGGTCATACTGAATAATAACTGTGGTGCAGAGAGTTTTTACGTCATAATATGGCGAGTACAGTAAGGCTGCACAATAGATCGTTATTTAATCGTCATTTCAGTGCCAACTTGCACAATAAACATCACGAAAGAGTGTGATATTACTCAGGGATTTTTTGTTAATATCAGCAGAAAACACCACCTTAAAATATGTCGTTTTTTTACTGATGCATTTTTGTATTCACTTCATTTTGTTGTTTTTGCAGAATATCAGAATCAGCAGAAAGGCAGAATTCTGGATCCCTTTAAGGGTCACAGCAGTAATTTATTTTGACAGCTACTTTTGTGTTCCCTCGCTATATGTTTAGTTACCTCGCAATATACGAAAGAGACCAACACCATTGCTTAGAAGGAATGGAAGAGACAAGAATTGTTAGGGAATGTAAAACATGTTGCCCTGGAAAGCAAAAGTAAAACAGAAAGTCTCACTGTGACCCTGAAGGGGATTTGTGTAAAACTGAGTACACTTTAAAATCTGTTTATTAATCGCAAGTAATATAGTTATCATGAAATTCAACAATGTTATTCTCATATCATGCAGCTCAAGAGGACAGTAGCTGTTTCTCCCCCTTTATCTCTTAAGGCTTGAAATCACATCAACATTACAGTTTGTCAGTCATACATAAAGCCGGCCATCTCTGGACTTGTTTTCTGATTTGACGAGGAAAGTTTACTCCTCCTCCTCCTCCCCAGAAGGACGTCTGAGGGCCTCAACAAAAGAGGATAGACGAGGATGGGGTTGCCATAGCAACATCATCCGTTGTCCCAGGAAAGCCAAGGTTCCCTGTGGGCTGCGGTGTTGCCGCAACGTGCTGCATCAGTAGACTGCAGCAGGTGTCATTAGGGGGCCTGGAGGCAAGCTGGAGTGCTAATTACAGTGTGATATTCCAGTTCTCTCTCTCTCTCTCTCTATCTCTATCTCTCTCTCTCTCTCTCTCTCTCTCTATCTATATCTCTATCTATCTCTGTCTCTTCTTTCAAATGTTCCTGCAGCCCTGCACTGTCAATACACAATCTTTTTATGTGGTGTTACAATCCTGGTATGATGTGAACTCACCTTTTCAAGTGAATGCCGAGTAAGGACTCGCCTTTGTTTGGCGACTCGGGCCAGCGCAGATCGATTCTTACTTTATCTTGTTCGCAAGCGCAGCATGAATCAGAGACTCGGGTTTATGAAACGCCACGTCTGCCTGACTCAACTCATTGGAGCACAGAGGCGTTTCTCCTTAAATACGCTCTCATCTCTGTCCTAAATGTGTTAATACTAGCATGGTCACAGTTAGCACGATAATGAAGCATCACCGCAGACTCATCTTAATGCCACTAATTTCTTTAACACATTAACGCTATCTATTTTTCTGAGGTCTTGGGATCATATAAAAGTAGAAAACCTAAGGAAGCCATTGGTGCCAGCCAATGCTCTTCTTCAAAATGGGCTCTATGGGTACCTTCGAGTGTCCCCTCAGACATGCCCACTTTATGATAATCCCAGTCAGTCTGGCTCAAGTCATAGTCAAGTCAGCACTCTGACACACTGACAGCTGTTGTTGCCTGTTGGGCTGCAGTTTACCATGTTATGATTTGAGCATATTTTTGTATGCTAAATGCAGAACCTGTGAGGGTTTCTGGACAATATCTGTCATTGTTTTGTGTTGTTAATTGTTTTCCAATAATAAATATATACACACACTTGCAATAAGCAGCATATTTGCCCACTCCCATATTGATGAGTATTGAATACTAGGTTAATTTTGAACAGATAAAGTATGTGTGATTAATTTGTGATTAAACAGCATTAATCATGGACAATCGTGCCATTAGTTGCAATTAAATATTTGTTATCACTTTAGGTAATAGGTATGAGGTGTTGTATACAGTTTATAACAACTGTTTATAACCATTTTGCTTATATCTTATATCAAACTGATCTTGAGCTGTTTGCTAAAAATCTGCTGCTGAAGCATAATTTACTTTCTGTACACGGCCAAAATGACAAAAATACCATCAAATAATAATCTAGCAGTAGTATGACATGTCCCGTTAACACTCGTGAACTCAAAGTAATTATAGAGAGAAACAGAGAGAAAGTAGGGCGGCGTATTAGGGCCACCTTGAGGGAAACAAAGTAAATCTGAAATTTTGAGTATAAAGTCATAATATTATGAGAATAAAGTCATAAGTTTTAGAAAAAAGTCATATTATGAGGATAAAGTCATAATATTATAAAGTTGATATTTTAGAGGGGAAATAGAGCCGTCTGTGTGAAAACGAGGAACATGAAGCATCCTGTGAAGTTAGACTTTAGTTTAGGTTTCACAAATACCCAAATGCTTCATCTTTTGGCTCATCAGCACCACATTATCATCAGTATCAGGACCTTGAAAAGATGGAACAAGAAGCTGAGTTTATTTTGAATAACGAACCACAAGGACCTGGAGGAAACCGACTCTTTGTGGAGGAGGATATCACTTTTTTTTTTCTCGTATAATATTCTCGTTATTCTCTTAATACTTTACGTAATATTATGGCTTTATTCTTGATATCTCCCATTTTTTCCCCTCCCAATGTGGCCATAATACCTTTATAGTATTTATGTTATAGTGTTTATAGTTATGACTCTTAAATAGCAGATCCACACACCCCTGTTGTGTGTCGTGCTTCTTAACCCGCCCCTGCTGTTGTTTTCAGTGGGGGGTGGGGGGGGCGGGCATGTCTTTATCCTCTCAGCTGACCCTGCACAGATCGTGACCTGAAATGATGTTGCTGCTGCAACACTGGAGTCATCATCGCTATGACTGCTTCTCTCTGCTTATTCAGACTGGAGAGACTCGAGTGAAGCAGCACGGTGCCTTTAACTTCAAACAAACTCCCTTTGGGTTAATTTCACAGCTTTCTTATCTATAGAGGTTTCAGTGTGTGTTTTTAGTTAATTTCAGGCTACCTTTTCTTCAAACATATTGATTTATAGTCTCTCAGAAGTGTGAAGAAAGACTGTGTTCGCTCGTGTTAGTTCAGGTGAATCGATGTGGTTCTGGCTGCTGTAGGTGGGATGAGATCAGGGATGCAACTAGGGGTGTGAGAAAATATCACAATATTAGGTTTTGTGATACTGTACCGATTTTCAAAAACACCTTAGATCAATAGTCAATACTTTATTTCATTTGCTCTCAAAGTAGAGCTATGATGTTGGATGTTAAGCCCCTGACGCAACAAGCCGATTGTCGGCCGTCGGTGAACGTCTGTCGGCCTAGTTTTTGCAGCGTGTTCCGCTTTTAGGAGCTCGTCGGTGAAAGAAATCACTCTGGCTGTTCATCTTAAACAAATCAGTGCATGAGAAGAGAAATGGACGTGAGGAAAGCAAATGAGTAAAGTCAAGAGGATAAACTCAGAAGGCTCTCCTCATTGTTCATCTCATCTGATCATTCCAACACGGCTGTTTTCACAGCGACGTGACCATCTGGAATAAGCTAAGTGGTGATGTGAGAGTGGTGTGAAAATGGTCAGCAAACGGCGTTTTGTTTCATGGACGTACCATAACAACAGCTTGATCATCAGTTATTGGTTAAATCTTTTTTTAAAATATTGGCATCCCTAAGTTCTACTTTTACCTCCATGTTCTTGTCCTGGAAATATCATTTGATGGGGCTTTTCTTCCTCTCAGAGTATTTATGGTGAACAAATCGGATGACATGCCTGGTGTTGCTGTTATTTATGTAATCCACCGTCCGGAGCTGCTCTGTTCACCCCCACCGGGCTGGCTGAGGAGGGGATCAGTGCACAGAGCCGGACACAGAGCCACATCCTAACCTACTAAAAGCTGTTTGCTCATCGGCAGCAGCAGCAGCAGCAGCAGCAGCAGCCTGCCATCCACCGATGCAGTCTGATTTTTATCTGTCGCTAGGCAACAGCTTTGAGGGACCTGACGTCCCCATTGTGTTGGTGTGAGCTTGTGTGTGTGCGTGTGTTTGTGTTTGTGGCAGGGCGAGGTCCACACATGACTCTCCGGCAAAGTAAAACAGATATAGCCCGGCCGGCTCTGTCGATGTATTTTGGGAGCATTTCTGCTGGTCACTGGGCTCAAGTTGCACAGCGTCTGACAACATGTCCTCCCTCTGAACTGCCCGTTACGCCACGATGAACTCCTTCACACAACCACAGACTGATTCAGACTGCCAGTAATTGTGACAAATGGGTGTGATTGCAAGTTCCTGCGACAAAACGTCATCTTGAACAGAAGTTCTGTTCAGCAGTAGCGTAGCTCAGGTTGACTTTCTGACATGTACTGTGTGGCGTTATGTAATAGTGTCTTGTTCGAGCATCATTATCCCCACGTGTTGTCTCAGAGTAGATGAGATTTATAGGGCTGCAAATGATTATTTTCATTGTTGTTTAATCTCTGATTATGTTCTAGATGAATTGATTAGTATTTTGGTTTATAAGATGTCAGAAAATGGTGAAAGATGTCTATCAGTGTTTCCTACAGCCCAAGATGAGCCTACTTCTCTCTTGATTTATTACCTCAGTAAACATTGTAAACATGAGTGTATGTCTCAATCACTAGTTTCAGGTCTTCTTGAAATGATGATGTTCATTTAGTAAATTATGGTCCCGTCTAGAGTCAAACAGACCATAACCTTTAACCCTAGGAAGTGGGTAACATAACGCAGGAAATGCATGACAGAGGAGAAAGAAAAGGTCGTTGAGAATGTCAGCATTTTCCGTTGATATAAAATTACCAAGAAAAACAATATACGACTAAAATGACATTATACTGTACAATATTAACGTATTATGCACCGATAAATGAACTTCCATGGGCTCCACCATTTTTCACAACGCCAGCAAACACATTGCAAGTCGTGAACTCTGAGCTTTCAGAAACTTTCCACTTGTGATCGTGAATACGACATGAGGAGTGGCGTGGGCGTTCATATGGGCCCAACTTGTAAACACGGTAAACACGACCACATTTGAAGGCACAGTTTGACTTCTTATATAACGTCTACAGTCTGTGCCAATATTTTATTCACTCTGTCTCTAGTTTCCTCTCCTGGTGCTGCTTTTGGCTTCTTCTTCGCTGTAACCTCATTGAGCCAATGAGCTTTCTAGAGGAACTTCATATCAAAAGGCACCCTCCCCCAAAGGTCTCGACGCTACCAAGATCGGGACGACCTGAATGCAGCATAGTAACATGCTAATCATCCTCCCCGTAGAGATAGACAAACCAAACACAAAATCCTGTGGTGTCTGATGAGGAGGGTCCGCCCTTTGTGCCAAATACATGTGGAAGCTCACAGTTCCTCCCCGGCCTACTTTCACATCTCCACAATAATTAAATCTGAGGGCTGTGGTGAAGAGGGTTTGTTACAGCTGACATGCACGGGGTGTATGAAGTCCTCTCGACTGTGGCGTGGACCTCGGTGTTGATAATATTTATGGGATTGTAGCTTGTCAAATGTTTTTATTTCAATGCTTGATCGTGCTCACTGTAGGCTGCGGCACCTATTATCCCGCTTTGTCTTTAAAAGTTTTTAATTAAGGGTTTGAGGAGACTTGAGATGTTGCTGCATGTACTTTGTGGTCTCAGTCAATTTACTTCCATTACCAAGAAGCAAATGCATTTCACCAGGCTGCCGAGCATGACAGTGCAAGAGGGATTTTACTTCATGTGGCAGAAGCATTTTTAGCTCTCCCTCTCTCTTTTCAGAGGGTCAAGTCGACTGAAATGCTCAAATGCTCAAAAACTTGTCAAATCCTTACCAAATGAGGCCTATATAAAAAAAATGTTGAATCTATTCTGAAACAGAATTGGAAAATGTATATTCACTTATCAGAGAAAAACTGTCTCAGCAGGTGTAGACAGGCCCAAATGAGTGAATTTCCCCACTGTGGGACCAATAAAGGAATATCTTATCTTATCTTATCTTATGAGTTGATGAATCACAGTTGGCAAGCGACTAATGAGTGATTCCTTGTTCAACAGAAGCCAGCTGACAAAGTCTTATTGTGTAGCTGGCAGGACCCATTAGTTGACTCAACCCATACCAGGCTGTAATTATCGGTTTGTCCTCATTAACTTAGTAAAAGTGAAAGAAGCACAAAAGGAGAAGAAGGAAATCCGACCCTGTGTGCCATAGATCATTTCAGTCTCCTGTCTGTGGGTCCATTGATTCTTTTCCCACAGCTTAGCGAGTTTAGTATCGTCAGCTGGGATCCTGTATTGTTTACTCGCAGACAATTTTGTGCCTCACAGCCTGAGCTGTAACAGCAGAGGAGATTGAATGGCACTGAAGCCTCAGATCTAAGTGTTATCATGGCAGAGCAGGAAGCTGCTGTCAGCGGGTCACTCGAGTAGTTACGGTATCTCCCCTCAGGATGGCCTGATGGCAGACGGTGGCTTTCCATAACAGCTGAACATGGCTACAGACGAATCCACCGTAATATACCGGAAGTAACCAAGTTGCCATAATAAAGGAATATCTTTTTTCTTATCTTATTATTGTGTTGTAGGTATGGTGAGAAAAAAATTTAACCAACAACCAACCTTCATTAACTGTTAACTGACACTATTAATGCCTCACATGCAGCAGTGCGCCAACTGCAGTATATGAGCACAACGGACAACTGAGTTAACAGTTCACCATCAGGAGAGTTACTGTAGCAGCCACAGTGCGTTATTGTGTTGTTGGAGGTTCTGTGGACGGTGTGGCTGTAGTACATGGGAGTTCTGTGAGCAAGGCTGCGTTCCTGTTCCCTTTTATAGGAGAGTTCTGTGCAGCAAGTGCCGATTATGTAGTTACTGTGGAGAGTTCTGTGAGCAAGTGCGCGTTATTGTTAGTTACGTTGGAGAGTTATGTGAGTACGGTGCTGCGTTATGTTAGTTACGTAGGAGAGTTTTGTGCAGCCACGGTGCTGCGTTCACTGTTCCATTTTATAGGAGAGTTACTGTGCAGCCACAGTGCCGATTACTGTCTAGTTACTGTTAGGAGAGTTCTGTGAGTACGGGTGCGTTACTGTTAGCATAGGAGAGTTACTGTAGCAGCCACAGTGCTGCGTTCACTGTCTCCACTTTATCATCAGGAGAGTTACTGTAGCAGCCACAGTGCCGCATTCATCTGTCTCCAGTTCACCATCAGGGGTTTGGGCAGGCTGCGTGTAGTTGTTGGAGAGTTCTGTGAGTCGGTGGCGTTATGTTAGTTACGTTAGGGAGTTCTGTGAGCACGGGCGATATGTAGTTACTGTTAGGAGAGTTGTGAGTAGGTGGGATGTTAGTTACATAGGAGAGTTCTGTGAGCAAGTGTGGTGTTTTTTATAGGAGAGTTCTGTGAGAAGGGATTGTAGTACGTTGGGAGTTCTGTGAGTACGGGCTGGTTAGTAGTTACATAGGAGAGTTCTGTGAGCACGGTGTGTGTTATGTTAGTTACATAGGAGAGTTCTGTGGCAAGGCTGGCTGTAGTTCGGGAGAGTTCTGTGAGTACGGTGCTGCGTTACTGTTTAGTTACGTTAGGAGAGTTCTGTTAGAGGGTGGTACTGTTCAGTTCACCATTAGGAGAGTGATTGTAGCAGCCACGGTGCTGCTTTCACTGTCTCCAGTTTACCATTAGGAGAGTTACTGTAGCAGCCACAGTGCTGTGTTCACTGTCTCCAGTTCACCGTTAGGAGAGCTACTGTAGCAGCCACGGTACTGTGTTCACTGTCTCAGTTACCGTTGGAGAGCTCTGGGCACGGGCTGTGTTATGTCAGACCGAGGAGAGTTACTGTGAGCACGGTGCTGTGACTGTCGCACCATAGGAGAGTTACTGTGCAGCCACGGTGCTGTGTTCCTGTCTCCAGTTCACCATCAGGAGAGTTACTGTAGCAGCCACAGTGCTGCGTTCCTGTCTCCAGTTCACCATCAGGAGAGTTACTGTAGCAGCACAGTGCGGTTGCGCCGTGGAGAGTTATGTAGAGTCCGGTGCTGCGTTCACTGTCTAGTTACGAGGAGAGTTTTGTAGCGCCACGGTGCTGGCATGCCTTATAGGAGAGTTCTGTGCAGCCACAGTGCGATCTTGTCCAGCCTGTTAGGAGAGTTCTGTGCAGTCACGGTGCTGCGTTCACTGTCTCCAGTTCACCATCAGGAGAGTTACTGTAGCAGCCACAGTGCTGCGTTCCTGTCTCCTTTTCATAGGAGGTTCTGTAGCAGCACAGTGCGTTTGTCAGTTCTGTTAGGAGAGTTCTGTGGCACAGTGGCGTTTGTTAGTTCCGTTAGGAGAGTTCTGTGAGTCGGTGTGGTTCCTGTTCAGTTCCGTTAGGAGAGTTCTGTGCAGCGGTGCTGTTCTGTCAGTCGTTAGGAGAGTTATTGTAGGCCGGTGGCGATGTCAGTCAATAGGAGAGTTCTGTGGCCGGTGCTGCGTTCCTGTCCCTTTATAGGAGGTTCTGTGAGTCAGGTGTGCGTTGTAGTTGTTAGGAGAGTTCTGTGAGTCCGGTGCTGCGTTCCTGCCTAGTCCGTTAGGAGGTTCTGTGCCGGTGGGTTGCAGTTACATTAGGAGAGTGATTGTAGCAGCCACGGTGCTGCTTTCCTGTCTCCAGTTTACCATTAGGAGAGTTACTGTAGCAGCCACAGTGCTGTGTTCACTGTCTCCAGTTCAGTTAGGAGAGCTACTGTAGCAGCCACGGTACTGTGTTCACTGTCTCCAGTTCACCGTTAGGAGAGCTACTGTAGCAGCCACGGTGCTGTGTTCACTGTCTCCAGTTCACCGTTAGGAGAGTTACTGTAGCAGCCACGGTGCTGTGTTCACTGTCTCCAGTTCACCATCAGGAGAGTTACTGTAGCAGCCACGGTGCTGTGTTCACTGTCTCCAGTTCACCATCAGGAGAGTTACTGTAGCAGCCACAGTGCTGCGTTCACTGTCTCCAGTTCACCATCAGGAGAGTTACTGTAGCAGCCACAGTGCTGTGTGTACACATGCAGCCACTTTTGCAGTAAATAGTTTACAACAGTGTGAATAGTTTCTAACATTTTAAAGACTTATCGGGACTCTGATTCAAACAACATTCAGACAGAACAGCTGTGTATGAATGCAAATGAATCCTTGCTCACGCTGAGCAGCACAACCAAGGTCCCAAACATGTTTGCATACAGCTGATTTGCCTGTTTCTACAAGACAATGCCCTCTTCTCCATCCATACATGATTCAGAGTGTAATTTTTGTGTATAGCAGTTGCCACACTTTCCCACAGAGAACAAAATGTGAGCAAAAAAGCAAATATCATGGTTCTTTACTTGTAATATATTATTTCCAGCAAAGCAGTTAAAAGCAATGAAAATCTTTGTTCTCAGGTTCCTTCAACAATAAAACTACTAAAATATGTATATACAGTATAAAAGAATTTAAAAAGCAAAATTAGAAAAAGTCATAACATAGTGCAGTTAAAAGTAAATATAAAATAGTAGTGTAAATGTAAATTTGTAATTGTGTTCTTGACGACAGTATTTCAGATGGGAAAACTGAATGTTAACAGGATGTAGTATGTATATACATGATGAGAAGTAATATATGTACACAGAGGTGCAAACAGGAAAATGTTATTGAAATATTCAGTATATAGTGTATACACAGAGGTGTCAGTGTTTGTTAAACAGTATGTAAAGTGGACTGTATAAAGGTGTAACATGGCTCAGGAGTTCAGCAGTCTTATGGTCTGAGGGGTGAAGCTGTCCCTGAGTCTGGTTGTGGGACCGGATGCTGATCCCAGTTGATTACTTGCGACACATTTTATCACCTGATACCTGACGACTGCAGATCTCTTCTGTGTTTCTGTGATTGTGAGTGTTTGTTCAACTGCTCATTACCGGTCACACTCACTATCCATGTAAAGCAAACAGATGACACATTTCCAGTTAGTCACAGAAGTAAATGTACTGTTTTCTGTGCTTGATACCAACACGTCATTTGTCAAATCTCAATCTAATTAACTCACCGAACACATTTAGTGAATAAAAAGTCAAGTTATGTCTTGATTTCTCCTCTTTGTCACGTTGAAATTAAAAGTCTTCAGTCAATAAGAACTCAAACATTTGTCATTTCTGGGCGTTTGGTTTTGTATTATGGATCAAATTTTGGACACTAATAACACTTAATTCTCCTTAAAGGGATAGTTTGTGTGTTTTGAAGTGGGGTTGTATGAGGTCCTTTGCAGTAGTCAGTGTATTACGTACAGTAGCGATGTACTGCTGTGGACGGGGACAACAGCAAAACGAATTTCATCCACCTGAAAGAAATTTAAAAAATCAATATCTGTGTAAGTGTACGCTATATTTATAATATTTTTGCTGGTTTACCTGGTCATGAGGCAGCTTTACAGTCCAGGTGTCCAACAGGGAGCTGAAGCTGTTATCTGTGTGCTCACCAAAGCTGCCAGTCTCCATTGTTAAAAGAAACGAGTCGTTTTACCTCGAAGAACACAGGAGTTGCTGGTCGGTTAGTTGCTTTGAAGAGAGCATACATGCAACGGCTTTCAGTTCCCTGTTGGAAAGAACTGCAAGGTAGACCGGCGGAAATATTTAAATACAGCGTACACTTAAACTAATATTGATATTTTTTTATGTGGCTAAAATACACTTTGCTGACGGCCCCGTCCACGACAGTACATTACTTCACTTCTGCACGTAATCTGTCGACTGTCATCTACTGTAGGTAATACAGGCATACAGCCGCACTTCAAAACACCTGATCTGTCCCTTTAAAATCTTCATTCCCAACATTTACAATAGTTAAATTAGATTGGTTTCTTATTTCTTATTATGCCCATTTGTGATGTTTTTGTCGCACTGCTTTCCGATTCAGAAGAGCCTGTTGGATAAATATCACTGTCTGTCAGTTAAATACAACTTGAGCTTGTGTGGACGACTTGCCTGACATTCTGCTGTTTGGTTTCTCAGGTGCAGAGGACGTGGTGATGGCGTTCTCACGGTCAGAGACGGAGGATCGGCGACAGTGACCCTGGGCCCCCCCACCCCTCCCATTCCGACCCACTGCATCCCCCCACCCGCCCGTCCCACACGTGATCCACAGCGACTCCACAAACACGACACTGACGAGCTCAGGAGAGGAGGAGCGCCCGGAGGGACAGAAGAGGAGGGGAGGAGACACCAGGAGGTGGCTGCCTCGCTCCCCCTCCACCCAGCCTCTTCCATCCCCGACTCCTCCTCCTCTCACCAGCTGGCACACCATTACCTGAGACGCACTCCAGTGCTTCACTGTGGGCTGAAGCCTCGGAAACAAGGCAGTCGGTGAAAACACTCGCAGAATTGTGTGGATGAATATCAAATGTAGTTTTTTTTTTTTTTTTTTTTTTTTTTTTTGTGGGTGGGTTTATTTTGTATTATTTTGTCTTTGTTGAGACTTTAGGCAGTGTTACGTGTTATATCTGCTGTGGCCACTGGAGGAAGTGACCAGTCAGCAGCTGATTGAAGCAAAGAGAAATATAGTTTTGGTCAAGCAGCGAGTGGGATGATTGATTGTGTTAGGGGAGAGAGTTTTAATTATTTCTGCTTACCCTAATTGGGCTGAAATTTCTTTTTGATTTAGCTGTTGTGTTATAAATGCTTTGGTATTCTGTCACACAAGGGGCCTCATTCATAAACATATCGTGTTTATAAAAAGGGGCGTGAAAGATGGGAACGCCACCTCCCACGCAGATGATTCTGGAGAGCGTCGACACATCTACTAGTCTCTGCATGCTGAGAGCAAAGCAGTCAAGTGAAAGCTCATGTATTTATAACTTTTCTCAGACAATTAAAGGTGCAGTGTGTAGGATCTGGAGGCATTAGGGGTGAGGTAACAACCAAATGAAGCATCTCCTGTGTGCCAAGTCTAGAGCCAGCGTTTGGCTTTTTCTTCATTCTGGCTGCTGTAGAAACATGGCGGACTCCGTGAAGAAAGCGCCCGCTCCGTACGTAGACTCTTGGTGCCTTCAAATGGGGTCGTGTTTGCCGTTTTCACGAGAAAAGTCCATATGAACGCCCCCTCTTGTGGTATTCACAAACTTTCTGAAAGCTCAGAGTTCACAGCTTGTTTGTTGACGTTGTCAGAAATGGCGGGGCCCACGGGAGTTAATATCTCAGCGCATAATAAGTTAATGTAATTTTAGTCGTATATTGTTTTCTTTGTAATTTTTGAATAGATCTGTGTAAACTGTTGATATTCCCAACAGCCTCACCTTTTCCCTCTATCATTATGCATTTACTGCATTATGTTACCTAGCTACTTGCTAGCTTGCTAAATTGTTACAGTAATGTTAATACTGCCATTTCTTAGCAGCGGTGTCCTTCACAACTGAACCACTTCAACACCAAGCATATCGTGTACACGACCTCCCATGTTGTAAAACAAGAGTTTCATTTGAAGGCACCAATAAACGGCTCATTCTAAGCTAACGAAAACACAACAATTTTATTTTCAGGTGATTATACGCTAAAGAAAACATAGTTATTAATATTATATTCTATTTGTACCAATAGATCCTCTGAAATTTTACATACTGTTCCTTTAATTTCACTTAATATCAAATTCCAGGCTGTTTATTTGTCACCCTTTTGCGGCAGGAAGTCAGTCGTAGACACACTCGTCAAGTCCAGTGAGCTCTGCTGACCTCTGACCTCTTTTTATTTTGGAGTAATTTGACTGCTGCAGCGACTCACTGTCTGCTAACCAGAAATACGAACAAACACCAAACAAATCTAACTGACTCAAGATCTCATTTCTCTTGGTGGATTTGCAGTCAGACCTTTTGTCCACATACATGTATTAGAATGACTGATGTGTGTGTTAACACTCACTACAGGCCTGTCATTAATCACTTCCTGTTTAATTATGGGCGTTAACATGGCAGGACGACGAGGCTTGTGACCTGATAGTGAGGGTGTTTTTGCGGTTTTCTTCTCGACGAGTCTACGCACCGTTTTCTAAATGAGGCCCCTCTTGTTCTTCTGCTGCTTTATTTTGAACCATAGGCTGTTGAGAGTCAACGAGGCTTTTCCCTCGAGGAAGGCGTACGAATTAAAGACACTAGCAGACGTAATCATACGAAACACAGCTGTGCTCAATCTCCCCAAACAAACACTGGTTTTGGGTTCTTGTGACATGTAAAACCTTTTTTTTTATTGTACAGATAGTTGGGAAAATACAATAATGAATTGTGCCAATTGTATTTTTTGTTGTTTTTTTTATCTGTAAGATAACATTAACATAATGATTTAAATTGCTGAGAGACAAGCTGTAGTTGTAATTTATTGTTTACTGAATTGACGTCCTCGAACGCATCGTTAAAGATGGAGAAACCAGTAGCTAGTTTCATCAGCGGTGGCTCTTTGTTCACACTAAAATCACACAAACTCTAATTTTTAACTACCTGTATGAAGCCAAACGTAGGAGCTGTGTGCTGTCTCTGACTGTACTGTATCTCTTGCACTATTATCAATGGGATATTTTCAAAAAAATACATTTTGATATTTAGGGCAGAGATTTTATGTTTGGTTCAATGGATTAAAAAAAACTTTGTAACCACGTTTTTATTCCGTCAAAAAATACCTTCTCTGTTAATTGACTCAACTGGAATAGCTCAAATGAATATTTGTTAACAACCGAAATGTTTTTCTAGTGACATGCTCAATATTTAATGTGTTTTAAGTACAGTTTGTTAACTTGTATAACTTTAAAATAACTGTAACGTAATGTTTTGAAGCCAAGCATGTCCGCGTCGTGGTTTATAATCTTCATTCAGCCGAGCAGCTCTGGCGCTTCGGCACGTTGACCATCGTTTGTACATTCTTGACGTTTGTGGACTCGCTCTTTTAAAAATGTTTCAGAAAAAAAGTTTTTTTTTGTTTTTTTTTTTTGTATGGGTAAAGTGTTATCCATTATTTGTTGTTGGCAATAACTTCTATTTGAATGTCCTCAGCAATCATTGCGATGTAATCAGCCAACAGATGTATCACGCTGTCCGCCTATGACAAAGACAGTTTGTCTTTTTATGTTTACTTTTGTTTTTAAACATTCTTTGTCTATGCATTGTTTTCCCTCTCTCTCTCTCTAAAAGGCGTCTTACTGTACATTTGACCTATCTGGCTGTTCTGCAGCCTTCGTTCTAGTTGTGGATGAATGTGTGTGTGAGTGTTTGAGTGTGCGTGATCATTGAACTTGCTACCGGTTTTGATTTTCAGCATGCTGTTGAGTTTCGACTAGGATCGATGTGTGTTTTTACTGTGATGACCTGACGTTGGCTAATTGTCCTTTGTTTGTGTGTGTGTGTGTTGCTTTTGTATTTTATTTTTCCTCTCAGTCGACATTGATTAGTTGGTTTCGGTTTGTATGGCTGCTGACCATGTCTTGACTTAATGCTTCCAAAATCCTATACCAACTGAACCATTAAAGATATTTTAAACAGTGAAAACTTACTTTTTCTACTTTTTCTCCATAATTAATTTGAATCTCGGAGATGAGAAACGGTCTAGAATGGCGGCTTGTCTTCAGATGAGGCCTCATGCTGGGAACCTGGGGGGGTGGAGTGTTCGTTGATGTCATAATGAGGGTAAAATCAGGCTTTCTTTGTTCCTCTTATCGACTGTATGTGCACAGAAGAAAATGATTCTTTTGTTCAGCCTGATAAGTAAAAAATGCAGTTTGTATACAAAGACGTGTCTATATTTGATGAAATCTGAAATCTTAAGTCCTGATGAGCTGCAGACTCAACTCAAGTCTGTTTACTTGCTTGTTATGAGCCTTTGAAGGTACGTGTATCTGTGTAATTTGTACTTTGTGGAAGTACTTTCAAATGGTTAACCTCTTCAAAATCTTTGTAGATGTTCAGTTTTAAAGCTAGAGTGAAGATACTGATATCACCTGTAACCAAGAAAACGTTAGAATCCACTGGTAGCAGCCATGTCATGCTAGCTTATCAGGAAGAATGCTAAATAACGCTCCAAAGCTACACTAAATTTTGGGAAAAAGTGGAATGGCAATATTCCTGACCTCTGACCTCAAGATATGTGAATGCAAATGGGTTCTGTGGGTAGCCACCAGTCTCCCCTTTACAGTTACAGTGAAGTTGTTGCCACTATGAAAATTGGCATCAACGACCTGCACTCCTCCTGGGGGCTAGCTTAGTTGTTGCCGACTCAGCCGTCGCCATGTTGAGATCCTTGCAGAGGCAATAGAAATCCTCCCAATCTCACGTTTAGCACCTTTAACTTTAAAAGTTCAAACTTTCCCTAATTCTGCAACCCAAGGCCCTCTCACTTGTTCGGAGCTTAAAAAGAAATTCAAATAAATTTTATTGTTTGATGTCAAACTTAAACAACCTGTGAAGTGAACAAGTGAGTAAGAGGACCTTGAGGGGGTGTTGGTAAGTCAACAATTTGATTTGTTTTAAAAAGAGGTTTAATAATTTTTCTATCAAGTAATTAGCATATTAACATGTTAGTTCTCATTCACATTACATTCCAAAACGATATTTGTGGCTTTTCAGCTGCACAAAGACTGACAGTAACAGCAGAGACTCAGAGAGACCGTAAATCTGCCATGTAAAAACACTACCGTTTACCGTGTTAACTACCAGTAGCCACCCACGGCCTTGTGCCTGTTCCTGTCAGGTGTTGAGGCAGATGTTTAAATTGCTGTCTGGTCATCAAGTTGGGACACGGTCCTCCATGTTTCTCCCGTGCTAATGATGAACATCTGTTCGCCGTTCCCATGCCTTCTCTCACAGATGCATGAAAAGTCCTGCAATTTAGAGGGAGCCAGCTCTGGGAATAACACGCCAGCTGTTGGCACATTTTTCAATATTCATGCACCATTTTATGCTGTAGCAGTTGTTTACTGACAGTAAAAACTTCTGTTTCTCACAAGAACAAGTTGCTGGTGCTTAGTATCCAAACTCTAACCCTCGTACTGGATCCTGGGTTGACGACTATATTGAAGCTTCATTTAGCTGAAATTCTGTTCCTTGATGCAAAACAGCTTCAACATTTTGAAAGACCTGCTGAACTTTTTTAAGACTATTAGAGCCACATTGAAGGAAAAAAAATCTGAGATTTCAAGAATAAAGTCAGAACTTTACGAGAAAGAATTTAATGAGGATAAAGTCAGAAGTTTGCGAGAAAAAAAGTCATTTCCTCCCCCACAAAAGAGTCAGTTTCCTCCAGGTTCATGTGGTTCTTTCTTTGAAATAAAGTTTCTTGCTCAGTCTTTTCAAGGTCCTGATACTGACGATGATGTGGTGCTGATGAGCCAAAAGATGACGTATTTGGTTATTTGTGAAACCTAAAGTAAAACTTGACAAGATGCTTCACGTTGCTCATTTTCACACAAAGGGCACGCTGCTCTGTTTCCCTCTAAAATAACACATAAAATTACTACTTTATAATATTATGAATTTATTCTCATAATACTATGACTTTTTTCTGTTAAACTTCTGACTTTATTCTCATAATAGTACACCTTATTTCTCTTAAACTTATAACTTACTTTTTGTAATATTATTACTTAATTCCCGAAATCTCTGATTTCTTGTTTTTCCTCTTTGTGGCCCTGATACTCCACCATATCAGACACATGGAGCAACGGCGGTGTCCAGTCATTACATTGTCTTCTGCTGACTGAAATGTAGATTTAAGTGCAGCATGTGAGAGCAGCATCGTCCCTCCTTCCCTCCACATAAGCTCCGTCTGTCTGTCTCTGTACACGTGAGCCCGTTGTGTTTATCCGATGTCAGACAGATCAGACCCAGAGCTCGGCACACGACAGCAGCCAGCTGATAGCTGCCACCAGCATTATCACATCACGTTATGCAACAGTGTGTGTGTGTGTGTGTGTGTGTGTGTGTGCCTACACAGTATACTGTAGTTGCAACAGCTGTTTAAGAACAAAGTGACTTATGTTCACTTTTAATAAATGTTTTGGGAAGGCAAGTTTAGCTGTATTTAGTGCGATGAAACATCAAGTGGTTTTTCATCCAAATGATCTTTTTAGCATCAAACACTGACTCATGTCGGCTGGAAAGGTGGCGATATAAAGCCTGCTCATTCACAGTGTCTGTGTGCTGCTTGAATTAAAGATGATATCCTGAGCATTAATATGGCGGAAAACAAAAAGATGTAGAGGAGTGATGTCTGCCTGAAGTCCCTCTTCCTCTGTGTTGTATTCAGAGCTTCTTTGTGCTTTGTTGACACCGCCGGGCCGGCTGCACGTCCCTTTTAGTGCATGTGAGCGTGCCCTTGCTGGCTACGTCACATCCGCCAACTCTGCACTGCTCTCGTATAGCAGTTACAGCTGATAACACCGTCCTGACTGACGGCGTCATCGTGGAACCCTTTCAGGTTAAGATAAGATAAGATAAGATATTCCTTTATTAGTCTCACAGTGGAGAAATTCACATTCACTGTCAGCAGTGTTGCTTTTGTTTTCACTGGTAGCTTCACCGTTAGCGCTGGTAGCTTTGAACCGCCGACTCAGCTGTCGCCATGTTGAAAGCCATGCGGATGCAATAGAAATGCTCATAATCTCACAGTCAGCACCTTTAATGTCAGCAACAGTGGATTCAGATGAAGACATGTATTCACTGTGTTTTTGGTTTTTTTTATCCAAATGTCCGTAGAAAAACTTCCCAAACCACTCCTGCAGCATTATGTACTTCTCCTCCATCCGTTCATATGCTCGGTATTTAGCAAACCGTTGTAATTTTGGCAAGAACAGAGACCATTAATTATAATAAAAATGAGAAAGAATTACTAAAAAATATTTTTGTAATATGAGAATAAAGCCATATATGATATATTTAAATCTATATATGTGGAGCTTGAAGTTTAGACATGTTTGGGTATAACTAAGACTGCACATATGGATGAATTACAGAGGAGGGATTATTATTATTATTGGATGGTTTGAGGATATCATGATACTGTAAAATCCAGCTTCAATTTTGAAATAGGAGATTGACTTATTAATTTATTGCTGTTAGCCACTTTAAATTCTGGATCATGAGATGGAGTCTAAATAAATACAAGCAATTTACAGCCTCCATTTCTCCTGAAATGTTGATTAAATAAAACCCAAACAAACGACAACGAAAGCACACAGATCAGACCAGTGAAGACCAAAGCTGAGTACATAAAAAGTGCATGTAAGCTGCAGTTAAACCATCCAAAACAATTCACACATGCAATCTAACAGGAATAATGAGAGCAGCACGTCGCACAGCGGTGAGAAAACAAACAGTACAGTAAGAACTCAGTGATCTCTGGTGTCTCAGTGAAGATAAACCAGTCTATCCGTCCACAGACGGCTCTTAAAGGAGCTGCCAGAAGTTTGATTTATTTCCTTGTCATGCCAAACATCGAAATATAGCTCTACCTATCTACCTCTAATAAAACCAAAATAATAAAGAATACTACATTATTTATACTTCTATACACTGACGAATAACATATTTGTTTGAGAAATGTCAAATAAATTGTACACAAAATATAAGAAAATGCTCCAAGCCTAAAGTTTGTCCTGATTAAGGGCTTTTTTTTTCCTCATCTCGCAGGCTTTAAATTGAATATTTTGTCTGCAAATGGCCAATTCACTCAGTTTATGCATCATGTCTATTTACAAAATCCTGCACAATGTTTCACTCTGCTCATTTATTCAGGTTTTTCCCTTCTGTTTACAAGAGCATATGGTACCAGGTAGTTTTTCTCTTCAGTTTGCTTAACATGCAGCACTTGTGTAAACATGATTGGAAGGAAACTGTAGAGAGACTATAGAGAGAATAGCTCTATAAAAGGAGTTTCAAAAACAGCTATAATGATAATAACAATTAATAATAATATGTATGCTTTTCAATTTTTCAGATAAAAGATTCTTTTATTTCTTAGGCTAAATAATCCATTTAAACCCCAATGGATTATGTGGAAAATGCAATTAAAAAGAGATGAAAATAGGTCTATCTTCCTAGCTGATGAAAAGCAGTTGTCTTATATGTGATTTTCCTAGAGATTCCAAGATTTTCCTCATTTGCAGACAAAATAACTAAATATTTCAAATATAACTGAAATAATTAAAACATTTTGAGACTTTATTTGTGTTATCTACTGATGGACTGCTGACCTCAGTATTTCTTAAGTCTTGACAAAGTTTAAAATCAACATAATTGGCCTTTTATTTTAGAAGGAACGTTTGAAGCCACATACCCTCCTGGCGCTGGCGCTAAAATAACTCCACCCCATATATCTGAGAGGAAGTTTACAGCCAAATGAATGTGATCAGCTCCACCTTTCATCTACAAAGCGCGCGGCAGCTCCAGGAGCGAAGGAGGCGACGCTCCCTCCCACCGTATGACTCGACATTTATTAAGCAAACAGCCAGGAGGGATCCGGAGAGGAGGCATGAAAGGGCCCACATGCTGTGGAGTAATGCAGCGCTGCACAGTCACTCACAGCCCTACAACTACTGTAGCTCTGCAGACACCAGCCTAAACCTCAAGACCATATCAGACTCACTCTGCTTCGCCTGGCAGCATCTAAAACCGTCTCTCTAATTAAAGACAATACTACGGTTATACTATAATGGTGTGTCTTAAATGCAAATACACACTATAATAAACTATTACTAACACTTTTATAACACTTCGATTTATGGCCAAATACTTGCAAAACTATGAACATTCCCATCTACCTCAGCTGTACTTTGTGTTTAGTGATAATTAGCAAATATTAGCATGCTAACAAGCTACACTATACAGCGCCTTGGAGAGTAGTTTTATATCATTTTTATTTTATTTTATTGTCTCAATAACACCTCCCAGGCTCTGTATAACTAATACAGGGAATATGGTGAACATGGCAGACATATGTCCTAAATGGCTGTTGTTGCTGTGTTTTTAACTCTTCACAAACTGTTTTTTTTTAATGATGATAAATGATGATAAATATTATACCCTCTAAATAGTTGTGAGCATGTTAGCATGGCTGTAGACTCTCAGTCTTGTTTTACATCCAGGTTCCCCTTTTATTTCCCCTGCCCTTTAAAGGCTGGAAAAATAATCCTCTGTATCCTGAAAGCTATATTCTGTATCAACCTGTTCCAGCTTAACTGAAGCTACACTCCTGATCAAAATCTTAAAAGCAGTTAAAAAATTGCAAGAATTTACGTTTTGCACTGTTGTATCTTAAGAAGGTTCTAAGTACAGTTTCAAAATGCAAAAAGAAGAAATGGGAACAAGAGACTAAATGTTTTGAGCAGGCAATTTATTGAAAAGAACAATTTAACTAAAATAGGCTGTTCATCAGCTGATCAAAAGTTTAAGACCATTGCTAAAAAAAACCCTAAAACAGAAATTAAAGTCTCAAAAACAGACTCAGTAATGAGTAGCTCCACCATTATTGTTGATCACTTCAAAAATTGGTGTTGGCATGCTTGATGCGAGTGTTTCCAAAAGGCTTGTAGGAATGTTGCTCCAAGTGGTGAAGATGGCTTCACGAAGGGCATCCACTGTCTGGAACTGATGTCCATTTTTGTAAACTTCCCTTGCCATCCATCCCCAAATGTTCTCAATTGGATTTAGATCAGGGGAACATGCAGGATGATCCAAAAGAGTGATGTTATTGTCCTGAAAAAACTCCTTTGTCAGACGGGCATTGTGAATTGCAGCATTGTCCTGCTGAAAAACCCAGTCATCAGCACACAGACGAGGGCCCTCAGTCATGAGGGATGCCCGCTGCAACATCTCCACGTAGCCAGCTGCTGTTTGACGCCCTGCACAACCTGGAGCTCCATTGTTCCATTGAAGGAAAAAGCACCCCAGATCATGATGGCGCCCCCTCCGCTGTGCCGTGTTGAAAAAATCTCAGGTGGCATCTCCTTGTCATGCCAGTAGCGTTGGAAGCCATCAGGACCATCAAGGTTAAATTTTTTCTCATCAGAGAATAAAACTTTCTTCCAACTTTGAACGTCCCATGTTTGTTGCTCCCTTGCAAAGGCCAAACGGGCAATTTTGTGGCGTTGAAGGAGACGTGGCCTTTGAAGAGGTTTTTTGTTTTTGAAGCCGTTCCTTTGCAGATGCCGTCTGATGGTTATTGGGCTGCAGTCAGCACCAGTAATGGCCTTAATTTGGGATGAGGATTGTCCCGTGTCTTGACGGACAGCCGTTCGGATCCTCCGGCTCGGTGCCGGTGAGATTTTTTTGGGTCTACCACTTGATTTTTTTGTTCCATAAACCTCAGGATCTTTTAAGAAATGCAAAATGACTGTCTTACTGCGTCCAACCTCAGCAGCGATGGCACGCTGTGAGAGGCCTTGTCTATGCAGCTCAACAATCCTGCCACATTCGAAGGCAGTGAGTTTTTTTGCTTTTCCCATCAAGAGGTCTTGACAGTGTGATTACTTGACAGAAAATGACATGGAATCCAAATTTTTGCACAGATTTGGGCTTTTAAAGGATGTGGTCTTAAACTTTTGATCAGCTGATGAACAGCCTATTTCAGTTAAATTGTTCTTTTCAATAAATTGCCTGCTCAAAACATTTGGTCTCTTGTTCCCATTTCTTCTTTTTGCATTTTGAAACTCTACTTAGAACCTTCTTAAGATACAACAGTGCAAAATGCAAATTCTTGTGATTTTTTAACTGGTCTTAAGATTTTGATCAGGAGCGTATATGATGTCTGTATTGACACATTAAAACCAAAACAGTACATGTTTTTATGTGTTTTGTTTTCATCATTTTGATCACATTTCCTCAGAACTCATCCTGACATGTTTGGAGTCTTTGGAAACTCGGGAATCTCCTCTAGAATTCAAATTAAGGCTGTTTGAGTGTGAACAATGCTTGGCTGCACAGCATGAGTTTGACTGGTCGACCCTGGCAGGTCAGTGGAGGTTAAGAGGTCAACAAGAAGAAATGTCATTCTCACTGTATATTTAGAGGAGGAATTCTCACCACTAATATTTCTGTCTGTCTCAAACATAAACACATACTTTGCAGTGTGGTTTGAAACTACTTTTCAAGCATTTTAAACCCACAGTGCGGCATTTTCATTGTGCCACCCACTGACATAAAACCTATTTAGTTATAAGCAGCATTTTTTCAATTCCTACTGCACCTGGTCGCTCTGAATCTGGACCATGTGTTGGTTTAGTTGCTGTGGACCCCCCCGTGTTATATCTCATTTTGTGATTAAAAACATCCCGTTTCAAACCCATCAACCACTGGCCATAAGAGACTTGTTGCAGCAAAGATTTTTACAGCTTCCTCTCTGTTTCCCTCCTCACTGTTATGGCACGCTGCTCCCCTGAAGGCGTACCGACTCCAGCCATCTGCTCCAGCTCTTTCTAGCTGTGATATTTCTTTGACAGAAGCTTATTTCCACAATACAATATACTCTCAGGATCAACATACCTGTCCACCTCCAGGATTCCCACTCCATTTCACTGTGTGAGATTTATTTCACATGATACAGTGTGTAGGCAAAATGTATGGAGATGTCATCTCTGCTTTTTGCATATGACATGTGACAAGGAGAGCACTGTGGGAAGAATGCAAAAGCATTTCTGTCTCTGGCTGGTGAAGACATATTGCATGTGTCCAACATTTGACCTCTATTATTACAGTCAATCTCAAACTTGCAGAGAGATTTGAAAAGATCATCTAATTCATACAGATGCATGATTAATCGCATGATTATCCATAGCTAATCACAATTTATTGCAAATTAATCACATTTTTTTAATCTGTTCAAAATGTATCTTAGATGACAAATATACTGCTTTATGCAAATGTATGTATATAATTATTATTGGAAATCAGTGAACACTTAACACACAAACAACAATGACTAATATTGTCCATAGACCCTCACAGGTACTGCATTTAGCATCAAAAAAATAAAGATGGCCATGACAGTTTTTCCTCACCAAAATTTAATGTAAGTTTGGAGCGTTATTTAACCTCCTTTGTGACAAGCTAGAATGACGTGTTTGGTACCAGTGGATGCCTTACGTTTCCTAGTTTCTTATGATGCCAGTGTCTTAACTCTAGCTACAACCTCCAAAATATCGATTTCGTTAATGCATTACAGAAATTAGTGGCGTTAAAAAGGATTTGAGATAAGGCGTTAGTAATGCATTAACTTCGAGAGTCCCTAAACATTTTTTATTGTTATATTTTCCACCTTAAAGGTGCTAAATGCAAAATCTGGAGCATTTCATTGCGTCGGTACGGCTCTCAACATGGTGGCAGCTGAGCCAGCGGATCGTAGCTAACAGTGTTAACAACGCTAAGAGTGAAAACAAAGGCAATGTTCTGATTACACAATTACAGAGAGAGAGTGATTTCATTTTCTGCTCAGGTAGACATCACTCTTCTATATCTTTAAATAGCAAATAGTTGTTTGCTGCTATATTAATGCTCTGGATATCATATTGTGCACCTTTAAAGCACGTATTTGTAAAAAAAAAATCATAATTTGACAGGTGCTGAAAAGGCTAACCTGTATGTTCTGAACATCATAAATTTACTAGTCCAGTAAATATTATAAATGTAGTAAATATTTGTTCATATATGCACAACTTTCAGCTCAGGCCTATCAGTAACAGGACAGGCCTGTAACTGGCTGTCATAACAAACAGTTCTGGCTGTGCCATCAGGCCTGAAGTATGCATCATGTCGACTGAAATAAGCACGAGTGACTGCTGTTGCTGCAGGAGCAGAATATACTTAGACAGAGAAGATCCAACTGCAACAATAACACAAGTGGTGAAGCCAACTGCAGCGGTGTGTGAAATACGACAGGAATCCACAATACTAATTCAATGCAGGAGGAATGTGATAAAATTCCTCCCCGAGGAGGTCGGGGAGGGAAAAGAAAGATAACTGCTAGCAGCAGCCCTGGCATTGATTAATGAAACAGACTCTGAACTTCAAAGCTGGATTTATTACTCTGTTTTCTTTTCAGCAGATGATGGACTCTGTAAAACATGAACCCTTCAAAAAGAGGCAGATAAATCTGTATTTGTATGATTAGATTTCTAACATGTTGGGATGATGTGTCGATTTAAGAGCCTCGCACACGATGAACCATCAAATCAAAAGCAGGATAAAGCACACAGTGACTCGCTGGCGGCTGAGCTATTTGTGGACTTTGACCCCAGATAAATAATTGGGAGCACTGAAGCCGGCGCAGCATCCCGCTGAATGCTGGGAATGCGTAGAATGACTCAGTGTTCTCGGCAGGAATTGGCAGAGTGAACATCCATCACGCCACCACTACGGTCTGGTGGTAGCCTATAGGAACCTATTGCCTGCTCCGACTATTGGCTCACTGTGCAGATAGAGCAGACGCTGCTGAGTGCTGAGGAAATATCACTAACCTTGCTCAGCTCAGGGGTCAAATCCATCCGAAGGAAGAAGTTATTAGTGGAATTAGCCAAAATGTAAACCATGATTGTGTCAGAAACAACACTGAGTGTCTCAGTGGATCTCACTCCAGCCTCATTACCAGGGACGTGTTGGTGTCTGCACCACCAACAAACCTATTAAAGGAAAAATCCACCTTAAGATACCCCATCACATTGAGATGTTTTTGTTTTTTTGCACCTCATAAAACCACAGATCCAGATGGTGCCTAATTAACCAGAGAAATCCATTAATGAAGAGAAAGAGAAACCTGTGGGGATGTGTTTTGCTGTCACTGTGACTGTAGCTATGGCTACCACTTCATTTCTAGCCTACAACACATGCAGTGGATGGACAAAATAAAGGAAAATTGTGAAGGTTTATTATAGGTATATTTTTTTTGAAAAAGAAAAAGAAAAAAATATTTAATTTTTTTTCTTAAAAGAAAAAAAATAAAGAAAGAGAAAAAAAAAACAGGAACACATGTACCAATGAATGCAATCTGATCGTGACAACATACACAAACTACAGCCTCAGAAATGACCACTTGGTTGACCTCTGTCAAATAGCATCATGAACATTTCCCTCCTGTAGGCGGATGCCAGGGAGGGACTGTAACATTAATGACATTAATGACATTAATGACATTAATGCTCTGGATATCAAACTGAGCATCTTTAGAGCCATCAACACGGTGGTTGACACAGGGACACGGGGGCCTGCACACCTGCCTCTGGAGCTGCTCTTTGTGACGCACTCTGTGACCTCCATGTAAGAATTTGCAAATGCATATGTCAATACTAATCCCCGAAAGCTTTACTGGCATGAATGGAGGAGACTCAGCGCTGCCAAAGCATTTCAGAGCATCAATAGGCTGATGATGAACCCACTGGATCTTATGCAACAGTGTAATTGATGAATGACACAGCAGCAGCTCTAACCAGCAGCATCTGTTACCATCAGATAATGAAGCAGGTATTAGTGACAAATGACTATTTTACCAGCTGATTATTGGCTTATGCATAAACAGCCACGCGCAAACACAAACAAGTATTTCTTTAGTGACATACTGTATAACCTGCATGTATAAGCTATGTATTCTCTCATTTTCTCTCACACATACACCCTTCAATCATGCTCTGGCAGCACAAGAGGAGGCGGTTCTGAGGTGTCACTGCGGGTGCTTTCATCTGTCTGCAGGTGCCGTTGCCATGGCAACAATGGATGAAATTCTCGCAGTGAATCATGAGTTCACTGTCGGTTCAACCTCCGCCCTGAGATCAGGTCCTGACCTCCTTCCTTGGGGACGCCCCTTGACAATAATGTGCCAGTGAAATGAGATTCTGCCCTGCACATGCAACATGCAGCTTCTTCTGTTGTTTTTTTTTTTTTTGTTTTTTTATATTTAACATGCACCAGCTCTCAGCTCTCTCCATGACACCCTTATCCTCGGGCCCTACACTTAAAATTAGAGAGCAGCTGTCCCTGGATTATTTTATCCTGAGACAGATTCCTAGAATACCCTGGACAGAATTAACCTGAGGGTGATGCAGGGAGGAGGAATGGAGCTGCAAGCCATTTTGGGGGTGTGAGTGAACGCAAATGACTATTTTGAACTGTGTCAGTATCCCGGCAGTGGCCTGGCAGGCATGGACGCTTGTTAGTTTGTATATGAATCTGACAAAGTGAGGGCATTATCCTCGACCTCCTCTCTCAACACCTCGTTTTTAGGGTTAAGGTTAGAATTAACTTGGGTAAGGCTTAAACCAGGGGTTAGAGGTTAAAGGGGCAAGATGTAAGAATCAGAAATCGTTAAAATCATCAACAGTCAGCATCCTGTTGCTCACACTTGTGCTCACACTACATAGACATAGCATCGGACAAAACAGCGAGGTGACGCCCACGAGACTGATTGTGATTGACAGCTAAAACCACAATATCACTACATATTTCACATGCTTGGCAGTAATGTTAGCTTATCTGTTCAATAGAAATTTTGCCAGCTCAGGGTCCGTTTTGATAACCAAAACTAAACAAAGGTCCCTCCATGAATCAAAGGTCTGGCTGATGTTGATCCGACGTCGGTGTGTGTGTGTGTGTGTGTGTGTGTGTGTGTGTGTGTGTGTGTGTGTGTGTGTGTGTGTGTGTGTGTGTGTGTGCTTCCATGGAGTTTATGGTGGAGGCTGGTCATTTGTGGGCGTTAGCAGACTCCATTTCTAACTGAATGTTAGCTATGGTTGCACCCTGTTAGCCTGAAGCAGAAATGAAGCACATGACGTCAGCATCCATTTGATATTCCCGGCCACATTCTTCACATTAAAAGCAGTCTACAGGCTGATAGAGGAAACCCAGAAAGTCCTGAAAGGTCTCATTTTTTAGGCTACATTACAACCTGTTCACACATAATACTGATTTTATAAGACATGGCAGCCATTTCTGACATAAAACCCTAAAACTGTGTTCTCTGTAACTGAAAAACCAAATTACAATATACACAACTGTGACTAATATGTACCTCTACTTGTCACTGTGATTTTGTATTTATATATATTTGTATATATGTTTATATTATGATCTTTTTTGCTGATTGTTTGAAAATGTTTAAATGTTTGAAAATGTTTGAAAATGTTTGAAAATATACGTATAGTGTGTATTATTATTATTATTATTATTAGTGGTATTATTATTATTATTATTATTGCTGTTGTTGGTGGTTGTTATTTTACTCATACAGTAGTTTATGCGATTATGTAGCTTATCTTTATTTGTTTTGTAAAATTTGTCTTTGTTTTTAAGGGGGGATAAAAATGGATGACACGCACACTTCTGTATTTCATATTTCACACTGAATGGACTGCCAAAGGGAACACTAAAATAACATCCTAGAGCTCAATGAATGAAATATTCCAGTTGAAAATCTTTATTCATTACATTGTAAATACCTTGAGAACAATTTAACATAAATAGATGAATGTAAATCAAAATTATTAACCAGTGGAGGTCTGGATTTGGAATCACACGCAAAATAAAAGTGAACAATCACATTACAGGCTGATCCAACTTGAGTGGAAATTCCCCAAGACAAGTCGGATGATGGCAGCGGATCTTCTCCTGAGGGATCTCCTCCCAGCCCTGGATTAAAGCATCAGTCAACTCCTGGACAGTCTGCGGTGCAGCGTGGCGTTGGTGGATGGAACGAGACATGATGTCCCAGATGTGCTTGACTGGATTCAGGTCTGGGGAACGGGCAGGCCGGTCCATAGCATCAATGCCCTCATCATGCAGGACCTGCTGACACACTTCAGCTACATGAGGCCTAGAATTGTCATGTAGCAGAAGGAACCCAGGGCCCACTGCACCAGCATATGGTCTCACAGTGGGTCTGAGGATCTCATCCTGGTACCTAATGGCAGTCAGGGTAACTTTAGCTAGTACATGGAGGGCTGTGCCGTGCCTCCCCACACCATTACTGACCCACCGCCAAACCGCTCATGCTGAAGGATGTTGCAGGCAGCAGAACATTCTCCACGGCATCTCCAGACTCTGTCACATCACATCTCTCTCACAACCTGCTCTCATCTGGGAAGAGCACAGGACGCCAATGGGCAGTCTGCCAATCTTGGTGTTCTCTGGCAAATGCCAATCACCCTGCATGGTGCTGGGCTATAAACACAAGCCCCACTTGTGGACGTCGGGCCTCATACTGTCTGTTTCTGACAGTTTGAGCAGAAACATACATATTATTGGCCTGCTGGAGATCATTTTGCGGGGCTCTGGCAGTGCTCCTCCTGTTCCTCCTTGCACCATGGAGGAGGTACCGGTCCTGCTGCTGGGTTGTTGCCCTTCTACGGCCCCCTCCACATCTCCTGGTCTACTGGCCTGTGTCCTGGTATCTCCTCCATGCTCTAGGCACTGTGCTGACAGACACAGCAAACCTTCTTGCCACAGCTCACATTGAAGGGCCATCCTGGATGAGCTGCACTACCTGAGCAACATCTGTGGGTTGTAAACACCTCCTCATTCTACCTCTAGGGGTGAGAGCACTGACAAAAGTGACCAAAACATCCGCCAGAAAGGATGAGAACAGAGAAATGGTCTGAGGTCTCCACCTGGGTTGTCTTGCTAATCGCCTCTCGTTTCCACCTGTTGTCTGTATCATTAGCACAACAGCAGGTGAAACTGATTCACAGTCAGCGTTGCTTCCTCAGTGGACAGGCTGATTTCACAGCAGTGTTGACTTGGAGTTACATTGTGTTGTTTAAGGGTTCCCTTTATTTTTTGAGCAGTGCAGTTGAAAAATTAAATGTTTATACATGTAAAAACTGGGATGAACTCACACCAGCAACTGGGTCTGATCATTAATTCTTTCTCTTCCCAGCTGATATAAAAACCAGGAGTTGCTGGACAAAAGACATCAGGTAAGATAACAAACTGTCTCTGATGTCTGGTCATGTATTTCCTTTTGTGCATCAACATGTGAGCATGTGGTCACTGAAATGGTGAAAACCTTTTCACTCCAATTCTTTTAATCACAGTTGCAAGCTTCTCTGAGGGTTGAAAACCAATTACAGATTTGAGGTTTATAGAAACATCTCCCACTTTAAAGCAAACCAAAATCTAGTTTATTTTCTTGGTCCCTGAAGAGGTTTTTGAGAGTCACTTGGACACTTGTCACTGGGAGTGTAGCTGTATTTTCGTGTGTGTGTGTGTGTGTGTGTGTGTGTGTGTGTGTGTGTGTGTGTGTGTGTGTGTGTGTGTGTGTGCGCTCGTGCTTCTAGGTTTCCTAACAGAGCCCCAGTGACAACCTATTTACAGTAGCATCCCACAGGGCAGGGCTACTGCTCTATGGAAAATATACCCAAACACCTCCTGTGGGTGTAAACACGTCGGGAGGCTTTTTCACAAACTGCAGGAACCGTATCTCACGAAGAGGGCTGTTGCATTATCTCCATGGTGAAATATGCAGTCTTGACCAAATAATATAATTCATTCACACCTATAATTGCAGTGGGGTGTGCTCTTAAGGGAAGACATTCCCATTCATCTCAACCTGGGTTGCAACTGTACAGATATGGAGGCACGAGGAGCGTATGGCCTTTAATGAGACTGTGTTGAGGCTGTTGTTAGTGCAGGGAGAGGCGCTGGATTATTGATGCCTCTGGGCTCCTCTGCTGGGCTCATTTCTGGTCGTCTCCTCAGGGAGGAGGTGTGCTCACTCACCTCCAGCCTGGGTGACAGCCGGGTATATGAATTACTTTCCCTATACCCCCCTGCTGACACTGCAGCTAGCAGCCAACAGCTACGCATTTTAATATGGAGACAAGTCAGGGAGAAACAGGGGAAGGATAAGCGAGCAGGGGAGAAAAGACAAGAAAGTGTGTGTGTGTGTGTGTGTGTGTGTGTGTGTGTGTGTGTGTGTGTGTGTGCATGCGGCTGTTGTGAGTGATTTTGCGTTGGTAGAAAAAGAGCTAGAAAGATAAAAAGACGGGGAGTGGCAGTGAGGGAAGAAGGGGAAAGATGAGAGGAGAGATGAGGCCTAGCGAGTTGGAAATCAATAATTAAAAGGTCATGTGGAGAGAGAGTGAGCGAGAGATAGATAGAGAGGGGAAGAGAGGTAGATAGAGGGGAGGAGAGAGAGAGAGAGAGAGAGGGAGAGAAGGAGGGAGGTCTTTTTACTTAATAATACCTTAATCCTCCATTAGCATGCAGCCAAAATCTCCTGCTTCTTCATCACATGAGGTCACAGGGGATGCCGGCACCGATGCACCATGGGATTTATTCACACAAACCGTCTATCCTGCTATATGAGCGCACTCATACTAGACAGTATAAACTGAATTAGTCCTGAGCTCCATGTGACACTGATGTACTGAAATTACTGAATAATACATACTGCAGTGTGCTTACACACATTATATTGAACACTCTGTGTGAGTCAGCTAATACATACTGATGGAGACTTTATTTATCTTTAAAGGTCTCACTGATAACAATTTTATGTAGATGAATATTTTTCTTTTAAAAATACATCTGCAGAGCTTTAAGAAGAGTACAGAATAAAAGTATGGCTTTTCCTGAAAAATTATAAATATTATAATTGTGAATTAATGATTTTAATGAAAAAAATGAATGTTTTGTTTATCTCTGTGGAAGATGTCTGACACTTTTGAGTCAAAACAGCGTTAGTATCACGTGGTATCTTGGGGTTGTCAGTTAGTGTGGAAAAACAGATAAATGGCTGAGATTGACATAATGTCTGACAACAACTTGTTGTGACGTAAATGGAATGGGGGAGGGAAAAAAACTAAATACTAAACTAAATGATACGACGACCAACTGACACTTTCTTGACTGTCGGCAATTATCTTTTGAATTGTGCATGTGTCATGGTGCAGTGCAACCAGGCTAAAGAAATATTTGTTTCACTCCATTGACTATTGTTCATATTTTGTCTGAAATAACGTCCCATGGTGGTCCGTTGAAGTTAAGGAATTTTGTCTTTCTGAAGAGCTACACCTACAGTATGTCCTGGCCGAGGTGAGCCGCCCATGACAGACACAACGCCACACATCACAGCGTGCAGCGTCCAACAAAAAAGTCTCGGGGGCCCCCCCGGCCCCCGTTTGGTTTTGAAATCCTCTTCCATTCTAAGCTGGCCCTTTAATATATAAAAACACATTTCTTTTTTCAGCTGCAGGAAAAACTGAATAATCATCCCACAAGTCTAGTTGATCACATCAGAGTGAATCTTTAAATTGGCCCTAAAGGACAGTTGCTCAGTAATATTACAACCTAATATTATCAATATTAATGTGAGTTATATTATGAAGAGAGCTTAAATATTGAAGCCTAGCTGATCTGCCTTTGATTGTGTATATCCATATCAGGTATTGCTCTTTATGCTATTTGTGGTGTGTATGTTGAGCAGAGTTATAGAGCATTATTTAATTATCAAATGAATTCAGTCAATCTATCAGATGCTCCATTTACACACCCACTGTAATCAGTAAGTGCATCCCTAGCTGTCGAACTTAGACAAGAGTCAGGCTTTTTTTGTGAGGAAAAGGCCAAGCTCAACAAAATCTATAATGAATTAACACACAATTAAACTAATGGGTAGAAGAAGAAGAAGAAGATCAACCTTTATTAGTCCCACAGGGGGGTAGAAGCAGCTTTCTAGCGTCATGAGCATCACGCTGCTCTGATCTCTTAATTCTGGTAAACTTAGCCAGGGACTCATTAAAGCTTCTCTATGCAACATTCAGAGCATTAATATAGCAGCAAACATCTATTTGTACTGTATGTAAAGATATAGAGGAGTAATATCTATATCTATGCAGTCACTCTCGCTCTGTGTGCTGTGATCAGAGCTTCTCTGTGCTTTGTTGACATAGCCGGGCCACCACCCATGTTTTTAGTGCATGTTAGAGAGCATGTCCCACTGGCGACCTCACACTGTAACACTGTTAGCACTGTCAGCACTGTTGCCATTGTTTTCACGTTTAGCGCTGTTAGCACGGTTAGCTATGAGCCGCTGGCTCCACTGTCACCATGCTGAGAACCATGTGGAGGCAATAAATATGCTCCCAATCTCACATCTTCACCTTTTAAAAATGGTCACACATAACAAGCCTGAGGATCATGTGTTATTGTTTATCAAGGCTCTGAGGCTCGTTCAGACCTGGCATTAACGTGCGTCCTCAGTGATCGGATCACAAGTGCACAGCTTTAAGTATGTCTGTTCACACCTGGTACTAGAACGTGTGAATGTGAATTGTGATGTATTTTACATGAATTCAGTGTAATCCTCATTCTGTGATGTGGGTCATTTTTTAACATTAAATAAAGGATAATTGTACCGACTAGGACCTCAACATGTGCTACCGGCACCGCTGCCTTTGCCAGGCAACAGGGGGCAGATAGCTTCAGAAAGACAGCGATGAGCGAGAACAGTATGATAATAATGCACTTTGTGTGCAGTTTTCCGTTTTAGACAGGATACAGTAGAGCACAGAAGCTGTTTCCACGCTGATAAGCGTTCTCGCCTGCCTGTCTATTTACATGAGACCTACAGTGAGACCTACAGATCCCAGCGGGACATCGGTAGAGTAGGCGGTCCTTAATGTGGTCCAGGACACATTCACAACACACTGCTTAAAGAATGAGGCCATATGTGGCCCAGACCACGTCTGAATATAGTCTGAAAGATCCAATCTCATTGCATCCTCAATGCATCTTGAGTGCGTTCATACCTGTATGTAAAGCTGTCCACTGATCCGATCACAGAGGAAGCATGTTAATACCAGGTCTGAACGGGCCTACATTCAGAGGTGGTCTGGGCCACATACTGTATGACCATATTATTTTATTAGTGTGTAGTGAATGTGTCCTGGGCCACATTAAGGACCGCCTACTCAGCTGACGTCTTGCTGGGATCTGCAGGTCTCTGGGCGTCACAGGTGAATAAACAGACAGACGCCGGCGCTTGTCTGCCTCGCTGCATGGAAACAGCTTCTGTACTCTACTGTATCCTGTCAGTACATATTGTATTTTATTAAAATATATCCTATCTATAGGCTACATATCTACAGACTATCAGATTAGGTACAGGAGGTGCATTATTATCATACTGTTGGAGATGCGTCAGTGTTTTTGTTCCAGTGTTCTGCACGGAGCTGACGCCCGCCGGCTCGTTTTCATCCCCGGCTCTCTGAAGCTCTGTATCCCGCTGTTGTCTGGCAAACGCAGCGTTAATAACCTTATATTTTCAGGTTAATAAAATGTTCCAAAATTGACGAATATGTAGTGTATTACTACTGACATTCATGTAATATTACATCGCAATGTCTGCTCTATTAGCCATGTGTTTATTGCGTGTTTATTAGCATATAAAGTGGGGAAGTGAGATTAGATCACAAGTGGTCACTCAAGACGCATGCCAGGTGTGAACAAATTTACGTAAAGCTGTCCACTTGTGATCCGATCATTCAGGATGCGTGTTAATACCAGGTCTGAACAGAGCCTGTGTCATCACCGGACATACGTGCAATAAGGACTTTATGTTCAATTATATCATTGATATGATGGACACATTTTTTTCTGTCTTTCTTTTTTCTTTTTCTATTTGTATATCTAATTTATTTTTATTTGTATTGCTGCTGTAACGTGTAAATTTCCCCACTGTGGGAGTCATAAAGGAATATCTTATCTTATCTTATCTTATCTTATTTCCAGTTGCTCTAGCTTTTGTCGTCGGGGGGGATGAACTGAGTTTGACCGCTGGTATTTCAATTGCTTCCTCGTCTGCGCTGCTGAGCCATTCAGTTAATAATCACTGATCTTGTTTAATGGCAGGCTAACAACATAATCATGAGCATCAAGGGAGCAGGATAGAGACACTGTAATGGGACCTGAGCCACAATATAGCCAAGCCGAGTGCAGAGACCCTGATACGTCTGTGTGACTTACTCACCAGATTTAAATGTGTTTATGACTGACCTCAGGCCAGTCAGAGGTCAGCTTAATATCACAAGACGGGATCAGACACTGGTCTAATGTTCATCATTAGACGCAACTGAACTCTCAAAGAGGGGAATAGTTGTGCTTTAAATCTGGGGAAAGCAACATTTAATGCATAAATACTAGAAAGAAAATGAGGTTAAATGAGTTAATATTCCAAATGATGAGCCCTTTTTTAAACTGGTTTGTCCTGATATGATTTGTTATCATATCACTTACCAGATTTTTGTTGAAACCGGGCAACTTTTAGGTCAGTATGCTCCCAAATGCGCTGCACACTTGGTGAGAGACGGTGGTGTACACACACTGGCTCCGAGCCATTTTTAACCTCCTCCACTTTAATATCACCCACTCGCCATATGAGCCTCCTTCAGGGGTAACGAGGGAGCAGACTGCTCTCTTCCGCTGTCTGGACAGCAGGTTTTCACATATATACAAACACAGGGAGGCAGATTTTAATCACAGACATCTCAACTTGGGGGTAGTTAAAATGGATGGGCAATGTGTTTTGCTGCTTCTCTGTTAATAACTGTATCCGGTGTGTGGGTGTACACGTCAAGAGTAATTGTTCCCAACCTTTTTTGTCTGACTCTGTCAGATCGGTGACAGATTTTATTTTGAAACTTTTTAACTTGATGGTATACAGTATACATACATATTATGATAAAATATATAAAGTTTTTCATACAGTAGAATCAATGTTTAGGTCAAGTTTACATTCATACTACTACTTCTTGGAGTGACATAGGCTAGTTTCAACCATCTATTACTTTTTGCTGTATATCTTTTGTAGATTTGATCTGTAGATTTTTATACTTGTAGCTATTTCAACCACATATCCACTGTTTTTAGCTTTTTCACAATTTTCTTAGCCATTATTTTTAAATTTATCCGTGGTCTACCCCCGGGTCAGAAAAGTGAAGCCAGTGGTGTAGTGCCTTAAACTTGCATTCTTTCTAACAACCAGCAGGGGGCAACGGGTTGCAGAAAGAAGTCTGATTATATAGAAGTCTATGAGAAAATGATCCTACTTCTCACTTGATTTATTACCTCAGTAAACATTAAAAACATGAGTTTATGGTCTCAATCACCAGAGTCTTCTTCAATACAGCATGATGTTAATTTAGTAAATTATGGTCCCATTTAGAGTCAGATAGACCATAAAGCAGGGGATGCTTTAGGGCGGGCTACCTTGTGATTGACAGGTCGCTACCATGGCATTGTCTGGTCTGGGAGCTGTCTGTGTTTTTGTCTTTGACCTTTAACCCTTTCACAGTGTATTTTCAGTTCATGAAAGTTAATTAGAACCTTTTAATCACCTAAAAATGTCTTATTTAGCATTTGCTTGCCCTTTAGCTCCACCCTCTTGTGTCACTTCTGGTTGCAACAAAAGGTGTCTAGAAGGTAACCTCTGAAAAACTCTCATGAGACGGTCAAGGTTAGGCATTGATCTCAGATTTTGGCCGTTGCCAACATCACCGTCTTGGTTTTTATCCATTGCCATGTTGTTTTTGTGAAATTTGGCAAAAACTTGCAAAAACTTTTGTAAGACTTGCTGCCCGACGACCTATCCTAACCTGAACCATGCAAGGTAAACGCCTAACCTTAACCATCTCGTGAGATTTTCCCAACTCCTAGACATGACGGTCAAAATGTTCATGAAAGTTAAGTGGAATATTTTGGTTGCCTAAAAATCTTTTATTCAGCATTCAGTTGTACTTAGAGCCATGTGTCACCTCTGGTTACAAAAAACAAGATGGCACCATCAAGGTGACTACATTTACTTCTTATATACAGTCTATGGTTTATTACTCTTATTTCATTACTCTTATTTCAACCGTCTATGGCACTTTTAGGTAACTATTTATCCAACCATGTGTCCATTACTTTTACCAATCATCAATTATTCCATTACTGTTAGCTATCATATTAGACTAAAATATCTAAGGAATCCATTGTTCCTAATTTCTCAGACAAAACGCTAAATAACGCTCCAAAATTTATGCTACATTTTGGTAAGGAAAAACGTTTTCAAAGAGGTCCCTTGACTGCTGACCTCAAGATATCTGAATGAAAATGGGTTCTGTGGGTGCCCACGAGTCTCGCCTTTACTGCCATAGCTAACGTTCTCAGATGAAATGAGAAAAAAAGGTTTCTCAAATGAAAAAGGGATGTTGGAGACAACTTTGCACCAGTAAAAGCTCCACAGCGTGTGGTGAGGAAATATGACCCTGACTACTTTGGATTCAAAATGGCAGGCTGTGATGGGTGAACGTAAGCAGAACAATTATGTGGTTCTTTACAGCTGACAGTGGCATAAATATATTTATAGCCCAATTGGCCATTTATTTGGGAACTGGTCATCGGAAATTTTGTATTGATCAGAAATAAATTACAAAAGGTTGAGAACCCCTGTTTTAAGCTGGCAGTTTCAACCAAATTAGTTGGGCTACTCTACAGTCTTTCTAAGAACCCCATCGTCAAGTGCCCCTGGTTGGATGTGTGTATGGATACACACTTTTTCTTCCTACTACTTCATTTACATTTGAACGCAACAACTTTACTATGCCCAACATGTCTATATTCATCAGCTGCCGTCCTCGGGGCTTTAATTTTCGGTGCTCAAAATGGGAGTCTCTGGGGAGCCAATGAACCCTGCCGATCACAGATGAATGATTGAACTCGCTGTGACAGCCTTGTCAGTGCCCCCTCCCTAAACCCTCTGAGGCAATAAAGCCAAGGAGGTGAGAGTTTGACCCACAGTATGAACCCTCCCCATGGCATGTCAGAGGTGACCTTCTGCTGGGGTCAGGGGTCAATGTCTTAAAACAAGAACTTCAAAATCATGGCGTCCGCACTCCTCTAAGCAACCTGATGCCCATCTGGAGGAATCCCACTGCACCTGGGTGGCAAATAGAGACATTTTCATTCATGACTTTTGATTTTATATTCTGTTTCAGATGCACATCAAGATGCAAATGAAATTAATGTTTGACATCTGATTTCAGAGATAAATCTAAAATATGTCTCTTATAAATATGGATGTGGCTGACTGAAAGCATAATCTGCAGGTCCTTGAGCCCTATAGAGGTGCCTGAAGTAGGTTATCAAGCCTCCATCTGTCAGATTCCCACTCACTGGCCAGTCAGTAACAATGGGGCCTGAGAGACAACTGAAACTGCCAACTATTGACAATCAAAATCACCACAGAATATCCAGAGGCTATTTCACATGTCAAAGACTGTCATAACATATTATTTGGGCTTTGGTGAAGATGTTTATTTAACAAACAAAGTCTGTGAATTTCTGGCTAAATTGTTGTACAAATAGTCAGTGGTCATGTCTGTAATGTTAAATCCAGCATTACATGTCCACCAGGTCCGGAAGGGGCACTAGAGGAGGTCGCGCAAGTGGTGTCGTACCAGATTGGTCCCTGGTTTTCTGCCCGCTGTATCAAAGAGGAAACAACATGGCGGTGTGCTCGTAAACTTTCTGTTATTCTAAACAATCTACTGAAATCTTCTTCTGAAAACATTTTAAGCCAAATAGACTATGTCACTGCTGAATCTGGTTTAATTTTAGAACCAGATTGCCTAGTTTGACAGCTTGGTCTGAGTTTTGTGAGCCGGATTTCATTTCATTTTTCATAAAGGACTGTTCCCCGTCTTTTTATTTTGAAAGTGAGTGAAACTCCAACAGGGCTGCACGGTGGTGTAGTGGTTAGCGCTGTCGCCTCACAGCAAGAGGGTCGCAGGTTCGATTCCAGCTTGCGGCTCTTCTGTGTGGAGTTTGCATGTTCTCCCCGTGTAAGCGTGGGTTCTCTCCGGGTACTCCGGCTTCCTCCCACCGTCCAAAGACATGCTGTTTAGGTTAATTGATGACTCTAAATTGCCCGTAGGTGTGAATGTGAGTGTGAATGGTTGTCTGTCTCTGTGTTGTCTGTCTCTATGTGCCCTGCGATGGACTGGCGACCTGTCCAGGGTGTACCCTGCCTTCGCCCTATGACAGCTGGGATGGGCTCCAGCCCCCCCGCGCCCCCAATGATAAGCGGTTGACGATGGATGGATGGATGGATGAAACTCCAACACTGGTGTAACTTCAACAAGGGCTTGATAAGACGGTATGGAATAATCAATAGCGCAACATTACCCGGTTATTCTGCATGACATATTTTAGGCTTTTTGCGTGTCATTTGTACACCACACAACAAAACTACAGTAATGTTCGCAGTTAGGTTAAGGCAACAAAACCACTTAGTAAGGTTTGGGAAAAACGTCATGATGGGGCTTAAAATAAGTACGTAAACTAAGTAAAATATGTACAGAAACAACATAACATAAATACAGAAAACAGGTGACATCAAAATGTAACTTACAAAACAAAACATCGGTCTTCGTCCACCTTCCCTCCAACCAGCGCTCTTTCCCTTTTTTTATTCTGTCACTATCTGCATATTTACATGGATGTTTTTACACTGGACTCAGCACAGACTACATGACACACCATAAGTAAGAAGGTGTTCTTATTGCACACTGTTTGCCTTGCGTATTATCGCATTGTTATTCATACACCTTTTGGTGCGAACAGGCTGGGAATATGGATCACGGCTGTCAGACTTCATCTGAAAACATTTCTCCCAACAGCTTCTTTGTTCATAAACCAAAATAGATTTCTGCATAGCATCAATGTTGAAAATGAAAGAACAAACAGGGAAATAAATAGATTTCTTGTCTCATGAGGTGAGCTGCGAAAACCTGCTTGTACTGACAGGAATTGCAGTTCTAACAAATGAGGGTGGGCGTTTTCTGACAGGGCGTTTTCAGGAGAGTGTGTGCACATGGAGGAAGAGCCAGCGGTTAATAAATGACCATGAGTGACAGCCTGGGCTGGAAGATAAATGAGAGCAACATAAGTGGAGGGGAATCAATCACAGAGGGTAACTTTTAAATGTTCCCCGTGGAGAATGAATGAATTAGACAGCTTGAAGGTGCAGACTCCTGCATATACAGACCCACTGGCTTAAATTTTAGGGATTTTTTTCCTGTGAAAGAACTTCCTAACATCCGAAATTTCTGAAGTGAGATTTAATTTCCCGCAGCAAAGGATTTTAAAAATGTATTCATGAGCACCAAAGTCGAGCAGACATCCGTGCTGAAGCAGAAAAAAAGATCGAAGTCTCGCTGCATATGAAATTAATCTTTCAACAAAAACTGAATATGGAGGCTTATAAATTTATGAGGCGACACACATTCAAGGTTTTCACGGGATATATATCTTTGATTGTCAGATAAAGAAGCTGAGAGTGAATAAAGAAATGAAGGCAAATTGTCTGCCGAGCTATAATCCTCTAAAATGAGTCTGAGCTCTTCCCCTGGGCCAGTTAAATATGGGGCATTTTCACAAGAGTGTGCTGCTCCTCTTGTGAAAAATAAACAAATAACTGTACCACTGTACACATCAACATAAAATCACATGTAAGGAAGTCATTATGAAAAGTGTTGCCCTAACCAAACAATTACCTTCTGAGCAGGTAACACCAGTAAAATCTGTGCTTATTATAAGAAAAGTGGAACAGAGTTGAATTCTTGCATTTTCTGGGAAGGAAAAGGAAAACTCTGCAGGCTCAACACGAGACAGGAAGGAGAAAATTGTGGCGTCTAATGGTCACGACCACTTTGATTCCAAAGTCTTTTTCACGCTCCGTCTGCTGCCAACCACCCACCATGATTCCTACGAGCACTGACTGAATATGTTCAACCCCCAGTGTATCCACCCTCTGTCCATACTGGCATAGTGTATAACTGAGGCAGAAGGATGGAAACTGACACAGAAGGATTTTGAATAATGTGAGCAGCCGTGAGGCGTTCGTGACCTTCAACCACCCTAATAATGTGACGTATCTAATCCCCAAATCCTTGTCCGGGGGCTCGAGATGTGAGTTTATTTTTTGAGATGGCAGGCAAGTCAGGCTTTTCTTTATGCAGAGGAGGGAGAAGAATTTCTTTACCGATAACCAAGGGATCTGCATGTTGTGCTCATATATCACACTTACACTAACGGCAAACTGCCTTCAAATTGTCGGCGAGAAACAGGAGCAAACCCAGAACAAAACAACCTGTAACTACCAATATTTGTAAGTGACTTTTCAGGAAAATAAGCCCAAAGTCGCTTATAATAAGCAGACTTGGCAACTCTGGTGACATTTGATGTGTAGTAACTAAAACTTGTATACCAATCAAATCAACCTCACTATGATTTGCACATTATTTAAGAAGCAGCAGTTAGTCACAGCAGTGGGTGAGATGGTCTGGAGGAAGTAACACCTTCCTGATCATTTACTGTGATAGTCTCACACCTATCACCCACCGAGTCCTCCTATTGCCTCCCATTGTCACCAGGGGAATGATAATGGCCACTCTGTCTCCTCCCCAGAGAGCTGGACATCTGTGAGGGAGGGGAGGACGCTTCCACTTTCTCTCCACCACTTCATGTGTTGCCAAAGTGGAAACAAACAGGCATTGTGTGCTTCAGCTTTGCTGCTGCGCTGATGCCCATAGACTGTGGCTGTTTATAGACCCATCACTTAATTGTGGCCTCACACAACTATGTCCATTCTCTGCTGTTTCTCCAGGACAACAACTATTTGTTGCAGGACACAACTATTGAGGCTGCTCTGAAGTCTAACGGCCTTTATTCTTGCAACATTTGGGTGTCAGTTTTTCAAATTTTCTTTTTGTCATTTGCACTTTTTTATTTGGGATAAAATGACGTGGAGAATCTGCAACACTGCAGTAGCACACAGATGAAGATAACTGGTCTCAAAATGTGCTGCAAGACTTTCCGTCACAGACTGGTGACCTTTTCACAAGAGCCTCTCTGATTCGTGTGAAAAACAAATTTAAGTCACTGTCTGGACTTGCATGAGCGGCAGACAGGTTGCTCAGTATTATGCAAAGAAACGGATGTAAATTTAGTAATTCTCTGATTGCATCACATCCTCCTCTCCTCAGGGGTGCTATCCATATCTGAGGGTGTTGATTAGATAGCAGCCCCCACCCACATTTACAATCCCAGGCCTTGCTATTCTGGCATTACCATGCACTTCTTGTGTGATTGTACTGCATACGTGATCATTATGATGCTCATTTTTATCGAATGTCCTACAAGTATCGGGGTGGAATTAGAGCAATTGGATGTACTCCACATTTAAAAGTCCCATTTTACCTGTCAGGACCAAAGGAATAAACAACTTTTTTGGCTTCAGACCATTTCCACGCATCTTAGTTTGTCACATTTTGGTAGTGTCCTGTTAAATATCCAGTTTGACAGGACTGGATTATCTAACCAGAGTCAGGACCTCAAGGCAGCACACTGTAGTGTATGGGACCAACAATACCCTCCACCCTGAGCTTCTGCCCAACCCTTTCCAGGCCATTAGGAATTTTGGACGAGGGGACAGACTTTCCAAATTGGGCCCCTCATCTACCCCGACTCCAGGTCGTCTAGTCTCATATGATACCAGTATCTTCACTCTAGCATTAAAACTGAGCCCACTACCGCCTAGCTCCTTACCTTTGTATGTTCAGCTTCACCTGCCATACCTGGTGCTTCTTCACACTTTGGCCAAATATTTAACTTTCTTCTCGTAATATTTTGTTGATGTTTTTTTTTTCTTGTAAAGTTAGAATTTGTTTCTGTAATATTACAGCTTTTCTCATTAAATTATGACTTTATTCTGGTAACATTTTTTTTCTTGTAATAGTATGACTGTATTCTCATTGAATTATTATTTCTTATAATAATATTCTGGCTTTTTTTTCCTTGTTTTAGTATGACTTTATTGGCATTAAATTAGTACTTTTTTCTCATAATATTATGACTTTATTCTTGTAATATTATGACAAAAAAAGGGAGAGAGCAAACACACCCGCGCCTTGTCATTTTTTTTTCCTTGTAGTAGTATAGACTATCTTCTTCTTGTCATTAAATTATGACTCTTTTCTAATATTATGGCTTTTTTTGAAAAGTTAGGACTTTATTCTTGTAATATTACACATTTTTTGCTCAAAATATTACAATTTTTTTCTTGTAATAGTGTGACTTTATTCTCACAGAATTATGACATTTTTTCTTGTAATATTATGACCTTATTATGACCTTATAGATTTTTTTCCCTCAGTGTTTCCCTAATACTCCATGGTACAATTTTAGTACAAATATGTAAAAAATTGTATTTAAGTACAGTATTTAAGTACAGTACGTGAGTAAATGTACTTAGTTACATCCCATTACTGTAGCTATAAAATAAATACACAGTGAAATGTGTCTTCGTGCTCTGACATCTTTGAGTCCTCGTTGTCTCCATGTGTGTGTGTGTGTGTGTGTGTGTGTGTGTGTGTGTGTGTGTTGTGTTAAACCCGGTCCTGCTCTGCACATTGTGATGATTACTGGGACTCCGGTCTCCTCACAGACCCCCCTGTGTGGCTTCAGCTCCCCGCCTCCGGTCTGCACGAGCCGCATGCGCTCCCACAATAACAGTACTGACGTCACCGGCCAGCGTTGGACACGTGCTGCATTCAGGTTCCCCTCTTAAGCTTGGATTTCTGGGTACTACGGTTGTACAGAAGATAAGATAAGATAAGATAAGATATTCCTTTATTGGTCCCACAGTGGAGAAATTCACACGCTACAGCAGCAAAGTGGATAGTGCAAAAACAAGAAGGATAGATTAAAAAAAAAAACAGTATTAGTACAGATAAAATAAAATAATATATACATAATAGAAAGTAAAGCCAAAAATATGTCCAGCATATCAATAAATAAATAATTGTCCAGTTCCTATAATTTGAGCAGATGATATAATTGCATGAGTTCTTATTGCACTTATGTCCGGTGATCTGACTTGAGATGGCCGGACCTGGACAGAAACAGGCCTAACAAAAGATGACAGCTGTTTTTTGTTTTTTTTGGGGGGCGGCAGTAGCTCAGTCTGTAAGGAGTTGGCTTGGGAACCGGAGGGTCACTGGTTCAAGTCCCGACATGGACCAAGAACTGAGTGTGAACTGGTAGCTAGAGAGGTGCCAGTTACCTCTTGGGCACTGCCGAGGTGCCCCTGAGCAAGGCACCAAACCCCCAACTGCTCGGGGCGCTTGTCAGGAGCAGCCCCATCACTCTGACATCTCTCCATTGTTGCATGTTTGTGCATGTGTGTGTTCGGGTCTGCATGTACCGTGTATAAGTTAACAACAGAGTGAAAAAATTGAATTTCCCCTCGTGGGACTAATAAAGGACTATCTTCTTCTTCTTCTTCTTTAGAGACCAGAAGAGACAAAACTATTATCGGCAGAATGAAGCTTTAGAGAACACTTTAATTGTAAGTTAGAGACTGGTTTGGTTTGATGACAAACCCTCATTTATTTAAATATGACATAAGAAGGAAGTGGGCTTATTTTTAAATTGGACTTTTGGGATATGATGCATTTTAAACACAAAACTGAATTAATGAAGTCTTTAAACCTATAATATGACATAAGACACTTTAAGAGTGTGTCTAATGGCTGCTGTGATGTGTCATGTGTGTTTGCGAAGCGTGTGTGTGCTTTTATGCTTTCAGCTCTTACTGCTGGCTTGCAGAAATGCAAAAAGGGGTAGCAGAATGCGTAAGTCTGACCTTGCTAGTTCACAGCCTCTCCAGCAGCAAGGCCTAGGTAGAGCCTCCTCGTGGCGACACATGGTAACTGAGCACCTTACAGCCTCAGGCTAATCTACCAGGGACTCTGTGGTGGTCTGACCCAAGAGGTGTGGCATGCAGGCCCAACAGTGTATGGACAAGCCATGGCGCCCACCAACAGACCCCCAGCTATGGGTTAAATAGTCTCACTGCCTTGTGAGCGCTAGGGATAGCATAAGGCTAAGGGAAACAACCCTGAAAGAAATACCGGAGTGGTGCCCTGAAGATGGTTAGACATGGTCGTTGACCAGTCTTTCCGACAACTACTGCAACCAACCTGACGCCAGACGTACTGCTCTGCTTTCCTCTGGATCACGTCAGCACGGCCGATAGGGAGATCCTGCTGCATGGGTAACTCAGGACCTACCCAGGCTTTGCGTTATGGAGAGGAAACTCCATTTTTGTGAGAGATCACAAAGGCTCAACACTGGAGACAGCAGTCATGGGTTATAACTCCAGTCTTAACTGGCATAAAATAGGGCGCCACGGGTTGTCTCCGGGTGGGAGCGGCCATGGAACCCCATTGATCAACTACTGCTCGCCTTAAGCTGGGCAGCCCCCAGCCATTAAGGTGTCAATCCGCCACAGACTGCTTGCTTCTTTGGGTGCAAGGACCTTAAAATGGTAATGCTTGACAAGCAGCTGAAAACAGGGTACCCAAAAATACATGAAACAACAAAAAGAAGTCACTATAGCAAACTGGAACGTCAGAACCACGATGCCAGGTTTATCTGACAAACTCCAACAGATCAACGACAGAACAGAAAACAGCTGTCATCAATGCTGAACTTTCAATACTGAACGTGGATATTGCAGCACTACAAGAGACAAGACTGGCTAACAATGGACTGGTGCAAGAGAAACATTATACTTTCTGGAAAGGAAAGGGTCAAGACAAACCGTGTGAACATGGATTAGGTTTTGCAGTTAAGACATCTCTTCTATCCATGATAGAACCTCCAACTGTTGGATCTGAAAGGTTACTGCTGCTGCACCTCAACTCAGACAAAGGCGCAGTGAATCTTGTGGCCTGCTACACCCCGACTCTCTCATCGAACCTTGATGTGATGGACCAATTCTACAATGAGCTCGACACACTTATTGGGTGGCTGTCAGAGACAGAGGATCTCTACCTGCTTGGAGACTTCATGAGGTGTCTCCGGAGAATCTTGGGTCTCACGCGGAAAGACAAGGTATCAAATGAAGACGTCCTCAGCAAGGCAAAGTTGACCACTATCTTTGCTATGCTCAGCCTCAGATGCTTACAGTCGCTCAGCCATGTGCGTAGGATGGAGAAAGCACTTTTTAATGAAAAGCATGGAGCATGGTCACTTCAGGGTCAAACTTAACCCCCTCACAGAATGACAACCGGGGGAGATGGCTGTCACGGCCCTCAGGGGCCAAATTTGCAGCACCTTGATATTTATATCTTTCCATAACATATAAACTTACATCTGCAGCAAATGTGTGGCTTTGATCACAAAATGCTCAATTGTTATGAATATTTAAGCTTAGCTGGCCCACTAGCAGCTCTGTAACAGTAGATCTGAGGAGATCTGATCTTAGTCTCAGTGGTAAAAGATATCCTGAACTGGCCTGTCTAGTCAGGTAATTATATTCTCTTCTGATGTACACATCTTGATCTGTAAAATACTGTGGTTTCCTGCCATTGTTAGAAAGAATGCATGACAAGAAAGAATGGCCCAATTCCAGACCACCCCTACACCCTCTCCATACCCACTTCCACTCTGCTTCTACGTTTGCGTAGAGGCTCCACCATATCATGTGTCATCCCAAACCAGTTGGCGGGGAAATAAATTGGGTTATAAAACGCTCCAAGAGTGAGCTGCATTGATGCTGACTTAACCAGCTGCCTTTACTGATGACGTGTAACAGCGTTTTGTGTTTATCATGGAACACAAGCCATTTTAAGTTCTGTACGACTAAATGTGCAAACATTTACTGTAAACTGCTAAAACCAAGATAAACATTTAATTTATTTTACTTTCATCATACAGATGTCAATAATTTAGGATTAAATATACCCTCAAATATATCCTCGTCTACTCTAGAAAGAGTAGGCGTGTCCATTTGATTGTTAAATGTTGTATATTTATACATATTTAAACAACATATATTTATTATTTTTTGTCACCACTGTCAGTTGCTTGAACTGTGCAACAATGACATAACAGTACAATAATTTAGTGCATTAATACAAATACTCTGGCACTGACACTGCATTTATTTATACAGCACACTTAAACTAATATTTGTTTTTATTAAACCCTTGCGACGACGTAGTCGGGGGATATACAGCGCTCTGTGTGTCCGTCCTCCGTTCGCACGGCACACTTTCGTTTCTAGAGCACAACTCTGAAACTATTTAATTTGGGGACTTCAGATTTGGTGTTATGGTTTTCAGTGTGGTCAAGTTGTGCCGGTTGGGGTTAGAAGTCCAGGGTGCCCAAAAGTTTTGAAATTTGGGCCAAAAAATGTGATTTTTTTTTTTTTTTCAACTTCAGTTTTGTTTGCAGGAATATTGCAGCTTTGCAATGTGGTCTAGTTGTGGCTTTTGGGGGGTTAGAAGTCCAGGGTGGTGCCATAAAGTTTTCATATTTTCTCTCAAAAAGTGATTATTTTCAACATTTATTTCATTTCCAAAGCAGAACTTGAAAATAATTTCTAAGGAGTTTCAGATTTGGTATGATGGTTGACAGTGTGGTGTAGTTGAACCTTTTGAAGGTTAGAGATCTACGGTGCCCAAAATTTTGGAAATTTGGCCAAAAACTTTCTTTTCTTTTCTTTCTTTTTGCTTCAATTTTGTTTCCGGACCAAAACTTGGAAACTATTTAACTTAGGAACTTCATATTTGGTATGATGGTTAACTGTGTGGTGTAGTTGAGCCTTTTGTGGATTAGAAGTCCAGGGTGCCTATAATCTTTGAAATTTTGGCCTAGTTTCCGGGACAGAATATTGCGTTGGGGGTTAGAAGTCCAGGGTGGCGCCATAAAGTTTTATATTTTCTCTCAAAAAAGTGATTATTTTCAGCATTTATTTCGTTTATGAAGCAAAACTTGGAAACTATTTGACTAAGAACTTTAAATTTAGTATGAATGTGTTGCAGGAGCAGGATGAGCAGGGGTGGTGAGCCAGGCTCACTTCTTCTTGAATTTTTACACAATTAATGATAGGTCCTATTTTTCACCTTTATTATTCGCACTGCTGTATACATATGTCTTATTTATATTTTCTTGTGATTTTCCAGTAACGTATTTTAAGTCCACTCTGTCACGGAGCGGGAGGGTGTAGGGACCGCAGTGATTGGGCGCTGGGAGCGCGTCTGCCACGTATCCGACAGTCCCTGAACGCACCAGGCTGCAAAACTGCGAGAGAAGCGGTGATTGAAGGGGATCGCAGAGCGGCGGCGGTGACGACGGCCATCTTAGAGCTACCGCGGTAACCGACACTCATCTTCTGGATTTTATTATTCTTGTTGGGACAAACATTCCGCCCGACTGACGAGGGAAGAAGAAGGTTGTTGTTTCCACGTCGCCGCGGTTGAACTCCAAGTCGGGATGCGGTTCCGAGGGAATACACCATTTGCATCCGCTGTCGGACTGGTCCTCGGACTATTATGCGCGGTGGAGGCAGCTAAAGGTAACTAAGCCGGGATTTGTGTCCCGTCGTGTTGTGCTATGTCTGCCCGGGCAGGTTTCCTTTGTGGTCCGGGAGACGGTGGGGCCGTGGAGTTAACGGCTCCCCCGGTTGTTCCCGGCCGCTAACGGTTAAAACAAACGTTAGCTCGGCGGTGCGGTCCTGAGGGATGTTCAGGAACCTGCTCAGGGATGGTCCGCTCCGGAGCCGCAGCGGGTGGATGTGGAGAAGTGCCCCGGCGGCAGCAAGTGCATCCCGCGATTTAGCATCCATTTTAACCGTTAATTACCCCAAATTACTCAACATAGTCTAGGTATACTAATTATATGTGTGCAAGGTTTTCTCTTAAAGCGTAAAAAACGAAAATAGGCTACTTTTGAGGTAATACCGAGGCCACGAAACGACCCCCTTCTGTCATCTGCAGTCTATTTTTTGACACTGGTTTCTATACTCGCTTCCTATCAATTTAATAAAGTGATTGTAATTTTTTTTAACTTGCTCGTAAACGTTACACCCCGTACTCGTGTAGTTTAATACAGTGTATTTATGTCTGAGCGATGATACGTTTCTTTGCTTTTTAATTATTAAGCCACACTGATTTATTCTCCCATTAATAGGCCTTGGGTTTGGCACCGTCGTGGTCGCACCAGGACGCAGCTTTGGTTGGCTACGCATTGCAGATCCTCCTCGCAAACCCCCTGTTTTGTCGGTGGATTTAATAATGCATGTGCTGTGATCTCAGGCTTTAAAAAAAGCAGCCCTCAGTCAGGCCTGGGCCTGCTCACGACTGTATAAAGAGCTAAACTCTTGTTTGCAGTGTCACCGATGGACACCAGCACACACTGGCTGAGCAGAGCCTTTATTTGCTGCAGGGCGGTCCACCTCCCTCCTTTTACAGCAGCTCACTGCATGCATTTATAGACTGTGTTTTCACGTTAAACTCAATCCACTGACTCCCCAATGTGAGCTTCCTGTTTCAGGGCAGGTGTGCATATTAGTCACTGGCCATATCAGCATGCGTGGGCACTCACTATTGCTGGAGGCCGGTGTGTGTTGTCTTTCAATGTTACACCCTGTTTTATTCCCTGCGAACACTTCATAAATACACTTAAAAGTCTGCACATGGGCTTATAGTCCAGCCATGTTTTACCGTTGCCATGTCAGCAACCGCGCTTGGAGGCTGCTATTTGTAAAGTGATTTATTTTTTCATCAATCAAAAGGAAAAGGCCTGCAGCAGTTTAAGTCCTGGTTTTGTGTGAATTCAGCTTTTCATGTCCGTGTGTTTGTAAAGTGCACCTGCTGCTGCTTTCCCTGCTCTTATCAGCACAGGAGACCTGTGAAGTCACCATCTCGGTGAGGGCTTATCATTTTGTTTTAACCAAAGGTCACTCGCTTATTTTGTACAGATGCAGTCCTGCAGTCTTTTTTTTTTTTGATTACCAGCCACCATGCAGCAGACATGGATGTATAAAGAGAACTGGATCCAGCATTTTGAGGCCGCTGGAAGTCGCTCAGTGGCGCATGAAGTCAAAATGGCTTAACTTCCGACTGGAAAAGTACCCGGATCTTCCGGCGATTTTCCACATGCGCGGTAGTCAACGCTCGGTCACATGACTCGCGTCACAGGGTCCCAGCACACGCCGTCTGGGTCGCGGTAGACAAAGTAACTGGGTGGTATGGCTAAAGTTTAAATAAGGGTGATTAAAGTGTTCATACTGGTCACATGATTCACCTAAAAAAAAAAAAAAAAAAAAAAAAATACCCGGGGAGTTACAGACCTTTCCCCAATGCAAGTATATGGGAAAACGTCTTTTTTGGCCTAATGGCATCATGTGACAGACATGGAAGTTGTAGCACCACTACCGAAATTGGAATTAACGACTGGCACTCTTCCTTGGGACTTGCAGCAGATGAGCAAGCTTATAGAGAAGCAAAGTCCCTCCCCTTTCGGTGGACCATGTGGGACCTTATCTGGGAAAAGGAGGATCGTTCGAGATGAGCCATGATACCGGTTAGATTTGTGTCCGGAGCCAGGTGCCGCAGTTGCTCTGTCAAAGTCGCTCACATCCTTACGTTTGCCCATTTTTTCTGCTTCCGACACATCAACTTAAAGGAAAACACAACACAAAATGTTCTCTTGCTGCGGAGATGGAGATGGGGGGATCAATAGCTCAGTCTGTAGGGAGTTGGCTTGGGAACCGGAGGGTCACCGGTTCAAGTCCCGACATGGACAGAAAAATGAGTGTGAAATGGTAGGGGGGGAGGTGCGAGTTTACCTCTTGGGCGCTGCGGGGGTGCCCCTGAGAAAGGCACCAAACCCCCAACTGTCACTGGGCGCTTGTCTGGAGCAGCCCCCTCACTCAGACATCTCTCCAATACTGAATGTGTGTGTGTGTTTGTGTGCATTACCATGTATAAGTTAAAACAGAGTGTAATTTGGATTCCCACGGGGCTAATAAAGGAGATCTTCTTCTTCTTGTACTTCAATTCACTTCACCTGTCACTGGTTGTAATGTTACGACTGTTTTGGCTGTACTTCATCAACACTCGCTAACCCTAACCACTATGAACACCTACAATGAAACGTTATCTTACCTGATGTGTTTTATCAGCGACTCCTGGTCTTTTTAGCAGCCGGGAAGAGAAAGAACGATCAGATGCTTGGCTGGTGTGAATACATCCCAGTAGAAAACATACAGGCATCGTAGCTTCAGAGAGAGACGTCACTTATGTGACCTTTGGGTGTGTAATCATTCTAATAAACTGCAGCTTTATTGACTTGCAAAGTAAAAAGTAACTTGACAGACATCATATGTGTGATTCATGGCATGATGTACAGTTTACAAGCATAGATTATTTTTCTTTGAGTCCTTTTCTCAGTTGAGACTATAGAAAATCTTTATGAATTATTATTGTGGTTTTATGTGTTACCATTCTTATATTTTTTGGTCTTGGGTTTTCTAGATGTCCTTGATCGTATTGCTGGTTATTTCCGACTGCTGTTGCCACACCTCCTTAGTTGTGAGAGGCGCTGGCTGGGCGTTGAGTTCACCTGAGTATTTAAAACTGGCTTTACGTTTTGATTGATCACGCTGACGAAGGCATTTTGCCGAAACACGTTTGTTTGTTTGCCCAGTATAATAAAGAAGACACTCTATCTGTGAGTGCTGGAGGTTTTGGTCCTGCAATTCAAATTGGATCAAAAAAATATTTGTCTCTCTGCGTAGACTACCGTTCATATCTTTCCTGAAATAAGGCCCCATGGTGGTCCACCAGCAGGGGAGGGAGGGACTTTACCTCTCTATGCTCCTCAGGCTTTTCCATAAATTTTACGATTTTCAGAAAATGATTTCATCACTAGAGAAACAAACTGAGCTTCAGCACATTCAGGTGAATTTAGCAGCATTGGCAAGAGATGTTGTGGTCTTCAGCTATTTGCCTCCACAAACATTCATCACTGATGACACGGCTGCAACAAACCTTGAGGGAATCTGTTGAAAAAAATATGTTTTTGATACACATCAAAATTCCTACCTAGCCTATATGATTCATTACACCGCCAGCGAGGAGCTGTCAGTGTGTGTGAAAGTGGTGCAAACACACATCTTCCATGGCAGGCCTGTTGAAGCCTCACAGCATTTTAGCCGTTTAACTCTTTGATGTCGTCCACCGCTGCTAATGTTTTCTCTTCTCATCGTGTCCATTTCGTTTTTTGTCACTTTTTTTTTTCTAGGTCTCGCCCGTGTAATTATTTATTTTTCTGTTATGAGCAACTGCTCATGTTGTAGAGTCAAACATTAGGTCTGCTGAAATGCATGAGCTTCCTCTGCACACAGCCAGACAAAGGAAAATCTGGCTGCTGGGAAGTTTCTTGGCCCCATTCATCATCGAATTAACTGATTCTACTTGAACAAATTGGATGCCCTGCTTTGTGTGCTGCTGAGTTAACATATGAGCTCCCCTCACGTTGCAGTAAAGCAGTACATATTACAGGTTAGGTGCATGTTTTCTCCCCCAGCCTTCCTCACTTTGCACTCATTGGAGAAGCCTACCATAGATCCACTGAAAATTAGATGTCAGTCTTGGTTAGAGCAGTATATCAGGTCAATATTTTCTCTTTTTAAACTGTAAAACCTCTGAGATTCCTCTCTGATCACAGTCTCATTAAATATTCTGTTTATCTTATGCTCATGTATGAATGCATAATACATGTAGGAATATATTTTACATATTTTCTGTATTCATACCAACATTTTTCCTATAAAATATTTAAATGATTGATGATCATTATATCAACTAATTTATCAATTTATGAATCATTTCAAGTGTAGTTTAAATGCTTAATCACAGGCTTTTCCAACTGTACAAGTGACCATCAGCAGCTTCACTCACAAACATTGATATCAGCCTTCAAAAACCAATATTGGTTGAAATTTGGGCTGTCAATGGATTAAAATATTTAATTGTGATTATTTGCAATTAATCATGCATTTTTAATCTGTTCAAAACGTATCTTAAAGGGAGTTTGGTTAAGTATTTAATACTCTTAGCATGATGGGAGTGAGAAAATATGCTGCTTTATGCAAATGTGTTGATATATTTATTATTGGAGATCGGTAACAACTCAAAACAATGACAAATATTACCCAGAAACCCTCACAGGTACTGCATGTAGCATAAAAAAATATGCTCAAATCATAGACAGCAGCCCAACAGGCAACAACAGCTGTCAGTGTGTCAGTGTGCTGACTTGACTATGACTTGATCCAAACTCCAAAAGACTGATTGCGTTGATGTGTTAAAGAAATTAGAGGCATTAAAGTGATTTAGCATTAACATGTTGTTAACAGCCCTAATCCTCGCCAAAATTTAGCACAAGTTTGGAGCGTTATTTAACCTCCTTCATGACAAGCTAGTATGACATGATTGGTGCCAAGGGATTCATTAGGTTTTCTAGTTTCATTTTCATTTCTAGTCTTCATTTTCACTATCTTCACTCCAGCCCTCTACAACCTCAAATTCACAAGTTGCATTAAAGAAATTAACTTTGACAGCCCTAGTTGAAACCTTCTGCCTGGCTTCTGAATCCCACATACTCTAGGTAGGGATGCATGATGATATCAACACACCATTGGCCAGAAATGAACATTTCCTCAGTCAGACAGCATCAGACAGCCCGATAAGATGACGTGTACATGCATGCGACGCTAACTGTTGACGAAGCGGGTGCAGAAACAATTATGTGTGCGGTGTGGCGGTATATTGTTTTGCAACTTGTGAAATAGGTTCAATTTGCTCCAGTTGTGCTTATTTTCAGGATTGTCTCAGGGACAGCATCATCCAAGCCTGTTAAATATTTAGCTTGAACAAGTAGTCTAAAATACAAATAAATCTGCCAAGTTTTACATGTAAACTTGGTTGAAGTAGTAACGAAAGTGTCCATTTTGATCTGGTAACAGTAGCCTTAATAATATGTTAATTCCAGTACAGAAAGACTTGATGTTCTCTGCAGTGAGGTGGAAAAAAATATGTGCAGTAGTGCATATATCAGCATCAGCAATCATGAATATTATGTTGTTTCTCAACTGTTCTTTGAGAGTAAACTGAATATCTTTGAGTTGTGGACAAACAAGACATTTCAGGATGTTATCTTGGGATTTTAGAAACACTAATCCACATTTTTCCTAATTTTCTGACATTTTATAGGCCATACTAATCAATTAATTGAGAAAAAAATCAACAGATTCATCAACAATGAAAATAATCGTTAGGTGCAGCTCTAAAATATTGATATCAGCAAAAATCAAACATTGTGCATCCCTTACATATGCTGATGACTGCCATCACTGACTTGGAAATACATTAGATATGCTCACATTTTCTTTAGATGCTCAGATTCCCTATTTTAAACATTTTAGCTCCCAACAATCCGCATGACATAAGTCATCTCGCTATGTTATGGCAAACAGAAACTATGTGGATGCACACAGCTGACAATGGCGGCATTGTTCGACTCTCCCATGCAGCTCTGGTAACGCTGTTGTATGCCGTCATTCAGCACCAGTTTACAGACTTGTTTCTCTTTGGAAATAACATCATTAAACATCAACAAGCTGATGGCTAATGACAGAAAACCTATGTTTCCTTTTGAACATGTTAGGGCTTTTGTCAGCTTGTAAAACAAAAAGAGAAAATGTCAGCTGCCATCAGCGCGTCTCTCTAGGTGGTTTTGATTGATAGGACCCATTTCATGTGATCTTTAGTGATGTGCTCAACATATTCCACAGTGTCACCGCAAGACTCATGGCTTAATCACCATCAGTCATTGGACGTGGATGCAACTACAGAGGACTCAGAGAGCGCATACCTTTGCATAATCCTAAAAATGTGACAGCTATGATATTTGAAGAATACCTCAAGTCTGCCCAGCAATATTCACACTTTGTTTAAGGATGGACTCTGCAAAAATTTCAGAAAGCAGACTCATGGTCACTGAGGTACCTTTTATTATTATACTATTCTACCACCAATATATGCAAATGCTGTCAAAATGTGCAGGAATTCAGAGTTATGTGCACGTCATCTAAATTTGATAACAGTTCCACAATGTGTTCAAGACATAGACTGTATATAAAAAGTGGATATGGGGTGCCTTCAAATGGGGTTGTGTTTACTGTGTTTACGAGATGGGAAGTCGTAAACACTATAAACACGACCCCCATTGGAAGGCACCAGTAGTCACATCACCCATTGGTTTGTGGACTGCCATTTTGAAGCCTCGAGTTCAACATTTTGTCCGTCGCCATCTTTTTGTTTTTTTGCAACCAGAACTGACTCGAGAGGGCGGAGGGTAGAGGATAGCGCAGTTTCATGGGTCTCATGGAAATTCATTATACTGAGGAAAATAACTCTGGATTTGGCTGTTACGTAATTTCACAACTTTCAGGACATAATCATTTAAATGTGGGCTATTTAAGTGTTCGTGCTGGGAAGTTTGATTATCCTCTGATTTATAGACGTCTATTTATACTTCCATGGCTATGGACTCATTGGTGTTTACGGTCCAAAATGGCGGCAGCACTACTGCAGCACCATCTAGCAGTTGTCAAAAAATCACCTAGTTTCATCTTTTTCTCCTATACTCTTTGAGTACAGCCGAACTCTGAATATGACATTTTTAGGCAACCAAAATGTTATAGTTAAATTTCATAAACTGAAAACACAGTGAAATGGTGAAAGTTGTAAGATCAAAACAGACACCTTCCAGACTAGACAACGCCATGGTAGCAACCTGTCAATCACAAGGTAGCCACCACCTGAAGCATATCCCTGCTTTATGGTCCGTTTGACTCTAAATGGGACCATAATTTACTAAATGAACATCTGCTGTATTGAAGAAGAGTTGAAACTAGCAATTGAGACCGTAAACTCATGTTAACAATGTTTACTGTGGTAATAAATTGAGTGAGAAGTTGCTGCTCATTTTCTCATAGACTTCTAAAGCATGCAAGTTTAAGGCACTTCAGCATTGGTTTCACAGTTTTCAGAGCCCACTGGTTCATGAGTTATAGGAGTTGGTATCAAATATGCTGTGCCCACAAGATATTGGCAGCCAATTAATTATAGGACAACAAAATGGAGCATCAAAAAACTAATGAATATGCATGGTCAGGCTCAGACAAATGTGTGTCAAATCTGGGAAAGATCAGATAAAATTTGTTGGGAGAAAATTCAAAAATGGTGGAAGCAGTTCAAGCAGAAGTGATCCGATTGTCACAATGAAAGAAATCTAGGGGGAAATAGGTCTGTACGCCGTATGGTCCAGGATCTATGAGCCCAATGGTGCCTTGTAATTGGCCATGTGTCAGCACTACCCACAGTCAAACCTAATCCCTCGGCCTTTGGTCCATGGCCTACGTTACACCTATTTTAATTGAAATATGTTATGTATTTGTAGAGATATCTTGCTGACAATTAATGAAGGAACTTTACTGTTAAAGTGGGATTTAAAATGATTACTGCTTCTGTGGAGTAGTTTAAAAACCAAACATTCTCCCTGTATTTGCCCTGAACTGTGTACTTGCCCTACACATAGGGCCTGTTCCTACAAGTTAACTCTTGCATATTTTCAGTATTTATTCAGAGCTTTCTCAGAGGAACAAAGGGCTTTTAGGCCCAGACTTCAGGGGTCGAGATCTGGACTAAGCACAATGTGGTCACTGTTTGAAGGATCGCGACTCAAGCCCCTCAAGAATGTGTGTTTGAGATAATCCCCAGAAAGTGCTAAGTTATTGAAGCATTTGGATTTGGTAATTTGCCATTTAATGCCGGAAAGATAGGCCATGAGAATACTGGACTCAATTTGTGTCGGTGGTGACTTTCCTGTCATTGGTGCCTTCAGAGGCTGAATGGAGTCAGTGATCCGTCAGGAATGGGCCATTCAGTTGTGAATATTAAGTCGAGCCAGATGACTAGGAAGTTGTGTCGGCCACCAAGAGAAGAGTTTACATTCATGTGATCCTGATGTTATACATTTAACCTGCAAGTGCAGAGCGACAAGTAATATTCAGAAGTGAAAACACCAATATAAGAACATCAGAATATCCAGGATTTAATTAATTTATTCTCATATTGTATAATTATATGAATTAGTAAAAAAAAAAAAAAAAGTCTGCTCAATTAAGATTAAATTAAATTAACATAAAAGATATGCTGATGCCGTTTTGGAGGATTGCAGGCCTCTAACAGGTCCAGATGATGGAGCACAGCTTTCAGCCCAAGAGAAAACAAGAGAAATGTCTCGATAGAGAAATAAACAATTTCTCAGTGTAATGTGTTGGTGCTTGGAGCTGAGGCGGTGAGCGGCCAATGTTGTCATGTCTATCCGTCCTCCGGTGTGCTGCAGCCGGCGTGTGGCGGTGAGGCTCCTCGGTGCAGCAGCGGCCAGACGGCAGCCTCGCCAGGAGGCGAGTGAGAGAGACCTGGTGTGTTGAGCTCCTTCTTGTCTCATATGTGGTCTGATAAATAGTTTTTCAAAACTGGGTTGAAAAATGATGCAATCTGGTTGCCATGGTAATGAAATGTGTCTAACTACCCCATTTTCTGTTTGAGAAAGAACGTTAACCAAAAAAACAGGAAGTAAAGCTGGCCGGAGGGGGCTTTCAGTCCCGTTGCTTCCAAGAGATAAACTGCCACTGCAGAGCTTTTCACATTTGGGCGGGTCCGCATTAAGGTTCAGGCTTCATGGGAAACCGGTAACCAAAGAGCGCATTACCTGCCGCAGGTCAGCTGCGCTTGGCTGCTCCAGCCGTCTCACTCTCATTCCTCCACTCTCACTGGCTCTTTGTTGCCGCTCACACAGAGAGGCGATTGAGTTGCATTCAAGGGTCTGCGACTCCCAACCCCCTCCTTCAGTGGAGCGCCACGGCCGTCGAGGGTGTGTTCGCTGAGACTGCGTAGAGGACAAACAAATGTTGTTGCCTGGCAGGGAAAGTGAGAGGCTCTCCTGTGTGAGTAGGGTGTTTGGGGAGCGAGGGGCCCCTGAGGTCTGGGTTTCCTTTAAGGGTCCCTAGAACAGTCCCCAGTCTGTGATGGAGGCTCGCGTCAACAAGCTGAGAAGCTTGTAAGGCAAGACAAACAGAAAAGTGTGCCCACTGTTTCAGAGCGTGAGCAGATTGTCCATTGATTGCTCCCGAGTAGAGAGACGCTCGGCGGCATAATTGAAGTCATTGCTCGACTCGGATTTGCATGCACCTCGTACCTTCAACTGTTTGGCTGCAAGTACTGTTTGTCTCACTCTGTTGGGTATTTCTGTCTGACATCAATAAGTCCTGAAGCTGCCTTGATGAAGGAGCTCTGTGGTTGTTGTTGAAAGCTCTCTTTCTGGCAAACACAGAGATATTGAATTGTTAGAAATCAGTCCACAACTGGAGTTACCTACCGCTCACTCTGAAGCACTTGGTGTAAGTGGTGCATTTTGCATATTCTTCTGTATTTTTGTTGTCACAGTTTAAACCGTTCAAATTTTCAAAGCTTTTTTTATCCCATCTCCCTGGAAACACCTCAAGGTTTGACTGTCACCTGAGCACACACACTGCCTGCTCCCTTCTTCAGTGTACTGTTGCAGCTAATGGGACAAATACGAAAAAACATCCTGGCAACAGAGAGGCTTTATTTAGTCTCAAACAATAAGAAGACAGCCTGCGCACTCTGTAGACCAGCTGCTGACAGCCATTTGTGTTGTCTGTGATTGGTTGGTTTGGCTATTAATTAGGGCTGTGGCAAAATCGTTTTAACGCCACTAATTTCTTTAACACAGTAACACAATCAATCTTTCAGAGGTTGTAGCTGTAGCTCAGTTTTAAAATCAGAGTGAAGATACTGGCATCATATGAAAACTAGCAAACCTAAAGAATCCATCGGTACCAACTGTCATACTAGCAAAGCAGGCTAAATAACACAATGGAGTTAAGATTAATTTTGTCAAGGAAAAACTGACATGCCCATTTTCAAAGGGGTCCCTTGACCTCTGACCCCCAGATATGTGAATGAAAATGGGTTGTCTGGTTACAGACGAGTCTCCTCTTTACAGACATGCCCACTTTATGATAATCACAGTTTTGGGGCAAGTCATATTCAAGTCAGCACACTGGTACACTGACAGCTGTTGTTGCCTGTTTGAGTTATGATATGAGCACATTTTTATAAGCTAAATGCAGTACCTGTGATTAAATATTTGAATCGATTGACAGTCCAAGTTATTTCACAACAATGACCAGCTTGCTATACATTATTCCTTAATTGTATAGCACCTTTGGTATAGGTTAGTATGGACCATGAAAACAACAAAAAAAGACAACAATTGAACAATTTGATAATTTCAGACCAATAAAGACGTATTTAATGTGATCGACAGTCAAAAGCATATCCTAAACTTTAAGAATCTGATGTCGGTTAGCGGTTAAACGGTTAACATTAACATTTCTATTTTGAACAGCTTTAAAAACTAATTTATTCGACTGACAGCCCTACTATTAATCTACTCATGCACCAGCTGCTCAGTATGTGATTTATATAACTAACATTTTCACACTGTTTGCAGTCAGTATGATAGTTCAGTAGTAAGCACATACTGTAGTGTAATCTGAAATCTCTAAGGACATGTAACCATGGTAACACAATGACTGCAAATACATACTTGAAGTATTATTGCACTAAAGAGTTAAGTATAGCTGATCTGCCTCACAGCGGGGTGCAGCAGAGCTTCACACATTTGCATGCAATCAAAGAAGACGAAGGCTTGCAGGCTGCCAGACATCAAAAGTAAAATATGAGCTAAATCGATGAAGCAGAGCACCACAACGCGTCACGGGCCTGACACTTGGCTGCACCGTCATCATTACACAACACGCCCTCAGAGGTTCCCAGGCATTATCAGGCTTCGTCTGATAATTAGAGACTGATCATCTGCTGCAGGGATGCTGCTACCATCTGGGCAGCTGTGGTGTGTTTCTCTGGCGACCAGTAGCATGTGAACATCGTATTTGTGTTAAGTCTGTGGCAGTAGAGAAGGTTATACAGTAGCTGGACACGTGTAAAGCTTTAGGTAAGCAATGATTTTATTCGCCCTCTATGAAGAGGAGACATCACAGCAGCTGTGGCATGGAGGGAGATGGAGCGTGTACAGGCGTCCCGTTGAATCTCAGGATTAGCTGGACCTATTGTGGCCCTAACGTCCTCGCAGGAAGTATTTCATCACGGTTAATAGGTCAAACTGTAAAGGTTAGGCTTCAATAAAAGAGCGAGGTAGTCATAAAGGGACTTTGTCTTTGTGTCCATGTGAATGGTCAGCGGCGTTGCCCCGTTCTTTGGGGGTCATGAAAGAAGTCAGCGATGGCATCATCACACTGTTAAATGTGTGTTTCAATGCTGAAAGTTTGCTTGGAGTTTTATATCATTGCCAGCTGGTGTTGTTAACAGAAATACAGTGTTTGTATGCAAAGAGAGGTGAGGCTTATTTAGCCTTTACAATACAACACCATTTATTGTCCTGTGGGTAAATCAGTTGCAGAGCTGCTAATCGCACTGGGCATGGTTTTATATAAAGAAGACTTGGTGACAGGTGTCTGTAGTTGTTTGAAGTGGGGATAGCTGCCGGCTATATTGTCTCACCATTAGTACTGCAATGCTATTTCTGCAGTAATGATCCTGACTTTTGTGTTTTTTCATACTTTATTTAAACCATAGCCATAATATAGAAACCCTGTGAAAAATAAACCAACCCCGTCTCCCACGCACATATTTTCTCCCTGATTACAGTTGCAGTTTTAAAGCATTTTAAATGTGGTTAATGTTGTGAAATGAAACAAAAACACTACGTCGTTAGGTTTAGTAAAAAATTGGGCTGTCAAAGTAAATGACAACGTGTTAATGCAAATTTGTTTTAATGCCACTAATTTCTTTAAAGCACAGAGGCACCTTGTGATTTTTAGGTTGTAGCGGGTTTTACAGCTAGAGTGGTATGACATAAAGCTAGAAAACATAAGGAAACCACCAAGGAGGTTAAATCAAACTTACGCTAAATTTTAGCAAGGAAAAGCTGTCATGGCCATTTTCAAAGCGGTCCCTTGACCTCTGACCTCCAGATATGTGAATGTAAATGGGTTCTCTGGGTCCCCACCAGTCTCTCCTTTACAGACATGCTCACTTTATGATAATCACAGTCAGTCTGGATCAAGTCATAGTCAAGTCAGCACTCTGACACACTGACAGCTGTTGTTGCCTATTGGGCTGCAGTTTGCCATGTTATGAGTGGAGCAGATTTTTATGCTAAATGCAGAACCTGTGAGGGTTTCTGGACAATATCTGTCATTGTTTTGTGTTGTTAATTGATTTCCAATATTAAATAGGTATGTACATACATTTGCATAAAGCAGCAGGTTTGCCCGCTCCCATGTTGATAAGAGTATCAAGTACTTAACAAATTCCCCTTTAAATTTTGAACAGATAAAAAATGTGATTAATTTGTGATTATTTCGATTAACTTCGGGCAATCATGCGATTAATTACGGTTAAATAACGTTAGCTAACTGGTAACATTAACACTATCAAGTTTATCTCATTGACTTGGGAATAATTTTCTGCTGCGGCTGTTGAGGTTTGTGTTTATGTTGTCAAGGAGGTTTAATAATAAGGGTGAGCTACACAAAATGTGGACGTATTTTCACTGCCGTTTATTCTAACGTAGCGGGTAGCTTTCTTTCAACTCTCGTCCCAAATTCGTCCCAAAATTAATGTTCATCCTTCTCGATCATATTTTTTCCAGGACATCCTCAAGCTCGAGCCCCGGCAAGCATCGTTTTAAGAACCAAGTTGTTTGAAAGCGTTATGGGATGGTTAAAATACGCACTCTGATTCTAAAGAGTGCGCTGTGCAGGTGACAGAGACATAGAGCTGATCAGGAGATGGCTTGGCACGGCACAGCTTGGCACACACAGTCACATGTCCTGTAGTACTTTATCCTTGTCCACCTGCGTAGGTCAGCCATGTTTCAGCCTCGCTCGCCCTCTCTGTCTTCTTGCTCCCCTGAGTTCTCCCTCTGTTTATCATTTGGACATCTTAAAAGTGGATTGTCGGTGTTGGCGGGACACCTTTACTCATATCATTGTATTATGCTCATTGTTGGACATGCATAATAAAAGTTCGGCAGCCTCAGTTGATTTGTTTGACGTCTCACTCGGCTCTTGACCTTATCAGTGAATGAAGTAGACACATCCCATTATAGGATTAAGTGCCATTGGCTTTATTTGCAGTGTAACAGGATTGCATACCAGGCACTGCGTTGTCAGGATGTAAGTGGGTCCAGTCACCGTCCGTCTGTGCTCGGACAGTAACAACATGATATCAGTAGGTTTATCTGCAGATATTAATTTCTCAAAGGCTTCTTAAAGGATTTTGCCTCTAACTACGTTGTTCATTGTACGTCAGCATGCAATGACACTACGGGGTTAAAATCTATTATTTAGCAAGAGGCAAACATCAGCCCATTATATCTGTGTATTTATATTCTGACATCTAATATTTATATTGAAGCCAGTGGCTGCTCTGTGCTAGAAATAGGATGGTAGGTCACTGTAGTCTCGTCCCTAACCCCTCAGTGTATGTATGCATGTGGGCGCAATGTAGAGCTGCAGCGATTAGTTGTCAACTATTAAATTAATCAGCAGTTATTTTGATAATTGATTAATCGGTTTGAGAGATTTTTTTTTTTCAAAATCCTCTGATTGCAGCTTCTTAAATGTGAATATTTTCTGGTGTCTTTACTCTTCTATGACAGTAAACTGAATATCTTTGAATTGAGGACAAAACCAGACATTAGAGGACATCATCTTGGGCTTGAAGAAACACTGATCGACATTTTTCACCATCTTCTGACTTTCTATAGATCAAACAACTGATCAATTAATCGAGTAAATAATCAACAGATTAATTGGAAATGTAAATGTAAAAGTGTCACAGCATTGTCTTTTTCTTTTCAGAAGTTATATTCAATACACAAACAGATATATTCATTGGCAGAGTCTCACAGAACGGTTGTTCTCTTGTCTTTAATCTTGAAGCCTGCTGTTTTACATAGACGCCTTTATAAGCGTTCCTATTTTTCTTGGCGTGACATTGAACCACATTGCTGTGACCTCCTTAGGTTCAACTTGTGAGGATTTAAGACTGTGATCTCTTTTGCTATTCTACATGGGATTAGAGCTGAAGTAATCAATTGATTAGTTGATCAACACCAGGAAATGAATCCACAAATAAATCGGACAATGAATTACTTAATTGCTCATTCATTTATCAAGCAAACTGACACCCGTTCTCTGTTTTCAAATTTAGGATGTGCTTGTGACTGTTGATTGCACAAAACATTTATTGGTCTCAAATTTTTAAATTGTTAAATTAAAACATTGCAAACTGCAGCCCAACAGGCAACAACATTTTGGCTTTTGGCCTTCGCCATGTTGGTTTTTGGCTGTCGGCAACTTAGTTTTTGACCGTTGCCATCTTGGTATTTGAAATTGAAGTTGTTGAATTGTTTTTGTCTTTTTTGTTATTTTCACGGTTCGCACTAACATGTATGAAAGGTGCAATACAAGTAAGGAATAATGTACAGCAAGCTTGTCATTTTTGTGAAATAAGTAGGACTGTCAATCAATTTGAATATTTAATCGCGATTAATTGCATGATTGCCCGTGAATAATCGCCCATGATAAAAAATTTTTGTGTTTGATAACAGAAATAAATTAAGAACACAAAACAATGACAAATATTGTGCATAAACTCTCACAGGTTCTGCATTTAGCATAAAAATGTGCTCAAATCAGAACATGGCAAACTGCAGCCCAACAGGCAACAACAGCTGTCAGTGTGTCAGTGTGCTGACTTGACTATGACTTGATCCAGACTGACTGGGATTATCATAAAGTGGGCATGTCTGTAAAGGGGAGACTGGTGGGGACCCAGAGAACCCATTTACATTCACACATCTGGAGGTCAGAGGTCAACGGACCGCTTTGAAAATGGCCATGACAGTTTTCCCTCACCAAAATTTAGCAAAAGTTTGGAGTGTTATTTTACCTTCACAACAAGCTAGTATAGTACCAATCCCAGTGAAAGTCCATGATTCTTGATATCACTTACTACGTTAAAAAATAAAAGTGAAATAATAAACCCCATGCACTTACACATCCACTCCTTTATTACAGTTGTGCATACTGGTTTTTGTTTGGAAGATAAACAGGTCATAATTCCCTCTCTATTATCTACAGTATTTTATTGCTGTATTGCTGAGAAAACATCTCCCTCTGGATTTAATCAAGTTTCTCACTGAAAACTATGCCTATACGACCAAAGGAGCCCTGTTAATAGATAATTATTAACACACGACATTAAGTCAATTTTCAGTGGATACAGCACAAAACCACTTTAATCTTCTTGAGCATTTTCTGCAGTCTTTCTCAGTTTTTGGGGGCGGCAGTAGCTCAGACTGTAGGGAGTTGGCTTGGGAACCGGAGGGTCACCGGTTCAAGTCCCGACATGGACCAAAAACTGAGTGTGAACTGGTAGCTGGAGAGGTGCCAGTTTACCTCTTGGGCACTACCGAGGTGCCCCTGAGCAAGGCACCAAACCCCCAACTGCTCGGGGCGCTTGTCTGGAGCAGCCCCCTCACTCTGACACCTCTCCATTAATGCATGTATGTGTGTTTCAGGTCTGCATGTACCATGTATGAGTTAAACAGAGTGTAAATTGAATTTCCCCATTGTGGGACTAATAAAGGTAGATCTTCTTCTTCTTCTTAATGTTGATTGTTCGTTAGAAGTCAAGAGATGACTCTTGAATTATCTGCCTTTATGTGAGTGAAGGACTGAGTCTGCAGGTCGTAATTGGGCCAGTGGTGAGTATACATTGCATTAGATGAATTGGTTTCCTAATTAGGTTAAATTAAGAAAAATGGCATTCTTCCAGGCTACACATCATCCTCAGTGCTGGAGCGGCGAGTCTCTTCTCTGCCTCAAACATTTCAAAGCCCCTTTTCCTAATCACACTCCATCTTATATCCTAAATCCTCCCCTCCTGAGAAAAAACACAATACAGAGAGTCTCTCCTTATAATCATGACAACCTGAGCTTATAGGTAGTGTGCAATAAATCGCCCAGTTTCCAAGAATAACAGTGTTGGTATTTGTGCAAATAATAATGCTGTTGTTACTCAAATTTTCACTGCATGCTGGCAGGGGGATGATGAAGCTATCTTGTCAAAAGGGCCTTGTTGAGAATTTCACGCTTTAAATAAAATCCTGCTTTAGATTTCTTTTCATGGGATGTGTGTGTGTGTGTGTGTGTTGTGTGTGTGTGTCTGTGAAAGGGGATTTGATTTTAACGGTGATTTACGGCGGCGGTGCAGTTTGCTTTTGCCTCCTGGGTCTGCCTACACACCTATCTGTCACCTTTTCTGTTCCACTATTATTTGATCTGATGATGACATCTGCATTAGCTCTTGTTTCAGTTGATCTATGCTGCCAAACTCAGACCACTGTTGGATTTGGTCTCTTCTGTCAGATTTTTGCTTGACTTAGCAGCACAAAGTCGATTAGCTGTGACAGATTTGTCTGACTTCCCCAAAACAACATCTACTTTGACCTGTGTCAGCAGACATTTGCTTGTTTCAAGCAGATGAAATGCACTCTCTGAAGTATAACTCTTCTATGTCCTTGCTTGTCAGTCAAGGAGGAGATGTATGCTACGCAAATGGATATTTTAGAGAGAAATTACATTTAACTAGACCAGACAGGAAGAGTGCAGGCAGACAGCCTTGTTGGTTAGTTTGTTATTAGTCAGGATTAAGCTGAAATGTTTTGCATAAACCTGCAGGAGCTTTGAGAATGCAGCTTGTACCATTCAGTGTTGGTCCTGGCTCAGTGCACCTCAGTGTTGAAGACTGTGAGCGACTCATCACTGTTAAATGTGAGGCCCACATGTGACCTGGTTAACAGTTACTGTGACTCTGTGGGAAGCTGAAGCTGATTATTGTAGTAGTCTGGCCTGGCAGGTCACAAGACGCTCAGCAAAGACGATTTATTGGGCTGGATCATTTCTAAATTACTGGCAAACACAACGACTAGCTTTGTGTGTTTGTGTAGGACAAGATTTAACCAAAAAGTTTTCACTACATTTAGTACATTAACCATTTCTTGCTAAGACAAATATTTCTGCCATGTTTTTGAAAAATAACTAGCAATTGTAAGATAATTTAATTAAATGCTGCAGCACATTTGATGTTTATTAAGCCATAAGAGCATATTTACTTTGTGCTTGTGACCATAGACTGTATTTAAGAAATGGATGTAGTCACCATGACGTCACCCATTAGTTTGTGGACAACAGATTTTGAAGCCTTGACTTCAGCAGTTTGGCTGTTGCCATCTTGGTTTTTGGACATTGCCATCTTGGTTTTTGGTCATCGCCATCTTGGTGTTTGGCCGTTTCCATCTTGGTTGTCGGCAGTTGTCATTGTTTTTTGTCCGTCGTCATCTCAGTTTTTGTCCGTCGCCATCTTGGTTTTTGGCCATCGTTATCTTGGTTTTTTTTCATTTCCATTTTGGTTTTTGGCTGTTGCCATCTTGATATTCAGCCATTACCTGCTTGGTTTTCAGCCGCCGTCATCTTGATTTTTGGCCGTCGCCATCTTGGCTTTCGGCCATGGCGTCTTGGTTCTCGGCCGTCTTCATCTTGGTTTTTAGCTGTTGCCATCTTGTCTTTTTGCAACCAGAAGTGCCATGAGAGGGTGGAGATAAATACAACCGAACACTGAATTAGACCCATTTAGGTAGATTGTATTTTGCAGGTAGAAGATGTGAGGTGCACCCCACTGACTTTTAATTGCCCAATCAGACAGATGCTGCTGCACCTTTTTATTTGATATGTTGCAAGACAAACATCAAATGAGTTGATGTTGAATTTCTGTCAACTCGAGGCATTCAGAGAGCTCCTGTAAAAATGCGAGGCGCGTAGAGACGCAAAAGCAGTGTGGAAAACACTTCAGTCTCATTGACTACAGTAAGCTGGCTCAGGCTGCTAAAACGCACTCGGTCTGGTCCGGCAGCCAAAAAGGTTATTGGTAATTTTCATGAACTGAAAACACACACTGTGAAAGCGTTAAAATTGTATGACAAAAACACAGACAACTTCCAGACTGGACAACTGCGTGGTAGCAAACACAAGGTAGCCTCACCCTAAAGCACTTCGGTCTGAGGATTCTTCTGCACTGGAGAAAAAATGTTTGTTGGGTAACTAATGATGGTGCTCACGTCACATCATCCTGTGCAAGTAGCTTGTTATTAATTTTCATTGATCGTGTAGGCTGACTGAGAATTACAATAAATTATGTAAAGACACAGAATGCAAGTCATTTGCTCTGCTGAAATTGGATTTGGTAGACTGATGTTTAAAGTCGCCTGAAAACATCCTCATCATTTATTTATGCTTTTGGAGGCTTTTCTTTTCATCTGGTTACAGTTTGAAGCTCATAATGTAATTGTAGCACAGATTGTGTTATTGAACATAAGGCGTCTTCCTATTAGTCAGATGATGAATGCCTGATTTCTGCAGCGTGACACGGTTGTGGATTTAATTTCACTAAGCAAAACATATTTCAATTGAACTGTAAAGACTCAGAGAGGAAGCAATCAATTTACTGCCATCAATTCTGGATGTTCTGTGAAACTTAAGAGGCTTTTTGGATCAACTGAGGAGAAACGACTAATAAAAGTTAATTTAGTAGTTAAAGTTAAGTTATGTTAAATGATGAGAATAATACTTTCATTTTAAGATGTGACATACACAAAATTAACAGGCCTAATACTGTATATATATATATTAATGAAAGCATACTGGTGCCAACAGTGTTTTTGTTTGGCATCCACAGCAAATACTTGAGTGGCACCAGCGTTTTGCATGAGAGAAACAAATTAATCCATTGTCTCTTTAAATAATGTTGTTGGTTTAGATGCATGTTGTGCTCAAAGTGTCATTGTGTGCAGGTAATTGGATAAATGTGGGCTGGAGGATGTGCTTGTTTGTACCCTCCGACTAGTTTTTGGAGTCAGTGCCAAAGAGATGAAAATATCAAAAAATATATTTAATTTTAACCACAGTTTCTATTTCAGACAACAAAACATTAAATAATTATTACTACTAATGGTACTAATGATAAAAAGTGCATATTTTAGCAACAGTATTGTGCTGCTGGACAGTGATAAAATTCAAGCGATCCTTTTAAATTACTAATAAAAGAGTTGATATGATTTGCGCGTTAGTGGTTTTGGTTGAATGATAACAAAATGGGCCTTATAATTACAAATATAGCTGCTGGAGGGTTTTTTTTTTTATTATTTAAGAAGTTTAGCTGTGTAACTTTGTCCTAAGTGGAATAATTAAGAGGAGAAATGCTCACAGGCGTGTAATGAAGTCACATATTTGTCTGAGACTCTTTCACACAGAACATTAATGGGGGGGGAGTAGCTAGTTGTAGGGGGTTGGTTGGGGAGGGGGGGGTGCCGTGTCCCGACAGTGGACCAATAATTAAGAGTGAACTTGGAGCTGGAGGGTGGTTTTGGAGGGGGGGGGAAACCCCCAAATGCTCACCAGGCGCTTGTAAGGAGCAGCCCCATCACTCTGACATCTCTCCAGTAATGCATGTATGTGTGTTTGGTCTGAAGACCATTTCGTTTCACACAGGTAAATTGAATTTCCCATTGTGGGATAATAAAGGTAGATCTTCTTCTTCTTCTTCATTAATCAAGACTTGAGCCATCAGTTGCTGCTGCAGCTTTTTTGCAGCTTTTTAAGCCGTCTCAGAAACTTGGATGTTATAGACAGAGGCCACTTTTAATGCTTTATTTTCCACTTCCTGAGATTTGTGCTTTTCATACTTCTAACAACTTAAATGCATTTGAAAAAAAAACAGGAAATAAAGAAAGCTATAGTTTTTTTACAAAATGATATGAATTTTCAAAGATGACTGGCGTAATTTCTATATCTTATCAAGCCATAATGCTGATTTTACACATGAAATAAGACAGACTTCTTAATACTCAAGTCTCCCTGTGTTCAAATAATTGCCTCTTCTATGTGTCTGGTACCTCATCAAATAATTATTAGGACCACGGTTCGATTTGTACGTCATTGAACATTTGTTTTTTTTACAGTTTGGTTGTGCATCCCTAATTTGGACGTCCTTGCTTTTTCTGTCACTGTGTTGTCTTCAGGAAACATGCCTGGTCCGGTCACCTCTTCCAGCATTTCTATCGCCCACAGCGTACTGTCAGCCAGCGTTAGCATCACTTTCACAGATCAGTAGCGCAGGAATGCCATCCTCTCCACTTGCTCTGGAGTGAACACATATTGGCTGTAAAAGAGCTGCATCTCCCCTGCGTCAACGCTGTTTTCTAAGCTAGCCCAAATATGTCACTCACTGCGTTTTTTTCTGCAGCCGCCAGCTACGACAGAGTCCTCTCTGCAGCTGGGATGCTTCCCAGGCGAACAAGCACACAAAGCTGTAAACAGCCCAGCTACTGCTCCACATACCGGCCTGGAAGTCATATCCAGAGCCTTTATAGTCCATGTGATGCCGATGACAAAATTCATCATCTGATATGGATTGTGGTTCTGTCAAGTTCTATCATAAAATCATCTTGAAAGAATTGATCATCAGTTTGGATAAATTGAACTGTAAAATCAGTATGTTGTATTTATGATGGAGAATGATGTGCAACGTGGGGTCAAGGGCAGCAGCTTTTCACCAGCTGAAACCCCTGGTCACACTCTTGGTCCTCCTCGGCTCCTCTTGTTGTGGATGATCCCTCTTATTGTGCATGGTGCTTCTAAAAATAATATTAAAAGCATCCAGAACCTCATTAAATATTTACTCAAGCTGCAGGGGGAAGAAAGATAAAAGTTAAAGTAGCAATTTGAGAAAACAGAGTTGAAATTTGATTATTAAAAGCACAGAAAAAAAAAGATGTAAATTGCTACTTAGTGCCTGTGAGAGAAAAACAGTTAGCCATCCTCTCAACCCAGGACAGAAATGATTCACATCGCCTTTTTTGCTTTATACTGTTGGCCCTGACATTTCCTATCTCTTTTTCTCACAGTCAATAAGCACAAACCATGGATCGAGACGACGTACCACGGGATTGTTACGGAAAACGATGACAAAGTACTTCTGGACCCTCCTCTAATTGCGTTGGACAAGGATGCTCCTCTTCGCTACGCAGGTGAGAGAGGAGGTTTAATGCTGCTGCTGATACTCCTTTACTCCCTCAGCTTCACCTCACGTGGAATGACTCATTTTACAATAAATAAAACAGAAAACATACTAATTGCTTTGCTTTTAGATAAAGATGTCCCAATCAAGTTTTTCTGCCCCAATCCAAGTCATTTAATACTTAGTGCCTCTCGATATCGGGTCTCGTTTCACCTCTTATATTTTCCTAGATAATACATTTGCACAGTGCAGACTTCAAGAACATTAAAGCTATTAAAATCAATCCAGTGTATATGCTTGACAGTTGAATAGCTTTGCATTGCATTTAGGAAAAAAGTCTGTATCCAAGCTGTTCTTTACTGTTTTTTTTTTTTTTTTATTTATTTTTCAAAATAACAAAGTCTAAAACGACGAACCCTTTCTGTAATCTTTTTGGCTTTGTCTTGAGGGGAAAGCGTCCCCCAGTGTTTGTTGCCTCAGTGGCTGAATTACCTGAATGAACTGAATCCAGAGGAGTGTTTATTTTTGTCTGTACATCTTTTATGCGGATTACATTAAAGAATTATTGGCATGTTACTTGCGGTGCTTTTGTTGCACTTCCAGCTGCGTGGTGAGTGTGATTGTCGTCAGCTCTCCAGCACCGTCGGTGTGTATTGTGTCGGCAGTGAAACACCAGGCACCACAGATTGACAGCAAAACACAAGAGACATAAATGTACAGTCTCATACTGCCTTTTGCTGCTGTTTATGGTGTATGTTTAGCAGCGGGTGGAGCTCAGCCCCTACTCAGAGCTCAGCGAGGTGGAGGAGAGTTGATGGTGGCTGGACTCGTCGCGTTGATGTGCATGAATGCTCCGCTGGTACAAAAACCTGTGTATGTACAGTGTGTACCTGAGTATGTACATAGCCGACACCAATCAGTTAAAAAAAGATCAGAACATACCTACTTTGAGACTGTGTTATATGTAGTGGATGCAGAAAATATGTTCATCTATGAATAATGTACATTTCAAGGACATTGATGTGTATGTATGTAGCTTTTCTTAAATTTAACCTTTCTTTAATTTAAAAATTATATTTTTGGTCTTTTTATTCACTTATTGAGAGAGAGGGGATGACATGCAGCAAAGGGCCACAGGTTGGATTAAACTCCAACTTTAATTTAATTTAATTTTATATTTCCATATCATAAAATAAAGGGTGGCTGTAGCTCAGTGGGTAGAGTGGGTCATCTTTTCTTGTTCCACGGTTGGTGGTTCGATCCCCAGCTCCTACTGTCTGCATGTCAGTGTGTCCTTGAACGAGACACTGAATCCCAAATTGCTCTCCGGTTGCTTTAAAGCCGCCCACTGCTCCTAAAATAGTTAGGATGAGTTAAATGCAGAGGTCACATTTCATGTTTGTATGTGTATGACAAATAAAGGTTTCTTCTTCTCTATCATAGAAGTAAAACCCAAATCTTCTGTGAAATATTTATGTTTGACACTAGATGTTTCTAAAGATTAAATGTTCACTCAGTAGTGAAGGAGAGAATAACGTTGCTTATTACTGAATAATCGTTTAATGCACTCCTGGTAGCCACATATGATTTTTATGACTTGCCTGTCATACAGTCATACAGCTGGCTACCATATCCTCCAGATTGGCCCTTTTGATATTCAGATCAAAATACTCTTTCATGTTCTGTGTTTTTTTTTCCCCACCTTCCCAGTGGAGAGGCACAATTAGTGTGCTTTATGTACCAAGGAAGGCAGTGTTGGCTCTGGGGGTTTTAATCACACCAGGATTGACGCTGGCCAGGATTCAAAGCCCCACAGCGCTGGAAATCATTTCCACCATTTCGCGTCACATGAGCTGTGTGATCTTTTGTCTGCTAGTCGCTTCACACTCGGCGCCCTCATTCCACCTGATAGAACGTTTAAATAAAAGCTCAAATTACTGATTATTAATTTAGCAAGTGAGGCTTTAACGTCCGTGTGCCTGTCAGCGGAGATGTCCATTGTTGATCCATTGTTGTCTGTGCTTTGTGTCTAAAAACCTACAAAGAGTCTGCAAATTAATCTGCTGACGTATGAAAAAGAAACATGACATGGGACGAGGGCTGCTGGTGGTCAGTAAACACCTTCTGCAGCCTGCTGTTCAATGTGTCCATGTGTTTCATTCAAAAAAAATAAATCTTAGGTTTTTACCTCACCGTGACGACATTTGCTGCTGCAAAGTATTTATTGATGCATGTTGAATGAAATGTATTGGGGTGTAACACTGCATCAATCTGGATCAATATACTGTCCAATGTCATCAGAGCAAAGTGAAAACATCGATGCATATCATCATCTTTAAGATGTGCCTTTATTTTCCCAAAGGCACATCTGTGTTGCCGTTTCCATCCAAGTGCACCTCCTTCCTGCAGAGCTCAGTAATAAAACTGTCAAATCATGTTTTAGTTGCTTTTTTGTGAGTTGATAAAAATGTAACGTGATATTGTCTCATGGCAGACATTGTGATATCAGTAAATGTTGTATTGTTGTCCAAAGTATTGACCGTATCTGACCGCAGAGGAGGAAACTGTAACTAAGAGCGTCCGTCCACAGTAAATTATCTGATCAGTGTTTGATGGTTATTTATTTGTGCTTTAAAACATAACCACTGTGAAACTCTCAGATTGCTTGTGCAATTTTTTTTTTTAATGAGTTGGTAAGCCGACAGCAGAGCCTAACTTAACTATTAAACAAAGAGAAATGCTCTCTCCTCGTCCTAAAATAGTGCTATAGCAGTACCGGAGTGCTTCCTTGTTTATGAATGAAGCGGTACATGAGTTGACGACATGACAATTCTGCTATAGTGAAGCCAAAACATCTGGATCGTTCCCAGGTGACTGGCTGCAGTATAGGTCAACAAACCTGCCTCCTCCATGTTAGCAAATGGGTCATGGGCCAAATTAAAAAGTCAAAGTCAAATTTTTCCCAAAGATGGTTTCTGTCATTTTAAGTAGTTATTATCGTGTTGATGTGTTCAGGTGTTCATTTTTCTGATAAGTTTGGTTTTAATTAGTTATTTAATGCTGTAAAAAGGAGGTGAGACATCGTGATTGGCAGCTGTGAGTCTCTCATGCTGATAAGCTTCAGCCATGCTCAGCTCACAGCTGGTTCAGGCAGGTGATCTTGATATCGCGGTTCCAGGCCCTGATCACTACTGCGCAGACTTTGGCTCCAGATGACGTCAAAATCTCAAGATGGCTGCTCCTGCATCCATGATAGTTTGGGTTCACTTCTGTACAGTGGGAGGAAGTGGAGACACGTCGTCCAACTTTATATACAGTCTACAGTTTCACCAATCAGCGACCAACATCCCTGCAAACTCCACCCTGAAACTTCCTTTAAATGTTCTTCAAAAGGTTCCTTGTTCTGGGCGAAAGTTGCTGGCAAAAAGGGGCTTAATATTCTTCACAAAGTTGAGTGAAATCCGATTGTTCTCCAGAGCCGATTGGCCTGGTAGCACACAGTTTTTAAGGTGGACAGCTTCAGCAAGAGGCCCGTCGTTTCTGAAGGGCAGGGAGTTGAATAATATGCCCATTCTCTGCGTGATGTCCGTCTCCTTCCACAGTAAATTAGCGATGAATGCAGAGCTCGGTGCTCCCACCTCTTTCAGCTGGGGCTCAGTTTTTCTGATAAGCAGGGCTTTGCAAATGCACCGTGTGTCCCTGTGAACTCGCTCTCTCTCTCTCTCTAGAGACGGTGCAGAGCAATCTGGCTTCACGTGGCAGCAGGGGTGACCAGCTCAGTCATGCCAGCCTCCTTCTAGTCGGTCCATCTGTGCCAACAACCCGGTTCACTGTAAAGCTGACCGACAGGCCAAAGAAGCCCAACCACAGGCTCTCAAGGCAGATTAGTGTGAATATGTGCATATTTACTATGAATGATCTGCTGTATGAATTTGTGTGTATTAGAGTGATGTATTGTGGGACAATAGATTTAAGAGTGTCTTCATCTGTGTGGTGAGTTCAATCAGGTCGATTGGAGCTGAAATAGGATGATTGAGTTCTAAAACAAGCGAGGAACACAAAGCAGGGAGCATTTATCCACCAGATCTGGGTAACCCAATTCATGTAGAAACATTAGACATCTTTGTTTCTGCAACACAGTGGATGCCAGAGAATATGCAGTGTATTGATCTGTTAGCCAATTAATATTCTCAGATTATAAGTCACTGTTTATTTCGTGCCAGCAGTTAAATGACCACTGCAGGTCAGGCCTGTAAAATCAATATGTAACGATCATTGTGATGGCCGACCTGACCCGAGCTGAAAGAGGGGTGTGTGTTTGTGTGTTTGTGTTTGTGTGTGAGAGAGAGCTGAAGAATTCCTGAAGCCCTGGTGTGAGCTGGTCATTACTGGTGTGAGCTGGTCATTAGTGCTGTGGTGAACACGGAGGCCCACAGCTCCCACTGCATGACTGGTCCTGAACAGCGGTCCCTAATGTGAAATCCATTTCTAATTGTTTAGTGGGTGAAAACAAAATGACCAGGTCCAGCCCACTGGAGGCCCTGTCAGGGCTTTGAAACAAACAGCCAAGCAGAAAAAGACGTTATAATTTCATTTATTTGTACTCCAAAGCAGGGTTTGCTCTAGACTATTTTATTTAATTATTTATTTATTTTTTGGATGGCCAGTATGGAGGTTAATAGTCCAGATGTCCGCCCACATAACTGGCAGACATACATTATGTTTTAAATAGCCATGTAATAAAAAAATAAAATGAAAAAGGCCAGTTGGTTCGATTTCTGCATTTGTCAAATTCAAAATAGTGTGGCTATTTTGTGTGGCACATACAGCTTTAGCCTACCGAATAGTTTCAAGCTTTATTCATAAAGTTGATATTCAGATTATTATATTAATACCTTCTGAAACATTGCATACAATAATCCACCCTCTCTTCCCCTTAAACACCGAGCACAGCGCCGCTCTTCGTCTCTGTAATTGTCTCAGTCCGAGTCCAAAAGTCAAAATTTGTTCAACAATTTTCCAATTCACAATATGTTTTTATCTAAAGAAATGTCCATAGTCCATATTTGTTGGCATTTAGCCTTTCTAAACATAATTTTCAAAGCAGTTAAAATATATCATAAAATATGATGACAGACATTCAAAATGTCTGTTTTGCAAAAAAAAAAAAAAAAAATGTATGTTTTGTGCTGGCTTGGTCTGAGCCATTTTGTTTGTTTCCCATTTACAGAACCAGGGCTGTGTATGAACATTCACATTTTCATCTCTCTCACAGAACGGACAGCAAAGTGTCTTGGATTAGAATCACAACAGAGGCCTGTAGACCATCTTCAACCGCTTATCCCATTAGGGGTCATGGTGGGGGTCTGGAGCAGATCCCTGCTGGCACTGGGTGAAGGCGGGGTTCACCCTGGACAGGTCGCCAGTCCATCGCAGGGCACATCGAGACAGACAACCGTTCACGCTCACATTCACATCTATGGGCAATTTACAGTCATTAAGTAACCTGCATGTCTTTGGACTGTGGGAGGAAACTGGAGAAAACCCGGAGAAAAACGCTAACACTCCCTGTGTTAGCAAACATTCAAACTCCACACAAGCCGGATTCAAACGTGCGACCCTCTTGCTGTGAGGCGACAGTGCTGCTGCCCCACCGTGCAGCCCTATAATGATAATATAACAGCGTAATAATGCAAGCACACCATTGTACAATATAAGTTTATATTTAAGTTGTCTTGGCAACACATCTTCTAGGTCACACAATATTAGGATATTTAATATGCTATTAATGTTTCTTTTTTTTTGGCGTATTTTCCAACGGACGTTTTGACCGTTGATAATTTCATCTACGAGACGACTAAACACGATACCGGCAAAATGTAACTTATCGTATGAATTTCTAATTATTATCAATGTAAATTAATCAATCCATCCACTACTTTTCCAGAAAATATATGTGCAGTGTTTTGAGGAGTAAGATGAACTTGTTGAAACATGCCGACATTATAGAGTGAGAGTTCTGCTCCTTGTAATTGGCTGCTCTGTCACTTTTCCACCGGTTGTTTCTTCTAAAGAGTTGCTGAGCCATTAATAAAACTGCAATCCCTTCGACACAGCCAGCTTTTCATAAGTGTTTTAATCCTGCCTTTCTTTCTTTGTGAATTTCCCCACTGTGGGACTAATAAAGGAATATCTTATCTTATCTTATCTAACTGGCAGAAGACTTTTTGCCTGTGAAAAACAATGGTTTGTAAGCTCATAGCAAGAGTATGTGTCCTTCCTGTCCTCTCTGTGTTTTCTCTGCGATTCTAACTTTTCTTTTAACTGATCTGGGTTTATCTTCTCTCCCTTCCTTGTAGAGAGTTTTGAGGTGACCCTCACTGAAGAAGGTGATCTTGGGCTCTTTCTTCTGCCTTGTGCTTAGTTGTTACTATTAACCCACTAACGCAAAAAAAAAAAAAAAAAAAAAAAAAAACAGCATCCACACTTTTACACAGAAACTCCTTCTGCCATGCTCTGTAATCTCCCCATTTGGTTTTCTCGATTTTTTATGTTTTTCTCACCCTCAGTTTTTTGGACTTCCAACAGCTGGATGAAAAATGTGATGTGGGGCTGACTGTACTTAGAAATATCTGTGCATGAGACATCCATTGCAGTTTGCAGACCCTAACAGTTTTTCAGCTGTCACCAGGAAACAGAAAGCTGCTTTAAAACAGGAGTTTTCAGTCACTTTACTGCCATTTTGTCCAGTCCAATCCTTTCCATTAAAACAATATGGAAGGAAAAGACAATACACATTTAATAATGAAGTAAATCTGAAAGGTCACATAAGATGATTTCACAACCTCTTAAAGTGTATTTTTAAACCTTGACCCCATGTGTCAAAGTGACTGATGGGTACAACAATTTCTGAAATTGGTCCAGTACTGAGGGAGAACGCTGTGACAGGCAACTGCCTAACAAGCTTTCATACTCTGGCTCAAATAAATATGGGCAGCCATCAATACTAAGCTACACTTGCTGTACTCCAGCACAACAAAGTCTGTTTGGATGGCACTCGCATTTCCACCATGGATGTATTCCTTGGACGTCACCTTGCCAGATTTCAGACTTCTCCTTGAGTGAGACTTTTTCTATTATGTTGTCAGGCACTTAAAATAACAATGACAGCCTGTCGTGGTAAAAACAAGTAGTTTTAGTTGACGTAAATGATGCTGTCACCTTGCCCTGATAGTGATGGGACCTTATTTCAGAAAAAATAGAATAGAAAAAATATATACAGTAGTTAGTTAGTTATGTCTCAATTTGAGACATAATTTTGCAAGTCGTCGTATCATTTAGTTTTGTGTGAAACAGCCCAGTGAACTACATCTCTCGTTTCGCACAATATACGTCACCATCAATAGTTAGCTAGCTAACTTAGCTATGTTCCACAGATAAAAGGTTATCTGACCTGATGTGTTTTATCCGGTGACTCCTGGTCTTTTAATCAGCTGGGAAGCGACAGAACAATCAGACCAGTTGCTGGTGTGAGTATAAAACACACAGGCATCGTAGCTTCTGAGACGTCTTTCTAATTACGTATTTTCTCAATCTTATACTTTAATTTTACAATAAACTGTATTGACTTCAAAATTATTTTTTAAATTGCCAAACATCGTGTGTGTGATTCATGGCACAGTTCAAACAGGATCAAAAAAATATTTGTCTCTTTCCGTTGACTCCCGCTCATATTTTTCCAAAACAAGGTCCCATCATAGTCCACCAGAGGGGGACTTCACCTCTCTATTGCATCCTGTGAGCAGCTGCAGTCTACAGCACTTTACCTCAATACGGACCAATTTCAAAAATGGTCCCGATTCGTCAGCTAGACACAAAAATATGGGAAAATGGGGTCCAGGTTAAAAAATCCAGAAATTACCCTTTAACACAGATGGCAATTGGAGCACAAATTGAAGCTTTAATTGGTATTTAATGAGGACAAAACTCTGAAAACGTCTGACAGGCATCATGCGGCGCCTCTCAGTGACCTATCAGATGTGTGCAGGTACAGTGACTCCTGTGGACTTTTCTGACATTAAAGTCTTCAACTGAAAGCTGCTGAGATTGTTAACTAATGCAAACTCTCTCTGCTATAAAGTTTCTGTTGTTGCATCTTTGCCTCAGTGGATCTCTTGAGTTAATTCTCCACCACTAATCTCCACCATTAGCATGGCTGCAGTTGTCATTTGATGTGGATGTCAAGCAAGTTGATATTTCTAACCCCAGTTCTCATCCAGTGCTTTTTGTTTGAATACTGTTACTGTAGCAGTTCTCTTATGATTTCAGTTTATTTTGATTCATTTAGCAGTCGTTTTGGGTGAGAGGTGAAATTACACAGGAATACTTTCTTTGATTAAGAAAAAATATTGTCAGAGGTTTTATCTGAGAGTTTTATTTTCTTTCACAGACTTTTTCTGGTTTGATGATTGAATTGGTGCTTATCACAATGTTTTATGGTAAAGATTTTAATTTTTTATTTAAGTTAATTATTGTTTCTATCATACGATAGGCTGTAATTTTTATTCAATTCAGAGATAAATGATCTTCACTTCAAGTACTGTTCTCTGTGTACTTACTTTTTGGGTTTGGTTTCATGAGTTTGATTTCTAATATCCTAAGTATCCCCGTGAAATGCCTGTCCATATCTTTTCGGTTTCTGCCTGCATGACTGGATGCAATGTGTTCAAGTGGCTGGAAAAGACACTCCGTCTTCTATGATACTAAATGTCCCACACCCTCTCCCAATCCCCCCCAAGTACTCACCCGTATTATGACAGTGCTTTTGGGCTTCCTCCACAGACACCACCCACCCCAATCTACAACTCCCTGGCACCCAAAACCTGTGGCTGATCTTTTTTTTTTGTTTGTTTGTTTGTTTTGCGTGAATTTATGGTTTCATTATTAACATAATTTTTCATTTAGATAATAAAATTTCACGCCTGACATCAGTTATTCTGAGCAAACTCTCTTTTGGCTTTTGACGTGTTCAGGTGAGATTTGCGGCTTCAGGATCCACGGACAGAATATCCCCTTCGAGGCCGTGGTCCTGGACAAATCCACTGGCGAGGGGGTCATCCGGGCCAAGGACAAGCTGGACTGCGAACTGCAGAAGGAGCACACCTTCACCATCCAAGCCTACGACTGTGGAGAGGGTCCTGATGGCGCCAACATGAAGAAATCCCACAAGTGAGTTCAGAAGTGAACCTGATTTGATCCCTGAGTTCCCAGGATACATAGTACTGCAGTGGAGTTTTAAATCCTTTGTCAGGCGGTCTTTGATTTATTTGATAGGTGTGATTCAGTAGTACTATGCACATTTGGCCCAACACAACTCCATAGCTTCTGAGTCTTCTGAGTCTAGCAGTAATAAGATGGTTGTTGTTGTAATGGATGGGAGGTACTTGTCTGTAAATCAGATTTAAACATAAAATTAAACCTACCTTCAAAAGCTAAACTATGATTGAATCCTTCTGCTGATTGTGGGAACTATCATGGGGAAATTGACCCTGATGAGCTTGTGAATGTGTTTTGATAGTTTCCCATCAAAACGTGAATGAAACGCAGACCGTGACTACTCGGTAACTTCTCTCTGTAATATTATGGTGTAAGATGTTTCTTTTTTGTATTGTTTCTACATGTCCGTCATTATTTATGACTCATGCAGTAATCCATGATCATCAGAAAATTAATGGCCAACTGATTTGATCATCAATTAACTGATTCAGTCATTTCTTGCAAAATATTTGCTTGTTCCAGCTTCTCACCTGACAATTTGATGCTTTTCTTTGTCATACATTAGAGTAAAATGAATGTCTCTGGGTTTTCAACTGTTGTTAGCACACAACGAGACAACTGAAGATGTCACCTTGGACTGTGCATAATAAAACAGACAAAATGAGGAATGGAGAAAATAATTGGTAGACTAAACAAGACTGAAAAGATTCATCAGTCGCAGCCCTGATGAGATCCAGTTGTGGACTAAGAATGCTTATAATCAATTATTTCTTTGTGAGCAGTGTGTGAGCACCAGAAAGGATAAGTGTGTAATGAATATGCAGAATTTGTTTTCTCCCGGTGTGTCCATGAAGCACCGATAATGCAGGATAACAGTTGCCAAAACTGATAATTAATATTTCTTTGAACCGTTTAACTGATAGCATTAATCGGTTAAAATGCTTAATGGCGGTTACCGGTTAAATGGTTAATTATTAACGTCCCTAGTTGCAACTGTTTGTAATAAGTCAGTTTGAACATAAATAGATCAGAACGCATCATCACGAAGTGACAATAGAATACTTTGCTGTGGTAAAAGGTTTTTTTTTTATTAACTATGTCTGAACATCCACAGTTGACAGTGTCCTGATTCAAGCATGTCCCTTTCAGGGCCACTGTCCACATCCAGGTGAACGACATCAACGAGTATTCACCGGTGTTCAAGGAGAAGTCCTACAAAGCCACCGTCATCGAGGGAAAGAAGTACGACAGCATCCTGAGGGTGGAGGCAGTGGATGCTGACTGCTCTTTCCAGTTTAGCCAGATCTGCAACTACGAGATCGTCACTCCTGATGTGCCCTTCACCATCGACAAAGATGGTAAGAACCTTCACTTAGCAGCCTGGTGTTAGTGCATGTTGGGGAAAAGCCGCAGTGCATGCCTAAGAGCCACGATTTTTTTCAATGACACACATCACATTGATCTGTGTAAACGCAAGACTGTCGTTTTGAATTCAAGGCAGTTTGTTGCCTTGTGAGACGACGACGGTGTCCTTGAAACGTCACCCGAGTTGGTCATTCGTGTCGGACTGTAGGATTATTTATCTTTGTGTTTTCTAAAACAAAATTAAAGATCCAGTAAAAAAGACATCAGATGTCCAGGCACAGTAGACGCGATGCCCGGCTCTGATATAAAGGATAGGTGATAATAATGTGAGGAGAACAATCGATGTGAAGAAACATGTTGGGGAAGGTACTCAATTGTGATAGCTAATTAGAGTTTGAGGTGGGAAACAAAAAACCTAAGATGAGATCTGATCTTAGTCAAACAAGCTAATCAGAGCAATGAACTCTCAATAAGGCCTCCAAAGCAAAAAGACTTATGTCAAAATATTACGATGTGGCCCTAAAGATACGTCAGTTAGTCTATTACACTTTTATTTCCGCTTGACAGTGAAACACTTTTGGGCCTTTTAGCAGAGATTTCTATTTGGCAGCTTTTTAAAACATTTGAAAATAGTGTGCGTTGTTCTGCTGCGCTGCTTATCAGTTCAAAAGGTTTTTATAAATTTCCTCATACAGCTGCAGCTTTGAAATTAAACAAAGACCATCCTCGGCACTCTCTTCCCTTTTTTCCCTGCTTCATTTAGGCTTCATCAAGAACACAGAGAAACTGAGCTATGGCAAAGAGCGCATGTACAAGCTGACTGTGACCGCCTACGACTGTGGAAAGAACCGCGCCTCCGAGGACGTTCTGGTCAAGATCAGCGTCAAGCCCACCTGCAAACCCAGCTGGCAAGGTATCAAAGCTCTCCCGTACTCGCTGTAACTCGCCAGCCATCACTGTTTAGGTGTGCCTCTGTGGTGAACAAAAGCGATCCACCAATGCAGAGTCCACATTGTCAAAAAGGTTATTTAACTCCTTTAAGATAAGATAAGATAAGATATTCCTGTATTTGTCCCACAGTGGAGAAATTTACAATTTAAGCCACAAAGCCTGATGAAAATGACTTCTTAATGAGTAATTACTATTGACAGCTCCTGTATTGATTGCTCACATGGTATCTGTGCTGCACTGAAGGACATCATTTCATTCTTTCCTGCCTCTGGCTTCGTCTAAACAGGCTTCAACAAGAGGATTGAATACGAGCCTGGCACAGGTAGCCTGGCGCTTTTCCCCAGCATGCGCTTGGAGACCTGCGATGAGCCAATCACATCCATCCGAGCCAACATTGACCTGGAAACCAACCATATTGGGAAAGGCTGCGACCGTGATACCTACTCTGAGAAGTCTCTGCACAAGCTGTGCGGTAAGTAACTGGAAATAGTTATTGTCAGTAATGCATCATTGAAATTAGAAGTGGGTGATATGGCTTATCGATAATATCTCAATATTTAAAGACTGTGCTGCGATATACAACATATATCTTGATTGTTTTTATATTTTCTCAAAAACTGTTTGCTAGCGTGATCATTCTAGCAAACTAATCTAAACACTCTGATGTGGTGTACTGTCCTTTTTAAGTCAGATCGGTCTTTGGAAATGTATTTTTATTAAGTTTGGCTAATTATCGGGGTGCTGTTGGTAGAGCAGTCGCCCCGTGTAATAAGGCTGAGTTTTTGCTGCAGCAGCTCCAGGTTCAAATCCAGCCTGGGACCCTTTGCTACATGTCGTCCGCTCTGTCTCCCCCTTTCAACACTATCACTGTTCACAATTAATTGTTAATTTAATAATTAAATTTTTCTTTGACATACAGTTGTTTTCTTTTTAATTATCATTCATTTTATTTAACGTATATTAATTAACATATATGAATGTGAAACTGCACCACATTAACCAGAAGATCACTTTTAATTTGAAGCCAGTTCTTTGATGCTCCTCCCGTAATGCCGCAAACCAGCGTGGGGGCTAGTTTGACAGTTTTTTGAAGTGGAGGCTAGCATCTTTCATCATCGTTTCCAAATTCATCACACACACTTGCTTAGGCACTTCTTTTGCTCTCTTCAGGATCTTTCCTGCTTCCCTCAAGCCCATGAGTGTGTTTTGTGTGGCGAGAGAGCCGCGGTAGAAGTGAAACGCTAAAGCGAGTTTCATGTCATTGACTTTAAAAAATGACGTGGCAATTAATGTTTGAACTTGATGTTGGCGATATAAATATTTACGACATCCCACATAGAACGAGCCACATTACATTTATTTATTTATTTTGATATATCACCCATCCCTAATTGGAATCACAAATGTTTTTTTAGAGATCCAAGTGCCCGATTGTAATTGTCGTTGTTCCCTGTGATTGTTTTCTAGGGGCCAGCTCCGGCACCGTGGAGCTGCTGCCTGCACCCAGCAGCTCCGCCAACTGGACGGTAGGCCTGCCCACCGATAACGGACACGACAGCGACCAGGTGTTCGAGTTCAACGGCACTCAGGCCATCAAGGTTCCCGAGGGCATGGTGAGCACCAGCCTGAAGGAGCCCTTCACCATCTCTGTGTGGATGAGACACGGCCCCGGGGCCCACGAGAAGGAGACCATCCTCTGCAACTCTGACAAGACAGGTAATGTCCCCAGAGAAGAGGAGGGTCTTAAACTTGAGCTGTACCTGGACTGGGTCAAAGCTCCAGTTTCTCTTCTAGTTTAATTGTTTTCTGAGATGTATTTGGTTTGCAGGTAGTCAACTGTAAAAATAACATACACACTTTTTTTGTTTACAGGGTACAGGGAGGGTTTAGGGGGAGATAGCAGGTCAACAATGAAGTGGTGTGTATCACCTGAAGACTGTGAACCTGAAGATTAATTTGAGATGCAGCTTAGTACTGTGTCACGTTGTTGTTCAAACATGAACAAATACTTAATTAAAATAAATTGTGAGTGTATAAGGGCTTAGAACATATACATTTATACAGTTAGGTCAAATTTCAAAAAATGGTCTCACTGCAATGAAATGGTGACTGTGGGGACGAACATCATCGCACATGAATGCAGTTGGGCGCATTGGATCCACAATAGTCTCAGCATTACAGTTATCAAAAATGTATGTTCCAAGACTGTTTACGGACCCCAGTGTGCAGAAATATTCAAATACACCATTTTTAAAAAAGAAATAACACATGTGTGCTACATAAAAGCTTTGTGTTCATTTTCATGATTCTAGTGTTGTTAAACGGCTTTTTACCAGCACCTGTTTACCAAATCTGCTGAACAAAAGACCTGTACAGTAAGTCAGACACTGACCTTGTATGTGAATATACCTATTATTTATATGCATAATCAAAAACTACTGATTGGGCTGTCTGACATTAATGCCAGAGACACTGAAGCAGTACCAAAAAATACATAAAACTTGTACCATACAAGTATTAACCCCCAGACATACACTCAGTTATCTGTAAAGAATGACATTAAAACATCTGGTGTCTAGTGGCATACTCATCTTTGCTGCACATACGCTGTCTGAAAATATCTAATATAATAAAATGTAACCTGAAGCTACAATCAGTGTTGGTGCTGAGCTGGCTGACTTAACACATGGAAACTTTCTCACCTCTGCCGAGCGCTCGCTGACCTTTCCAGTTTTGTCACTAGTTGTAAATTCTGCGTGTGGTCACAAGCTTCTTGATCTTATTGACTGTAAAGTCTCTGCCATGGCCAGCGAGAGGCGACTCATCAGCTTCTGTTCGACTGCTTATATAAGAAGGATTACATCAGGGCGGCTGTGCCCTGGACAGGAAGCTCCCACACCCATGATCTCAGCAACATTCATGACCTCCATTCAACGCAGTATCTGTTCCACAGAAACAGAAATGTCTCGCATACATTCAGTTCATTTCTTCTACATGTTGTTCTTTAGCTCCTGAAACTGAAGCTACACATTAACCCTTTTAAAAACAGGTGGCTGTGATAAATCGTTGTTTGCATGATTCTGTTTGAATCCATCTAAAATAAAAACCATAATCGTTAGAGCATTCATTGTTTTTGCAGCAGAAAGCCAAGACTTGTCTTTTCCGTGTACGCTTGTGATATAAATACAAATTCTGAAACACTGACATTAGATTTTTTTTTTTTTTTACCACCAATGTGACCACAGAAGGGGTGAAACAATTACATCATCATCTATCAAATTAATCTGTTGGTTATTATTTGATAAAGTCAAATGCACATCATCACCTGGGTGTCTTAAAATGTCTGGCTTTTTCTGGTCAGCCATTTAAATAAGCCACAGTATCGCTAAGTAGTAGCTAAATCTTTTCTTTTTCTTTTTTTAAACATGATATTAGTCATTATTTTTTCAAAATGGAAATTGAATTGAGTTTCTTGTAGTTGAGTAATTGATTAAATGTCTCATACTTCTGCTTTAGCAATGTGTTAATGAGCTCTGGTTGAATTTCCGGTTTAGAAAACGGTTTATGTTTTGTCAACAGGAATTGGTTGTGAAGCTTCAGATTGAATTTTTCTGCTACTGTTAGAACCTGTTGATGCATGTTTGTACACTGTGAAATGGTCGTGGGCCGATGAATCCCAGTCGTCACATATTTCAGAGATGTTATTTGTTTAATCACTAGGCACATGGCTGCAGGTTTGTGTTAACTAGCGGGTAGCTTTCAGTATTTACAAGTATTTTACTGTCTTTGGCTGCGACTAACGATTATTTTTGTTCTTGATTCATGTGCCATTTTTTTCTAGAGCAGTTGATTAATCCTTTGGTCTATAAAATGTCAGAAAATAGTGAAAACTGTCCATCCTACCTTCTCAGAGCCCGAGGTGATATCTTTAAATGTCTTATTTTGTTAGTCCAAAACCCAAAGATATTCACTTTAATATGATACAAAACAGAGAAAAGCATATTCAAGATGCTGAAAACAGCATTTTCTGCCATTTTTTTTTCAATAAAAATCAGGTCAGAGTAGTTGACGATTATTTTTGTGTCAATCAACTAATCGGTTAGTCGATTTATTTTTGCAGCTCTACTGTTTGGTGCAGTCATTGGTAAATATAACAATATAATGTTATAGCTTCACAAGATTTTTCCTTCCTTCACATGCTGTAGATACACATTTACATTTAAATGTCTCATATCTTGATCTTCCCTCCGATCTTCTCTGCAGAGATGAACAGACACCACTACTCGCTGTACGTCCACAACTGCAGGCTGATCCTCCTCCTCCGCCAGGATCCATCAGAGGCCGAGAACTACAAACCAGCCGAGTTTCACTGGAAACTCGACCAGGTCTGCTGCAGATTCTAATGCCAAACTTTATGTTTAAGAGTTTAGAGAGTGACGGACTGTTTTGCATGATAAGAAAGGCCACGATACCAGAAATTAGTCGTCGATACCAACTCAGTACCACTGTAAAAAGCAAAAGAAAACAATAAATCCTGTACTTCAATTTACGTCTTTTATTACCTTTAAAGGCGCATACTGTTGAGGAAGTTTAACAGGTTTAATTCTCTCTAATATCTATTTTATATCGCTGTGAGAACATATCCTTCCAACAACTGGATTTATTCATGTTTCTCACCAAAAACTACATATTACAAGATTACATTTGAACACATCATGATAATGTTAGAAATTACCTTCACCAAATACTAATTTTTACTGAATGGAGTCTGAATGCATCATAATGTACTTGCAGCTAACGCTAAGTCACTCTCATCCTGCCGATTTCAACATTTGTTGATTTGTTGTTCACAAGGACGCATTATTAGGGAAATTAGAGGGTGCTTTCCCTGGATGCACTAATAGTGAGTTTGCTGCATCTCAAACACATTTTCTATCATCCCCGGGACATTATTAGTCTCGAGCCCCGATCATCAGTACCTGTGGTACTGTAGAAAAACAAATACCATCACATTTTTACAATTTTGGCATCGAATTTGCACCGAAGTATTGGTTCTTGTGACATCCCTACTATGAACCCCTACGACAGATCAGAGTTCAGTTTCTCTCTCAGTTTGAACAAACATCACTATGAAGTCGTAGCAAATCATCTGATGGCAGAATCATGTCAGAGAAGAGATGACGAGTTTTGTTTTAAACTAAATTTTGAACTGAGCCACTTTGGTTTTGAAAAAGCTGATTTTTCAGAAGGAAACGGATCACTTTTATGATCAATACATACACTACACATACACTTAAGTGTACAGTTTCCGCTTTTCATTCCCTGTGTTGTGTTCTTGGCAGGCATGTGACAAAGAGTGGCATCACTATGTGCTGAATGTGGAGTTCCCCACTGTGTCTCTGTTTGTGGACGGAACCACCTTCGAACCCTTCCTGGTTACAGAGGACTACCCACTGCACTCCTCCAAGGTGGAAACTCAGCTCACCATTGGTGCCTGCTGGCAAGGTAAACTCCTCAATATGTTTTATGGAAGAATGCTGTTAAATTAGATGAGCCATGACTCTCTTGTCTCATGTTACAAATAAGTCTGAAGCACAAATGCATTGTAAAGAAAGACATGAATCTCTCTTACATTTGGTTTCTGTAACATTTAGTATTAGGGCCACATTGAGGGGAAAAAAAGATCTGAAATTTTGAGAATAAAGTCGTAATATTACAAGAAAAAAGTCATAATTAATGAGAAAAAAAGTCATACTATTTTAAGAAAAAAAAGTTGTAATATTATGAGAATAAAGTCACAAATTTACGTGAAAAAAGTCAAATTATTACAAGCATAAAGCCATAACTTAAAGTCTTTTCCTCCCCCAGAAAAGAGTCTGTTTCCTCCAGGTTCATGTGGGTCTTTCTTGGCAATAAACTCAGCTTCTTGCTCAGTCTTTTCAAGGTCCTGATACTGATGATAATGTGGAGCTGATGAGCCAAAAGATGAAGTACTTGGTTATTTGTGGACGTAAACTAAAGTATAACTTCACAAGATGCTCCACGCACCTCATTTTCACACAGACGGCACGTTGCTCTATTTCCCTTTAAAGTAACACATAAAATTACTGCTTTATAAATTTATGACTTTATTCTCATAATATTACAACTTTTTTTTTCTGACTTTTTTTCTCGAAAGCTACAATTTATTTATTTTTTTCCTCAATGTGGCCCTAATACTCATTGTTACTCTTTACTTTGGTTTCTCAGATCATAGAAAGATAACTATACTGGTTGATTAGCGCTTGTGTAAAACAGTAGCGTGCATGTTATTTTATTAACTCTTTGTTAGGTTCTCAAATGATGCTCCACGGCGTACGTATTTAGCATCTGAATCTCTGCTACAGATCGTCAACCTTCCTCCCTGTCTCTCCCTGCTCTCTTGTTTCTGTCCTTTACAGACAACTCAGGACATGACAATGACACTGAGTCAGTCTCTGAGCCCACCTCAGGTTGCTTTAATCTTTCCCTTACTACTCAAATACGTCCATTTGTCCCACCACCTAACTGCATCCTCATACCATCTCGACTAGAATGATTCTCACACATTCTAGATGCAGAAAGATTTGTTTTTGTTTGGAGCATGACGCAGAATGGATGAGTGTGATTTTAATGCTGCCTGCATCTTTTTTTTTTTGCTGTTTTTTCATTTTCCAATTTCCATTTATTTGCTCGTATCACTGCAGCAGCCAGGTTTTCACCACATCCTCGGCAGCATATAGACACATAATGAGCACAAAACTCTGACCTGGCTGCAGCATTTTGGTTGTGCAGGCTCTTCTTTCAGAACATGACCTTTGGGTCAGAAGCAGTAACTGCTCCATATCAGATAACAGAGCTGCACGCACGCACGCACACACACACACACACACACACACACACACACACACACACACACACACACACACACACTGAATGGCTGTGTGACCTTGAGATGTGGAGGTCCAGGTTTGTTTTTGACTCTGCAGTGGTGCAGACTTGAGCAGGGAGATCTGATTGTTTCACTTGTCATTTGGCAGGATTGATGCACATCACAGTGACACTGACGTACTCCATTACATTAAAATTTCAAGGCTCATCATTTTTGTGTATTCTGAGCATGTTGCAGCCCTCACGATGTTTCCATTATTGTATGAAAATGAGGTGACTAAAGAGGATACCTTTCACCATTATCTTGATAATCCAGCTACTTTGACTTTCTTTTTTTCTGTTGATGTTTTTTTTTCCACAGTTAAGGCCTTTACACACATTACACATGTACCAACCATGTGAAATTGCCATGTCCATTTTCAAAGGGGTCCCTTAACCTCAGACCTCCATATATGTGAATGTAAATGGGTTCTCTGGGTCCCCACCAGTCTCCCCTTTACAGACATGCCCACTTTATGATCATCCCAGTCAGTTTGGATCAAGTCATAGTCAAGTCAGCACCCTGACAGCTGTTTGTCATGTTATGATTTGAGCATATTTGTTATGCTTAATGCAGAACCTGTGAGAGTTTCTGGACAATATTTGTCATTGTGTTGTGTTGTTAATTGATTTCTAATTCTAAATATAAACATTGGCATAAAGCAGCATATTTACCCACTCCCATGTTGATCAGAGTATTAAATACTTGACAAATCTTCGTACATTTTGAACCTATCAAAATGTGATTCATTTGCAATTAATTGCCATTAACTATAGATAATCATGTGATTAATTGTGATTGAATATTTTAATTTATTGACGGCCTTAATTTTCTTTGCCATGAATACTTTCATGCAGAATGCGAATATTACACTGCAAAAAGGTGACACAAGGTCGCACTTTGCTGAGCTTTCGCACTGTGAATAAAGGCATCCACCAATCATGTTGTGCAGTTCAGACATATTCAAAACATGCACTGTATGTACAACAATATGGAGGCTCTGTAGTCCAAACCAAGACGGCAAACTTTATTATTCACAAAGGCAGCACAGATCCTCTCCTTCCCTTCTTTCCTTTCACAATAAAAGCCCTACCATATACAGTGCATCACTGTTTCAGAGGAAATTCCCTCAGAGCATTTCCCCAAAAGAAAACTCAATAAAACAGCCTACAGTAGTGTAGGCTGTACAACAGTTTGCCTCATTTCCTTCTCTGCCTGCACAGTATTTCACATTTTCGTGTCATGTATTCGTCAGGTGTGTAAAGGCCTCAAGGCAGCGGTTCACCATTTTAATGCAGATGTTGCATGCATAAAGCGTATATACGCTCATCCATCATCCTCCCGTCTCCCTCACTGAGCCTTCAGGCCTTGTAAGGGCACACATACTAACTTGCATGAATGCCATTCAGCTTTGCACACTGAGACAGCATGCTTGAATCACCAGCCCAGAAATGGTGAAGTCTGCTGAATGTACACTTGAATAACTACTATTTTTTCTGTGTGTGCATTACTGTTTTCTGCTCCTCTTCACTATCCTGACGTGTCCAGGCGGAAATGCTCGAATGGCTCAGTTTTTCCGGGGGAACCTAGCGGGGCTGATGATCCGCTCCGGCAAGCTGGAGAACAAGAAGGTGATCGACTGTTTGTACACCTGCAAGGAAGGACTGGACGTGCAGCTGCCGGAGGAGGTAGCTTCAGCTGTCAAGGTGAGGAGAGCGCAGTGTTTTAGAGACACAAAACACGTATATCTGTGCATCAAGGAGACGGTCTGACTCGGCTTTCGGCTTGTGATCCCAGTGGGCTAAAGCCAAGTGTACTTTTTTTTTTTTTTTTTTTTTTTGGTATTTGCATCCAACATTTTGTTTTAACATGAAGGTTAAAAGATATTTCTTAGGACGTTTTCATATTATAATCACTCTCCCATCCCACCAGCTCTGACTAAATAAATGATGACACACAACAAATATACAAAACAGCATCACAGTACAAAGAGGGAGGTTTGTTAGGAACAAGTCTTGGCATCCTGAGAGTCTGAATATGACCCGTTTCTAGCTTACATTAGGTCGATCCAATGTTCAAATGTTGAGGATGTGATTGTTTTTCATTGTCTGACAATAATTCGGCAACTTGTCAACATAGCCAGCAGGATCCACAGTTTACTGAATCCATATACGGTATCTGCAGTTTTTTAGGAGTAAGAAACATACAGAGGGTTGGAGTCTTGGTAAAATATTGAACAGCAAAGTGTAGTCTCAACTCCTTTCACAGGTTGCACGAATGTATGAATTGTGATGAGTTCAAGAGCGAGTTGAAGGGTTTGTAGAGGCTTGGAGGAATTATATTATCTAGTATTCTACAATGAAAAAGCAGAGATGAGAGAAAAATCAGTGTTGTCAGTCACTGTGTAACCCCTCAGATTAGTCCTGCAACCCCTTAGGGGCTCCACTGCTCTAACTGAAAGAAAAACAATGTGGATCAGATGTATGGGATGCGGATCAAATCCATTGATGTCACTGTAGATGGGCAGCAGGCACTCTCAAACACGAGAGTGATGCTGTCTCGACATGCAGGAATTCCCTGTGCTCCGAGATAAAAAAAATATACAGTATATATGAGTCTACGGTGGCTTTGCCACCTGTCCCACGGGCTGTTTTAATTACTTCACCCTTTCTGATTGAGGACGTCACAACATCTGGCTGAAATGTCACCCAAACTGACACAGAGAAATGAAGTGTAAAGCTACTGAGAGGGATTTATGGTGCTGGAAATGCATTTATCTCTGTTTTGATTGTATTTAGTTTAGTCAGTGAGGCTTCCTGCTAAATTACCGCAACTTCATCATATCGTCATCACAGCAGAAAGGTTTTGGTTGCTTAGTAACGCCAAGTGCTACAGGAGCACAACCTCCCAAGCAAATCTCCCAATAGATGTACAACTGGTGTTTTCCGTACCGTTTTATATGTACGGCCCTTATATCAACCTAAAGTTGAGCAATGCAGCTATATGGTTAACACTGGCAGGTTAGACAATCTTGCTTCAAATCATGCAGTCACCTTGATTTCTTCACTCAGGTTGAGTTCAACCCCAACCAGTCCTCTCTGACTGTGGAGGGTGAAGACATTGATGCCTTCGACAAGGTCATGCAGCACATCTCCTACTTGAACTCCCGCCAGTTCCCGACCCCCGGCATCAGGCACCTTCGCATCTCCACCACCGTCAAGTAAGTAGCATACGCCAAAAATACTTCTTCACCAATTATCTGGTGTCACCTCATCTGTCAGTCACTGGTTCCTTCTGCCTGATAGACATTCAGAGAGGGTTCGTCTCTCTGCTTTAAATGTACAGGCGTTTCATGAGGTAAAATGGAGGTCAAGAGTGTCAAGAGTTAACTAATTTCTATCACAAAGAGAGTACACCTGAAATCTTCCAGGGTTGCACAATGACAGAAGAGCTGCATTTTGTTTTTCCACTTCTCTTTGATATTTTTTTAATATCAGTGATATATTCAGAGACTTAATAACAAAACAGCCTTACATTTACAGACAATGCATGAAAAGAATATATAAAAACGTCAGGTTTCTGCTGAGTCTCTGCGAAGATCAGCTCCAGTTAGTATTGCACTTTAGCTTTGCCTCTTATTTGCATAAATTTGCAATTACACCAAATAAGTTTTCCTTATACCTTCGGTTTCATGCATCTGAGTAAATGTAGAAGAAGCACACTAATAAGCATTTTATATGACTTGTGTTTACAGTGAAATGAGAAGTTTTTTTTCTCCACACCATTAAGTACACCTGTTTACAAATACAAGACAAGAATATATTGCTGTGTTTTTATGTTCCTTTCATAGTATTTCTTAGTATTTACTACATATCGGAACTGTTGGAACGCATAAAAGATAAGATAAGATGAACCTGCACATAGTTATTCCTGAATAGAGTTTCAAACATTTTTCCTCAGCTTTTTCTATCAGATCAATTTTACTACTTTTAGCTTTAAGAGATTCCATCCATCGTCAACCGCTTATCCCGTTAGGGGTCGCGGGGGGGCTGGAGCCGATCCCAGCTGTCATTGGGCGAAGGCGGGGTTCACCCTGGACAGGTCGCCAGTCCATCGCAGGGCACATAGAGACAGACATCATATAGACAGACAACCATTCACACTCACATCCACACCTACGGGCAATTTAGAGTCATCAATTAACCTAAACAGCATGTCTTTGGACGGTGGGAGGAAGCCGGAGTACCCAGAGAGAACCCACACTTACACGGGGAGAACATGCAAACTCCACGCAGAGGAATCGAACCTGCGACCCTCTTGCTGTGAGGCGACAGCGCTAACCACTACACCACCGTGCAGCCTGCTTTAAGAGATTCTCAAATGATAATCTTCCAGATTAAGTTCCTTGTTTCCTTTCCCATTGTTGAAGTCCTAGTGCCAGATGTATAAATGATGAGAAAAACCAAAAACCCATGAAGTGGTATTTATAAAGGAAGAACGTGCACACACCACGCATACTTGAGGCCAGGCTGAGATAGCTGCAGGTGATACGATGAGGAGGAGATTAAAACCAGGTTAAGATAAGTTGTTTTCCAATCAGACTGATTGTGTTCTTATTTGTGTAACAGCTCCAACTGTAAGCCAAAGGTATTACGTTTTCAGGTTGTCTGTCTGTCCACCTGTCCTATTCTCGTGAAAGCGATATCTCAGGAACGCCTGGAGGAAATTTAATTACATCTGGCACAAACACTGTGGGAGGAATTCTTCAACCAGGCCAGATGGTTTCAAGTCTTCAGCCACATTAATCAATAAGTTCAATAAAGACAACCTTTAAAAATAAAACCGACATCACAATTCGATATGAATAGATTAACTGTAGCTCAAACAGGATACAATAAACAGTGCTGGTCTTGAGAACAGACTGGAAACCTTCAGTGTTGTTCTGGCTTTTATACTTTAACTAGAAGAGCAGTAATTCTAGTTGCAGTCTATGAAGACTTCTGTAAAATGACAAAGCTGCAGTTATAAATTTGATTTTAAATAATTTATCAGTGATGAATTCATCATTCATCATTTGTATTTGTGAAGCACTTTGTCAAGTCAGTTTCAATATGAACACTATGAATTAATCCTTGATCCCTCTGATATTTAATAATAATGATAATTGAGATTTTACCAAAATGATGGTTTGCAGAAATGTGTTGAATTAAGACGCTACAGATAGATGCAGCTGTGGGTGATGGCAGCTGCTCTGGCGTCGTTGGAGATAGGGTGTCCTGAAAATTTGACAGAACCCCAGTTTTCATTAGTTACAGCCTAATAAAACAAATACTGATCGTTGTGAAACATTATTTTATATGTATGCATAATGGAAACGTTGTTGAATTAAAACATTTATAGTTAGAAATTAAACCCTCTCTGACATGGTACCCAGTGTCCCAGGACCTGGTGATCATCCAGCCAAAAAGCAAAACTGTTCCTGCAGGTACCGGGAGGAGTGGGAGGGAAATACCCATGGATCAATGCTGCCTTAAGAGATCGAAACAAAGCATTTTCAAAATCCACCAGAAAGATTACTAGCATTAATATTACTACTGTTCCTTTTCTCACTGAAAGGTGTAGTTAGTAGTGAAACACAAGTATTGATATGCAGAAGGATGTTTAATGGTGTTTCTACATCCACGTATGGCTAACTGTGAGTGTCGAAATGAGACTTGTGCATGTGCACCCAGTTCTCCAATGATTAATAAAGCAGATTCTGCCATACGTGCAACTCTATACAGTAAATCTGACGAAAGTAATGCATATACTTATTTCTGTGTTTGTGCGTACACACAGTCTTGATGCTTTTCATGTTTTATGTATAGCACTTTGCCTCATTGCTAAAATGTGCTAAATAAATAACTCGCCTTGGCTTTAGTCGTGAATCTACACAGAGTTTTAAGCATCTGGCCCTCAAATTTATTCACTTTGATTTGTCATGTTTGTCTCGTAGCTGTAATAGTCCATCTTAGTGTTTTGTCTTTCCTCATCACCCAGCCTGAGCTGGAGACACTCTACATTAGATTATGGAAGCAAGGCATATTCAAAATGCACCTGTGTTTCAGTGCAGAGAGAGAACCAGCAACTTAATCAAAAATAATTCAATAAATGAATAAAAGAACCAGTTTCCCAGGTATTCAAACTGAGATCTTCCCACAGATGCTTCAACGAGGAGTCCTGCGTAACGGTGCCGGATGCCGAAGGTTACGTGATGGTGCTGCAGCCTGAAGAGCCCAAGATCAGCCTGAGTGGCATCGACCACTTCGCCCGCAGCGCTGCCGAATTCGAGAGCCAGGAAGGTGTGACGCTGTTCCCCGAGCTACGCATTGTGAGCACCATCACCCGCGAGGTGGAGGCCGACACTGAGTCTGAAGCGGCAGAGGGAGCTGATGATGACCCTACGGGTGAGAGAAATGCTCATATGCTCCCTACGTTAACAGATAATGTTATGTAAATAACCCATTTTTCAGTGGATTAGTTGTGTTGTTTGCTGCTCATCCTCTGGGTTATATACACTGAGTTTCTACTTAAAACTACCACTTATATAATCTTAGTCTGATGCCTCATTTGCTGCCTGGGTTGGATTACCTTAGACACTGATTGTACAGTTGATCGCGGTGTGGATGTGCAGTAGCAGGTGATGGTGAGGATTATGCCTGGAGGCTGAAAGGATTGGACAGACCGAGTGAGGGAGGAAAGAGATAAGTTGTTTACCACTGTATGGGAGGGGCAGTGACCAGCCCGCCATCTGTTAGGCGCGTATATGATCTAAGACGAGGAGAGACAATAGATGTGACACAGATACACGGAGATACAGTGTTCTGTGGTGAACAGCAGGCCATATGGGACAAAAGGGCTTTACAGAGATCTGCTGCTATTACCTGCTGCCCCACCTTCCTCAACCAACAAACAAGAGATGTCACACAGTAAGAATCACCTAACAGCAGCTTCCACTAAGTCAAAAGGTGCAAACTGGATGTGCATTGAATATTAAGTAAAATGAAGAAGGCTGCCTCAGCTGGACTATTCAGATCTAGTAAAATGAAAGGTGCTATTGATAACATTTAGCCGCTCAATGTCACATTGTCCCGCCCTCCTGTTCCATTGCATTTGCTTTACAGCAAGTCGTTGCCAGACACTTACAGTCTCAGCCATTTATCTCTTTTTTTTTCCACACTATCTGACAACACAGAGATACCAACATTGTTTTGCCACTTTCCCAGTAACTGTACATTTAGATGAGTTTAGCAGGTTGTCATCTGTGTGTCTGCCTGTATTAACGATAGCAGTCGTCTAACAAACAGTGTGTGTGTTTGTGCTACATTAGCAGCTGCTAGCTGCTAGCGTTGCTGGTGGCTTCATGCTTGCTGTAGCATAATCACAATGTAAAGGCTATGGGTGGAGCAGGAGAAACACTACTGTGCAAATTCAGTGGGCCCTATAACCCCTGAACTAAACCCGGAAGCTAAAAAACGTTTTTTCCGTATGCATCTGGCGAGTAATTCTCATTGGAATGAACAAGCACTATCTTGGCATCTGGTATCCAGTTTTTATTTAACATCCATGGGCTAGCAGCTCCAGGCTGCATTAGCTGCTACATCCGAATTTCTCTCAGCAATTGGGTTGCATTGTAGGTAATGTATGTGGCAGGTTTTGACAAGGAAGTAGAATGCATAGAATAAAAAAGACAATATCTCTGGTTCAGCTGGATTGATTTTGGCCTATTTTTTTAAACTGCCCATCTTGAGTCCAACATGTTAGATAGGAGAGCTCTTTTAACAATAACAACAAACTTCCATTACAGGCCCAATGGATAATCCTTCATCTGAGAAGAGCCCTACAACTCCTCTTTCTAAATCTTTCCTCTCCTTTGTTCATTCAGTCCAAGAGACGGTGGTGTCAGAAGAGATCATGCACAACCTGGACACATGTGAAGTGACAGTGGTGGGAGACGAGCTGGACGGGGAGCACGAGGGCCTGGAGTTGGACATGTCCCAGCTGCAGCAGCGTGGCCTGGAGATGAGCTCCTCTAACCTGGGCCTCGTCATCACCGGTACACCGACACTGAGCGAACTAGCACATAGCGGTGATATAATGATAGCTTTACATAAGAAGTCAATGTACATACACACACACACACATGTAAACAAATACAAATCTTTGTTACACACCTTTGTTGAATACTCAATTCTGATTTGTCAATCAGAAAGTCAAGTTGTTATTTATTAACAGCAGACTGTTGCTATGGGTACAATTGGTGTTTTTTTTTTTAAGTAAATAGCTGTGTGATAAGTGGCATAATGTACAGCTAGCTTGACATAGTTGTGAAATAAACCCCTTCAGAGCGATGCAAGACCCTGTCAGGGTTTAATTTAAAACAATGACCAGCTCGCTGTACATTACATAATAACCATATATAATGTTAGCTAGACAAGACTGTATACTAGAACACTGGTTTCCAACCTGGGGATCCAGAGCTTTAACACTGAATTTGTCAAGAAAGAAGCCTATTGGGGCGCTGTTGTAGCTCATGCACCCTGTGTACTAAGACTGAGTCCTTGCTGCAGCTCTCAGGTTCGAATCCGGCCTGGGGCCCTTTGCTGCACATTGTTCCCTCTGTCTCCCCCTTCAATACTGTCGCTGTCAGTAAAAATGAAATAACTCATTTCTTATACACCATTCACAGGAAATAATCTGCTCAAAATTCACCCAAATCACTTGTTTTTACACAAAATTCCTGCAGTTCTTGTGTTCATCAGTTGTCCTGCACTGTTATTGTTATGCATTGGATATAAAATGAATTATCTGTAAAATATGTTTCTTAGTCAGGGGTTGTCACTCAGTAATAGAAAAAGGGTTTCTTAATGAAACAGGAAACTGAACTACAGTGTTTTGAACTCAGAGTAACCAAATCTACTGTCTGTCAGGGTTTGTTTTTTTAAGGATACATTTCTAAATCATCTTAAAGCCACAGATTTTTACAAACAAGACTCTACTCTCGAGAGCTTCTCTGACTCTCTCTCTCTCTCTGTGTTCCAGGTGTGAACACCATGGCCAACTACGAGCAGGTCCTGCATCTGATCCGTTACAAGAACTGGCACACCGAGGCTCTCTTTGACAGGAAATTCAAACTGGTCTGCTCCGAGCTCAACGGCCGCTACATCAGCAATGACTTCAAGGTCGAGGTATGACTGAGCAGTTTGTCACTTACGTCACATCACAGTGACGCATTCACAACAGAGGAGCACAAGCAGGACCTTAATGCTACTGTCTCCTCACAATACCTGAGCTTAACTCTGTTGACAACATTTTGTGACAGTGTTCATTAAGGATGGGAAAAAAATGAATTCACCTTTGTACAGCGATTTTGAAAAAGCTTTTTTAACGCCAGAATCAATATATCTGCTTCATTTGAGTCTATGTGGAGGCAGAAGGAAGTTACTGCTTTTATTGTGGTAGTCTGAGTAACGAGACATCATATCGGTTCCATAGCCACCAAGAGTACGATGGAGGGCCTGCATGGATACGACCTGCAGCCTTACATGTTAAATCCAGCGTGGTAAACACTGCACATACAGTCAAGTATGGAAACACTTTGCGTTTCACACTTTGCAGGAAAAGCAGCGCTAGACATCACGGCTAAAGCTGCATGCTAACTCTGTCATGGACAGGAAACGTTATGATATCGCGGTAACGTGGTCAAGCCGGCTGCCACTCTCATCTCTGTGGTCAAAAAGGCCGATGCTACAACTGTAGAGCACCCATATACTGACATTTATGTTAAATGCATTCAAATGGCCCCGATGGAGCTGACCATGGAAATTAAGATATAATAAGAGCTCAGAGATAGTGACGAAGTTACACGGGCGACTACATCTGGTTTTCAAAGTAAGGTGTTAACAAAGTGAACTGTATATGCAAAATACGTATACGTAAATAAGACTGATTGGATTATACTCACCAGAAGTCTAAAACATTACATGACTCTTATAAATTAAAAAGAAAATACCACTAATTTGTAAAAAAAATGTAATGAATAATAATGACAATAATCCTGATATGTTTGACTTCAGGACATCTCTGACTACATACATGCTGAAAATCAAACTGTATTCTCTATTGTATAAATTTAGATGTTTTCCAAAGTAAAAGTCTCTAGAAGTGTATGATTCAACTTCTTCTCATGATCTAGTGGTAAAAAAGTTACCACAAATCTCAATAAATATAATAATATAGATAATATATAAATGATATATAAATAAATATTGAATCGCAATACTTAAAAATAGCAATACATATCAAATCGGCACCCAAGTATCATGATCATATCATATCAGGAGATACCTGTATCGTCCAAGCCCTAGTATCATGTGTTTCTGTTTTTTTTTTTATTCTTTCTAGGTGAATGTAATCCACACAGCCAATCCTGTGGAGCATGCCAACAATGCCATGGTGCAGCCCAACTTCATTAACCCTGTGCATCATGCCTCCGTGGATCTGTCCGGTCACAACCTGGTCAACGCCCACCAGGCCTCAGGTACTGACACATGAAACGTTACGGTTCAATAAAAAAACAGCACAGAATGTTTCTGCCGTCGTCCTCATACAGACCAAGACTGTGTCCACTTTTTTTTTTAATGAAGCATATCTTTCTTAGCAACAGTGAAGTCATTTTGTTGAACTGGTCATCATGTTAAAGGACAGAAAACAAAATGAATTTCAGCTTCAGTTCCACCCATGATATTGTGGGGAATGATTGATGATGAATTTTTACGTGATTATTCTCATTTTCATTGAAAAACATATTAAAATTGTTATTTTATATATATATATAATATATATATATTATTTTTTTTCGCGGGGATCTGTACCAAACAAAGATGTTTTCTAAAGTCGAACAGAATATGATGTGTAGGCCAGGATCTCTCTGCAGCACCGCAGTATTTGATTTAAATGGGTTTTTTTGGGGGGTTTTTTTTTGACACATTTAACCTTTAACAAATATTGAGATTTCCTCCTAAAAATTGCAGTAGTCGATATTGCCATTTCGATACATTTTTGATTAATTGTGCTGCCCTATTTAGTGTGTTATTTCGGGGGTTTTTTTGTGCATTTAAAGAGTCTACAATGTTACTGCAAAGTCCAGTAAGTGTAATTCCCTTTGGGTGACTCCCTTACAGAAATACTGCTCCTGAACTGCCTCTAATGCCTCGCTCTAAGTCCCGCCTTTTCTTGCGTAACATGGTGATGTCACCAAGTAACACATTTGTATAATACTGCCTAGTGGCTAGTAGTGGCACGCTCTCAAATAAAGCTAGTTAGAGCGGAGCTGGAGCAGAGTCCAAAGTGTTTAGTTTGATTGACCAATCACAACAGAGTGGGCCATCTGACCAATCAGAGCAGACTGGGCTTTCCTGGGGGGCAGCAGCACAACCAGTATGAGAAAAGTAAACCATTTTTTGAGCACTAAAGCAAACATGTTCTAATAAAAGCTGAAAATACATGTATGCACCAGAAAATAGGTCCCCTTTACTACCATATGTCATAATCAAACTAGTAATCTGCTTAATTGTTGTTGCTGTAGAAAAAATATGTGGCCTCTGGTGTGGTAAGCGTTGCTGGGGATGGATTACAATCTATTACCCAAAAGTAGGGCATGTGTGAAACACTGGTCTGGTTTTTAAGGCACACGTTTAGGGATTACACTTGAGTGCTGTCTGTGACATCTGTACACGCAGTGGTCTGAAAACAACCTTTTATTTCCTGGCCTTGGTAATCCTGTCGGGATGTCAGGCTCACTAAGCCCGCCACGCAAAAGAGAGGCCCTTTACTGCTAATATGGGGCAAAGTGGAGCAGGCTGGAGCGAGACCGGCAAAGCTATTTAAAGAAAGACACACCTAGAGCTGCAGAAAGCATTCATCTGCAGTTTACTGAGGAGCCATTAACACCAGCACTGCAGGCGCACCATTAAACTAAAGCCCTTGAAATGTCCTCAGAAAGATACGGACGCTGTGTCTCCCCACATGAAGCTCCAACAGGGTTTTATGTGCAAACTGAATATAGCTTTACGCCTAACCTGTCATCGTGTGTGTTTGCTTCACCCCAGTTGTTCCCAGCGCCGCCACCATTGTCATTGTGGTGTGCGTCAGCTTCCTGGTGTTTATGATCATCTTGGGCGTGTTCCGCATCCGAGCCGCACACCAGCGCACCATGAGGGACCAGGAGAGCGGCAAGGAGAACGAGATGGACTGGGACGACTCGGCCCTCACCATCACCGTCAACCCCATGGAGGTAAAAACACACCATGAGTTAACATTTCATTTTCTCAACAAAATGTCGTCGGGTTGCAGCAGAGGCAGCTTTTCACCTGCTAATGCTCTCTGGATGATGTTGTGACTGTGGCCTAGTTTAGTGTGAGCTCTCATGACAGCCCTGTGGGGATTGGGGGGGGCTTTGCTCTAGATATTTAGGGAGTGTTACGTCGCTAATTAAGATAAAAGATTTATATATCAGTATTTAGATTACTTTTGTGCAACCATCTTGTGGCCATTTTTGGCCCCAGCCTGTTGCACCTGTAACCACGCCCTACAGTGTCCCGTGGTACACCTGTACATCACTGCAGCAAGGTGTACAGTTAAATCACTAGGAGTCACTCTTTAACTACCGTCTTTTAATTTAAAGAAGAGCTGCTTCATTATTTACAGCTGCTTAAGGGAAGTGGAGCGATCAGCCTAAATCACATCACGGGCTGCAGCAGAAAAGAGCACCACACCCCTATTTAGTGAGACCTCCTAGATTTGTACAAATGTGGTGCAAATTAAATGGACACTTGTACAACTGCAGTAAAGATGAGAAGTAAAATACAGTACAGCATTCAGTGAGAGTCCAGAAAAGGTGAATTCAGAGTTGGATCTTTTCTTTCTTTTGTCCTTAACAGCACAAACCAGTCAGGTTGGTTAAAATGAGAGTGCAGTTCACCGTCATGTTGTCCATGATTTTCCAGTATTAACTTGAAGTGGTCGACCTCTATGGCTGGGCTATATGGTTTAAACCATTACCACAATATGTCCAAAGGTATTTTCTGGTGTCAGTTTATGTCGCGATGAAGGTAAATCACATACACCAGACGGCCAATGGGCTGTGTTCCACCATTTTGTGCCAAGTAAGACCAGACGTGTTTTAAGATAAGATAAGATAAGATAAGATGAACCTTTATTAATCCCCGGAGGGAAATTCGGAATTTTTTTTATTGACATTAAAGGTATTTTATGCCTTTCTTCAGCAGCTGGTTGTAGAGAGATGACAGGACAAAAACAAAGTGGACACTGTGGTTCAAGCCAAACTCATTTTGATTGTTTTTAATTATGTCTTTTTAGACACATTAACTTTGACAAGACATTTGTAGAATAATTAAGATGATAATCACGACATGACTGCACTCATGCTGACATGTCAATTTCTAAACAGAAATATGAAATAGAAAAATGAAGAAAATATTTCTTAACACCCCATAAGTTATTTGAACTATTATTATTGAACTATTTGAACAGATTGTTTAGTTTTTAATATATGCACATTTTTATGAACAGACCATTTCCACAATGTGATGATGAGAAAGACAGAAGCCTCTGCTTTCTGCTGCAAAAAGAACGAATGCTCTAAATATGTTTTTTATTTCTGATTGATTTACACAAGATCATGCAAACAGTGATCTCCTGCAGCTGCTTGTTTTTATGGAGTTAAACACAAGTGGAAGGCTTCACTGTTTTGAATAAAATAATTGCCTTATTTACTTATTTGAAGCAGGAGGTTAATATGTGTGTGTTATGCTGCATTATGCAAATATATGTATATATTTATTATTGGAAATCAATTAACAACACAAAAAAATGAAAATATTGTCCAGAAACCCTCACAGGTTCTGCATGTAACATAAAAAATATGCTCAAATCATAACATGACAAACTTCAGCCCAACAGGCAACAACAGCTGTCAGTGTGTCAGTGTGCTGACTTGACTAGGACTTGATCCAAACTGACTGGGACTATCATAAAGTGGGCATGTCTGTAAAGGGGAGACTGGTGGGGACCCAGAGAACCCATTTACATTCACATATCTGCAGGTCAGAGGTCAAGGGACCCCTTTGAAAATGACCATGCCAGTTTTTCCTCATGAAAAATTGAAGTTTGGAGCATTATTTAACCTCCTACACAACAAGCTAGAATGACATGGCTGGTACCAGTGGATTCCTTAGGTTTTCTAGTTTCATGTGATATATGATCCATGTCTTCACCCTGTCTTTAAAACTGACCTTACATCCACTAGTTGTGTTAATCCGTTAACTTTGACAGCCCTCGTGAAACTATACAGACGAAGGAGCAGTCAGATCCCTAAATACATAAATGCTTGCGCCTCCTCTGACAATCAACCACACCTTCCTCTCCCCTACCTTTGTCTCTGACGCAGACGTACGAGGACCAGCACAGCAGCGAGGAGGAGGAGGAAGAGGAGGAGGAGAGCGAGGACGGAGAGGAGGAAGATGACATCACGAGCGCTGAGTCAGAGAGCAGCGAGGACGAGGAGGGCGCCGAGCCGGAGGACCAGCAGGGGGCCAGCAGACAGCAGCAGCTGGAGTGGGACGACTCCACCCTCACTTACTAAAACACCAACACACACATATAACACAAGCTCACACACACACACACACACACACACCACCAACTCAAGCTCACTGCTCCACACACATTCCCACCCCTCTACAAGGAGCCATGGTGATAAAAAAAAAAAAAAAAAAAAAAAAAACCACAAAAAAGCAAAAGAAAATTTCCCTTCAGCGTATATACAGTATATGGTCAAGGCTTTCCTGTTGTTATCTTAGTGGTGGTACTCAGTGTAGTGTAGTCATCACCGAATTGCTGATTTTTACGGTTTATTTTTTTTATTTATTATATTTTAATTCCCAGGAAATCTTGGCCTACATTTGTTCTGAACTGTGTGAGGAAGCCAACCCTGCACTTTTAGTTTTCTCTCACACGTTAAAGCTTTCAAATGGAGACATATTTTTCCCCCTAATGTATATTCTTTGCTTTTAGATTTGTTTGCGCTAATCTCACGTATAGCTTTGACTTGAGTTTTCTTGACTTGTAGTCCACAGTGAAATGAAGCTTTTAACAAGTAGACCACATTTTCTTTTATTTTCTTTTTTTTACTCTTTTAGTGCATGAGGATATTTGAGAAGTCATATGTGTAGAGAAATTGCTTTTTAAAGATTTTGTAAATATAAAGAAACCATGTAATTAGTCGATGTGTTAGTGAAGGCCTACTCAACGGGTCCAATATCTAAAAATGACGCAGTTCGTAATGTAGAATATTTGTGTCACACAGGCTGTAGCATGTCGCTAAATTTCCGCTAAAGCTGTTCCCATCATGCTTGTACAAAAAAAAAACATCTGCTTCATGATGATGGACTGTTGAGCGGCAGTTTTCCATGACACAGTGGCGTCCATTTGTCTTTCTTCATTTCTTTTGCTTTCTCGTAGGTAGGACGGGTGGACGGTTTCAGCTTCATACATTGCTTTGCTTTGCTTTGCTTTCTTTCTTTCTTTCTTTCTTTGCTTGCACAGGTGGCGATGCTCGACTCCAGGCGTCAGTGTGTTTCATTCCCAATAGATCTCACTGTTGTACAGAAGGGATTTTCTTTTTGTTCAGAGTAATCACACTCGGAGAAACGCTAATGTACAAATCGGCATTTCGTAGTAGAACGGTACGAGCACTAGACCAGCAGGTACTGCAGTGCTGTTGATGTTGAAATATGGGTAACAGCGGTTTGGATGAGTAGAAAGATTTCCTCAGCAGCTTTAAAAGTGTTTTCGTCCTGCTGTGCTGACAGAAGTAGGGAGGAAAAAAAAAAACCATAAAAAAACCTTCAAACTACTGAAAGAGCAGATCTGTGGCAGACAGGTTTAGTGGTTGATGAGTGCAGTCGCTGGCATTGTTTTGGGGGAGAGAAATGAAATGAAAGTACTTTTCAGGATTGCTTTGTTGCAAGTTTCTTTTCCATGGCGCGGCTATTTAACCTGAAATAATAAAACATATATTAGATGCATTTTTAACATGTTTTCCTGTTGCAAAACATGCCCCAAAACTGAGGTTACGACTACATATTTTACAAAAGGAAAACACTTTAAAAACGAATCTCATTTGAATCGTACAATGAAATATTTTTGTTGCCGTAGACCACTAGATTTTATTGTACATGGAACTGTACTGTAGAGTTGTTCTAAGATATTTGTTTACATTTGGTAAACTTATTTTCCTTCTGGTATTAGTGTAAAGCTTATACAGTTGATTGGGAAAACGTCTATCTCCTCTCAGACACTGTTGTCCATCACTGTTGTATATATCTTTCACAAAATCAGATACACACTTAACTATTTAGTGTTTGTCTCATGTTTTTTGGTACCAAGTTAAAAATGCTGCATTTAATTAAAGCAGATCAGATTTAGATGGCATTATATCAGGATTAGAAATGGCCTCATATTTTGCATGCAGATCTGTTTCCAGAGGCCAAAATTGAATTCACATTCAAGGCTCTTTTTTTTTTTTCTATTTTTGCCGGTTTGAGTCGCACAGTTGTGTTTCTTCTTGGGTTCAATTAATTTATAATTTTAAATGGAAATGTAGTGAACAGTCTCCCCTCCATGATGACTTGGACTTTTTTTTTTTTTTTTTTTAATAAAAAGGAGGCCAGGTCTGAGCCGGCTGAGATGGGAGTGCCTTTTTCCGATCATTTTCCACGCAATTAGCAGGTCTAACAAAAAAAACGAACATCTGTGCTCATGTTATTCGTAACGATTTTTGTTCTTTTCTTTCTTTCTTTTTTGTATTTTGTTCAAATGCTAGACTTCTTTACAGAGCTGGGGATTACATCTTGTTTCAGTTTATTGTAACGATAGTCCACTGCTAGTTTTATTAAAAGTGAAAAACGTTTTACATAGATGTCATGTGTCCATGTTGATGTGTAGAGGAAGTAGATCCATATTGTATCTTCTATAGATATTGTACTAAATCATCCACCTTTAAAAAGATGTACAGTACATTATGAACTTGCTTTGGCAGCATACATGGGTATACTGTTAACCTATTTGTGTATAGTGGAAGGTAATTTTTGAACAGCGTCCTATTGCCTGAGTTATTGAGAAATGATTTTGAGGGCAGCATGAAAATTCACGAGAACCAGAGTATAAGCCTGTCGAAAATCTCCGTTTCATTACAAACACCTTTATGTCCACGTTTCATCTACAGTTTTAAACCATGGGCTCTTAAGTCATGTCCACAATGACTCCATCACAGTTTTCTGGGTTTACTGTGTCCCGATCAGCCCCCCTCAGCTAAGTGTAAGTTGGTTGAATTGAATGTCACTGCCTAACAAACTGAAATGCAGCCATACTGTAATAACACTAAGATTTAAGGGGAATTTACTTTGCATGAACCACAGTTTGTGTACGTTCCATGTGGCGTGAGACAGGAGACGCGACACTACTGATTCTCAGATTGTCTGTCTTACACGTCCACGACGCACCAGATATATATATATAGATATATTTTGTTTTTTTTTTTTTTTTTTTTTTTGTTTTATTTTCAAAAATGTGCTCAGAACTGAAGGTGAAGACGATGTTTTCAGAACGCTTCCTTTGTGCTTGTTGGAGCTGCTCTCACTTTTCTACCAATTGGAAGGCAAATTGTAGTGAAGTCGATGCTTGCTCGTAAACAAAATAAAGGATGATGAGATGGGGTATAACTGCTGTCTGCTCTGGTTTTTTTCCATCATCAACCAGCAGTGTGGACTTCAATGCTGGTGGTTCACACCCTGTGCAGTGATACTGAAAGTGGTTTAAATGTTGAGCGTTAGTGTCCTCTGGTGGTGAAAATGAAACTATCTCAAGCCCAGAAGTAAAAGGTGAAACAGGTAAACCAAATCATAAAACACACATTGAAGCAAACATGGCTTGAAAGCTGAATATCAAACATGATTAATGCCTGACGTTAAAGGACCAATGTGTAGGATTTCAAGGATTTCATTCTGAAGACATGCAGATCAATTGCTGACTCTAAATTAGATGTGAATGTGGGTGTGAATGGTTGTCTGTTTCAGTGTGTCATAGTCTGGTGACCTGTCCAGGGTGGACCCCGCCTTCGCCCAATGTCAGTTGGGATTGGCTCCGACCCCCCTGTGACCCCTGAATGGGATAAGTGGGTACAGATAATGGATGGATGTTTCCATTAGTGTATGCTCACCTTAACCTAAGAATCGTTGTGTTTTTGTTTGCTGAGATTGAGACCTTCATATCTACATAAGGATCCTCTTCATGAATGCCGCCATGTTTGTTTGTACTGTAGCCCAGAACGGACAAACCATACACAGACTTTAGAGAGAGAGTTTCATGGTTTTATGTTACCTGAATGACACGCTTGTGAAAGTGTGAATGTAAAACCGTCACCGCCATCCGACGTCCGTTGCTCCTAAAGTAGTGTTATTATGGTGAGGCTACTCACGTTACTGCAGTCTTGGAAAGGGAGGAGTGAGCAGGAAGGGTTGATTACTGCAACTACAGTTGTCAGTGACAGCGCAGTTATCAGTACTGACATTGGGTCTTGTAGTCGCCCTGTCAGGGTTAATGTCATAACAATGACCTGCTAGCTGTACATTATCCCACTTATTACACAGATACTTACTTAAGAAATTAGTTCTTCGATACAAAAACACTTCACCAGAGTCCAAGATCAGAATTGCGCCCACAGCAACATTCTGTTATACATAGTAACGTTCTGTTATACATAGTTACGGTCTGTTATACATAGTAACAGTCTGTTATACATAGTAACGGTCTGTTATACATAGTAACATTCTGTTATACATAGTAACGTTCTGTTATACATAGTAACGGTCTGTTATACATAGTAACGGTCTGTTATACATAGTAATGTTCTGTTATACATAGTAACGGTCTGTTATACATAGTAACGTTCTGTTATACATAGTAATGTTCTGTTATACGTAGTAATGTTCTGTTATACATAGTAACGGTCTGTTATACATAGTAACATTCTGTTATACATAGTAACGTTCTGTTATACATAGTAATGTTCTGTTATACATAGTAACGGTCTGTTATACATAGTAACGGTCTGTTATACATAGTAATGTTCTGTTATACATAGTAACGGTCTGTTATACATAGTAACGGTCTGTTATACATAGTAACATTCTGTTATACATAGTAACATTCTGTTATACATAGTAACGTTCTGTTATACATAGTAATGTTCTGTTATACATAGTAACGGTCTGTTATACATAGTAACGGTCTGTTATACATAGTAATGTTCTGTTATACATAGTAACGGTCTGTTATACATAGTAACGGTCTGTTATACATAGTAACGTTCTGTTATACATAGTAACATTCTGTTATACATAGTAATGTTCTGTTATACGTAGCAACAGTCTGTCATACATGGTAAAGGTTGTACATATCAGTGGTCTGCTATAAAGAAATAACAGAATGAATCAAGTATTCAACAAAGCTGTGTAATAATGCTTGATAATCAATGAATTTACAGATGGTGGACAAAATAATGGAACACCTGACAACATATATCAATATCCAGATGTGGTCCTCAGTGTATATTCTGCTTATTTTACATTTTCAAGATGGGCTTGTAGTTCTGTCTGAGGTGAAAATCTACTTCATATTCAGCCCTCTGGTTTGTTTGTTCCGTCACTCTCATGTCTGGTGATTGAAGAAGTATTTTTATCCATTTTTGCATTGTGAGAACACCGTGAACAACAGCAGAGGCTAAATCTGGTCCTGTAAAGTGACCTTGTGTTCACTGGCTGTTAAACATCCAAACAGACTGTTAATCAAATTGAATCACTCTCATGAGATGCTGAAACCATCACAAGACCCCTTGGCGATGTTTAACAGATGGTGCATAATCCACCTGTGGGTTTCTAACCACATTGCAGGAAAACTGGTTAAAGACGCATCTGATCATATTTTTTCAGTCCAGATTGGTGCTCATTTCAATTAGCTCTAATACTATGTTTGCGCTGGATAAATGCAGATTCCATGCAGGCTCATGTCGAGTGTATTTTGTTGAGACGGACTGATTTAAATCTGAATCAGAGGCCTTACTGTAGTTGTGTTTATTCTGCCACATTTCTATTTATTCCTGTCAGAGCAGTGACTCATTATTGCCGATCCTCTTTGTCAGTATCATATTTAGCATGTTTTGTCAATTATTTTTGATCATTTAACAATGACAGACCCTTTGTGATTCAGGTACTGACTATCTGAATGTATACATTGTTTGATTACTTTGAAAGAGGTGATTGTCAGATATGTTTGAGCTGCATATTGTTGAGTCGCACTGTTCCTAGTATGGCTGCCTTTGTAGGGGCAATAATTACTTCAAAGTACTGTCCAAATCCCTGTAAACAGCACAGTTTAATTCAAATAAAATAACATCTTGAATATTTGCAGCACTCATACAGGAAGTAAACAATCTTAAAAATGATACAGGTTTTAAGACAGATAGATGCAGCAACCCAATAAGAAATACAGCACAAATCACAACAGAGTATTTCAAATTTACATTCACGTACGTGTCGTCATATTCAGATCACATGCTCGTACCTATAATACAACTTTACATCTGGACGAATAAAAGACATTTACAAAAGTCGAGGGCGATAAAACAATACTGTTAAAAATTGTTAGTGTCTATAGCAACACCCAGAGGTGTAATGATTATTTACAAAATCCATGATCGATTGGCACATAGTTGAAGACATGGTTAAAATTAACATTTCGTAGGATTACTACGCCTTAGGTTTCACACCAGAGCTTGCTAAAGCCATGATTTTGTCTTCAGAGCCTGAAACAGAAACAAAACAAAGTGAATATGAATATCCATCCAATAACTTAATTGATATGGTTAAAGATTTCATGGATTTAATACAGGATTGCACAATAAAATGTGGCTATATCCCCCTTCACGCTACATACAGAAAATGTATAAACAGATCAAAATATCTGAATCAAAATATAACAACAAACTATATAAAAGCAGCACTAAAATTAGAGATAAAAATGAATATAAAGTTATGTGTATAATATACAAAAATATATACAATCATGTGTAATGTGAGTATTTTTAATCCTAGTGTAAACAGAAAACTTTGGTTATATCACAGGTTTATTCTCACCTAAGTTTGCAGTCACTTTTTCAAACTGGCTCAGAGTGGCCGTGGCATTTTCGATGAGAAACGTCTCATCCTCCGAAGTGAGCTGTCCAGAAACAGAAACAATAATAACGCATCAGGTTTGATCAGACTTTAGGTTGTTGTAATGTTGCAGCTTCTTCTGGTGAAGTGAGATTTCAGCCTGTTGTAGCAACCGCTCCGTCAGCATTGTGACAGCCGACTAAAATAAGTCATGTGGACTCATGAGCATGAGCCTGTGAATCACCCATGAACCCGTGAGCGTTCCTCACCTTCTCTCCAAGTTTCCTCAAGGCTGTGAGGATTTCCATTTTCTGCTGCGTGTACACGTCCCGTGACAGCTTCCCCACCATGACATCTCGGTCCATCTGCACAGAATATCACAAACTGGTTGGACAATGTTTCACGCCAAGCATCGCATAGATAAACACTAAGGAGGAGTGACTGAGCCGTTTGATTAAACATGTACAACAATGCAAACCTCTGCTAGTCTGGTTCTCAGCTGCCCTGGCTGTTTCTTTGCAAACAGTCGGATCACCTCTGGGGTTTTGAAAGCTTGGCTGATGGCCGCCTGTGTTGCCTGATGAAGACAGAGACAGTGGCAAACATTTCACAAATCACTGTTTAAACGGGATTACTTTAAGATACTTGTTCTCTAAGCTACAACCACATGTTGTGAATTTCTCCACTGTGAGACTAATAAAGGAATATCTTCTATCTTATTAAGTCAACTTTAAAGCATCAGTACGCATACAATTTTTGGCATCATTGGGCAAAAATTGCATAATAACCTTCAGCATATTGTAATTCAAGTGCTCTGAGAGAAAAACAGACTTCTGCACCTCCTTGTGGCTGTTTTCAGGCTTATGAAATCTAACCCATGATGGGAGACTTTGAGGTCATTTCAGAGAGAGAGAGAGAGAGTTCCAATCAGCTGTTCATTTAACAGAGGCAGCTGTCAATCATTCACAAACTGATCAAACTAGGCAGCGCTGATCAAATATGAATCAATTTTCTGTTACTGTAGTGCCTATTTCTCTCCTCAGATGTTTTCAGAAGCATATTGTAGTTACTGTTTAGCTGTAAAATGAGAAATTTGGCGACCCGGCAACCATGTTGAGAACAGTTGAAGAAATACAAAGCACCGCTAACCAAGCCCCCAGGAAGAGCACCGGCCATTTATCCCAATTTTTGTGGTACTACAACTTCTGTGTCCGTCACGGGATGCCATTGGGCCCAAAAACACTTTTTCCCATAGACTTACATTGAGAAAGAGACATCTGTAACTCAGCTGATAATTTTTTTTTGAGGTAAATCAACTCCCCAGTATGAATTCTCTAATAGCCCCTAAAAGTATTGTGATATTTAATTTTCTCCATATCGCTAAGCCCTCCCTCTGACACATAGTTGAATGAACATGTTAAAAAGCAGATAAACTGTAAAATGAGAAAGTTTGCTCCAGCTGGTGGGCAGTGCTTTGTGTCTCCTCAACTGATCTTGAGATCAACACAGCGGCCGGCCTTTTATACCTAAACAGTAACTACAAGGTGTTTCTAAAAACATTTAAGGGGTGAAACAGGTATTACAGTAATACAATAGCTATTCATATTTGATCAGCACTGCTTAGTTTGGTGGTTTGATCAGAGTTCACAAGTGATTGACAGCTGCTCAGAGACAGCAGGCTCCAGATCAGCTCTGACTGGTTGTTTTCCTCTGGTTTGTGAAATCCTGCAGATGCCGTTAGCAGGACCAGAGGACACAGAGGACCATGATTTTTCTCATATTGCCTGTCTCATGCACTTCTGCCAGGACATATATTTATGAAAATAATTTGTATTCATTTGTATTATCTGCTCCAATTCTACCCACTGCTACGTTAACATACAGTAGTTGACATCCACTGAATTGTCCATACCAGCTGCATCCCACTGAGTTCATCCACAAGAGTCATGTCTCCTGTCACGATCTTATTCAGGGAGTCATTGAATTCACTCAGCTGCTCCAAGGTTTCCTTTTTCGTCTCCTCATACTCTTCCTCATCCAGTTCTTCTCTGGAATAAACAAAGACAGGATGAGAAACTAACAGATGCAGGCAAACTTATAGCATAAACTAGACCATTACTTGCCAGCTTTAACAGTAAAATCTGGTCATTTCTCTACGGTGCACCTGCATTCCTCCAAATCCGCTAGCTGCTGCATCAGTCTGTCAAGTTGCTCTTCCATATTTTGCTTCAATTTTCCAGTTTCCGATTTCCCGCGAGAAGCCATGCTTTGTTTTAAATCTTATTTTCAACCTGTGGAGAACACAAAACAGAATAAAACAGTCAAAAAGTATGAGTCTCACTGGGTGTTTGTTACCTATAAAAACTTAAAATCAAGCTAGCATGCTATTCAGACTTCATCAGAATGGCGTTGTTAGAACTAACATTACAACAAAACTGTTCCGCATTTAGTAAGACATCAACTATATTGTCAAACTGTAGAAGAATCTATTTGCTGGAAGCTCAGGTCGTGTTAAATATCTTTACACTTAGTTGTTCGCTGAACAGCTAGCTAGCATGCTAAAAGAAAACATCTCACCGGGACTCTTTGTAAACAGTTGTAGATCAGTCTTTCGATGTGTTAAATATTTGTACCAGCTTGATGAATATACAATAGAGCTGAATCACTGAATTAGAGTTCCGCGGGGAAAAATAACTTCTTTAGAGGACGGTTACAAAATATTTAGTGTTTGACGGACAGGGCGTTGTTGGTTTGTGGATTTGTGATTGTGAACGTAGCTCAGGAGCGTGGGTGCGGCTCTCTACTTCCGGGTTTATTGTCCAATCAGATTCTATCAGGAAGTGGGTGACATTACAGAGCTGCTGGCTGCCGCTGTTTCCCCCAGGTAGTACATATATATACACATATATTTACATTATTTATGTCTATATATGTTGGAAAGCGCCTTGTTGGTGTGTAAAAGTTTAGCTTTGTGTTTATAATTTGTCTGCTTGAACATCCTGGACCAACCGGTAGTCGCGTTGCCTGGGTTACAGATGAAGCTAACGTTAGCTAAGCTGGCTAATTCTAATTCACCGAATAGTTTGAGTTTTCTCCTATCACATAGTCATTCATTGTGGTATAGCGAGCCTAATGTCAGAGAACCAGAGGGTTGTTTTACACGTGATCCCTGAAAACAGTTAACCTAGCTAACTAACAGTTACAGTCTTTGCTGTGTTCTCCATATGTGCTGCTGTAGTGTAAACACAGCCCCAGTATGAGGCATGGACGGTCACAGTACAACCAAAGTGGTCCTGCTGGCCTGCGGGTCCTTCAACCCCATCACCAACATGCACCTGAGGATGTTTGAACTGGCTCGAGATCATCTGGAAGACACAGGTTGAGTGAAATTCATGAGCATTAAACCAAATCCTCTGCGTGGCTCGATGCCAGTGGTTTAAGAGAAGAGAAGAATAAGAGAAGAACAACCTTTATTAGTCCCACGAGGGGAAATTCAATTTTAAGAAGTATTCAGATCCTTTACTTAAGTAAAAATAGCAATGCAGTACTCCAATATATCCATTGCATTACATCCTGCATTCATTCATAGCATAATCAGTAGCAACATGTATTTAAGGCAGCAGTGGGTAGAACTGGAGCAAATTTGATTTTAAAAGTTATTTTTAGAAAACGGTCAGTAAGTCCTGACAGTTGTGCATGAGACAGAGAATATGCTTCCGGCGTCCTACACCGGCGTCTTCCTCCGGTGCTCCTAATGGCATCTGCAAGAATTCACAGACCAGAGGAAAGCAACCAGTCAGAGCCGAGATGGAGCCTGGTGTCCCTGAGCAGCTGTCAGTTGTTTGCAAACTCCAACCAAACGGTCAAACTCGGCAGCTCTGATCAAATGTGAATCAATATTCTGTTACTGTAATGCCTATCTCTCTCCTCAAATGTTTTCATAAACATTTTGTACTTATTGTTTAGCTGTAAAATGAGAATGTTTGTGACGCCGCAGCCATGTTGTGATCAGTTGAAGAAATACCAAGCACCGGCAACCAAGCTCCCAGAAGACCGCAGGTCGTCGATCCCAATTTTCATAGTGCTACAACTTCTGTGTCTGTCATGTGATGCCATTGGGTCCAAAAAGACCTTTTCCTACAGACTTACATTTAGAAAGACAGGTCTGTAACTCAGCAGATATTTTTTTTGTTGAGCTAAATCAACTCCCCAGCATGAACGCTCTAATAGCCCTTAAAAATATTGTGATATTTGAATTCTCTCCATATTGCCCAGCCCTGCCTCTGATGCATAGTTGAATAAGCTAATTAAAAAGCAGAAAATGGAAATACTCAGCTGCAAGGTACATATAGTACATATAGTGATATTTCATTCCTGAAAATCTGTTCAATCATAATGTGTGAGTGAAGAAATTCTTTATTTTTTTTGTTTTTTAATTCATCATATGAATTAACAGTTTACTGCATCTGCTGTGTCATTACTGTAAACCATCTGTTCACACCACTTCTTTATAATGTCTAAGGTGAGTACAGGGTGGTGAAAGGCATCATCTCTCCGGTGGGCGATGCCTATAAGAAGAAGGGATTGATTGAATCCTGCCACCGCCTGGAGATGGCCAGATTGTCCACAGTGGACTCGGACTGGATCACAGTAGATTCCTGGGAAAGCTTGCAGCCAGAGTGGGTGGAGACGGCCAAAGTCGCTAGGTAAGTTGACATTTCTCATGTTTTGTTAGTGGCAGTGCCTGTGCTTGCTGCTTCCTTGGCTCCTGTTTGTATGTATAATGTCGTCTGCAAAGAATCTAAGACACTACTTGTCATACTTTTCAGTTTTCTCAGTCAGAGTTTCCTTGCTTGCTGTTTTCTACAACGGAGTATTAGGGCCACATTGAGGGGTTAAAAAACAGATATTTAGAATAAAGTCAGAAAATTACAAGACAAAAGTTGTAATTTAATGAAAATTAAGTCTTACTATTTAAAGAAAAAAGTCATAATATTACGAGAATTGATTGCAAATTGATTGCATTTTTGTATTTTGCAACAATAAAAATTGAATTATCTGTCTCTAAATCCATCATCACACATGTATTTACAAGTTAAAGATTTAGATTTAAAAACCCTCAAACCTGATATGTGATATTATTGCACAATATGGTAATAAATTACAATATAATTTATGTAACGCCATTCTCCTCTCTTAGTAGCCATCCATACCATAATAACACTATTTAAGGATCAACATTAGTCAGATGGCGGCTGGCGGTACCACAGTTTTACACTCTGCGGCTCATGTTACTGTAGTTTTACAAACGTGTCTGAGAACTACGGTGGCCTTCAGGTAACATAAAAACATTAAAGCCTCTCTCTAGAGCCAGTGTTTGGTTTGTCCGTTCTGGGATACCGTAGTAACATGGAGCAATGTGGCAGACTCCATGAAGAGGACCCGCTCCTTATGTAGATGTGAAGGGCTCATTCTGAGCTAACAAAAACACAAGTCTTAGTTTCCGGTGATTATACACTAATGAAAACATAGTTCTGAATATTATAGTCCATTTCTGCTAGTAGATCCCCCAAAATGTAACACACTGGTCCTTTAATATTTTTGAGTTTATCTATATTGCTCTGAACATTTGTCCCAAAAAAAAAAAAAAATCACTGTGCTGAAGAAATGTCAACACAGTTGACGGTTTTGTGGCAAGACAGTTCCAGTTTGTGAAAAAGGAACTACATCGTAAAAGAACTGGACAACTGCCACTTCTTGTGAACTTTGTTGTTTGCATAGAGAAGTTTAGAAAAGACAACACTTCATATGCTTTCGGTTACATTTCATCTCATAGGTTCTGACTTGCTGCAAGATAATTATTTCTATGAATCATTGAATACTGGCCAATACCTTGTAGTCCAAAGTAGAAGTAAAAATATTAATAAAATATTGAATGTGAAAGAAAATATTGACAGCAATTAATTGGAGACTGAAGAAGTAGACCGGAGGCCCAGCATGACTTACACTGGAGGTCTACCTTTCAATTCAACGAGAACTGAGTCAGCAGTACAGGTGTGTCGCCAACTCTATTCTGACCCCCCCAAGTGATTTTGTTTACCTTGCTCAGTGTGCACCATGATAACCCAAACACATTGATGTTTCTAGCGTAACTAAGTCTGTGTGAGTGAAGTTGTTTTGCTTGCTAAACCCTTTCACCAGACTTGGGATGTTGGAGAGAAAGACAAACAGCGTGGCCGATTATCAGAGGCCTTCAGCCTGCACGGGAATAGAGTTGGAGGGAGCTAATGATCTCTAAAATGAAAATATAACTGGCAGATTATTCTTAATATATATATATGTATGATTCAGAAAAAGAGGATAAGACCTGTTTCTTAACAAGTTTCCTCTAACAAACTGAAAGTATCAATGGCAAAGTGACACACAGCTGTTTCTTAAAATATTCTTGTTAAAGTGTGGATTTTAATGTTTTAATCATCACCATACTGAATTATGTAGAATACTGAGAAGCACAGCTATTACCTGTGGAAATCTGGTACAAAAAACAAAACAAAAAAAGGAAAATCATGGAAATATAATGTAATTCTTCTTCTTCTTCTTCTTCTTCTTCTTCTTCTTCTTCTTCTTCTTCTTATTATTATTATTATTATTGTTATTGTATTTCAGTTATTTATGTTGATGGTAAAAAAATCTCAAAAGTATCCAAACTGCAGACTCAACAAATGGAAATCTTAAGCCACTTAAAGTTGAGTTTTGATTAAAAATGTACTCTGCACAAAGAGAACACCATTTTTGGAGGACATATATGGTGCAAAGAATAATCACAAAAAATCCATTTTACTCCAGGGTTTATTTTCCATTTGATTTCCCAAAAGGCTATTCTACAGTCAGCAGAAGTGTGTTGGTTGGATTCGCTATTCTGACCAATATTTTCATGTATGGGAAGTTATAGACAGTACAGTTGGCTGTACAAACAGACAACATTTGATGCTACATTCATTTTGTCTCCTGTATCCGCTCAGGCATCACTACAACGAGCTGCTGGCAGCTGAGCAGAACAACGATGATGTGGACACGGTCAAGTACGCAAAAAAGAGACGCATAGAGGAGAATTATTTTGAGGGTTCATCTCATCACAAAAGGAGAGGTAGGCCATGTATGATTATATAACTTAAATATTGTTCTTTTCAACGCCTCCCTTTTCCAGCCCCTGATTCTAGACCCATCATGTTTTACTGTATTCAGTTTCCAACAGAGGACAGTGGGGTTGAGGTGTGGTAATGGGTGATGAGTGAAACCCAATCACACCACCTACAGTAAAGACAGACAAGGTGTAAGGCTGCATTCACATCAGATCCAGCAGTGTGGTGGAAACTCACAGCCTCCCATTCATTTTGAATAAAACCCGCAAATGAGTTAGCATTTTAGCACTTCTGGTTCCAGCATCTGGAAGTCAGTGGGTTTTTAGTTAGATGCCTGAAATAAGGTCTGTAGGTCAGACAAGCTGAGGACATTTTAACATTTTGTTCTACGACATAAAACACTTCAGTAAGTATCCCACATGACAATTTTGAACCTTTTGCATCTTAAAAAAGGTGGTTGCTAACAAACGTCATCACGCCGACTCGTCCTCCTTCACAGCCTCATTGTTTATACTCGTGCTCATGCTACCATGATGTAGTTTGTTTATAACGTTAGCGTTTTAAAAATCATAAAAGTGGTGTTCATTTGTGGAGATTTTCTTGCTGAACAAAACGTGCAAGTAGCATAAATGTTTGTTTGTCGCAGAATTTATTTTCTGTAGTAATCCAAAATAATCCCATTAGGTTTTTTTGTCGAGGGAGCCAGGAGATGCTAACTTTCTGGTTGGCCTACAAAAACATGCCATCAGTATAGCGCTAGTGCATTTTGGCTGCAGCTGTTGCCAGCAAAAAATGTCCCAATGTGTAATGGCCAATCATGTAACTTGCAATCAGGAGCTGTACAGTTCAGCCATGAGGGAACAGAAGACATTAATCAATGCAGCCAAAGGGCCATTAAAGTGACTTTCCCAAACCACCACACAACCCTTCGGCAAATCACAACACCTGATCTGATCTGAATGCAGCCTTAATGCGTCAGTGACACAGAAACGACGTTGTTTTACAACATTCTTCACTCTGGTGAAACCATGTGAATCTGTTGTGCAACTACACATGATTATATACATGAGCAGAAGTGCACACTGTCCTCAGTCACAATTATTAATGATACCTAATTACAGTATGTTTTTAAGTGTCTGCAGAGCTCTGATTGGTTGCATAATTGTAAAAATCACTTGAATGTAGATGAAGTGGTTTCCCAACTATGACTTCCATCATAATTAAACAATGATATTAAAAAGGCTTTCTCTGTAATGTCTCGTTAAGTAATTATTTTGTAATACAATTAATATGTTTTCCTTAAGCTTAAATTTAATTTGATTATCCCTTTGTTCATTGGGATAGAGCTCACTCTCGCTTTGCTTTTCTTGTTTGCTCTTTTCTTTTCTCTTTAAATCAATTTATGTATTAACACATACAAATAATAGTTAATATAATAACCTTTTCCCTTTTGTCACGCCCACAGACGACCCTCAGCTAATGTTGCTGTGCGGGGCCGATGTCCTGGAGTCCTTCGGGGTCCCCAACCTGTGGAAGCAGGACGATATTGCCGAGATCGTGGGCCGCTACGGTTTGGTTTGCATCACCCGCAGCGGCAGCGACCCCCACAGGTTCATCCACCAGTCAGACATGCTGTGGAAGCACCGCAAGAACATCCACGTGGTCCACGAGTGGGTGACCAATGAGATCTCAGCCACTCACGTGCGCCGGTCGCTGCGTCGAGGTCGCAGCGTCAGGTACCTGCTGCCAGACGGCGTGGTCCGTTACATACAAGAGCACGGCCTCTACAGCACCGAGAGTGAGCAGAAAAACGCAGACGTGGTCCTAGCACCGTTTCAGAGATACACAGGGGCCTCCTCAAGCTGAGGACCTTTTACTGCTGCAGAAATGGAGAAACTATTCTGATTTTTATTAAGCTTCCATCAGTGCCTTCTATGCAGAATAGTCTTCTCTAGTAAAGGGTGTGTTTTTTTAAGAAGATAAATCTGCGTGACTTTACAGAGTGACGTGATTTAGTAACAACTGAATTGGCTTGTGTGTGTGTGTTTTGTATGGAAAAGTACAATAGTCAAAAACAGAAAAACTAAGCCAGCAACTTTTTCACGCCACAAATTAGACCACAGACCCTCGTTTTATTAAGGTTTTGTCTCATGGTCACCCATCTGATAGCATTTTTGCTTTTGGATGTGTTATTTTGGAAAGTGTATGAAACCCATAACAGTCATAAATTCTGTCATTGTGTTACTTGTTGATGGATTAGGGTGCTGCAGAGGTGACGCAGGAGGTTAGCATCACCCTGGTTCCTTCACAAAAAGCTAATGGGATTGCTCCACTGGGTTTTGGATTATTGCAGAAAATAATCTCTGTGGCAAACAAACGTTAATGATACTTTAACGTTTTGTTCAGTAATACAATCTCCACAAATGAACGGCACTTTTATGATTTTTGAAGTGTGAATGCAATCGCCAGAAGTAAAAAGATAACATTAGGTTGTAAACAAACTACACCATGGTCGAATGAATTTTTGCTCAGTGCCAAAAATTTTTGCCTACTGAAGTTTTAACTATAGACATTCAAAAAACCCACTGACTCATTCCTGTAGCAGTCTATCATAGTGAAAATAAATTATTCTCCTTTTTGCTGGGAACCCCCTCAAGGTCCCCTTGGGATCCCCAGACCCCACGGTGGGAACCACTGAACCAAGCAACCGGCTGGAAGGTCATCTAAATGTCACTGCTACTGTAGAAATAAATCTGCTGTGTGTTATTGAACTAGGGATAGTGAGTAGTGAGCAAACAGTGTCTTTGGTATTTCATGAAATATGATTAGGAGCAAATGAATTTTAGTATTTTTACTCGCTTTACCTCAGTACCTCAGTAAGTCATCACATCTTCACCTAGAGTTAGGTTAGAGTTGTTCATGCACTCCCTCAGACAGACGCAGACAATATGCTGTCAACATGTTTACTTAGTGCTGCAGTGTTGAAGGTGTGACTTGTATCACATGGAAATGTAATAAACACCCTCCTTTGTTTTCCACATTTGGGAGCTTTTTATTGCTGTTTCGATGCTGTTGTCCCACAGATAAAAAACTCCTCTGACATCCTCAGTTAAGGAAGTGTTAAACTGATGCCTTTTCTGTTTTGATTAAAATGCTGTTTGTCAGTGGGGAGTTAACTTATCTCTCAGGTAATTGTCAGTGCCAGGAGATAAGAGCTGAAATAACCAGACTCATTGTGATAGCAGTGTGTTGAAATGAAGGAATAATGATTACATCCCATATTAGATTGCATTACCTGAATATACAGTATTCAGACTTGCAACAGCAAAGTTATTTGTAATTAGAGAAGAAGAAGAAGATATTCCTTTATTAGTCCCATGAGGGGAAATTCAATTTTTTCACTCTGTTGTTAATTTATACACGGTACATGCAGACCCGAACACACATGCAACAATGGAGAGATGTCAGAGTGAGGGGGCTGCTCTGGTGGGAAACAACCATGACCAAGTTTTATTCTGCATCACATTGTTAGTTGACGTCACAAGAAGGAAAAAACACCTTAAAGTTTGGACGCGATCCGAGTTCATTTAGCTTCAGGCGTGTCAGTTCCTTTCACACTCAGTGGCAGCTTTACCAGCAATGTGCTACTTTCCTCATTGCACAGGTAGGTGTGGTATTTTAATAGGTCATCTTATTAAAGAACAACAGGTGTTTGGAGCCAGAGGAGGTTTTTGCTGGAGTGGCACAACTGAACAATAGGACAAAAAGATTGGTGTAAGATAAATCTTACATATATATTGCAATGTTTAAATATGAATATTAACTGTAGGAGTGATTGATTATATGTTATTCTCTTAAAGTTTTATCACAGAAAACGTCTGAGTTACTATATTTATATTTCTGTGATGGATAAAAATACCAAACAAGAAAGATCCTAACTACCCTCATAAAAAGTAGTATACTTCAAGTTTGTTTAAAAATAAAATTAAGTACATTTCAAATGTGTTTCTCAATTATACCAGGAAGTATCAGTGTGCTAGCAGTATACCTTTAAGTGTACTACTTCAGTATTTCTTGTGACTAAATCAGCCCAATTTTAGTGTACTTTTAGTAAGTAAGAATAGTAAACTTGAATACACAACTAGTTTACATCTAAGTTGTATTTTGTACAACTATACTATGAAGTTAAATATACCACAAGTGAACTTAAAGGTATGCTGTTAGTTTACTAGTTATATATTTGTAGCCAACTTTTTAGTTTATAAAAGTACACTTTAAAAGTGTCCTCTCAGTTAACTGCTATTTTATTAGTTATTACTGCAAGTATACTTATAAGTTTTTAAACTTCTAACTTATAATACTTGGCCAATGATTTATGCATTATATAAAGAGACTTTTGCTATTGGACTTGATATTTTGTGATGAGATTAAAAATTATGTAATGAAAGTTTTGCTTGCATGCCTCCATGATGAGCGGAGAACGCAAAAATGTAGAAAATCTGTGAAAAGTTGATGTAAATCAATATCAAAACATATGTTTACAAACTCTCACACTCCACTAGGCAACTCTATCTAAAAGTAAACAGAAAATCTAAGGATACTAAGACTTTTAAATATGCTCGTCAGTAGAAACCAAGTAAGTATAATTTTGTGTATCTCTGATAAATGTATAAAAAGTAAAGTGAAAGTATACTTAATTTAAAAGAAGGATACTAATAGCACACTTGAGTAAACTTCTTTTTGTTAAGGGTAAGCCCTCCTCCAAATCTGAAGGTTGGGTAACATATTTTTCCTTGTATTTGTGTGCATGTGTTTGTATGTGCTATTTAATGTGTAACTGCAGGCCAATTCTGCAGGGTTCAGCAGTCCGTGAGCTGTGTGGTGAGACCAGTCTGACATGTCTGGCTTCTCTTCGGCACCCTGGCACTGATGAGCGCACCTCCCTCATCCTCACATACTCCTCAGGTGACAGCGAATGAGGTAAAGGGACACATACCTTTATACACCAGCTCTCTCACAAAAACAGCATTTTTCTCAGCTTGTTTTCAGAGCTCCTCATCAGCCCTACGGTTTGAAGATCACGTTTGATTCACACATTGCAGAGGCAAGAAGAAAAATCAAAAAAATGCCAGCCAGTCTCTGTGGTACATGGGATATCATCAGCAATGTCAACTTAGAGGGCTATTTGATTGCAATGGGTAAGTTTTTAATCCAACAATGTTCTCATATATAAATCTCTGTTGAGTGAGTGCATTTATATTGCTCTGAGTGCAAAATGCATGCACATATAACATGCAACGCTAAATAGAGCACTAGGAGTGACATACATTGTCACATTAAAGGGGAAAAACTGAAACAAACAAATCTTCCCCCCAGATTTGTACTCTGTACACTCAAGGAAAACATTTCCTCCACCGCTGCAGGTATCAACCCTTGTCTACGAAAGATTGCTCTGAAGCTGAAGCTGAAGAAGGTGATTGAGCAACACGGGGACCAGTACATCATCAAGACTGTCAGCACCTTCCGAAGCTACACCATCTCCTTCAAGACAGGTCAGGAGTTTGAGGAGTTTACCAAGGGACTGGACAACAGACATGTCAAGGTGAAGATACATGGCTGTGCTCAATGTGATAACTAAGTGTTTTATTTTGTAGATCATATGGTTTGTTTTGCAGTTTCTTTGGGCTGCTAAACCTGTCCTGTGTTATGATTCCTCTTCTTCTCTGCCACCTGTGCAGTCACTGGTGACGTGGGAAGGAAATAAGCTGGTGTGTGAACAGATTGGAGAGAAGAAGAACCGCGGCTGGACTCACTGGATTGAAGACGACAAGCTACATCTGGTGAGAATACAGATGATTTAATCATATTTGTTCCACGTAATGCACAACACTGTTATAGATAAATAAATATCCCTATGACCTGTTATTCTCAGGAGCTGTACTGTGAAGGAGAAGTCTGCAAGCAGGTTTTTAAGAAGAATGTGAATGAATGAAGAGGAATGAGGGTTGTTTTTCTGGAGAAATGACTCTGTAATGGAGGGCATCATGTGTTAAATTCACAACTCTAAGCTCTGAATAGCAAAAACACACCATGTTAAGTTTGTGGTATTTTCTCTGCAGTGTGGTATCAACCTTCAGTCCAGCAGAGAAACCATTTAATGTAACTTAGTATATGGATTTACACCACTAGATGGCATCACTGCATTATTTTTCTCAGATACTGAGCTACACTCGTCTGTGGTGCTCTGCATAGTGCAAATGTTTTGTTTCCTTCAAATTTTATTATCTGATGGGGAAAAATCAAAAATTTTCTTTGCACCGGCTTGTGCTGCCCATCTTACAAATTGGTTGAGCTATTTGTAAAAATAACATCTCTCTTTTATGTAAATACATTTATATGCAACCTACAGCAGAAAGTGAGGTGTAGGATATGTGGAATACAGATTAATGTGAATTTTGTAAAATAAAATGGGTTTTGAAAGAAATCTGAGGTGGCATGTTTTGTTATTTGGTCATTCCTTTTTGTCATTCTGTCCTCTAATAAACAAACTACGGCTGTCCGTTCATCCATCCATTATCTGCATGTCTTTGGACTGTGGGAGGAAGCCTGAGACAACCCACACTAACACGGGGAGAACATGCAAACTCCACACAGAAGGGCCCCAAACCGGGATTAAATTAAACCTACGCCTAACTAAACCTAACTACCTTTTTGCTGTGAGGCAACAGTGCTAACCACTGCACCAATGCACAGCCCAAACTAGGGCTGTCAGTCGATTAAAATATGTAATCATGATTAATTGCATGATTGTCCATTCCTTTAAAACTTCTTCATTGTATGCTATTAGGCAGGAACTCTGTGATATAAAACAATGGGGATAACGGGGGTTTATAATGGGGGTTTATTGTGGCTAATCTTCTATCTATTGCTAGCTAATCATACTCGACTGGCATTAACCTGCCAACACCCCTGAAGAGTCAAATAAAACCTCTTGTAGTGACCTTGTGCCCCACCGACAGTTCATGCACATTACCACATAACTACATGGTGTGCTGTTTATCTCTGAATGGGGAAACAAAAGCATGAATGTGATTGAATTCCTGACAGTCAATGCACTTAAAACCACAATAATATACACATAAATAACAGGTGAAATATTAAATGTATCTGAGCGACCCTAACACCTCCCCGAGTAGGCTCTTAAGTCACGTGACACTGTGTAGAACCAAAATGGCCGCTGTTGTATTTTGACGTATAATAGCTAGGTGCTTTTCTTTTTGTTTCATTCTTGGCAGTAAAACTGGCAAACGCGAGACTTTTTGGAGGAACCGTATCTCACCCCCCTCCGCATACTTGTGTCCCGGTTTTTACCTTGAAGACAATCAAGAGTGACACGTATTTGTTGAACGAGTTGGACTATGCATTTTTAGTTCTGATAGCAGGCTAGCTAGCTGGCTCTGGCTGGCACACATCAAAAGCAGTTGAAAGTGAAATAGCTAGCTAACCTAGCTGCGATGGAGGAGTTGAGCGCAGATGAGGTAAGACGACAATACTGAAAACGCTCAAAACTAGTGTTTAGAAATAAAGTATCTCATTTTTCTAACGTTACTAATTAGATTTAAACCCATTCGTCTCCTTTGGACTTTATGTGAGATGGTTTGCCAGTTAGCCGACTTGCTACTAGAGCTAGCTGTGAAGCTAGCATAGTCTAAACTGAAGAGATGTATTCGCGATAAAATCCCACATTTAACGTCAGTTCATACACAAGTGCGTGTTACCCAACGTGACCCATAATATGTTTATCAAATCAATGAATAAAACCCAGTGAACGAACTAGAAGTTGGATGTGGTTCGTGTGTTTCTGTCACCGATGACAGTACGGTAATTTGATTTAGCCGGAGCAAAATGCTAAAAGCTAATGCTATAGAAGCTGTACACAAGCTGGCCATATACAAAACAGCTATAGATGCACTGAATTGTTTTCATGACAGTGTGTTTTCTACACGTTATGTTTTGACAGATAATGTCCCAGTTTGGTTTCTGACTTGATTGTCCTGCGGTGAGCTAGCTGACAGTTGCTAATGTTGTTTTGCTAAGAGCCTCCCCCAAAAAAATTAGCCTGCGAGGCGACTCAGCATAAAAAATACACCGGGCCACCATTGTGCAATCAACTGTGGGCCCACTGTATGTGGCCACCGATCTGCCCCTTCAAATAACACATAATATTTTATGAAGTGTTATTCTTTGTCCCCTTGAACCCTTATTTAGCTATCAACTCGCAACCGAGTTGTGCTGTTGATTCACTGTACTTTAGTAATGGTCTAATGCCGAGTTGCACGATTGAGTACCATTAGTACTCACATCCGTTTGTAATTTAGGTGTTATTTCATCTTTTCGACATGTATTTTAAATATAAAATAGTGCTACTGAAAAACAGATGAATGCAAACCGATCACTGCTTCAATTATATGTCTTTTGTCTGGGGCTAATTCTCAAAGATGGGTAATGAAAACAACAAATCACCTTACATTTCGTAATGTATCCAGGTTGATTGTGCCAGTGATTTAGTCAGAGATTTTTTTAAAAAATGGCTAATTATTTAAAGGTCTATGTAGTAGTTCAATGGTTTGTATTAGAGCAGGGCAATACGGAGAAAATTAAGTATCACAATATCATCAGTATTATAATCATCAGTAATGTGGTTACATTAAAGATAAGATATTCCTTTATTAGTCCCACAGTGGAGAAATTCACGTATTAATAATTCTATTAATAATAAGCGGTTCAATAATTCTACGTATTAATAAAAACGTAAAAAAATAATTCACGTGGTAAAGGCAAATATTGGAACAGCTAGACCAGGTTTGTAAGGTCACAGAATTAAATCTCTTAATTGTAATGCAGCCTTTAAAATCAGGAAAAGGAAACTATGCCATTTAATGATATCCAATAAATATCTCATATCATGCTGTTGATATAATATCAATATATTGCCCAACCTTAATGCATATTATGTAGGAAAGAAAGAAAGAAAGAAAGAAAGATATTCCTTTATTAGTCCCACAGTGGGGAAATTCAGTTTTACACTCTGTTGTTCACACAGTACATATACATGCGTCAATGGAGAGATGTCAGAGTGAGGGGGCTGCTCCTGACAAGCACCCAGAGCAGTTGGGGGTTTGGTGCCTTGCTCAGGGGCACCTCGGCAGTGCCCAAGAGGTAAACTGGCACCTCTCAAGCAACCAGTTGGTCTTGGTCCATGGGGGACTTGAATGAGGGCTGCACTGAGCGTTTTTATAGTACTTTTACTGAATTTATTATATATTTACTGAATATGTAAATGTTTCTGGCATATTATTCAAGATCCGCAGAAGGCGACTGGCCCGACTGGCAGGGGGACAGACGTCACAGCCCAGCACCCCTCTCAGCACACCCCTGACATCCCCACAGAGAGAGACTCCCCCTGGACCCCTCCCTGGACCCTCAGGTGTCGCACCCCAGCCCCTTCCACCAGCTGCCTCTCAATCATTGGGGCTCAGTGTCCACAGTGGTACCCCTGCCACGTCCCCTATGGGCACCTCCGGTAAGAAGAACTGAATAAGATCTACAGATGTATCTAGCTAGTTTGTTATGATATCATAGGTGCATCTGTTAGCTTACTTGCTGTATTGCATGTAATTTCCAGTAAAAAGTGCAGTATAAAACCTTTGCTTTATGTCTAAAAATTGGAAGATAGCAAGTATTACTCATCTGTCTTTTAAGTGGCTACGTCTCTAGCCTGATTTTGAACACAGAGCTGTTAGGTACGTGGTTTGTTAATATGGTGTAGCATATTTACAGTGGATAGAAAGTGTACACACCCCTGTTTAAAAAGTTTGTGATTTTAAAAAACATGAGACCATGATGAATCATTTCTGAACTTTTTCCTCCTTTAATGTGACCTATATTCTATACAATTCAATTGACACACAAACTGAAATGGATCTATCAGCATGGCACAACTTGACTTGGCAATATTTGCCTCCTCTTACTTGCAAAAGCACCCCAAATCTGATTGTGAGGGCATCCACTGTACACAGCTCTCTTCAGGTCACCTCACAGATTTTCAGTCGGCTTCAAGTCTGGGCTCTGACTGGGCCTTTCCAGAACTTTAATCTTCTTCTGCTGAAGCCATTCTTTTGTTGGTTTGGATGAATACTTTGGGTTGTTGTCGTGCTGAAAGGTGAAATTTCTCCTCATTTTCAGCTTTTTATCAGACGCCTGAATGTTTTGTGCCAAAATTGAGTGGTGTGTAGAACTATTCATAATTTCCTCCACCTTGACCAAAGCCCCAGTTCCAGTTGAAGAAAAACAGCCCCAAAGCCTGAAGCTGCCACCACCATGCTTCACTGTGGGTATGCTGTTCTATTGGTGAGGAGCTGTGTTGTTTTTGCAGCAAACTACCTTTTGGAATTATGGCCAAAAAGTTCAACCTTGGTCTCATAAGACCATAACACATTTTCCCATGTGCTTTTGGGAGAGTTTTGTATGTTTTTACTAAATTTAGCCTGGCTTGGATGTTTTCTTGGTAAGAAAAGGCTTCGGTCTTGCCACCCGACCCCATAGCCCAGACATATGAAGAATACGGGAGATTGTTGTCACATGTATTACACAACCAGTACTTGCCACTAATTCCTGCAGCTCCTTTTAATGTTGCTGTAGGTCTCTTGGCAGCCTCCCTGAACAGTTTTCTTCTCATCTTGTCATCAATTTTGGAGAAACGTCCAGTTCTTGGTTTCTACACTGGTTGATGACTATCTTCACTGTGTTCCATGGTATTATTCATCATTACAATAAATTATTAGTTCTGTGTTATAAAAAGTATAGATCCATTTCTGGGGTGTTCAGTGAGCCCCTTGAACCAATGCAAACTGCGCCTGTGTATAATTTATGTTACTGGAGGCAGTACTTCAGGTTAAATTCTTGCTATTTAGGATTGTTGTGAACAACAGGTCAGGATCCAGTCAGCTTTCTCCGCTTGTCACCAAAGAGTTATTGTTAAACTCTTTTGTGATCTTTAGTCTAATCCTATCATCCTGCTCATCCCATGACACAATGTGTCTGACGCTTGGAAGATAAAACAACCGTGGTTGGTTGAGTTTGAGCTTAACACTAAAAGGGACCTTTTATATTTGTGACCTTGATTTTCGAGGAACAAGAACCAGTCATACACCAACAAACAGCAGTGGCTTGTTGTGGTCACCAGTGTCCCTGTGTGGCACAAAGTGTAGGCTCGCTGTACAGAGCGAGAATTGATGCTTTTATGCATTGCTCTAGAAAATACACTAGTGAGCCATGTGTGGATAGAGTGACAATTTCCTGGCATTGTTTGTTGTTGTCCATAGTTGTGGTGTTGTTGCTATACAAGGCTGCCTTTTATGGCTTGTAGGGCCAGTGGTACTTTTCATAAGTGGCCAAATTTTATTTTTGGCAGTCATGCAAGCCTTCATTGCATGTTATATGTGTTATGTATATTCTCCTTGACAAAACCAGCGTATAGAGTAGTTATTTGACTTAACTGTTGGTAATGATGTGATAGCTGTTCAACTAGAAGTGAGGTGTTATTTCCAGCCCTTCACCCACAGTAAGATCCTGGGTGTTAATCAGCTTTTTCTCTACCTGGTTGGTTTAATCAGGGCTTATAAAGGTATACCACGCCATGTTGATCTTAAAAATGCCAATCTGAGCCTTTGCTACAATTTGTTCGTAAATAAACAATATAGTCCTGCATAAAAAAAAAACAAAACTTTAAGTGGCTACATGAAGCTTATAAATACAGTTTATTAAGTGTGGCACCATATTGTACAGGAACTAAATCAGAGGCATTGTTGCAGTCAGCCAGGGCAATAAGATGATATACAATATCTTGCCAAAACTATATAAAAATGCCTTGTATATATTTTTCTATATCATTTCTCTCTCAGTATAGACTAGGCCTATATTTATTTTTTTTACCCTATAATTTCACTTAAAAGTGTAGTTTATTTTGCATTCAGGTTCTTAAAATGAGTAAATGCTCAGTACTTTTCATTTGTAAAGTATTTAACTCACACAGGAGCACACAGAAATAGGATTTGCCATGTGTTTATTTCATATAGACTATTATTGAATTACCAGAAAACATGCTATGTTATGATATATGTTATTAACTAAATATGAAATGACATAGTGGGATAGAAGCCCTAGATGGCATGATAATATAAAATAAAAATAAGAAGACATGACAAGTTAAAGGCTGCAAGTACAAAAATATAAATGAACCATAATATATAAGCTTTAAGAGTAGACCCAGAAGATGAAACTGTCTTGGAGAACCATATCTCCTCTGGCAGGTCTCTCCAAAGTGTGGGGCTTCGATTGCAGAGATTCGATCAGTCTAGATGTTCAGAGGAAACAGAGACGCAAACAAACGTGTTAAACCTCAGGTGCTCAGTTGTGGTGTTTTTGCTTTTGCAGGGGTGGCATATGGTAGTCAGAGCAGCGAGGGTGTGAGCTCCCTCTCCAGCTCCCCCTCCAACAGCCTTGAGACTCAGTCCCAGAGTCTGTCCCGATCGCAGAGTATGGACATTGACACTGCCTCCTGTGAAAAGAGGTAAGAGGTTTTTCTAATTGCATATTGTACTGCAGCTGCCAAGTTCAAAGGCTTTAAAAACCCATGAAAATACATTTTTTAAAACGATAATCCGCAGAAAATCTTGTGGGCTCGAAAGGTGGCTGTAGCTTTCTCCATCACAGAGAACAGAGTTTGTGGTTGCTTGAATTATATCGGTTATAATAGACTCCAATGGTGACAAGTTGACATAATTGACACCGAAAAAGTATGTTCAAACGCTTATTTTTGAAATGACCACATAAATGCTACGACTATCACAGATAGTTTCTATATAAAGACACTGTTCAAGAGTTCATTCAGAAAGTTATATTATTCTTTTGATTATTTGTTGTGCAAACATGAATACAAATTATAGTGTTTCAAAGCATGTCTACAGACTTTGCTCTTAAAAGATCTGGTGATGAAGTTAGTTGGAAAAGAGATGAGACAAATGTGATGCTTCATATGGACCTTTGAGGTTTAAGTTGGAGGTGGACCGAGTAGGCCGCTTTACAGACTATCATTATCGGGGAAAGTGAGCTACAGTAGTGGCCGATGGCTGCACGGCCCCCACCAGTCTTACGAGGACGTAAATCACTGTTTTGCATGGTGGCTCCAGACACAAAGTCAAGGTAGAGCAAAGACAAAATTTATCCCTCAAATATATAACGCATCACTATCAAGTCTTTGTCGATGACACAAGACAGGCAGACAGGGAGGAAAAGAAATCATTCACGGTTACTTGAACTTATGTAGGCTTTTAAAAATCCATTATCGGTGGTCTGCTATTAGATGAAGAGACTTACTAAGCACTGTGCCTCTGTCTTATTCCAGCATGTCCCAGGTGGATGTGGACTCAGGGATAGAGAACATGGAGGTGGAGGACAGCGATCGCAGGGAGAAGAGGAACTTGACTGAAAAGGTAAAAGAGTGTCTTTTATCCTTAATTACTTGACCTGCTTGACTTTGAACACGCCTATCTTGAGATCAAGTGAGCCTTTAAATGAGAAAACATAAAATGAGTTTTTGGGTGTTTACAGAAGTATATTATAGCTAGTTCACACTACACAACTTTTTTTTTTTTAATTTTTTGCTCACAGACAGTTTTTGGAGCCCCACGAATTAAGCCCCAGAGCAGAGGCAAATCGGCATTGGGTCGCCACTCATTCATCTGCGCTCAAGCGCTATGTGTGAATTGCTCAAAGACGCAAGCTAAGAGGCTTGTTGCCTCGCAGACAGTCCAGATGTCTGGTTTGCTAAATATCTGGACCTGTGTGGGACTCTGGCCATGAGCTATAGCCAATTAGAGCATGAGACATGGGTTGAGGGGAAACCTGGGGGGAAAAGGGTTGCCTGTAACAACAGGAACTCACTGTGTTGTATTTGCAACATGGAGCAAAGTTGTTTTTTTGCAACTAGAGGAATAAATAGTCAAAAAGGCATGTGGAAACAGGCTGTTTTGTAAACGCGTGCCAATGACAACATCAGCAATATGGTGTTATGCCATTTACCGTGTATTTCTTGCGTGGTTTCATGACAAAACATGTCGCCGGTCAGTCGAAGAACCACAACAACTTCCAAGACTCCCACTTCTAAGACAACAAGTTGTGTAGTGTGAACAGTACTTTAATCTAACAACTGTGACAGTTGTGTATGTGAACTTAGCTTTAGGGACTTTTCATGGATAGCCATTCTTGGTTTCATTTTCAGTTATTTCAGTTTATTGATGCATACGTGTCGCTTGATAGACCATGAGATAATGAGTATCATGAGAATCAAGAGTAATGCTAGTCTATTTGTTATTTACTCTTTAACTCTTTCTATCTGTGCACCTCAGGAAACCTCTGCAAACTCCGATGTCTCAGAAGAACAGGCTCTGCAGCTCATTTGTAAGATCCTCCGCGTATCGTGGAAGGAGCAGGATAGAGATGTCATCTTTCTCCCTTCACTGGCTGCAGAGTTCCACCAGAACCCTAAAGATGGTACGTCACTGATTAACGTCTTAATCTCTGTCACCACAATATGCTGACTGACTGTGAAAAGTTGTTTACGGCTGACTTCCTGCATCTTTTTCTCTCTCCTGTAGTATACTCTGACTTCAAAGACCTGATTGGCCAGATCCTGATGGAAGTCTTAATGATGTCCACCCAGTCACGTGTCCACAACCCCTTCACCAGCTTGACCGCCACCTCTCAGCCAATCGCAGCAGCCAAATCCCCAGACCACCGTCTAACGCTGGTGCAGCCCTCCAGCCAAGGTGGCAGCCCCATGGGCCCCAGTGCAGGGTCCTTTGGAGCCAGCTCTCTGTCAAGGCAAGTACCTCGACTTAGTATAATGAGTGTAACTGCTAGAGACATATCAAGGCTCTGGACTGCTCATCGAGACTCCTCCTCAAAGGTGTGCTAGATTTTCAGATTTTTGCTTTGATTATTTGTATTTTGTAAGACAGCGTTGTTAGAAGAGTTTTTGCCAATCATCGTCTCAATGTTGTCCACAGTCTCTATGGGTGTGGTAGTCCTCACTCGGTGGGGCTGGATGCAGCCAAGAGGACCTCCCCATCTCTCCCTACACCCTCTGTACCTTCCACACCCTCTACCCCACAGTTCATCGTGCCCCCTAGCCCACCCGCTACCACTACTCCAAGACACACTCTCAACCCTACATCTGCCCCCATGCCCATCTCCCAGCGCTATCGGCCTTACTCTGTCACCTCTCCCTGGGGGGCTCCGTCCCCCTCTAGCCCTGGTCAAAGAGGATTCAGTTTCTTTGGACCCTCTCCTAGCCCTGCAGGGCTCTCTGTTCCTCCAAACACCCCAGTTCATATGCCACCGCCCAGCCCTGAATCCTTCACCTTGAGCTCACCTAGGGCTCGCAACCAACCCGCCTCCACACTCCCCACCATGGTGCCCCCTTCTCCCAGATCGAATGCCAGACAGGCTGCCTTTGCTTCCAGGATCCCACCATCTAGGTATCTCATCTGCTATTTGCATGTCAGTGTGTGGTGCACATGCACGCAAACATACTGAAACTATAACTTTTTGTGAATCACCAGACTGGTGGTTGGGTGTAAACTGATCCCTTTTGTTATATATATATTTGTTCTTATGCTAAGTTTCCTTCAGTTTTCTTCTACAGAAGCTTATAATGATCTTCACTGACGAATATTTAGAGATAGTGTAAAACTCATTGAACAACCTGACATTTTAGCATTTTTATTAAGGTCGGGCGTATGTTAAAATTTTTCAACCAACTACCATCAGTTAGGCAATGGTTGATTGCTGCCATATTTGCACAGGTGCGTGTGCACCATCCTCAGCCTCTTCCGTAACACCCTTCTTTTAGACTTGGCAGAAACAAAATAAATCTCCCCAAAATCGTCTTTAGTCTTTGGTTTGGTCTAAATGAACTCTAAACTCTGTCAGTCATTAAAATAGTTAATGGAGATTAATTGCTAATAAATTGCACATTTTTTTTATTTGTTCAAAGTGTCCTTTAAATGAATATTTGTCAACTATTTCATAATCTTATCAACATGGGAGTGGGCAAATATGCTGCTTTATGCAAGTGTATGTATATATTATTGGAAATCTATTAACAACACAAAACAATGAACACAGATACTGTATTTAGCATAACAAATATGCTCAAATCATAACATGGCAAATTCAAACAGCTGTTAGTGTGTCAGTGTGGGACACGGGATCCCTTTGAAAATGGCTGTGTCAGGTTTTTTTTTTTTTCTTCCCCAAAAATTTTGCCCAAGTATGGAGTGTTGTTAAACTACCTCCCTGACAAGATAGTTTGCATGGATTTCTTGGATTTTCTAGTTTCATATGATGCCAGTATCTTTGCTCTAGCTTTAAAACTGATCTCGTGACAACTGCTGGTGGCCTGTTGGATTTTTAAGAGGTTAATTAGAAATAGCAAGTTGTATTAATGTGTTAAAGAAATTTGTGTCGCATTAACCTTGACAGCCCTACAAAATATGCCAGCTATACACACTGTTCCCCTTGCTATCCCTCTCTTAAACCTGCAGAGCAACAGCTGAGTAGCTCTCGTTCTTCAGAGGTAGACCATTAAATAAGGAAAATAAAATGAGAAACATCGCCCAAAAAAACATCTATTGGCCGATATATTCGTCTCATCACCCAACCCTAATTTCTATGTTTAAATCTTAAGTAAAGAGAAATGAACAATTCCAGCAGCAGTTTGAAAAAACAAAGAAATAGTATGTTACAGATGCCCAAATGGTGATTTAATAAAATACATAATCAAACATTCAAACGCCATATTTTTAATTAATTTTCAGTTGTATTATTCGAGATATAACAAAATGCTAACAGACTGGGTGTTCAGGCAATTAACAAAAAATAAATAAAGTAAATAAATTTAGTATTGCTTTTTGCTAACGTCACTTTAAAAGATCTAACCCATTTGCACATATCTAATGTTAGATATAGTTAAACAACCATGTCTATGAAGTTCTCGAGCAGATAAGATGTGGCTTACGCCTCTTTGCATCGGCTCGCTCAAGACAAATTGTGTGAGTGATCGTGACAGTCGGTTCAGTTATAGGCTGAAAAAAATGTCCTGACAGTGTTTAAAAGCTGCAGACAAAATGGCATTAATGAATATTTAAAAAGCAGCACAAGAAGTAGTCTTCAAGCAGGCATGCAACCCTCCAGCATCCTTTCCGTTGTGCTCCCTTCTCCCTTGCCTTCTTTTCTTTTGACTTGCTACCATTCACATACAGACGCACACATTTGTCTTCATGTATTTTTTTTTTTTCACTTCCCTTCTGTCTCCTCACGCTTGCACAACATCCTCTTTTCTTCCAACTTTTCTCCCCGTGTCCTTTCCTCGTCATGTTAGCCCCTTGTCGTTCCTGTTCTTTGCCCTCTCTGACCTGTCTCAGGACAGCAGTGATGAAGACTCTGAGGAGGAGGAGGATTTTGCACGGGATCAGTTTGGGTCCAGGTACACCGCTGCACGGTGTGTGTGTTTTTGTGTGCGCGCTTTGCTCATTACGTGTCCACTGCATGTTCCAGTGGGCCCGCGAGGCTTACCACTAACGGCGCACAAACACACCAGGTAGAGTGGTGAAAAATAAATGGATGTAAGCTTTTAACTATAACATGGTGGTAAGTATTAAATATTTCTACAGATCTACAGAAGCGCCACAGAATACATCCACTTTCATTGAAGATTACAGAAATACTTGTTTCTGTAACCCTGAACCTTCAAAATCTTCCATTTCTTAAGACATTTCCTGACCTAGTGGTCACTGTTTATTAGGTGAAGTTCTTCCATTTTTAATGCAAATGAATATGAGTATATGCAGTATATTTTTATGTACAAGACAATCCCTGAAAACCCTGATAGAGCATGTAAAGGCAAATTGTTCAGTATCATTAACCCTGTTAGTACAGCATGAGACCATTATGTGTATGGTAGACTTGAACTGTGTGATTAATTTAATGCACGGGTAGTATATCATTAGCTGAGAAAGAGGGGTCTGATTCCCTCCTCTATGGGTATTTGTTTTGCGAAATAGTTAATTGTATGCAACAGGTTTAGTTCAACTTGCATTACATTTTAATGTGGATAAACGGTCATGAATATAGTTACAGTGACTAATTTTACATGCACACTAATATTCCATATATGATAGTATTCTGACTCTGATGTGGGTCATGTAAACTGCATGTTCAGTTTGGATAGTCTGAGCCACGTCTTATTCTGAATGGAGCACTTTCAGATTAAAATGAGAGAGATACGCTGCTCATTCGGGTTTCAGGAGCATTCTTTGGACATGTATACAGCGCATTAGGAGTATGCGTCTCAATTTGTTATTTCTGGCATTTTGACACATACGACCTCTTGCCTGTTTGTCAGTTTTTGTCATATGGATTGTCATTGTTGTGTTTTCATTATGTTGTTACTCTGTAGTCCATCCTGAAGGGGATCCCTCCTCTGTTGCTCTTCCTGAGGTTTCTTCCATTTTATCTTTTTTTCCCTGTTAAAAGGGTTTTCGTTTTTTTTGGTTGTGGAGTTTTTTCCTCATCCTCTGAGAGTGTCGTTCTGTAAAGGACAGAGGGTGTCGTATCCTGTACAGATTGTAAAACCCACCGGGGCAAAATTGTGATTTGGGATATTTGGGCTATCCAGACAAAATGAATTGAATTCACAAACCAACTAGCCGACTGTGCAGAGATGCATGCCCAAAAGAAAAGCCACAGTTGTGGTTGTAAGAAGAAACACACCTACTTTTAAACATCCTTAAAGACTTGATTATTAACAGGTTTTCAGATATGTGCAAATATCTCAAACGATGATCTTTTCAAGGAGGATGAAGGAATCAAAAAGCGGGAGGCTGTGTTTGCACGGTCAAGTCCGACATCAGTTACGTTAATCGGAGTATGCACGGCTGCATGTAAAGAGAGAATATTAGTGTAAACAGATTAGTTGGAACATAGTCTTTTTTGGATTAAGGGGACAAAACCTTATATTTTGTGCATGCAAACATAATCACTGTTACAGAACAACATAATTGTTGATTTCATTTTTAGCTTGGAAAACAAGGGCAGGGGTGATACTCCTGTTTGTCTGTTTCCAGTGGACAAATAACACATTTTACTGTATTACCTCCTGAGGTTTGTCATGCTTTGAAGCAGCGCACATACAGTTTTTTTTTTTTTTTTTTTTTTTTTGCGGTTACAGCTGACCACTAACAGCAATTTAAACTCGTCATCACATTTATCGTGGCAAGATGAATCCTACTATCAGCTTCAAAGACTTCCTGCAATGTTTAATATTATCACTTTCTCTTTCAAGATGTGCTGCAATGCTGTCACTAATGCTTTATAGTTTGTTTCTTTCAGGACCCTTGAGAGTGCGTTTGAGTTTGTTAACCACACATGCACGATTATGTTTGATGCTAACGGTGCGTCTCTACATGCCTCCATGTTTTCTGTTATTTAATGAGACCTTCTGTGTCCTTGTTTGCCTTTTTTTTTTGTTTATAGTCTCGGTGCATGTGGAGGGGGGATGTCCTGCGATTCAGCCAGCGACCGCTTCACCATTGAAACATGCAAAGAGACAGAGATGCTGAACTACCTCATTGAGCGTTTTGACAGTGTTGGCATGGAGGAGAGGAAAGCTCCCAAGGTAAGTGTCTGTTTGTAAGACAAAGAAATGTTCATTCAGATGAATTACGCTAAAAGTATTGTGTTATTTTCAGTGTATGTATGATAAACATTGAGTTCACTGTTGAAGTTAAAGAAAGGGGTAGACCATATATGTGTTTAATTCTGCCTTTCTGGACACTTATGGTAATATACAGTATGTAGTCCCCTCCAAAACTATTGGAACAGCGAGGCCAATTCCTTTATATTTGCTGTAAACTGAAAACATTTGGGTTTGACATCAAAAGATGAATATGAGACAAGAGATCAGTATTTCAGCTTCTACTTTCAGGTTTCTTTCTTCTTCATTCCAAATGGTTGTACAGGCTATGGCCAATGTTTGTCCAATGGCTCTGATTGATTTTTTTTTTTTTGCTCTTCATGTTTGTTGCACCTCTTTAACTATAAATGCAGTCTGCACAGGCAAAACCCAAAGCTGAAACTGAGTAGATATTCAGCACTATTTATTTTTTGAATAATCAATGTAACAGGACACACCTGGGCAACAAAAAACACCTGTCAGTCACATGTTCCAATAATTTTCCTCACTTGAGAAATGGGAGGGTTCAAACAAAAGGTGCAATCTTCTAAGTTGTGTAAGAGATCTTAGATATAAATATCTGGAAATACAAGCTGAAAGACTGATCTCTTGTCTCATATTCATCTATTGATGTCAAACCCAAATGTTTTCAGTTTACAGCAAAAATAAAGGGATTGGCCTCGCTGTTCTAATAGTTTTGGAGGGGACTGTATTTGTTGGTTATTTGTTTATTCTGTATATGTTCATTGTTCATTTTATCGGTTATCGGTTTTGTTTTCTCATTTGTTGTATGTTCGAAAATAGGGTTGAACACTTAGAAAAAAACAAAATGCAGTTATTTGAACTGGTATTGCAGTTGTGATATGATTTGTGATTTTAGAGGGAATTATCATTTTTACATCATCATTCTAATTTTCATTGAAAAACGTTAAAATGTTTATGATGTGTTTTTTGTGGAGATCTGATGATTTCTTAAATCTGTAGAATATGATGTGTAGGCCAGGAAATCTCTACTGTATGACAGTTAAAGATTAATTTAATTTAAACATTATATTTATTTTGACACACATTTCGCCTTCATCAAATGTTGTGCCACCTGTGATTTGAAATTAGCAGCAGGCAATATTGTGATTTCAATGAAAATGCGATTAATTGTGCAACCCTGAGTAGGACCACACGGGTGTTCACTTCTGCCTGCTCCTATTTGTGCACATTTATTTATTTATTTGTTTGATCTGTATAGGTTTACTATTCATTTCATTGGTTGTTCGTGTTTTATTATTTTGTTTGTTAGATAGATTGATTGTAATGATCCTTCTTATAATAACTGCAAAGTTCTTTTACGCTCATTTACCATTCGTCACACATCTAAATTGGTTTCAAAATGTCCTGCGGACAGAAGAACAGTCTGTGCCTCAGACGAGCTGCAGGCCAGATGGTCTGGAAACAAGCGAAGTGATTCAGTGGTGTCTGGAGAGACTTTCTTGTGAAATCAACAGCATACATTTTTATCACACCTCTAACCGTTTTCTCTTCTTCTCCTGTCCTTTTCTGTTTCTCTCTCAGATGTGTAGCCAACCAAATGTCAGCCAGCTTCTCAGCAACATTCGCTCTCAGTGTATTTCCCATGTTGCCCTGGTCCTGCAAGGCACCCTGACCCAGCCGCGGTAAGAAAGCAAGCAAGCCACGCAGTCTTTCAAAATCTGTCATTATGTCTGTGCACGTTCTGTTCCTTTTCTTTTTAGTCTCCATGGCAACCACTCTTTCACCTTGACTCCAGAAACGTTATTTATTTAATTTCTGCACAATGCTTCTCTGTTTGTTTTCTGTATGTAGGAGCCCTCTCCATCAGTCTTTGCTGGTACCTTATCTGCTGTGCCGGAACCTTCCATATGGCTTTATTCAGGAGCTGGTGCGCATCACCCACCAGGAGGAAGAGGTGTTCAGTCAGGTGGGAAACGCGTCCATCCATTTTTGATATATGTTGAATCTTTTTTAGTAGAGGTCGACTGATGTGTTTTTTTTATGGCCGATATCAATTTTTTACAGAATCAGGACAGCCGACTTTGTTTGCCAATATCTTTGGCTGGTTTTCTTTTTTTACTCTAGCTGATAAAATATAACAGATTAATAATAACAACTGACGCAGAAAACTTCTTAAGTAAACATTTATTTAACAACACTGACCTGTCTCTCCGGTTTCTCTCAGTTAGGTTGTTCTTCTAATGCACTCTAATGCAAACGTTAGCCCGCTGGGCTACGTCTACTGAGGTCTGCTGGTAGAATGGCAGCTTGATTGACACATGTTCACAGCAACAACACTGGACTGCAGACCTGTCTGCTTGCTAATCGGCTAATTATTGCTCAGCCATCAGCTGATGCCGATTATGAAAAAAATGTCAAAAAAATTGGTTAAAGATTAATCAGACGACCTCTATTATTTAGGATCACTCTGGCTGAAACCCAATGATGTACTGATGCCACATTTTTTCAGACCAAGTACAAGTATTTACATTTGGGTACTTGCCAAAACAGAGTACCAATATGAGTGCTTAGTAATACCATTACAGTTTTGAAAACATGTTTTATTTTCATCAGATGTTCCTCATATTCTCATTGTAACAAATTAAATACACGTGATGCTGTTGCTGACATTTTAACATTTATCCTTGTGTTTTCCTGATAGAAATGGAGCATAGTTTGTAGTAGAGATGTTAATAATTAACTTTAAGTACTAAAAATAAAAAAACGGCTGACGGACAAAGCTGACAACCTCGCAACCAAAATAGTTGGTGTGGTGGAGACTTGCAGGGAAAGTGGCTGCATGTGTTCACGGCATTGCACGCAACATAGTGGCTGCTACCCCTCCCAGGTGGATGAACTAGGGAGACCATTGCCTGTTTTACGCATACACTGCAGCTGATTGTGGGGTTATTGTTGCAGCAGGGCAGCTTAACCAACCAACGCAGACCTGCATGCAGGACACTAGTCTTGTTGGTTAATATCACGTTGCCGTAAAGTGGTATTGAGTATAGTTGACAAGTACATGAGCACGGTTTTGTATTTACTGAAACCAGCATACAGTGGAGCAGGAACACACCGCAAACACACTCATATTCACTCCTATGAGCAGCTGTAACTACACTGTACTGACTTGTTGATGCATGACTCGTTTACTGTCTTGTGTTTCAGATTTTCATTCCCATCCTCCATGGGCTGGCTCTGGCGGTGAAAGAATGTTCCTTTGACAGTGACAACTTTAAATTCCCACTTATGGTAAGGAGATGTTGTCCTGGCCTGACCCATACTGTAATACCTGGCAGGAGATGGGACTTAATGTAGTTCAGATTGCAGGGCATATGCAGTACAGCAGGACTTAACGAGGTCATGGCATCCTGTCAGACAACCTGTACGCTCCGTAGATGGACAGCTCCAGATGCACAGTATATTTACCATATGTGTACAGACCAGGGCTCGAGCTTAAAGACGTCCTGTTGTCCTGGGGCTGAAAAAAATTAATCTGGGGAGGATGAAAATTAGTTTTGGGATAAAAAGAAAAATACTCTGCTAGCATTGCAATGAAAATGACTGCACGTTTGTGTAGCACACAGTTCTTAATAAACATCTATGACAACACACATCACATACCGCTGGCCTCTGACCTCAGGACAGCCGCAGGCAGCAACGTGGAATTCAACCCACGTTAATGAAGCAATGTTAAGCTTACTAGTAGTAATGTTAACATTAGACTTTGATGTTAACAGTAATGTTACCGTTGACGCTCGCTAGCAAGTCAGCAGCCGATGATTGCATTTACAGTGATTAAGCTCACGATAACGTTACATTAACTATGAGGAGTCAAAACTCTGCAACAGCTCAAATCCTAATGTTAACCAATTATTCACTGACTTTACTTATTCCTTTGGGTAATAAGGCTGCAGTGAGTTTGAGCATTTTGTCCGTGGTAACATGCTGCTCTTCTCCTCATGACAGGAGCATCTTGTTCAGCAGCTCCTCCAACTTTAACATGCACAGTTAGCAGGGCCGGTTCTAGCTTTTTGGGGTCCATATGCAAAAAATTTTGACCAAATGCTACTTGATACACATAAAAAATACTTTTATTGAACTTAACTGCATTGTTAACATCAAAATCCAAATAAACATGAAAAGTTGAAACAACAATACAATAAAATGTCTTTGATATACATACTAAATATTATCTCATTATTAACTCATAATGTAGAAAAGCAAAGGTCCATGTTCATTTTGGGACATTTTTGGGAGGATTGTGAAAAGTAAATTGAGAGCCCTGATGCTTAAATATGCAGTAAAAGAGTGTTGCCATGTCTTCTCCTCTTGGGTGAGTGTGAAGATGATTATATTCCTACTTTGTCAACTCATCCTCTCCCACCATTCATGCTAAAATACACAGTAATAAAATACTGTAATCTAATTTGGGCCCTCTTTGTTTGGTGTATTGAAGTAGTTCAAGAGTCAAGTAGTTGTCTGATTTTTTTTAATGTTGTTGTTCCCTGTGTTTTGGAGCAGAAGAAAAATTCTGTCTGATGACAATAAAGATTTATTGTACAGTATGTACTATAAGAGCGTTGTGATTGGAGTGTTGTAAATCGCTATATAAATAATATACAGTATATGAGTAATTCATAATCTCACACTTTTTAATTTTACTGAAGTTTGGTGGTCATACTATGTAACCAAGTTTACCTGAAAACCAAACATGAGTCGAATATCGTTTTCACTACGTTTCTTATTTATTTTTCCAGGCATTAGCTGAGCTTTGTGAAATCAAATTCGGGAAGACTCACCCAGTGTGCAACTTGGTGAGTATACCTTTGGAAGCTATGTTATGACACTGAAGTGTTCATCATTGTGTCCTCATGACTGGGTATTTAGGCTGTTTTATTTCCAAAGTCAAGTCACCAAACAGTTTTGTTCTATCAAGCAGACGTGCAGGTCTGGCTCTTGTCTTTGCTGTTTATACCTTCATCATACCAGCATGGCCAGTTGACATCAGCACAGAACAACATGCTCTGTTTATTTTATTTATGACGCCAAGTCTTCTTCATGCTTCACAGGAAAAAGTCCTCTGTGCGTGCAAAAGATCTGAGCCTATATTTAGTGACAACAACCTCTCAGATCTTTTAGTTTATATTACGTTGACTTAGTTGCTTGTTAGCTGCGTGTTTAGTTATTATTGTATTAGTATCATAACTACTGCGTGATTATTTTTATACTTCATTATGATTTAACCTGAATTAATAGGTAAGAATTAATTTCAGTTCATTGTCTTCCACAGTTGTTGACAGACACATATTGTCTTTCACTGGGATCTAACCTTTGAGTCATGGGATGGTTATTAGTACAGAATCAGAAAATCAGAAACACTTTGGTGATTGTGGTGGGAAAATGGGGACATTACAGTTGATCTTATATAAAAGCAAAAGGTAACATAAGAAAAATAGAAAAAAGGAGTATGTAGCATGCAAATAATATGCATAATGCCACAGTATACGATATAACGCAGTATAGTATATAGTCAAATATAAGTAAATAATAAAAATTGTGGGACCCATTAAATGTGTTACATACTGTATGAGTGTAATGATAATATAAATAAGAATATTTCTTGAAATGTACAGTATAAAAGCAGAATTAATGGCAGAGTATTGAATTATTGAATAATTTCTTGTACAGTGCTGCACATAATAATAATAATAATAATCAGGACTTATTGAGTAGTAGCTGCTGACAGGGGTGAAATAATTCGTCAGTGTCCACTATGAGACAATAAAATATGTTAAATGTTCAACACAAAAAGCATGTGTTCCTGTATGTGATACTAGACTGTCATGGCTCTTGTGTGCAGGTAACGTCGCTGCCTCTTTGGTGTCCCAAACCTCTGAGCCCTGGTTGTGGCAGAGAGATCCAGAGACTGTCCTACATGGGAGCTTTCTTCAGCCTCTCTGTGTTTGCTGAGGATGATGTGAGTCATCTAATCCAGTAAATAATCAACCTGAGTGGTACAATATTGTAGCAACATGCTAGCAGACTACCAAGTGTTCGAATGCCTTCTCTCTCCTCTTGTGTGCAAAGCTCCACCCTCAATGGAGATTAGAGAAAGAGGAGAAAAACAAGCATGACAGTAAATGACAGCAAAACACAGTAAAGACTCACAGTGAACTGAAATAAAACCAAACCCCACATCATGTTCTATCACTACATCGATGCAGAATCGTACATCTTAGAAACAAGAAACTCCCGCACCTCTAGCAGCAATACTGCAAAAAATGAAGCTCAGCAAGTTCATGTTCAGATGACCTGTAATTAGTAAACTCAATACTTTTATTTTTCTTTAGACAAAAGTAGGAGACAAGTATTTCTCTGGCCCAGCCATCACCATGGAGAATACGCGAGTCGTCAGCCAATCATTGCAGCACTACCTGGAGTCAGCAAGGGTGAGACCCTGCTTCATTTATTCAACAGCTGTACTTCATCTATAGAATAATGTGTTAAAGGTATTTGTCATCTTTTTCAGGGTGACCTTTTCAAAGTTCTCCATAACATACTTCTAAATGGGGAAACACGCGAGTCAGCTCTTAATTACATGGCAGCTCTAGTCAACTACAATGTGAAGAAAGCTCAGATGCAGGTAAGCAAAAGTCATTCATTACACATCCAACAGAATTATTGAAATAAATGTCATTTACCAAACTGATATACACACAAGAAAAATCAGTAGTGTGGAAAGACATTTCAGTTATTTAAGGCACAATGAGTAGGATTTATTGGTTGCTGTTTGTGAACACAGCATTCAAAGCTGGCCCCTCCTCTCTGGCTCACCGAGGGTTAGGGTGGTCACCAGCGGGTGAAAGCCGACCCCAGATTCACTCTGGTTTTAGAACAAGCTTTGTCTGCTTGGCGTTTCGCCGCACTATATTTGCGTTTTGTGGGAGAGCAAGCTACAGAGTGAAGGAAGTGAGAGAGCTGTGTTAGTAAGAACAAAGCAGCGAATCAGAGAAATTAAAAGTTATTTTCTGATTGTTTCCCAGAGTTTACGTTCTAAAGCACAAATAAATCCACAACTACAATAATGCAGGGAACGAACAGTTGTTGGATTTTTAGTTGATGCAGCCAAAGTCTGTGTGTGTCATAGATCATAGCAGCACTCTGCACTCAGCAGATGAGAGACAGAGGAGCTGTGGGATCACTGGAACACATGCACATAACACAAACCTGTTCACTCACTCATCATCAACCACTTAGGTTGGTTCGTGGGGGCAACAGCTCCAGCCGGGGACCCCAAACTTTGTCCCGGGCCACATTAACCAGCTCTGATTGGGACATCCCGAGGTGTTCCCAGACCAGTGTGGAGATATAATCTCTCCACTTAGTCCTGGGTCTTCCCTGTGGCCTCCTCCCAGCTGGTTGTGCCTGGAACACCTCCCTAAGGAGGCACCCAGGGGGGCTTCCTTACCAGATACCCTAACCACCTCAACTGGCTCTTTTCAACGCAAAGTCCCTCACGGATGGCTGAGCCTCTCACCCTGTCTCTAAGGGAGACACCAGCCACCCTCTTGAGAAAGCCCATTTTAGCCAGCTTGTACTCGCAATTTAGTTCTTTTGGTCATCTGGTCCTCATGACATAGGTGAGAGTAGGAACAAAGATTGACCGGTAGATCGAGAGCTTTGCCTTCCACAACCCGCTCTCATCCCTGAAATACAGCCTTGTTGTATCTGCCAAAGGACTTGTGCCTCTGTATTTGAAGCAGAAGTGTGTGACAAGTGGTGATATTTGACCACCTGAACAGGCTGCACACCCTGCGCTCTGTCTCTGGCTGGAGGTTACACCGCCACATAGGTCACAAAGACTGTTTACAGACGACCAGAGGCGTCCAGAGTAAAAAAAAAAAAAAAAAAAAAAAAAAAAGAAAATACAATGAGAGGGCTGCAGGGTCTCTGCATAAACAGATACGACCACACACTTCTAGTGGGACAAGAGTGATGATTCAGAGAGATTATTTTTGTATCCATTTATACATTGTTCTTTTTTAGAGATTTTTGCACATTATACATTTAATGTACTGAAAACAGCATATTTTAATGTATTCACTCTCCTCCTAGACCGATGATAAGCTGGTGTCGACAGACGGCTTTATGCTCAACTTCTTATGGGTGCTGCAGCAGCTGAGCATGAAGATCAAGCTGGAGACAGTGGACCCTTACTACATTTTCCACCCACGGTGTCGCCTGGCTGTCAGCCTGGAGGAGACGCGTCTGAAAGCCACCATGGAGGAGCTCAAGAGCTGGCTTACCGAACTGCGTAAGTTGAAAAGCAAAAAAATACACAGATTTGTGATTGGGATGTTTTTGTTTTTACAAAAAAAAGTGTTTACTTGAAGTTTGAACTGAGTTATTGATATTTTATTTAAATTTAAGTAAATGCAAGTTGACTCCATCATTTGAGAAATCTGTTGATTACACATAGAGGAGCCATTTTGTATGATATTAGTTCTCAGAGTGATTCATCAACATGCCAGAACTGTGATTTATTTTATTTTATTTTTTGATCCAATTAATCTCTGATGAATAATCCTTTTTACTGTCTCTGTATTCCCTCTGTCTCACTGTGCTGTATGAAATTCATGTCATGTATTACAGTTACAATTCTTATTCTAAGTGTTTTGTTTGTTTTTTAGGCAGTAAAGCTGATATTTAGCTGTAATGAAAGTGCCAGACTGGTTCTAACTGAAGTAATGTGAGTAGTGTTTCTGTATTGGAAATAATCAATTCCATTTGTTCACCTGGACAGACGAAGACCCCACCAAGTTCTCAGAACCCAAGTTCCCCACCGAATGTTTCTTCTTGACGCTGCACACCCACCATTTGTCCATCCTGCCCGGCTGCAGGCGTTACATCCGCAGGTTGCGAGCCATCCGTGAACTGAACAGGTATTTATTTATTTTCAGGGACAATGCACATTGATCAACATTGCTGTAGAAGTACACACACACACACACACACACACACACACACACACACACACACACACACACACACACACACACACACACACTTATAGTATAGCATGCCCCATTTATTTGTGTTTTAATGGTGTTTTTTGTCCCTGTGTTAGGACTGTGGAGGAGCTGAAGAACAGTGAAAGCCAATGGAAAGATTCTCCCCTGGCTAGTCGACACAGAGAGATGCTCAAGCGATGCAAAACCCAGCTCAAGGTGAGTTAAACATCCTCTGATTGATTTATTAAACCTTGAACGCGAGGAGTCTAATGGTACGTGTAATTGTATTGAACTGTTCGGTACAGGATGTTCGGCTCAGTCTGTGACAACCTTTTGGTACGCACTGTGACCCAAACAGCTGTTTATATCTACTGCTAGTACACATAGAATGAACAGAATTTGGATAGACAGCGGGACAGTGAGTTCTTAGAGAGGTGGAGGGGGGGTGACGTGGAAAGGCCGGATTCGAACCTGGGCCGTCGCCTTTAGGACTCAGCCTTGCTGAGACAGACAGACACCTGCTTGAACGACCGAGTTATCAGGACGCCCTGGAACAGAAATTTTTGACCATGAGTTTTACCTGGAAAAGTTTTGGCAGCACACCAGTTGTCAGCTCAGCTGTAGCTAGTTGTTTACCCTGGTTTAGTCCAGCTCAATGGGCAACGATTTGTGTCTTACTGTATGCCGACACTGTTAAACTGAAGCCAGGTTTGTCTCTGAATGCACTTCAAACATTTAATTTACAATGGCATCACCCAAATGTTTTGATTAGTGGAACGAAGCAAAAACAGACGGACAGCGAGTCCTTCACCCCACGGCGTTCAGGCAGCGTCCCACTGTAGATCCAGACCGTGCCGAAGTAACTAATGATGGTGTTTATCACTGTGTCCACACTCCACACTGGTCAAACTGTTTTGAGCCCCACTACAATGTGCATGGGTTACATTTACATTATATAGTACCTTCCATGTACATTACAGACATTTCTGTTATTTATTTTTGTTATTTATTTATCAGGGCAGCTTGGTGGTGCTGTGGTTAGCACTGTCACCTCACAGCACCCCTTGGGGCCCTTTGTGTGGAGTTTGCATGTTCTTCCTGTGTAAGCGTGAGTTTTCTTCGGTTCTCCGGGTTCCTCCCACAGTCCAAAGACATGCAGGTTTACTGATGATTCTAAATTGCCCGTCGATGTGAATGTGAGAGTAAAGTAAGAATTATGGCCAATGAGCCACTGTTGAATGTTCAGATTTTCAAAATTAAAAAGAAGTATTTTTGGCATTTCTTTGTTTTCCCTACTGTACTGAAAACGTACTGAACCCTGACCCCCAAAATCAAGGTACATAGTGAACCATGAATAGTGTTTACCAGTAGACCCTGACTGAGCACTACAGACCTACAAAAACACTGTTTGCCGTATTTGACTTAGAGGACCCAGGACCATCTTTAAATGCTGAAACATGCAGGATTATACAACAGCATATTTACAGAGATGGGATCCTCATCGTGTGTGACTTTCAGAAACTGGTGCGAGCCAAAGCTTGTGCTGACGTGGGCCTTCTGGATGAGAACCTGCTCCGCAGATGTCTGCAGTTCTACAGCACAGTCATCCAGCTTATTCTTCGCATGGTGGACCCTGCCTACCCCAAGTGAGTCTCCCTTCACTGACAGACCATGTCACTGTTTATCGTGATATTGAACAGATGAGGTCTGAGTCTGTTAATGCTGTGTTTTCATTTCAGAGTATTATAAATCAAGATGTCTGTTTCTTCATTTCTTACACAGCATTAACCTGCCGCTGCACCCTGAGATTCCCAAAAGCTTCGCTGCTCTGCCAGAGTTCTATATTGAAGATGTGGCTGAGTTTCTGCTTTTTGTCGTGCAGTAAGTTTAGAGTTTAGTCTTGTGCACTTGTCACATTGTTCAGCCATGTTTTAACATATCACATATTGTGGATGGAAGTAATAAAATATTCACAATGTGACATGTTTGTTTAAAAGAAAAGACATTATCATATGAAAAAAAACATAGATATTAAAATGAAAAATACATTTGCCCAGTTTTAAGCATGTGTCCCCTTGTTATTTGTTCATTTACCTCTTATTTGCCAAATATGTCAAAAAACAATATCAGAGTATTTTTACACCAAAATCTGATCAATTAATATATTTGATGACTCATCCTGCACTTGTGCACCTACACCACACACACACCGGGTGTGTTAAAAAAAAAAAAAAAAAAAAAAAAATCATCCGATCAAATGAGACTTTGGGTGACTAGCTAGCCAGTCGCTTGAGGATCTAATCAATATACGTTGTTTGGTTGAAGTAGCTAACTGAACAATATGGTTAGAGACAAGAAGAGATATGTTTTTGGATATCAGTGAGCAAAAACACTGTTTTCATTTCCAAAACAGTGTAACTGAGGTCTAATTCATTCAAGGGAAATTTTACAGATTTGATTTAAATCCTTCTTGTAACTGTACACCGTTCAAATATTTGTTTCACTGTGAGATACGTCACAGTACAGCAGTTAGAGACGCTCTAACTTTTCGTTAGTCGGGACTTTAAATGTCAAAGAAAACTGACACATTCATTTATCAATACAAAATATGTTGCAGTTCTTTGTGCCGTAAATCTGTCAGCATCCAAACAGAAACTAAAGCCAGGAGTCATGTATAAGCTGTTATATTTCATCCCTTCCTCCTCCCTTTTTCCAGGTATTCTCCCCAGGTTTTATATGAGCCGTGTGTCCAGGACATTGTCACCTTCTTGGTGGTGTTCATCTGCAGCCAGAACTACATCAGGAACCCCTACCTTATCGCCAAGCTGGTGGAGGTGCTGTTTGTCACCAACCCTGCTGTACAGCCTCGTACTCAGCGATTCTCCGAAATGATGGAGAACCACCCGCTGTCTGTCAAACAGCTGGTTCCCGCCCTCATGAAGTTCTACACTGGTGAATTTTGTGTATACTGTATTTCAAAGCTGTTGTTGTAGTGAGTGAGATATAGTGTAGATTCTTCATCCCTTCCTTCCTTCCCTTCTATTCAGATGTGGAGCATACCGGCGCCACCAGCGAGTTCTACGATAAGTTCACTATACGGTACCATATCAGCACTATCTTCAAGAGTCTCTGGCAGAACCTTGCCCACCACGGCACCTTCATGGAGGAGTTCAAGTGAGTTTTGACAAACATGTAAAATAAATGAAACAGTTCAGGTTTGTGTCTGTAGCTGTCTGACTTGGATCAATCCTAATCTGACCTATTTTTCCATCTTCTTTCATGCTTCCTCCCTTCTAGCTCTGGCAAGCAGTTTGTGCGCTACATCAACATGCTGATCAATGACACCACCTTCTTGTTAGACGAGAGTCTCGAGTCCCTAAAGCGGATCCACGAGGTTCAAGAAGAGATGAAGAATAAGGAGCAGTGGGAGCAGCTGCCCAGGGTCAGTCCTCAGCTTTATAGGGTCTCATATTTATTTACCATGTGTTGCATACATTCAGACAACAGTAATGGTGAAGCTTAATGTATTTCAGGAATAAAATAATGATTTTTTTTAGATTTTTATATAATTCTGTAGCTATTGTGTGAGCTGCAGCAAATCATCACCTCACTCATATTAGTGCCGAGCTGTGAAGGTAACAGTTGCAGAATAGATTAGTATAATGTTTGTGTTTACCTGCAAATTTTCAGGAGCAGCAGCAGAGCCGCCAGTCCCAGCTGACTCAGGATGAGCGGGTGTCTCGCTCTTATCTGGCCCTGGCCACGGAGACGGTTGAAATGTTCCACATCCTCACTAAGCAGGTCCAGAAGCCTTTCCTCAGGCCGGTGAGTGTCGCTGCCCCCACTGGACAGTTTGAAAACTCAATAGGAGTTCAAGTAGATGGCTCTATGAGTTGTATAATGTATTCTCAATTATACAATAGGATTAAAGTTTAATAAATTGAGCACTCTGAACCTGGCAAGCTATTCTAAACAGTGCCGTTTTCTACAGGAGCTTGGGCCTCGTTTAGCTGCCATGCTAAACTTTAACCTCCAGCAGCTCTGTGGGCCGAAGTGTCGGGACCTGAAGGTGGAAAACCCTGAGAAATATGGCTTTGAACCCAAGAAGCTTTTAGACCAGCTGACCGACATCTACCTGCAGCTGGACTGCGCTCGCTTTGCTAAAGCGATTGCAGACGACCAGGTTGGCACTTCACAGATAATCACAAAGACACTGAAAGACAGAACACAAGTGGGAGTTTGTTGTGATGAATATGCCATGAGAAAATGCTGCAGGTAATTGTGGTAGATTATCACAGGCACGTTCGTATTGCCTTGAAAACATCAGCATTAGGGATGTTAATAATTAACTGTTAACCGACATGAAGAATTTTAACTGATTAATGCTATTAGTATTAACAATGAATTAAAAATCCAAGCAAAACTCAAAGGAGCGGCTTGTCAGTTTAAGGAGAAAAGATGGCCACCATAAGAGCCCACTGTAAGAGAGTCTCAGCCAGCGTTGCAGATACAGGAGTTTGACTCCCATCTTGATCGGAGGAGTTGTAGCTCGTAGCCTCGTAGCATTTACTCACCGACAAATAAACTGTACACACACTGTCTGCTGTTCTCTTGCAGCTCCTTGATAACTGTTCTCTCTTTTTTGCCGTGTTTGTACAGCGGTCATACAGCCGCGAGCTCTTTGAAGAGGTGATCTCAAAGATGAGGAAGGCTGGTATTAAGTCCTCTATCGCCATTGAAAAATTCAAGCTGCTATCGGAGAAGGTGGAGGAAATAGTCGCCAAGAACTCCCAATCAGAAATGGACTACAGTGACGCACCTGATGAGTTCAAAGGTGTGTATATTTATTGTGGACTTTCCTATGTGCTTTACTGTTAAACCCATGTTATCAGAAGATCCATAAGCCCAGTATTAGCTGTTACTCCTCATTTTTCTGTGTAGTTGCTAATATTACAGAGGCCCAAGCCTACATGTATTTGTTCAAATCCCCAAATCCTAAAGGTTGGTCATATTGTCCTACTTCGAGCAACATGATATACCATACAGTCTTTACAGCAGCAGTGCGTAGAAATGGAGCAAATATGACTTTTATAAAATGGTATAAATCTATATCCTGACAGAAGTGCATGAGACAAATAATTTGAAAAATCATGTTCGTCTGTGTCCTCCGGCGCTCCTAATGGCACCTCCAAGACGGGAGGAAAACAACCAATCAGAGCTGATCTGGACTCTGTCGTCTCTGAGCAGCTGTCAATCACTTGCACACTCCAATCAGACAGTCAGACCAGGCAGTGCTCCTCAAATATGAATCAATATTCTGTTACTGTCATACCTATTTATCTCCTCAAATGTTTTTAGAAACATCATGTAGTCACTGTTTGACTGTAAAATGAGAAAGTTTGTGACCCGTAAGGAAGGGAGGTTAAACGCGCTTCAGCACCTCACAAGTAATAGTTGGCCTGTTCGGTGCTCACAGAATTGGGCAGTCTTATAACAGGAGAGACTTCAGAGAGCAGGTCCAAAGCACACTGGAGCTCACAGATTTAAGGCAGTAAAATTTATTTAAAGACGTTTCGACGCCAACTGCTTCTCCATCACGACTCTTGGCATCGAAACGTTTGTCTTTAAATAAAGTTTACCGCCTTAAATCCATGTGCTCCAGTGTGCTTTGGACCTGCTCTCTGAAGTCCCTGCTGTTAAAAGTTTGTGACCCGGCAGCCATGTTGACATCTCTTGAGGAAAGACCAAGCACCACCTGCCAGCCCGGGCAAACTTTGGCATTTTACAGCTAAACAGTAACTACAAGATGTTTCTGAAAACATTTTGGGAGAGAAATGGGTATTACAGGGACAGAATATTGATTCATGTTTGATCAGCGAGTGATTGACATCTCCTTCCACTGAATGAACAGCCAATAAGAATGCTCTCTCTCTCTCTCTCTGAAATGAGCTGTGATTGACCAAAGTCATGTCAATGTTTAAATTTAAAATTTAAGGATTTTTATGGTTTCTTTACCCACATGTAATAAGTCATTAGATCTTTTGCCTGAAACAGAAAGTCATTTGAGCCCCGTTTCAACCACAGGAACTTCACCCCAGATCTAAGAACCTTTTGAGGAATAACTGCGGGGACCAGGGTCTATATTAAGTTCCCAGGACATTGTACCCTCCCTAGAAAGTCCCTGGTCAGAGGGTAGTACGTTCTGAAATTAAGTAACTTTCAGGGTGGAGTTTGCAGAGATGACCGTCGCTGATTAGCGCCGCTGCTTCAACTGTGCGTCTTCATTCATAAAGCAATGTTGTACTCTAGTATTGATTCAGGATGAGGGGAGAGCATTTCTCTTTGTTTTGTGACATTGAAAGTAAAGTTGGGCTCTGCTGTCGGCTTCTTGAATCATTTTAAAAATACCTCATCAACGGACCTTACAGTGGTGCTGTGGATGATAGAAAGAAAGTGTTACTGGTTGTTTCACAGCAGTTACATCCTAAAGTACAAATAAAATGACCACCAAACACTTAACAGACTGTAGGGACGGACACTCTTAGTTTCATTTAAACTTTCATCAGTAAACACTGTGCATCTGTAAATGTCATTGAAGTGAGATAAAACCCAACATATTTTTTTACTAAAGCTCTTGTTAGCTGAAATGAGGGGGGCACACTGTTTACCACTGCGATACGTTTCATAATTTGCTTAATCTTTGCAGGTTTTTAGACCGCTATGGAAGCACAGACAACAACAGGCTTTTTAGTTCCTTGAAAAGTAGCCCTGGGACTAAAATTACCAGGAACTTGCTGGTGGAAACGGGGCTTTGCTTAGAAATCTGGTGTGACCTCAGGTCAGACAGTGCAGACAGATGGGATCATCAGCAGCCTCTCTTGCTGTTGAATACCAGACATTTGCAGGGGCTTCTGCAGCTCATAGAGGTCATATAGACAGCTTAGAGCAAGGCTATCCTATAACCACAGACTTAATATAATCTAGGAAGAGAACGTGGCCCACATAGCTCCTTTGATTCCCAGATATGCCAGCCAACCCACCACAGTTGACGGGAGTGTGCCGTACAGGAGGCCTGAGGATCGTCTTTCTCTGTGGTTAAAATCTCCCACGCCAGGTTTTATTTTTGTAACGCAGGAGTCCGACTGTAACAGCCTTGTGACATTTCAGTATGGGGCATACTTAATCGACTCATTGAGTATTTATTGGATATTTTCTTTACTGGTGTTTTGATAGGTGCACCGATATTGCTGTCATATAAAACACTCTTCATACTTTTCAGCAGCTGGGGTTCGACATGTCACGAAAGTCTGATGAAGTCCTGCCTTAATATTGAGTATTGAATTTAGCTTTTGTTTTTCTCACAAGACTTCTTTGCTTAGCTTTATTTTATTTTTTTTGGTTTCTTACTTCTTATAGGAACAGAGCCTGTATGTAAAGTGTATAATTACTTGAAAATAAGAATCATTGTGTTTTCGTTACCTTAGCAGTTTACATCTACGTAGAGAGCGGGTCCTCTCTTCCCAGAGTCCGCCATGTTGCACCGCCATGTTTCTCCAGTAGCCCAGAACGAACAAACCAATCTCTGTTAACTTTTCCCGCTCGGGTCGGAGTCGATAACGTTACTCACTTTGCCGCTGTTCTGTCTCTTATGCTTCACCACTCACTTCCCACGCACACTAAGCACACTAAGCACTGGCTCTGCTCTAGATGGAAGAAGCTGGAATCAGAGATGACATTTTTTATTTCTTAAAAAAATCCTCAAACTTATTATCAGAATAGTTGGTGATTAATTTAATAGTTGACAACTAATCAATTAAATCTTTGCAGCTCTAAAAGACAGTCACCAGAGCCAAAGGGTAGATTAGCAATTAGCTTAACTTTTGCAGATGTATGCAGAACACTTGAATGCTAACCCTTCTCCAAACACAAGGAGCAGCCTGTTGAGCAGGCTCCGATGTTTGTTTTGCATCTTTTGAAAGAGAGACAATAAAAGGAAAACGGGATAGGATTACAGTAGCTTTTACTGTGATGACAGAAAGATGCCAGTGCTGATGCTGCTAAAACTCTGTTGAAACTTGTTGCTTTTGTTTCGAGTGTAAAATGTACATGTGCCTTTGTTGTAACAGACCCTCTGATGGACACACTGATGACCGACCCTGTGATGCTGCCTTCTGGGAACATAATGGACCGATCCATCATCCTGCGCCACCTGCTTAACTCCCCCACTGATCCCTTCAACAGGCAGCCGCTCACAGAGAGCATGCTGGAGTCAGGTAAACCCACCGCAAAGAACGTACAGTATATTGCCAAGAAATGAAAGCCAGCTGCTCGTTCTATTGCTACATCAGTGCCCAGCAGCAAAGCTATGCCACCACCATTTTGGAGTGAAAGCGACTGCTAGATGCCAGTAAAACATCCGCCTACAAAGTGCCATACAAGATTATTTCTGTTCTATTATTATATTTAATGTCTACAGAAATGGTCTGTGTTGAACAATTGTTACACCCCAGCTCGCAAGGGTAAAGGGAAGTAACATAAAACCAGATTTTCTTGGTAAATTATTTTATTTATAAGGATGGTGATTTTCTTTTAGTAAGAAAAGATGGTGAGGCAGACAAAAGTGAAAAGGGTCTTGCTGGTGCTGTTAAAAATCAATGACATAAATGGAACAAAGGGAGAATCTAAACTTACTACAAAGAAAACTGAATAAAAAATAAAACCTCATTCATGAGCATCACCCCTGCACACTAGACAAAACACTTAAGCCTTGTTGCAAATCAGTTCTTTAAACTAACCTGGCCCCAGTTTCTGTAGTCTACCAATGAGTACCTTTACAGAGTTAACCACCATCAGCTAAACATGCAGTTTCGTCTCTTTGCTTCTATACTCTTTGCCCACCATAATGCCTTTTCCCCAGTAATTGCATCTAAAGTTCTGTTTAAGGTAGGCAAGAGCAAAGCAATCATCTAGATCTAGATTGAAGGCAAGTGATTTCAGGACACCCAGATGTCACAATAAATTACCGCCTGTTAGACTGTGAATGTGAGTTTCTCACAATGTGTTACCTCCACAGTCCCTGAGCTGAAGGAGAGGATCCACACCTGGATGAGAGAGAAACAGGGCGGACGGCCTGTCTGAGGACCACGTCATCAACGTCTGACCTGCGAACCATCATTAAGAGAGCTGTCCAAGTCGCCTGAATCTGGTGTCGCTACTATCAACAAAATTTTGAATGGAAAAAGAAAAAGATTTGATTTTTATTCGCATTTACCCCTTTTTGTCTCCAACCATTACCATGGTTCTAAAAACAAAATATAATAAAGTTAAGACTTTTAAGTTTTTTCTCATGAGTTTGTGTATATATATATCAGAATATATACATATATTTAACAAGAGTTAGTTAATGCATTATAGTGCTGCAAGAACACCAACGGGTTTACCAGCGAGGTGCACTGTCATCGATCATTTTCCTTTACGGTTCTCATTTTGTTTTGTAATACTCTGTAATGTTGGCTCCATTAAAGACTTATAATTTTAGGGAGAGGGGAGGGCAAAACATTTGGGAGAGTGTGGGTGATAAAACTGCTAGCCCAGAGTTTTCGTTTTCAAGACTGTGACAATAATGAACTTGAGTCCACATAATGTATGCCGATGTCCCAGAGCTAACAGATGCACAGTCTGTGCTTGTAGACAAAACTCAGAACTGGGAATAAATCCATTAAGGGTGTAGCTTAACGTAAACTAATCCTAAATGTCAGCTTCCTTTTGAGTACAGTAGGACGTTAAGCAGTGGTTTATCAAAATACAGTATGTTCAGTTGTTCCTTTCTAGTCACATGTTCCCTGCTGACTTCAGTAGACTGAATTTACTTCTTGTGTGTGCATGGCCTCAAGTCCAGAACCTCCTAAGCGCCTCATGGACAAATTACCCTCTTTTAGGCGAAACGGAAGGAACATGAGAGAATGTAGCATGACCACAAGAAACCCCATCGTAGGAGCACACCATTAAAACGTCTGCTCTCCAGAACCGCTGACCTCTCACGTCAAGACGGTCTCATTCAAATGGCACTGTACCTAACATGACCTTGCTGACCTTAACTGTACAGGAAATGATTTCCTTTAACCACATACCTGTTTTGGAAGCTAGGATTTTGAACTGAAATAAATGATGATGCACATTATTTTACAACTCGTCACTGTTTTTTCTGCAGATTAAGGTGGTTATGGACCCCTAGGCTGCTCTTAGTGGCCTCCTCTTTATATATATGCTTTAACGTTGCCACCAGAAAAAAGCTTTTTAGTGCCACGTGTAAAAGCTTGCTAGGAATATTACACAGCCTACAGGTACACACTCAAGGAGCTTGGTCCACGTCTACCAAATAATTTTTTTTAATGTTTCTTATGGGCCAATGGGGTCAAAGTATTTTATTTATCTGAACTACATTTAAATAATTAAATATAATGTTGCCAATCCGGGGCTGCAGCCTAGGCCGGCCTGTGAACTCTGTGTGGTTTAGTTTGGTCCTTTTTGGCCATTTAAGTTTATTTGACCTCATGAAAAGGACGTTACATCACACACGACTACAAAATGTCAGATTACACCAAGTCTGAAATATATCAATAAACATGCATAAATAAAATCACTCTGTCCAACAGCAAAAATAAAGTTATAAAAATTAAACAAGTTATAATTTTGGTGGTAAGCTTCCTCTGCGATGTCTAAAATTTATTTCTCTAATAATCCTTTATGTAAAGAGTAAACGTAGTAATCCAGGTGACATTAACAGAAATAATAAATACAATATCAATGAAATCACTCAAACAGCAAAAAAATAAATAAATAAATAAATAAAACATATGCTCAAGTTATAATTTTGATGGTACACTGATACTTCCTCTGTGATAGTTACTGTTTTTGTTAATGTGCAAAGATAATTTATTCCAATTCCTGGAAACAAAAAAAATCTGTTTTTTAATGTGGTTTCCCAAATGCATAAGCTTAGTCACTCTTCTACTGTAACTGCAATAAACTAATGGATTAAACTTGGCAACTGTCCCAATTTTATTGGCAAGATTTAAACATTTATTGAACATGGAATTAAAGGCAAACTGGTGCAGTTTATCCAAGAAATAAAAGAATTAGCTGAAGCTGTTCACATTTGTTGCACACCATGAAAACCTACCTGTAAAAAAACAATATGTAATATTACCTAAATTAAAGCAAATTGCTTTTCACGTCTAGGACCCCTTTCTGTTCGATTCCAGCTTGCGGCTCTTCTGTGTGGAGTTTGCATGTTCTCCCTGTGTAAGCGTGGGTTTTCTCCGGGTACTCCGGCTTCCTCCCACAGTCCAAAGACATGCTGTTTAGGTTAATTGATGACTCTAAATTTCCCGTAGGTGTGGATGTGAGTGTGAATGGTTGTCTGTCTATATGTTGTCTGTCTCTATGTGCCCTGTGATGGACTGGCGACCTGTCCAGGGTGTACCCTGCCTTCGCCCGATGCCAGCTGGGATCGGCTCCAGCCCCCCCGCGACCCCTAACAGTATAAGCGGTTGATGATGGATGGATGGATGTTTTTTATTTTGTTTATTAATTTTACATGTATATATTTTATTTTATTTTTTACTTTGTTTTTGGCTCTCGAGTGTGGGGAATGTGTTCTGGGTTGAGGGTAAATTGAAAAATATATATGTGTGTGTGTGTGTGTGTGTGTGAAGTATCTATTTATGTGTATGTGCATATGTATAATTTATTTTATTTGTTTATTTTGTTTTTGGCTCTCATATGTGTGGGGAAAGTGTTCTGGGTTGAGGGTAAATTGAAAAATATATATGTGTGTGTGTGTGTGTGTGTGAAGTATCTATTTATGTGTATGTGCATATGTATAATTTATTTTATTTGTTTATTTTGTTTTTGGCTCTCATATGTGTGGGGAAAGTGTTCTGGGTTGAGGGTAAATTGGAGAAAAAAAGGGTATCTATTTGTATTATGCTCTTAAATTCCTGATTGTTTGATCCTTTGGTAATCAATAAATACATTCTTTTAAAAAAAACGAATTGCATGCAACACAAAAAATGGAGCAGAAAATGTATTTGCTTTCATTTAGGCCGTTCAAAATATGTGTTTTTGTATATGTGAAGGTAAACTGGCACATATGTGGGGATATACACTTTTATTTGAATTTAAAATAGGATTGCAAGATTGTGAAGTTTGTGAAATGTGCATTATTTTTGAGGCTGTGACATGTGACATGTCTTATTTTCCGCTAGGCGGCGCTGTTTGCGGTAACCCGGGTTGTTGCGGTGACAGCGGTGCGGGGAGCGGTGGGTAGAAATCCTGCAGTGTGGCGTCACGGCAGAAAAAAAAAAGACAGACCCCGCCCACTACCTCGCCCACCCATCAGATTTAGAGCATTCCCATTGGCTTTCTTGCACATTCGTCACCGCCATCTCTTCTCTCATTGGCCCTGTTCGTTTGTCAATCAGCGCGGCGGAGAGGGAGTTGACGTAATCTCTTCGGTAAATCAAGGCGATCCATCAATTCTTCTCTTCGCTTGTGTGCAGATAGACGTCCGCCTCGCATCTCTACAGGAAAATAAACTCATTCAGGAGTCGCCGGTTGCAATAGTACGTCCATCCGGCGGGGGATACCGCTATAATGGGTGTTTTTCACCAAAGTGGACTTTATAACACTTTTCATGCTCGCGGATTTTGATTAAAAAAAACAACACATTTTGACGCCCGCTAGCTAACGAGAAGTCTCGGCACTGTCCCGTGGTGGCATCTTGGCGAGGGTCTTCAAACGTGAGTACAGATGATTCATTTCTTTATTTATATTTGTAATGTTTTGTCGTGTTTGAGGTTGTTTATAGGCAGTTGCTGGTGGCTGGTGAGCAGTTTTAGCTAACACAAACTGGTCGTCTTTGGACCGTTAACGTTACCTAGCTAGCTAGTCGTTACGCTACACAGTCAGTTTCATACTCATATTTAATTTGTACATTATATACTTGTGTACGAGCACATTATTCTGTTATAACTGGATAGTTATATCCCTCAGACAGACACCAGAGATTAATTAGTTATGTCTTGTGCCGTTAACTGAAGACACGCGTTAACATTTCATGGCTAACGCTATTAGCTAGCTATATGAGATATTAGCAGTTTACTGTTCTCAGCGGTTATAATGTTAATATCCTGAAACCCTCCCATGCAGGGTGAATTGTGTCGAGTCTATGATGCTAAAATAAGCATGCAACTCCTCCCTGTACTGCTCCACAACACGGAGCAGCGGAGGATTAGCCTACCTCCCAACATCGGCGTGTTAATTTTTAAAATAAACGGGAAATTTAAGCGCTTTGCCTGCACAGAATGGACAGTATTAGTGTTAGACAGGCCCCGGTTGACTGTCTCACTGAAAGCCACACAAAATAGGGTAGATTGAATTTCATGGGCGTATGCTTTTAGCAAGTATGGCTGACTGCAAGGACATGGAAAAACAGGAGTTATCTGGCAAATGTAGCCTCCGGGGCTCGGGATGTATGGCTTTAAATGACTGTAAACACATTGGAAAGTTGTGTTTATAATTAAATAAACCATAATGTTGTTTATGCAACCGAATTATTAAATGCAATAGTCATATTTTGTATTCGCGTATTTCGCATGTGCTGCTTGTTAATAAATAAAATGCATCCTCTAATTGACTATTAAATGTCTGCTGTTTACAAAATTATGAAAGAGCTTCAGTGATTCTGGTCGGCCATATTTGTTGTATGCTGTTATGACTGGGTGGACTTTCATTGTGTTTGATGTGATAATGCATTATAGCATCCAGTCAGTTTTTTTTTAGAGCAAGCAAGCAAACAAACATAGTATTGCTTCGTTTATGTAATAGCAGATGTTTTTTTACATAGCAGATGCAAACACAGTGGCAGGTCACTGAACATTTCCACCAGCCATATTTTTTTGTCTGCCACTTATGAAATCTATGTAGAGCGAGTGTCAGTGGTAGCAGACAGTGGAAATATGGATATATCATGTGACTTTAATCCCTGACTATTTTAGAATTAGGAATTTCTTTTTAAAATAATATTTTTTTCATTAGAGCTGTTCGAAATGTGAGATCTGTCAAGTATTTAATACTTTTATCAACATAGGAGTACACAAATATGCTGCTTTATGCAAATGTATGTACATAGTTATTATTGGAAACCAATTAACAACACAAAACTATGACAGATATTGTTCAGAAACCCTAACAAGTACTGCATTTAGCATAAAAAATATGCTTAAATCATAACATGGGAAATCGCAGCACAACAGGTAACAACAGTGTCACTGTGCTGACTTGACTATGACTTGCCCCAAACTGCATGTGATTAATAAAGTAATCACATGTCAGACATGCCATAAAGTGGGCATGTCTGTAAAGAGGAAGCTGGTGTGTACCCACAGAACCCATTTTCATTCACATATCTTGAGATCAGAGGTCAATGGACCCAAATTTAATGTAAGTTTGGAGCATTATTTTGCCTCCTTTGCGACAAGCTAGTATGACAGTAGTACCTTCCGCTACAGCCTATAAATCGCAAGTTGCATCAGTGCATTAAAAAAATTGGTGCCGTCAAAACTTATTTGCATTAACACGTGATCCTGAGGTCAGAGGTCAAGGGACCCCTCTGAAAATGGCCATGCTGTTTTTCTTCATCAAAATTTATCATAAGTTTGGAGCTTTATTTAACTTCCTTCACGACAAGCTAGTATGACTTCATTGACCCCAGTGGATTCTTTGGGCTTTGCCAGTATCTTCACTAGCTTTAAAACTGAGCCCGCTACAATCAAAAATCACAAGTTGCCTTAACGCTAAAAGGAAAGTAGTGGCGTTAAAGCAAATTTGTGTGAATGCATTATTATCATGTTAAATTTTACAGCGCTGTTCTTATTATAAGGAAAAGCCTACCTGCCATGGTGGCAGGTGACCTGACATTTTTACCATCCACAGCAGCAACATTCAGGCTGTATTTGGCAGGTAGCAGGTGCTAATTTCATTCCCAGTGCAAACATCTTTTTTCTGTGTTTCCCTTAGGAAGGATACACACGGAATCTTACTAGGAGACATTCCTGAACCGCAAACATGTCTGGGGCGTCTGTGAAAGTCGCCGTCCGAGTCCGGCCCTTCAACTCCAGGGAAATGGGCAAGGAGTCAAAATGTATCATTCAGATGCAAGGCAACACTACAAGTAAGTAGCCCACTGGCATGCACACAAGGACACACATTTGAATGTACGTAGGCCTCTCTGCTAAGGGGAGTTTGGTACCACACATGCTCCAGCGTGGTCTTCCTTCGGGGCTTTTAGCAGAGAACAGTAGAATGAGCAAACTGAATAGTGGACGGTTGGGGACAAACAGCCTGAAAGAGAATAAAAGGCTTACAGAGTGAAATTCCTCCTCCTCCTCCTCTGAAGGGGCCTGCATGCCTTAGGAGTCTCTGTGTGAGAAACGCTGAGCTGGTTCATACTGGGAGACCCGGGGGTCGCCACACTGCCTGGCCCGCTAATACCTTCAATTCATTACACAGTGTTTAGGGATGGATATGTCTGTCACTTTGTAGTTTATGATTTTGTTATCTCTCAGTGTACACAAACTGTTGTAAAACACTTTTAGGGATGTTTGAAGTGTTATGTCCAGACGTTAATCAGTTATAAGATGTGCTGCTTTTTATTTTGCTGTAAATGTCACAAAAAAACAGAAGTGGTGGGGTTAAAGCCACGAAGGCCTGCTGATATTAAAGAAAGTTTAACTTTATTTCTCGTGTTGCAGTTCTCAGCAGATTTGCCTCACCTTTGACAACATATTATCAGGATCAGTGATTAACATGGATGTTGTATAGATGCTTTCAGTTTCTTGTTGACACTCAGCAACTTCATACTTAAGTCATTCTTGGCTTTTACAATTATGCAGTATGTGTGAAATTAGGGCTGCAAAATTTACCTACAATTTTAAATTGCTGATGAAAAGATGGATGTACGCAAATATATGCAACTGATAATTATTTTCATTGTTGAGGATTTTTGTCAATTTTTCCAAGCAAAAGTCCAAGATGACGTCCTCAAATGTCTTGTTTTGCCCACAACTCAATTAAATTCAGTTTACTGTCATAGTAAAGCAACCAGAAAATATTCACATTTAAATAGATTGAATCAAAGATTTTTCTTATTCTTCTTATTCTTAAAAAATCCTCAAACTACATAAATTATCTAAATAGTTGGGATTAATTTGATAGTTGACTTTGATAGCTCTGCTCAAATAAACTGGAATAATCCAAATACATGTACTTGTAAAAAACAATTCTAAACGTAGTAATGTAATGATTATGCACAATGAATGAATCATTGCATAGCTTTCATAAACGTTTTGAACTTCCAAGTAAATCTGTGATGCTGCCCTGCACCACTGCTGCACTTGTGGAGTAGATGAGAATATATGAAAGAAAAGCCAGCAGCAGAGCAAGAGGAGACCTCAATGTGGTCTGTAGTCTTGTGATTGAACCTGCTTACTTGTGACTGTGAGTCATCAGATATTGTGGAGTGCTAGCTGCCTTCCGAATCATGGTTGTGCTGTTATGTCCCCTCTCTACAGGCAGATGAACACACTCTCCCTGACACTAGCATGGAAACATATAATAACTCAGTAACAAGACAGCATGTGACAGCAGAAACCTGTTCTTCCAGCAGGCTCTCGTATTTGCCTCAGAGTTTTGTCTGTCAGTCTTACTGGGCTCATTAGACTAAGCCTTTATGAATCTTCCATAAGATCAAGTGTCCCTACCAGTTATGGCTCACTTGCCCTTTATCGCTCACACTCTACCAAAGATAAGCTTTGTGTCAAATCCCCAGTACTTTTACTCCATATCCTCGGGTTTTCATTATGCCAATGTCACTCGGAGGTGCTGGAGGGTGACTCGTGGTTTGTAGCAGAGCTGCAGTGGAATATGCAGTGTTTTTGGGGGGTTAGTGTGTGAGCGAGGGAGAGGAGGAGGAGGAGGAGGCTGCAGTACTGCCTACTCTACCTCCTATCACATGGGCAGATTGCAGAGCAGAAAGGGAGGCTGGCAGACGGCCATAGTCTCCCCTCATCAGGACTTCATTGCAGATGGTATGCTGAGAATGCTGTCTTATTAAGATGCTGAGAGGTTGAACGAACGGCGCCTCGTGGCTCGAACACACACAGGTTCATACATACAGTGAGAAAATCAGACCTTTCTTGTAGTTGTGGTTCACTGGATTTCACACTGTCTGTCCATCACCATCTACCAAAGTCAGCCAACTTACATTTTTAGTCTAAACTATTCAACAACAGTGTGCTTGGGAGTTTCCATGATGTTTTAATGGATGATCACACTTATTATAGTTTTTTATGATGCAGTATGTAAGGGTAAAGTTACTCCTTATTTAAATTTTACAGCATTTCTCAATAATTGTACAAAGTGTGTTTCTTTGTTTTTGACAGGTTAGTGTTTGCTTTCACACCAGATGTGTAATTCCCTAATTAATTCCAAAACAGACGGACCTATGAAAGGCAGCGTATCTATGACTCGTCATCACAACGTTATGTAAAAAAAACACTCTTTTGAGTATCAAATACTCACCAGTAGGCTTGAAAGGTGGCTATAAATGTTTGTTTGCTTTGGATTCCCATTTTGACAAATTTTCATACTAGAAAAAAGTATTACACTATCCATAGAAACTAATTTTTTTAAATTACTACTACTAAAAATTCATTGTTTAGTCACTCAATGGGTGGCACAATTACTGAAAAATTATATTGAAATCGCAATATGGCCTACTGCAGTTTTCAAATCGCAGGATGAGGAGGAAATCACAATATTTGTTAAAGGTGAAATCTTTGTCAAAATACCATTTTAAATTTAGTATTGTGGTACTGCAGAAACTTACAAAAACATTTTTGTTTGGTACAGATCCCTGCAAAAGTCACATCATTATCATTTAAATATGTTTTCAATGAAAATAAGGATGTAAAATGACATTCCCGTTAATGTCACAAATCGTATCGCACTTGCAATATCAGTCAAAATTCTCACAATTAGATATTTTTTCAAAATTGTGCAGCCTTAATACCTATAGGGCTGCAGCTAATGATTATTTTCATCGTGGATTATTTTCTCAATTAACTGATTAATTGATTGGTCTATAAAATGGTGAAAAACGTGGATCAGAGTTTCCCAGAGTTCAAGATGACGTCCTCAAATGTCTTGTTTTGTTCACAACTCAGAGATATTCAGTTTCCTCTCAAAGAGGAGTAAAGAAACCAGAAAATATTCCCATTTAACAAGTTTTGTTTTTCTTTGGAAATTTCTCAAACAGATTAATTGATAACCAAAAACAGCTGACAGCTAACTTGATAGTTGACAGCTAATTGATCATTGCAGCTGTAGATAACCTGTGTATTGCTATTATTTCGTGGTGTTTTTGGTGTTGGCTAACATTTTACTGAGACTGAGAGCTGGCTCACAGGAATGGGGTGCTTCATGGAGTTGCTTGGTCAGCGTGTAGGTGTTTGGCAGATGTGTGGACGAGGCCCTGGCACTCCCCTTATTGTTGTGAGTGACTCACTCAAGGGCATATGTGTCGGTGAGTGTGTGTCAACAACAGAGAAGGAGAGCGCTTGGGGGCAAGGGCACGATATGCTGTCTCCCTCGTTTTCTCTCTCTCCCTCTCCCTCTTTCACCATGCATGGCGGGTTGTCAAGGATAGGGTGCAGGCAGAGGGGCAGCAAATTGATTATCCAGTGTGCAGGAAATGTGTCCAAGGCCTCTGCAGGCAGGCTGGAAACAAGTAAAGGCCTCTTTCAGTAGAAGCTCTTAAACATACCAGAGCTAATGTAATTATAACGGGGTGACGCGATGGGCTGTTGCATTCGTTAGTGAATGTTGAATAACGTCAGGACACCCAAAGCCTGCCTTCACTGGGGCTCTGATGTGTTCTCCACATCGTTCTCTGTCTTGTTATGCAACCCATGTGTTCTGTTCCCCCTCAGCCGGTGAGCATGTATGGCCAAAGATGGTCGACAAAAGAGACAAGAGAAGCAGATCCTCCGATACGTTAAGAGACCATTACATTGACTTTAGTGGAACTAACCTGCATGCAGATAGATTATGCCCCATATTATTGATTTTTAGACATTATGGGAGGATACCTTATCAAAAGATACCAGCTGAGCCTAACCTGTTGTCATTTCCAGAGCGTCAACCACTGACGCTTTGTCATGGCCGTGTTGGTGTTAGATACTGATACACAAGGCACCCTTAAGCTTTGTTTATACTAGGGGAGGGACAGTTCATAAAATTCAAGGTTCAATTCGGTTCACAGTTTGGGGTCACGGTTTTCGGTTTGGTTCGGTTCATTTATGGTACAGCAAGGAGGCCAATTTCCAACTTCAGTTTAAACATGCATTTCATTTATTGGCAAAATAAGTCAACAACTGTCTAACATCAGGAACAGATTATTTCTTCATTGTCACATCTTATGGCTGGACTTCTTATCTAAAAGAAAAGTGCCACTGTGTTATTTAAAAAGAATAAATAAAAACAAATATTATATATATATTATATTGCAATGATGATATTACTTGTGATAAATAAACAAATACTGAAGTGTGCATATTAGCTATACTGATGTCAGCCTGGTTGTTTTAAATTCAGTACCAGATTAGAAGTGAATATTTTAATCCAACTAGGACTCATGTTGTTTCTAGAGCAGCAGCAGTAATGTTTACAACAGCAAAGTCACCACAGAAACTCATTAATATCTCACTGGAAACAATCTAACATATAAAATAAATCATATTACTGAGTGAAGTTTGTAAAGACTGAAGTACACAAACATCAGACAGTATCAGTCCTTCCTACTGACGAGTTAATAGCTGTGGTAGTATGAACACAGTACAGTCAGGTACGCCCTCGCCGAAACTGAGCCAATCATAACGCATAACCTCATCTTCAGTTACACTGCGCATGTGTTATACCCCACACCCCTGTCCGCCCATGTCCCAGCCTCGGCGCTTCCCCTTGGGTCACCACTCTTTCCATGAGACCTTTTTACAAAACAATTTCTCATGTTCTTTCATACCCTGTGTCCAAAAGCCTCTTCTTTTCCCAGTGTGTTGCCTGTATCTTTCCAAGTATCTAATGCCATGTAACTGTCCCTGTGGTCTCTCATTGAATGTTCGTAGAGATCAAACGCAAGACTTTGATCCAGCAGACCACTGTCCCGTGCATCATGTTACAATCAGCTGTTCGTTTATGTCCCCTGTTCACAGTGATCAGTGTCATTTTCACCGCAAAAACATTAATTTTAAGCCTAACCATGTTGTTTTTTCCTAAACTTAACTATAGTGGTTTTATTGCCTAAACCTAGGCAAGTGTTTTTATGTAAATCACAACATTAAGCATGTGTTTAGTGCAGCTGAAAAGTGATGAAGAGGGGTCTGACAATGTCTGAGTGTGTGACAAGCAGGGATGAGAATGTGTTGCCTGTCCACAGTTTTAAGATCTGGATGGATGTTACACAATATCATCCCCTAAGCTAAGAATAAACGAACTGATAGAACAAACAGAAGGTCACCATATCAATTAAACCTTCACCTTTCAGATGCAATTTTGCTGAGTGTCCTCTCAGTGTGAGCTAAGTGGATGGTGACCTTACAAAAACCCTACAGGGAGGAATCAGCTCAGCTCTAGTGTCAGTTACACATAAGAGGAGGCTATCAGCACAGCAGAAATGACAAAGAGCCTGTATCATGTGAATGCATTGTAGGGCTGTCGCAGTAAGTGCGAAATTGCACTACCGCACTATTGACGAGCCTTTTTTGTATTCTTTGCAAGTTTTGCGCTGTGAGCAGCACTTTTTTTTTATAGGTTGTTAAGGGTTGAAAAATGTTCAGCTTTCGGTAAAATGCTGCGCTTGTCACTGTCACTTTTACCCAGCCGACTAATCGCAATGCAAGAGGGGCGGGACAAATACCATAAAGACCAACTGTCATGTCCTACACATAGCTATAAGTACTGAACAACAACAATGGAGGAGAATTTAATACACATAGACTGGTGGAGACGTCCTCTCTCTCTATATGTGCTTCAGCTTTTCCTTCATCCAGAGCAAGTATGACTTTTCCTCTGTGGATATTCTGTATCATACCAACCAGCTGCAACCAAAGCATAGCAAGTATTTAAATAGCTTTAAACTGTCATCTTTGTCATTTACAAAGCAACAATATACCTAGCCTAAAATGCAGCTTATATAGAGTATATAGCATTAAAGTCAGGATAAATATAGCAAAATATACTCCAGCAATAATAACTGCATATCACGCTGTTGAGCCAGGCAAATTCCTTCATCATGACAGCCCTAATGCATCATGGTCATTGAAGAGAGAGCTGGCAGGACAAGTGTGGAGTAAGATGGGGAGCATGGGTTTGGTTGAGGGATGGGGATGGGTCACCCTGCTGCTTGCAGACAGGGCCGATTGACCTGGTTACGACCAGTAATCCACAGGCTCAGGTCGCCACGCCCTGGCCGCTGTAATCCTGGTGACCTTAGTAGGTGTACACTACACACACCCACTCAGGGTGTTAGATTCCTCATCGTCTCATGCTGCCACATGCAGTACTCACACACTCTCCAGACTGACGTCCTAATGAGGAGGAAGGACAGGCAGATGTCTGTGTGATCCGCTCGTACTGTGTTACAGGACTTTTAGGCCAGAGGCAGAAATGCATGCCATGCCACTCATCCAGTTTTCAGTACACCTATCTGTAACAGCTGCTGTAACACCTACCAGCATTTTTATTGTTAGGGCTGTCAATCAATTAAAATATTTAATCATGATTAATTGCAAATAATCCATTTTTTATCTGTTCAAAATGTATCTTAAAGGGAGATTTTTCAAGTATTTTTTAATTAATATTTATTGGGGTTTTTCACTGATAACATACATTATACCGCAATAATTTGGTCAGTCTTGGCAGCAAGCACAGTACACAATCAAGTGAATAGGTAAATATATGAAACAGTAACTGAAACAGAGATAAATATACAGAAGTTACAGGAACACAGTGTAAAGAATTATTAGTGGATGCATGGGCTACTCCAATTCCATAATCCTTCTTACATTTATTGATTATCACCAACATTTAGTTTCAAAAACTCCATAAGTCTCCCTCAGATATTTTCGAAAACTACTAACTTCACTTTAGTAATGTATGTTAGTTTTTCCATAGCAATACATGATAATAGATCCTTAATATATTGATTCATATTTGGTTTGTTGATCTGTCAAGTATTTAATACTCTTGTCAACATGGGAGTGGGCAAATATGCTGCTTTATGTAAATGTATGTATATATTTATTATTGGAAATCAGTTAGCAGTGCAAAACAAGCTGTCAGTGTGCTGACTTGACTATGACTTGATCCAGACTGACTGATTATCATAAAGTGGGCATGTCTGTAAAGGGGAGACTGGTGGGGACCCAGAGAACCCATTTTCATTCACATATCTGGAGGTCAGAGATAAAGGGACCCCTTTAAAGATTTAAAAATTTAAGTACAAGTTTGAAGCGTTATTAATCATTAGGTGTTCTAGTTTCATATGAGACCATGATCTTCACTCTTGCTTTAAAACTGAGCCTGCTACAGCTTCAGAAAGATCAATTGTGTTAATGCATTAAAAAAAGTAGTGGTGTTAAAATGATTTTGTGTTAACCTGTTATTAATGTCTTAATTCTGACAGCCCCAAATGCTCTTTTTTTTTGTTTTTTAAACACAAATTGTGTAGTCTTCAACCTCACTGATATTTTGAGAGCATGTTGAAGTTCTGCAAAACTTTTTAATAATAATAATAATAATAATAATAATGATCAGGAAGAGACAATAATCATATGAGTCAGAGTGTGAGGATTTGTATCTCATGCATCTATCTTTGTCATATCCTCTGTGGTCGTCTTCTGTGCTGGGTTGTCAAGGCAACTGCAGCGTTTTTCATCTGCTGCAAAAAACATATTGAATGAATGAATAAAAGCATCTCACTCCTTCCATCTACGTTTCATAACATCATGATCTCTTAGTTTACTTTTGCTCATGGCATTCTGCCTTTCATTTCCCTGATACCTCCTTAAAGAGGTTGGTCTCAGCGTTGCAGGTTGTGGTCAAGGTGTGTGGATGAAAATATCAAGTTTTCTATGATCCTGTTTATCAGAGTATTTTCTTCTTGTCTGCAGATGAGTCATGCGCAAAGTCTGCATTAAGATTCACAGTTTGTTTTGGTGAAATTCTGTTCATACTATTAGCACTTCAGTATTGCCTTTACTGAGCTGTAAAATCAAATTGCGACATCACTGTTTATATTGCAGACGAAAATGTGGCGGCCTCTCCCATTGATACTGAGTCATGTTTCATTAATAATTGTTTGGGATGAATAAGAAACTGCATTGTGGCATTGCATATGAAGGGACGGGCAGAAAGCTGGAATGTCCTTAATGTGGCAGCAGAGGTCAGAAGGGGAAAGTGATAAATGCCTTCTCTCAAACTGTGGTTTCAGCTTTGTAGTTGACCAAGCCACTTGTGGTTTTCACTCCACAGCGTAATGTTGACTCTTCACGACCTACTCAGTGTTTTTCTGTTGTTTTCAGTTGCGCCAGTATTTAAACATGAGAGTCTTGACAGCTCTTTGCTTTAGTGCTGCGTTGATTTTACTTGTCAAACTGCATATTAAGCTGTTCTACATGAGCATGTTGTAACACATTTTAATTTACTTAAAGGTCTAGTGTGTAGCTTTTAGGGGGATCTATTAGCAGAGTTTGAATATATTATTCATAACTGTGTTTTCATTATTGTATTTTAGCTTAGAATGAGCCCTTCATGTCTACACAGGGAGCGAGTCCTCTTCACAGAGTCCGCCATGTTGCTCTGCCTTGTTCTACAGTAGCCCAGAAGGGACAAACCTTTCGAAAAGCCTTTCGCGGTGTTACCTGAAGGCCACCATAGATCTCTGACACACCTGGGGTAACGTGAGCTGCAAAGTGCAAAACCGTGGCACCACCAGCTGCCGTCTTGCCTTCTGTAGCCCTTAAAGTAGTGTTACTATGGTAAGGATGACCTCTGACCATGTCGAACAGCGCCACCATAGTTTTGTAACTTACTTTTGTCACGTTACTGCAGTCTTGGAAAGGGAGGAGTGAGTGGAGAGGTTCTCATTTGGTTACAATCTGCAACCACACTGCTAAATGGCGCCAAGTCCTACACACTGTACCTTTTTAAATTAGGGACTTTAAAATATAGAGAAACTACTTTTTGCAGATATTAAAATATCTGCAACCATAAGACACTGGTGTTAACACAGTGATGATGTCACCCTGATGTTGTATAACTGCTGAATTTGTTGGCATTTAACCCCTGTTAACATCATAGGGCCTGAGGATCAGCTAGATGTCTTTCAATGAAAGGTATTATTCGTGACGAGAAGCTGGAAGGAAAATCTGGAAAACCACCGAATCTCATGATCTCATGAGATTAGGTTTGTCACATTATGTGCTTATGTTGAATAAAGTGATCCTCTGTCAGATCTGTGGCCCAATTGGTTTCTTTGTAAAGGATTTTACTTAGCATACTAGCTACAGTGATGAATGTGCAGTAGTTTTTCAGTATTCACCTTACATCAATGCATTGTTTCACCTTGTTGTTGTTTTAGTCCCCTCTCCAACCTGGGCTGTGATGGGGTTGAGTGGAAACTGTGGGCACCCTTTTGCAGAAAATGTGGGATATGAGAGGGGAGGATGGGATCGGAGCTGACTCGAGGGGGGGAGGGGTGATGTAAACGCAGCCACAGCAGCAAAGTCGGGCACGAGCACTATTCACGTGTAGGACAGCGTGAGGCAGTGAGTCGCCCAGCTAGAGATGATGGTGATGCTTATTTCAGTCATATTGGTGGACGTTAAGACATAATATTCATGCAGCTGAGCTAAAACTAAAGAAAAGACATTGCTATTATATTTGCATCGCATCCATCAATGTGTTGTTCTTATTTTGCGGTTGTGCCTGGACTGCAAGAAATGTCTGGCCTTTTCATCTAATTTTTTTTATTAAAAAAAAAACACACTAATGGCTAATTTTGGAAATTTACTTATTTCACAAATTTTGTGTTAATATAAGACATCAAGGCAAATCAGTCTTAATAGCTCATCACCAGAAATGCAAAATACTGAATCAAACATGTTCAGAAAAAGATATTGTACAGCACATTGATGATCTTAAGGAGTTATTCCTAGTCGACTCTGCTTCGATTGGCTGGTTGCTTCCAGACCACACAAATCCACGAGTGATAGAAATACTACCAAAGATAAAAGGCCAACAAGCTGCTCGCCCTCACATGACAAAGTGGAACAACAACAATGCTGAATTAGTCTGGTGAAACGCAGTTCAGACAAATCCTGAAATGTGTCCCAGTTTTACAACAGCATCCAATCAGTTGAAGGGTTATAAGAGATTGTCTGTATAATAAAAGGGTCACCAGCTGATTTTTGTGCATGGAGGAGGGGGAATTAGGATTGTGTGTGTGTGCCCATGCATCTTTTTTGGTTTATGTGCACAGGATAATAATAAATTGAAAGACAGACATAGTATTTAGGGATGCTAATTTCAACAATAATTCTCAACCAATAACCGACTCATTAAGCAGTTATTAACCGTTAACAGACACATGCAGAGGTTTGCCAGTAAACAAACTGAGACAACCGTTCACCATCAGGAGAGCTACTGTATCAGCCATCATGCTGCATTCACTGTCTCCATGTCACCGTCAGGAGACTTAGCAGCCACGGTGTTGTGTGTAGTGTTGCAGACATGCAGCCACTTTCCCAGTAAAAGTCTCCACTGCGCATTTAGTTTAGTTCAGCAGGTTGACAGCTGTGTGTCTGTCTGGATTAGCGATTGTCCGACAAACAGTGTGTGTGTTTGTGCTACAACATTGCCAGTGACTTCGTGCCCTCTGTAGCGTAACTTCGCAGAGTTTCCGACAGACCGTGTGTGTGTGGCGGTGGTTAGTGTGGGTTTGTTGGTGGCATTATAGCTGTGAACGTAGCTGTAGCAGACAGTGTGTATAAATAATATTTGTCTGTGAATAAATGCTACGAGGCTACAAGCTACAACTCCTCAGCTCAAGATGGGAGCCAACTTCATGTATCTGCACCAACTCAGACTCTCTTAAGGTGGACCAGCTTTTCTCTGTAAACTGATGAGCAGGTCCTCTGATTTTTTTACTCAGCTTTTCCAGTAATTATTGATATTTCTTTTTTTTTTTCTTTTTTAGTATCTAAACATAGAACTGAATAGATCGGCCCCATTCTCACCAATATCAGGATGTGTTGCTAATGCTGAAGCTAACCTTTTTCACTTTAATCAGCGGGTGGCTGGCAAGCAAGAAACTGCAGCTTGGCTTGGGTCTGGAGGAGCTGAAGCATTTATTCGCCGACAAGCTGTGCACACACTGCCTTGCTATGTTCAGAGCTATAACATTACTGGTAACTTCATACTCTCTGTCTCTCACACACACACACACACACACACACACACGGTCGGTAGTAGTACGCCAGGCAGACACACACAGCTGACAACCTTGCAGCTAAATGAAATGATGCGATGGAGACTTACAGGGAAAGTGGCTGCATGTGTCCACGACAATACACTCAACATCATAGCCACTAACTCTTCTGGACGGGTGAACTGGGGACTCAGTTGTGCGTTTTGCACACACATTGCAGCTGGCGATAAATGATGGATTTAACTTGTTTGTGTGTTGGCTTATTGTTGCAGCTGGGCGGCTTGTTAGGTACTAAAACCACAGCACCCCTGAATGTGAGGCACTAATCTTGTTGGCTATCGGTCAGCAGAAAATTCAAAATTAGCATGCCTATTTTAAAGTTATAGTACTCCTTGCTTGCTCCTCTTGCCTCCTCTGATTCAATGCCTAAGTTGGATGAAATGGCTGGACTTTCCCACATTTAAGAGAGTGAATGTGTCTTTTTTTTTTGTTGTTTTTGTGCCCAGACCGACACAGCTCTCTTTCCAGACTATATTGTTTGGTTTCCTCCCACAGTCTGAGGGCTGAATTCAGAGGCAAACTGGAGAGCTTTGCAGTCCAGGCACGTTATCATGGTGGTGGGCATGATGTTCACTTTGTATTATTCATGAGTAAGAAGTCCTGGGGGTTGGCAGTATATTAATTTTGAAGCCTTAATTAATATGACGGGAGTCTGTCCTTCGATCTGGTTGGCTACTAGAATTCTCCGCTGCTCCCAAATGCAGCTGTTTCATGCCTCTGTTTGAATATAGCGAAGCTGAAATCAGTAATATACACACATGCACATAAACGCGTGCATCTCTTCACGCGTCATTTCCGTCCTTCACAGAGAAAATGCTTGATAAATGGTGTGAGTCATCTGACATTAGCTCAAGGCATCGCTCAGGCTTCACAGAACATGTCAGACAGGATACAGCTTCTTTTTTATTTATTTATTTTTATTTAAAGATGGTCCTTGAACGAAAAAGATGTGAGATTCCCACAGCTCCATGTGCCTGAGTTGTGTCCATGATGTCATGATGCTTATATAAAGCCAGAGAGCATTTAAAGTGAGACATCGGTCTCTGAGTTGAGTTGGTTGAGGAAATCCAGGTCACTGCTCTGTAAAATGGGTGCCTGCTGTGAGCAGTGAATGTAAGGGGCTTTGTATTTCCCTCGTCTGCTCTCCAAGCTTGGGCTGACCATCATTGACTGTAGGTAATACACTGCCTATGGGTAAGTACCTCATACAGCCCCACTTCAAACACCTGAACTATCCCTTTAATGCAGCACATGTAGACCCAGCTCTCACAAGTTCACTGTGAAAAGGTTGACACCAGCAAGTTTGAATTCTCAATACATTAAGTGCTATTTTTAAACTGGAAAATAGCAGACACGTCCAAAGCTGTAGACTACAGCTTTCCATGACACAGGATGTGTTTGGAAAGACCCCTGACCTTTGAAGCAACACCTGCAGAGAGGAGAATATCCTCCTTGGACCTGATCCATGGGAATCATGGCCTCTCTGAGCTGTGAAAACAGGTGAAAACCCTGACTAAGGATCCTGTATCATTCCGTTAATGTTAATTGAGGTGCTAACGACAAATATGTTCATTAGACATGTTGGCGATGAGTCCTTCAGACTTCTGTTAGACACACCAGGCATGTAATTTGGATATTTAGTGTTATTTCAGCTCTGGTTTCATAGCAGTTCTCTGTGTGCCTTGTGGGTTTTAACCTCCATGTCGTCACCTGAGAGGCTGCCTGATATCCCTCTCGCTTTGTTGCAGTTCTGTTTGTTTAGCTTCTGAATGGAGTCCTGCTGGCTTAGCATGTTTTCTCTGTCTGGTGGCTTCTAGAAGCTTCTCTGTTGTCCTGGACTCAGTGAGTCCGCATGAGCTGCTAATATCGAAAGGCATTCACAGCACTAGCTCGCTGTCAATGTCTTTGGGCTCTGAGCAATGTATGGTTTGGCTACACGTTAGGCGGAAAGGTTGGGCGGCTGAAATCTGTCCATTCCTTCCTGTCACTGACAGTCTGTCGGCATGCAAAGCACTAGCTGCCATCTGCTGCTGTATAAATAGACAGTAGTCAGAGCTGGAACAGCTGGCACATAGGCCAGGACTGCACCCTTTTCCCACTCATTTCTAGCTAGACAGGCAACCCCACCTAAAGCCATTTTCATGTATTTTTATTTTTACTTTTTAACACAGAGTTGTTAAAAACCAAAAAAATCTTAAGAGAAAAAAAATCTGATCGGCCCCTAGACTTTGTGATTATGAGATGAAGCTCATTTGTGTGTTTACATGCACTATTAATTCAATATTTCTGAGGATTTCTAATTCCTTAAATGCCATTTTAGCAAGAAATTGGATTAAGAAATGTTGTAATTAAAATATACGTGCATAATCAGAATAAACGGCATGCTGTCCCACAAAATTATTTGTCTTTTCACTGCACTGCCACCCCGGGCATGCTTTGGAAAAGAAGGGAAGTTGCTAACCAGCTGCATATTTCATGCTCAAATCAGATTTCATCAAATAACCTTGTTTTTTGGGCGCATGTAAACACATTTTTAATTCACTTCAACCGCAGTGAAAAGAGCATCCTTTTTTCAGTGCTGTCCAATTGCTTTGAATGTGCAGTTTACATTTAGCTGACTTAAGTTACTTTCCAATGAAAATATTTTTTTATTTTATTTTCTAAATGTGGCAATCACATGGAGAGGAGGGGTAAGGTGGTCTGAAAAGAGTCATTGTGGTAGAGGGGACGGGCACATAAAGCCTTGTCATAACAGATTACCGAATGTGTTTTGCAGGCTCTGTTGTCAACTGCAATACCCCGCATTCAGTGCATTGTTCTGGTGTCTTCCTGTGCTTTTTTTCCCCTCTCCTCTCCCCCAGTAGGAAGAGAAAAGTGACGTGATCGGCCTTCTGAGTAGAAACAGAGGAGTTGTAGGAACTCAGTTCCTTCCTTTACTCTTACTCTGATGTAGTGGCTCTTGTAATGAAACGACAATGCATGCTTTTATCATTAAAAGAAAGTCTGTTGTAGTTTGATGATGGTGATGTGGTTTCTGGTGTGAGGGGTCACGTCTCCTGGCTAGACAAACTCATCTGCCTGCCCGGAAAGTTCCAGAGGTTTTTTTTTTTTTTTGGCAGGAGTACTCAACAGTGGAGATTTGAATAGCTGTATAGGTATTTTTTAATTACAGGCCACAAGGAATCTCCCTGACCAGACGTGAAAGTGCACTGTATCCAAAGGGGTAATCAAGATACCACATGTTTGTTTCTGTTTTGGAGATGTTGTACGTCCTGTGTTGTGGCTGCGACAAGCTCAGCTGTTTTGTCGAATGAGCACAGCAGTGCTCAGATGCCACTTTTAGCCCTCAGCTTTGAGCTGCATCCAGTGACAGCTCTGTCACCTGTGCTGCAGCCCTGGCAACCGAGCCATCACATACACTCCCTTCCAAAGACACTGGATACAACACACAGAGCGGAGCATGTCTGCGGCCACGTCAGAATGTTCCCCATCCAGTCTTATGCTCCCTATTAAAGACTGAACAACCATATTAGCGTTACTGTGGCACTGCTCAAGCCATCGGCTCGTGTCAGCAGCTGCTTTGCTTCACCACTCATGCACAAACTGTGACCCAGGTGTGCATTTGGATGGCTGGATAGAGCTCTGATGCAATTGATTTGTCTTGACGTGGTGATAGGACAGGGCACACAAAAGCTTAAACAGTTAGCCAACATACACAGTGATGCATATACAGTATGTACTGTATATATTTCCCATACTTTGCACATAACATAGTTTTTTTCAGGAAGTTGAGGATGGAAGTAGCTAAAGAATGAGCCATCTTGCTTCCTTCTCATCTCTGTTGAGAGTTGTTCAAGGGCTGCACCAATCGGGCACTGGTGAGAAAACGAGGAGAGAAATTTGCATTAACATAACATAATATTGATTCATATTTGATCGGTGCTGCCTCATTTGGCCGGAGTTCGCGAGTGATTGACAGCCGGCTGTCATAGACGCCCGCTAGACAGCAGACCTCAGATCAACTCTGATTGGTAGTTTTTCTCTGGTCTGTGAAACTCTGGTCTGTGAAACTCTGCAGATGCCGTTTCAGGTTTTTTATATACTTATGTGTTTTATAAAAATAACTATCTATATCTATATAACTATCTATATGCTATATCTTGCCCACTGAAGCTTTAAGAAGACTTTCACAAACCCTAGTTCATTTGACTTGTCCGAACCAGAAAGAAATTGACACTCATTTTCTATTATATAGTCTGGTTCGGGTTCACAGCACACAAATTAAAGCGGACCAAATAAAAACATGTATTTGCTGCAGGACATCAGTCAGTGCAGTCCCTTTACTGCCTTTAGGCTTGTCACCTCAAATGTAATCAACACAAAAAAAAGGTGCACGTGGTTAGGGTAGCTTGGTGCATCTGGTGTAACCAGCACTTTCATTTGGTGAAAAATGGCACTCTGTAATCTTGCGAGTGAATTAAATGTTGTGAATTAAATGAATGAAAAGACAGTCATCAGAAAGTGAGCCGTTACATCACACCGCTGCCCAGGTGCACACAGACCCCGGGGATGCTATTAAAATTCCTCAGTCTTGCTGAAAGAAGCACACATTGTAATTGCAATCCTGCACAGATATTATTTCTCTGAATGCCTGGGTTCTCTTAGCAGCTCATCCATTTGTTTTCCTTTATATTTTACATATGCATCTATTTAATGCCCTTATCTCCTTCCTGTGATGGCAGACGGGCATCGATCAGCTCGAACTAACAGCAGGTCCTTAGAGGGTTACTGGAAGGGAGAGGCAGCCATGTCCAGCCATTTTCAACCCTGCTTGTCTGCTAGTCTCAGGTGAATGGGTCTAGCTTTTAGTCCCCATCTGGCGCACAGAGACCTCCTAACAACCTAATTACTGAGGGGTATCTCTGCTTTCATGGCCGGATTATAGGCCCCATGTTGAACACTGGAGCACAAAATGTCTGCCGGCTACAACCAGCTGAGTGATGTTCTTTGGATAGCAGGATGTGGTTAGTTAACTGGTACCCACCCTGCCTTGAAATGGAAAGCTCCTGTGGAGCGCCAGCATCATATCAGTCTGATATTTTGTGGAACCGGAACTGAAAATGCAGAGATGTGGCATTGTGTACAAATAAACATTAGTAGCTTGTGTCTGTTCTCTGCACATCAGGGGGTTCTGACTGAATTTCTTTATCTTATAATCTCCCACACTGATTTGCGTGTCATTCCTGTAAATTTCTCCACTGTGGAACAAATAAAGGAATATCTTATCTTATCTTATGTAATGGTTTAGTGGCCTGATGGTGACAATGATAAAACAGTCGTTTATGTAGTTGTTTCACTGATAATGATGAATTTCTGCCTGCGGACCTCCAACTTAGTGTAGCCTGGTATGCAGCCCATCTCTTCATATCTTCTGTGTCACCAAGAGTAGGGCCTTGGGTGTTTTAAATAATGAAATTTAAATGTTTGTGTTATTAAATGTAATTTTTCAAAGGTTTTTGTGTAGTAAAAGTTGCTTCTGGCATTGCTCATGGAGTCTGACATGATAAGTAGCTTAATGTCTTACTTACAAATCCTAAAGCTTTTCACACTTTGCCTTTTGCACGTCTTTTTAAAGGATTAGAATCCTGAAATGAGATTGATAAATAATTGTAATTGACCATAAATCTATATAGTTTCTACAGAGCAGTAACAGGGAATGCTTGAGGCGAGAGAAAACAGAACGCAATGTGCCGCATCCTCCCATCTTGTGCCAAGTTGAGGTTGTTATGGCAACCAGAATCCGGTCCTATACCTGTTGCCATGGTTGAAAAAGACAGAGTAGTGATGACGTTTATGAGGCAGCAGAATGCGTCTGCCATTTTAAGTCCAGGATGTGACTCTGCTGGGAATATTTACTATAAATGGAGTGCAGAGGAATTCCTCATTGACATCTTAAATTTGTGATTATTACCATGCATCAGTGCTCACATAGATTCTGATTTAAAGTGGGATGTAAAGGTGCAAGTGTATAAAATAAACAGAGTGACCGAGTGATGTTCGGTTGAAGCAGAGTAGGTGAGTCATGCTGGAAGATATGGGTCACTCCTGTGTGATGGCGAGGATAAATTTCACCTAATTCTGCCTCAGTCTTCAACATTTAGGAGTAGCATTTTGACAGATGTGTGATGACTCAATAGTTGGATATACCTTGAGAGGCAGTGCGTCATTCTCTAGTACAAATAATGAGAAATTAGACGACACACACAAACACATAACCATCCCTTGCTGCATCCTTGCCTTCAATACACATTTATAGACTCTTACAAGAGAGACCCACTTTTATGACGCACTGACAGGACCACATGAGTGAAGCAGCTATCTGTTCTGAGAGCAATGGAGTGGGCATGAGAGACGTTCATGCCACATCATGAGCATGATTCACCTTTAGGAGTTAAGCAGTCTCCCGCTAGCTGCTACCATGAAGCTTTGCTCTGGTTATCAGGCTGATACTGACTCAAATAGCTGGATTGGGTATCAGTGATAATGGGGCCAATCTGTTCAATTAAAATCTGTTTATATACAATATATGTACATTAAATACTGGTATTTTGAATCCAGTCCTGGTAGTGTACAGTTTATAATTAAGCAATGTTTAAGTCAGTGAGACATAGTTTTATTAACTACTTAAATTTACTTCAATTTGCACAACGCATATTTTACTTTCAGTTTGCACGGCAGATATATCTTTTATTCAATTTTTATTGTTTTTTAAAGTAGCAGTTGGCATGTATATACTATATACAGGTATATACTGTATGTGTCTATTTTGTACCTGGCTTGTGTAGTTTGTAAGTAATGCACATTTTGTGATAAATGTAAATTGCTGTAACACCTTAATTTCCCTTCAGGGATCAATAAAGTCAATCTATCTATCTATTTGTATCTATCTTTATTACACAGCTTTGTTGAATAATCGATTCTGATTGGTTATTCGCAGCCTTCTGCGGTCTGTTACTTCTTCATAGCAGATTGTTGAATATGAATAACAGACTGTTGGTATGGGCTCAGTTCTGATGTTGGACTCTGGAGGACTGTTTTTGTGTCAAATTATTGATTTTTAAGTAAGTAGCCATGTAATAAGCGAGATAATGTACAGCTAGCAGGTCGCTGTTGTGAAATAAACCCCTTCAGGGTGATTGTCGGGGTTTCTTTCACAACAATGATAAGATAAGATATTCCTGTATTAGTCCCACAGTGGAGAAATTCACATATAATGACTGAGTTGCCGTACATTATCCCTTACATAAGCACTGGTATTGGATCGGTATTCTGCATCGGCTGACACCCAAAGCCCAGTTATTGGTATCAGGACTGAAAAAGTCACATCAGTGCATCCCTACGGTGGCATCTCTCTGGACTCGGATGATGAAACACCTTGACCACGCCGAAGAAGCTGACAGACTCGCATGATTTCTTGTCCTGCTAGAACACAGCTGTGATTTCCAGAAAGGCCAGTTTGTCACTGTCAGTCCATCTACTGGTCTGTTGTGAGCATCCCACTGTCTAAAATGCCCCACATGTGGTGGCACTGGCCCATCACCTTTCTGTTTTTATTGCTAAGTTGCCTTGTCAACACTGAATTTGGCTGACACTGAATGACTCTGAATTAGACGGTCTCTTCATTAATAGCCTCTGTAGATTGTTCCAGGAAAAGGGAAGAGGGCCACTGGTAACATAAATCCCACTTCGTTTCTTCATGCCCTGGCTCCAGTTTCCCATTGGAGGCAGGTCAAAGGTGAAATTGGGCTTTATTTAGCCACCTGTTTTGCTGTATCCTCTTCCAGTGCCCAATATGGAAGCTGCTGCTCCGCCTGTGCACCTTAACCTGTTTGTAGGGAGGTAGAAACAAATGCATTGTTTTTACCTGTGCTAGGTTGTAGCTACCCAAGTTTCAGTGCAATGGTGAAGCATGCAGCAGTTAGTGTTCTGCTTTATGAGGACACGCTGTGCTTTTCTGTCAGCATGTGACCTGTGGAGGGTGATATGCAATCCTGTCTCTCCACATCTCCTGCATTATTGATAAGTGTGCTGAAATCCTCTGAGCACATAAGGCACTCTGCCCGGGACATCTTGATGCAAAAGCCTCGCTCAAGCACCCTCATGTAGAGGAGCCAGACCTGGCTTTAATTTGCCCATTAGCAAAGCACAGAATTTGCATTTAACAAAACTTATTACTGCTTTGTGGCGGGAGATTTGCTTGGAAATAGTAAAAATGCAGTAAATACATAGTTTGTATTGTTGCAGATTCACAGTTTTTCCTTTCACCCTGCCTTTGGTTTCTATTATTGCTCTGTTTGGATTGTTGCTAGGCCCTTGAGCACAACCATTAGCCCCTCAAACCCTTTTTCTCTTTGTCGCTTCCTCCTCTTCACCTCTCGCCTCTGTACTGACAGTGTTGGTGTGCATTTGTCTGTACAGCCTGAGCCTGAACCCTCTGCACTGGCTCCTGATGAAAGGCAGGTTTATTCAATAAAAGCATATTTTGTTTAAGAGGGGGATTTGATGAACAACTGGGGTATGGATATCTACAAATATCCTATAGTAATTTCTTAATCTCCTCCTCTCTCTGCGTCACATATCGAGTGCAGGGTGTGGAAAGCTCGAACACTAGTCCCAGGGGTCCCAGCAAGCATGGTTGAAAGGGATGACATGCCAGGCATGGTTGCAGATTCTTGTTCATTAAGAAATGCCTGTGTGGCCATAGGGAATGGCTGGGTAGTGCAGAAATATTGTGTCATCATGCCCTTTGCAGACACAGCAGGCGAAGATGCTATAGTGAGAGTAGGCTACATGTGTTATTATTTAAAGTCTTGTGTCTGTGTCGTTTTACTGTGTTTTCTATGCATGTGATGAATTAAGACAGTGATTAAAAGCTAGCACTTTTGGCAACAGTTGCAGTTCTCAAAAAAGCCAATGGCTCATAATCCGCCACTGGTTCATGTGACTTTCTGCTCCAAATATATCACTGTTAATGCTCTGATTTGAAGAACAGGATCTGTTGAGACCCACTATTTGCCAACCAGGATAAAAATAAGTAATATGTTAATCAGGGTCCATTTAATGTGTTTTAAACTGAAAATGTAAAATTTTGTGTTTTTTGATCAGAAGAAAAATATCTCTTTAAATGGTGGGTGAGAGTTTGTTTAGATGTTGCAACAACCCCCCTAACTAGTCAAAGAGTGAGATAACGTGAATTGGAAAGAAAAATAAAGAAGAAAGAAAGTGAATGTGCCATATACATATACATATTTGATTTAATGCTCTAAACAAGAACCAGAGAAACTACACATCTATTCGACAGGCTTGCAGATATTCCACAAGGCCAGGATACAATCTTGTCTTTCAGTGACTAGGTGGTTAAAGACTCTTTGCCATAATTCAAATTACAGCACACAAGTGACTCTTGCTAGATCAAAATTGTGGTTGAAGGAATTGAATCAAAATCTTAATCCAGTAATTCAACAGATGATATATTTTAAATGTATTAACTTCAGGTAGACTTTAAGATGAAACTTCGAGAGCGTGGGAGTAGTTGTTGACTCATATTCACATTCAAACCAGATGTTATCAGCCGCATTACTAATTTTGTTCTTCCCCCACAGCTATTCTCAACCCCAAAGCCCCAAAGGAACCAGCAAAGACCTTCAGTTTTGATTACTCCTACTGGTCACACACCACGGTGAGTTTGAACATTTTCTCTGTTCCACTGTAATGACCAATAAGAAGGGACATTTTTAAAAATCTGTATAGAATTATATAGTCAGTTTGAAATACCACAAGCTAATTGAAATTCTACAGTTTTAAGTCCTCTCTCTGTTTTTCCTACAGCCGGAAGACCCCAGCTTTGCATCACAGAACCTTGTGTACAATGATATTGGCAAGGAAATGCTGGCACATGCGTTTGAGGGCTACAACGTCTGCATCTTTGCTTATGGCCAGACAGGAGCTGGCAAATCCTACACCATGATGGGCAAGCAGGAGGAGGGGCAGGAAGGAATCATTCCTATGGTTTGTTCTACAACACATCTTTCTGATTTTACTGAATTGCATAGCAGAGGTTAATAAAATTGTCTTGCAATATTGCAATACGGCGCAATTGGCAAGCCAGCTACAAGGCACGGCAAGCACCCGCCACAACCGCTATGTTCACATTGTTTGTTTTTTAAAATTCTTTGTGATGGGAGTGCCGCATATTTACACAAATGTCAGCAGCGTGACAAGCATGACTATTCTATGCTGAGCGCTGCATGTTTGTTTTTTCTGGTCGCCGAGAGCTGAAAAACATTCACCTTTGGGTAAAACGCCACACTTTTTACCCAGCCATCCAATCATAATGGAGGAGGGGCAGGACAAATATCACAAAGATCCACCTGTTAATACACATAGGCCGGAGGGTCCGTCCTCTCTCCTGACATGCTTCAGTCTTCCTTTCATCCAGAGCAAGTACTCTACTCTGTGTCAACATATTCCAGATCGTAGACCAGATGCAACCAAAGTGTCTAAAAAACACTGCACTTCATTGCCCTTCTGTGCTCTGCAATAAACAAGTATTAATTAATTTTGAAAGTGTCATCTTTATCGTTTAAAAAGCAGCAATAAAGCTTATTAATATAGCACTAAAATGGATGGATAAATGTAGCAATTTACTAAAAAAAAAAGGCAATACCGTGCTGTTGAGCCAATCATTAACACAGCAGTAATGTCCATTGCAGCCTCATGTAGATCATGTAAACATAGTGCATGTAAGCATAACTGGTCACGGTAAGTTGGTGAGTCACAGGCGCTTTCTACGATACAGTAAGATTTTTTTACCCGTTCTTCTTCAGTCATTCCTTCCTGTCATTAACTCTGAACCAAATTGATCCACCTCTGAAATGTTGAGACTGCAAATTTACTTTTACATTTCTTGTAATTTTGTCTCTGCAAATGTTTGCTTGATTAATATCCTCATTTATCTCACTTCAACATTTCATATAGTCAGCCAGCTGTTTTGAGCGCATCCTTGCTTCCCCTTGTTGCCACCGCCTGGTTTAGGAAAAGGGTGCTTATAGAGGGGGACAAGGGCCAGATTAAAGCCCAGGATGCAGTATTAACATCTCTGTTGTCAAATATTTCTTACAGTGTTGTTTCCAAGTTTTGGTTTATTCTAGCATTCATACTATTTTACTCAATTCTAATCATGTGTCAGTCTCAACTGCTGATTCTCTCTAATTCTTATGGCCTAATTTTTTTATTCAGTCATACAGATTGTGTGACAAAAATGTAAAGAAAGACATGAATACTGATAATAACACACGGGTGATTATGATGATATGCATTTTAAAAACAAAGAAAAAAGATTAGGCACTCATTTCTACAGGTTCAGGTACTCAACTTCTTCTGTGGGAACCATGTGAGAGGCTGGTCTGATGTCTTATTACTAATTGATTTCCTATATAAGCAAATAAGTTGTTTGTTAGTGTTTTGTTTGTCTATCGGCCCACACAGCTCTCCTCCTATTCCTCCTCCCTTTCACCTCCCACATGCTGTTAATTTGCACTAAACATCTTCTTTCTCTGCCTTTCAGCTCTGTGAAGATCTGTTTGAGAAAATCAATGAAGACGGCAACAAAGAGGAGCTCTCCTACTCAGTAGAGGTGAGTCCCAGACTGCTTTGGCATCTGTAATCCTTGTTCTCAGCCCCTGCCTCTGACTCTTGTGTTGGCTTGTCTCTAATGAACCATTCCTAGCCTTTTCCTAACAGCATAGTGTCTGGTAATAGTAAGACATCACTCACACATTGGCTGAACCTTCAAAGATGCTGAGTTTCTTCTGCACATTCCTTCAGTTGATTTTTTTGAATTATACACTTGTTCCTCAAACTATAAAACAAATGAAAAAAAATAAAAAAAATATTGCGAGGATGCAAAATACACTTTAATATATACATGCATTATTTAGACCAGCAGTATAATAGTTTGCATTCAGCTTCCTTTTACTGGTTTACGCTGTTGCACTGCAGCACCTGAACTGATAAACGGTTACTTTTCCAATTGTTTCTAGGTCAGTTATATGGAGATCTACTGCGAGCGGGTGCGAGATTTGCTAAACCCCAAGAACAAAGGGAATTTACGAGTGCGAGAGCATCCGCTGCTGGGTCCCTATGTGGAGGACTTGTCCAAGCTAGCTGTCACCTCCTACACAGACATCGCTGACCTGATGGATGCAGGCAACAAGGCCAGGTGAGCCGAGCACTGAGATTATGCTGCCGTCATGGGAAGGAGGGGGAACGATACTGGTGGTGATGACTGCGATGATGTGATATGGCACATCCTCAAGACAATGAATTAAAAAAAAGGGACAGTGTGTAGCTCTTCGAGGAGTGTTTTTATTGGTGTATAATCACCTGAAACTAAGCCTACATCCACCCTTTTGTTTCAGAGCACAAAACTTTTGCTATGTTTATGTCTAGCGTCCACACTACTTTGGCGTTTTTTAGCCCTTAATACAGAGACATTTGAAAATGCTATTGACCCTGTCTTAGTTTTAAAACACCGGGGTTGCATTTTAGTCTGAACGGACAGAAACAGAGACCTTTTGAAAATGATGGCACAGAGACCCACGTTCGCTTCTTGATTTTGTTTTATCAGACATGAACCTTTTCCGGAAGAAAACAAACAATATCAGCGTCAACCACCAGTGGTTAACGTGGAGGAAAATCTTTTAGAGTAATTAATTTGAAACTGAAGAAGTGGACCGGAGACCCAGGAATGACTTACAACTGGAGGTTTAATTTCTTGAATTCAAGCAGAATCAAGTCCCCAGTGTCACCAAGCGTGCCGTTTACCCAACTCTTAGCAGGCTGCTGCTCAGACGAGATATTTACCTTTACTGTAGGACACACAGGCAAGATAACCCAAACATGGTAATTGTCTACAAAACATCACATGGATAACAGTGAGTCAGGAATGTGTGCATGTCTGCAACTGTTGTGTGAGATCCTTCCCCCCTTTGTGCCAACCTTGGGAGTTGGACAAGAAAACAGGCTGGTTGATTATTAGAGATCTTCAACCTGTACCGGGAGATAGTGAGACCCCGCTAGAGACTGACCGGTGACCGGGGGTACCTAATTATCCTTAATAAATGACACAGAAAAAAGGGGAAGGCCCCTCTCCTTGCAATTATTCCTTAACCGTTAATGTCAAAGTGGATAAGGAATAACAATAAGTGTTGCTTGTTGTCTATTCAGCTGTTGTGCAGTTAAATTATGCATTTTATAATACTACCTGCTACTGTTTACATGCACAGGAGGCAAGCTATTATTCGAGTGCTTTAACAATTTCCATGTCCAGCACTACTTCCTGTTTAAACTGCTTCTTTCCATGCTCAGTGTGCGTGAATGGTCATGTGACATGTGTATTTAGGTGTGGTAGTATGGATGGAGATTAATTCTGAAATAGCCCTAAAATACTCGTCTGTACAGCGATCGTTTTCATTTTAAAATGGCGTTTTAGTGTGGATGTAGCCTACGAATTGTGTTTTCGTTAACTTAGAATGAGCCCTTCATATCTACATAGGGAGCCGGTTCTCTTCACAGAGTCTGACATGTTGCTCTGCCATGTTTATACAGTAACACAGAACAGACAAACCAAATACTGTTATGGTGAGATGGGTATCATGATTTTGCTCTCGGGGGGGTACTCAGTTGGTTGCAATCTGCAACCACACCTCTAGATGTCGCCAAATTCTACCAGCTGTACCTCCGTCCATCCATATGTAACTGCTTAGCCCGTTAGGGGTCGCAGGGGAATGGAACCGATCCCAGCTGGCATGGGGCGAAGGCGGGTTACATCCCGGATAGGCTGCCAGTCCATCACAGGGCACGTGGAGACAGAACCATTCATGCTCACATTCACACCTCTGGGCATTTTAGAGTCATCAATTAACCTGCATGTCTTTGCATTGTGGGAGGGAGCTGGAGAAAAACAAAGCAAACACGGGGAAGCCACGCAAGCCAGATTCGAACCTGTGACCCTCTTAAGAGTCTAAAGGTCTCTTCCCTTTAAGGCTGAAAATTGCTGGCAAGACAACAATAATTTTGAAATAGGAAATGTTCTAACTACATAGATTATTTAGCTTGATCTTCAGTGTTGTTAAGGAACAGCTAGTTTAATTTGGAGACCAGAAACACAAGGGAGTATTTTTCATTCAAATTAGTGCATGTGATGTATATGTATGTGTCGATTTTACTCTGTGTGTGTGTGTGTGTGTGTGTGTGTGTGTGTGTGTGTGTGTGTGTGTGTGTGTGTGTGTGTGTGTGTGTGTGTGTGTGTGTGTGTGTGTGTGTGTGCGTGCGCGTGTTAATGTGCGTTTGTGTGTCACTGAGCTCTTGTGGAGAGGGCTTATTTCTGGAACATGCCGTGAAAAGCCTGTATCTCCCTTGTGGCTATCCATCTGACTGCGCCTTGTGTATTTGTGTTTGGTGTCCTCATAGTATTATCCACCTCCGCCATACAAAGTAATCCCATAGACTCAATTCACTCTAACAGGCGTAAAACCCAGTGGCGATAGCTCCAGTAATAGCCAACGCCATGAATTTAGCATTAATAATACTCAGTAATGTAAAATTGATTGAAATGAGTTCCATCCATATTGTTTTTTTTTTTTTAATTCACAGAACTGTTGCTGCCACCAACATGAATGAGACCAGCAGCAGGTCCCACGCTGTTTTCACCATCGTCTTCACACAGAAGAAACATGACAGCGAAACAGATCTCTCCACAGAAAAGGTCAGAGGAGACATCTTCTGATTCTCAAATTAGATCATTAATTTTTCACACTTAAGCATGTTTATTACTTATAACTATAACTAACGTTAGCTCTTATTGATTGTGGCTAAGATGTCTCCTAGTCTGTGGTGATCGCCATTTTAGATTTGACTTTTAGCATTTCCTCCAACTGCGGTGGAGACAAAGGCTGCTGTGTTATTGTAAACACAATGCCCATTGTGTTGAGCCACTCTATCTGATTATACTGCCTCACTGCATCTCACTTAATAGTAATGTCCAAATGTTTTTTGTAAACTATTTTAACATTTTTGAAAACATAATGAACTTTATATTTTGTATTCAGTGCTGTCATTATTTCAGCAGTATCCTCATCTTGTCTCAGTTTAGCATTCTCATGTAAATTATTCATAATGCATCTAAAATGCATTTACTCCCTCTTCAGGTCAGTAAAATTAGTCTGGTAGACTTGGCAGGGAGTGAACGAGCAGATTCCACTGGAGCTAAAGGCACCAGGCTAAAGGTAAGACTCCAGTTATCACAGACAGCATTAGCAAACAGTTGACAAATATTACCTTGATGGGTCATAAATAATTTTTTTTTTGGTTGCAGGAGGGAGCAAACATCAACAAATCTCTCACTACGTTAGGAAAGGTTATCTCCGCGTTAGCTGAAGTGGTGAGTGTTTTATGTCTCTCTCTCTGTTTATTTCTGTCTTTCCTCTCTTACTCTCCTCTTTTCCAGACTTTTCTCTTACCCTGTACAACTTGACCCTGTCTTCTCAAATGAATGTTTGTAGCCTGGCATGCTGTAATGTCTGCCCTTCTCTCTTCTCTTCTCTTGTCCTTATAATGCTTGCTCACACAGGATAACTGTACCAGCAAGGTAAACCCTTTGACAGCTCAACCACTAACATCTCGATTCCTCCCGTGAGGCAGATTTGACAGCCTTTTGCCATGCGCAGAGCTGCACAGTGTTCTGTCACCACCATTTTAATAGCCGTTTCATCAAATGCTGTGCTTTTAGGCACCACAATCCCCGCACCAGAGCAAAAGCTAATCAAATCAGGCCTCTACCCATTTTACCTGACCTCTTGTCCATTACATATGAAGTGTTTGTCATGGTGCATCATAATTTTGTTCTGTCTTAACTGCCATCTCTAACTTTCAGTGTTAAAAGGGAAAGTCTTGCATCAGCTGTCAGTTTTTTTTCTGCCTGCCAACTTAATGTTTGTTTACTACAGAGCAAGAAGAAGAAGAAGACTGACTTCATCCCGTACAGAGACTCTGTTCTGACATGGCTGCTGAGGGAGAACCTCGGTATGAACATTAATATCACCTGATAAATATCCTTTACCGGTGGAAATGATATTATTCCTGGACAGCAAAAAAACTGAACCATCTGTATCCTGTAAGATGAAGTGGGGGTAAAAAAAATGACTGGAGCGAGTGTACATTACTCTGCCAATTTAAGAAGAACACTGTCAGCAGACTGTATTTCAGCCTAACTAGACAAGCACGCCCCTCTCCTTGGCTCAGTGTATCTTCAATCTTAGCACATGGCACATGTTTTAGTTTAGTCTAATGAGACTGAGGTCTTACGTTAGTAGAATTACTATTCAGCACTTATTATTGCTATCGCAGTATTTTCTTCCGAGCTGAGCATTTGTGCTGTACAGTGCAGTGGAGATCAGGTTTTATTTTGAAATAAATCTCTTGTTTTGGTCTCCATACAGAATGTAAAAATGGCCTTTTACCCACATTGTTGCAAAATTTGTGTTTTTGTTATCAGGTGGAAACTCAAGAACAGCCATGGTAGCTGCCCTCAGTCCTGCAGATATCAACTATGATGAAACTCTCAGCACGCTCCGGTAAGGTTCCCATCCATGACGTAAACAACAGCTTACAAAATCAGTAGGGATGCACAGATTGCAAATTATGGGCCAATACTGACACTAACGTTTTAAATGAATGGTTTCTTGTTGTTTATTTTGTTGATATTTATTATTTGCCAGGGTAAACAAAGACATCTTCATTTTAAAAAATAAAGTAAATTGTCTACACTCTTAAAGTAGCCCTTCATACATATCTTGAAATGGCACAAATTCAGTCATACAAATTTATGAAACAAGCTTTAAATAACCTTCTTTCACTTGAAAAATAACTGTTTCAGTAGCCCTTTAGCCTGTATACATGCACCTACTCAATGAAAGGAATTTATTACCTAGTCCAACAGAAACATTTTGTGAAACATAAATGTAATTTAATCAGCAGCTAACAACACAACATTTCACTGGCACAAACTGAATGCAACACAACACATAAACATCGGCCACTGCCATTTGGCTTTTGGGAATATCATCTTATTTGACAATAGGCAGACTGCAATTCACAAGGCAAAAATTGGCCAATACCGATGTTTGGCCAATAAATGGGTGCATCCATAATAGTCCTTCCAGTCAGTTGTTTGCAGTTATTTGCATTTAATGGTAATCTTAGAAAAAACAGCCAGAGTACGCTAGATTTAACGAAATGATCCAACTGAAAACCCAGCCCAGTGTTGCCTACTCTTTTCCAATGAAAGTATTTAGCAGCACCAGCTCCAGAAGTCCCCAAATCTACTGAAAAAGTCTGCAACACTGACAGTCTGTCCCTTCAGGCCTCCCTCCAAAGCCACTAAACAACGAACACGCTACCGTTAGTACTCACAACTGTGAATCTAGCAGCTTGTGGACACGCAATGAGTGTACAGGCAAAGTGTGTGCAGGTAGGTAGCCTATCCAGTCATTACATTATGGCCAAATGACTGGACATGCTTATTACAGTCCTGCGACAACCACAGATACCGGATTATTTTCTTTTTTTGTCAGAGCATTTGATTTATTGGTTGGGATATAACTAGAATTTCAGTGAATATAATAAATATGTTTTTGAGAACACCACCAACCCTAGCTTTCACTACAAATAAAGTGTATCACTTTTACGATTCTTCTTAGCTATGCTGACCGAGCGAAGAACATCAAATGCAATGCTGTCATCAATGAGGATCCCAACAACAAGCTGGTGCGTGACCTGAAGGATGAGGTGGCTCGACTGAAGGAGCTGCTGCGTGCCCAGGGCCTGGGAGACATCCTCGACAGTGAGTGTAATGCCATTACAGCAGCATAACATCTGCAGCCACACAGCTTCTACCTTCTCTCTCAGGGTCTACCACACGCTGGCAATGTCTCCTTTCTACCTCACTGTCTTATTTCTGTCAGTCATCCAACTTTGTTTTCATCGCTGTGCCTAAATCTCTTTTATTATATATATATTATTATGCCTTCTTACAGAGCAAAATGTATAATGTATATATTGTACTATAGAACACTACATTCTTAGATTATTTAAGGTTTAAGGTTAAGGTATACTGTAAATCCTTTAATGCGAATATAAATGGCCGTATTTGGCTGATTTTGACTGACACCACAAATGGTAGTTTAAAGCTGCATTAAACTGTCACACTCCATTTGCTTTACACAAGTGTAATGGCTCATAGCCTAGTAAATTGGAGACAGAATACACCCATTAATAACTTCTAATATCTGAAGTGATTAATAACCTGTATACTTGCTAATGCCTGCGTAGATCATGCCTAATAATATGGCTCTTAACAAGTCATTCCATGCTGTTTCTTCTCATCACTAAGAAATGTCTGTAACCTTTTCCTCCCATTCTACTGGTGCTAACCTCTGACCCTTCTCATCTTTTCCTGCTTCCCCTCAGTCGATCCTATGGGGGATGATTGCCCAGGAAGTGGAGTCAAATGTGTGTATATGTGTGGTAGTCGTGAATTCTCTATTAGTAATAGCTAGTGTTGCTTATGCCCGCCTCCGTTGACTGTATAATCTGCGACCAGCTTTGCATGTAAATGCTAAAAAAGCAATAACAGAAGGAGACTCGAGGCTTCCGTAGGTGTGCTGATCTGGCAAGGGTTAGCATGCCGCTAGGTTAGCATGCTTTGCACTTGAATGATAGCGGTGAGGTGGCTATTTGCAGGCTCCGATCCAACTGTTACTTCTGGACTATCCCTTTTAGAATAGCTTGTCTGTCTTCCCCACCCCCAAGGCACTCACACCATTTCCTTACATGTCTGTCTTTAACTCACTTCCTCAAGCTTCCTTTCTTGACGGTGGTGTTTCTGCTTTTTTATTTTGTTTCCTGCTTACTAACCATCCGCTGCAGGTGACAGTGCTCAAATCTTTAGAATGGCACTTCTCAGTTCTCAAACTGAGGCTCAGAGCTACAGAAGGAAAGGTGCATGATTTTACATTTCTAAGTAGCCACCTCAGAGGTGTACTGTATGTAGAGAGAGTTGACTTGCTTGTGTTAAGATAGTTTGTGTTGGATAGTTGGTTTGCTAGTGTGCACTCTGCTGGTATTGTCAGAAACCTCTTCCTCTTTGCCCTTTTGCGCTGATCACCTGTGTAAATGTTACCTGAGTTCCTGACCAAAAGCAGGTGTTCACCTGCTCGACCTAACATACAGGATTAAAACATGCATATAGTTGCTGTTAACCCTCTACATATTAGTAAAGTTGAGTAGCTCAGTGCTCGGGTTGATCCCTATTTTTCTGGAATATGAATCGTCTGTATTTAGGACTGGGCGATAATTTAATATGATAATTTTATCATCTTTCAGTGGAATCGTATTGTGATGAAATCATATATCGTGATACTGTGAAACACAATAACGTCGTCTAATTTGACAATAAGCATGTACCAACTCAGATTTAAGTCATTCTATTAAAATCATTCTATTATCTTACCTTATTACTCTGTATTTGTGCACATGCATGTAAACAATTATTCATTTTTTTCTCTATAATTTCACTTGAAATCATTATGTTCATTTCGCACTAAAGTTCTTAATTGCGTGTGAAAATACTCCGTACTTTTAGTCAAGTGTTTAATTCACACAGGAATATACAGCATTTATTCCATATAAACTGTCAGTTTATTGAATAACCACAATGCATCCTATATTGTTATATATCGTTATCGAGATATGAAATGACCTCTATCGAGAAAGAAGACTTTGGCCATATCGCCCAGCCCTTCCTGCACTGCCAGTGTCAACTGGACAGAAATGTCAGCGCTTCCCAAAATATTTAAACTCTACTTTTATTGGTGCTGCTGTGGCTTTGTTATTTTGTGTGTGTGTGTGTGTGTGTGTGTGTGTGTGTGTGTGTGTGTGTGTGTGTGTGTGTGTGTGTGTGTGTCTGTCTGTGTGTGTCTGTGTGTGTGTGTGAATGCAGGCTGAACTTTGGCAGCATGTGTCAATGACCCTTATCTGTCCTCCCTCTGGACCCTCTTACAGTCTCATCCCCCTCCCATCCTGTAGTTGAGACACTGATAGCAGTTTTCATACAGTGTTGTCATTCTAGACAAAGACAACAGAAGTCACCCTATTCCTCAGAACTGTATATACTATGAATTAAGTTCTCAGAGTTAATTGCTCTGCACTGTAATTCAGGCCCACATAAAAAACAGTCCTCCAGAAACTCTCTGATAGAGTATAAGCTGATGTTTAATGTTTGTATTTGCTCTGGGAGTTGACTGTTGTAAACCACCTGGATGAAAACTGCTTCTCTCTGTGACTGACCATTATGCTGGTTTGTCTTAACCCTTTGACGTAAAACATGTGTCTTACATTGGTCTTCCCTCCCCTTTGTCCTTTCTCTTTCCCCCATCTCTTTCTCTCCTCTCTCCTCCTATTTGGTATTTGGTTCCTCCATTTTATGTGTTTTATTTCCCCTCACCTCTCCTGCCCTGGGCCTGTCCCACCTCTCTCTGTGTCCTGCTCTTTTTCCCTCTCTCTCTCTGCTGTTGGCTCAGACCTCAAAGACATTCAGAACAATAAGCATAGATACTTGATAGCCTCAGAGAACCAACGCCCTGGCCATTTCTCCACAGCCCCTATTGGTTCCCTGACAGCCTCTCCATCCTCTGGCACGCTGTGCAGCCAGGGGGGCCTCCAGTCGGTCACCAGCATCCAGGAGCGCATCATGTCCACCCCTGGAGGAGAGGAGGCTATCGAAAGACTCAAGGTAAAGTTGGCCTGTGTAGATAGCAGCAGGCCAATCCCACTTATGTTTCATGTTAAAGAGGACTCATTATTCTTTGTTATCCCTTTCTTTTAGTGTGTTATAGAATTTTATTTATGCATGTAAAAGGTCTGCAAAGTTACAAAGCCCAGAGTCCATAACAAAGGGAGTTATAAGAATAGTGTTTTTGAACATTAATATATGTGGTTATAGAAACCTAAATACAAGGATGAACCTGAGAATGAGCATAACAGGTCTTGTTTAAAAGAGAGCAAGAGTCCCACAGCTATCTACCCACTCTGATATGACTGTTTAGTGCTTTTTTTAGTTACTGGAGATTCGGAAAAAAACTACAGCTCTTCCTTCTGCCAGTCAGACATGCCCTCAGTTGAGCTAAAAGCTGCCCCATGTTGTGCTTTGTAGGACAGCAGGCTGACTTGTAAATGTTTCTGCAAGGTAACCTGCTGAAATGAAAATTTAATTAATATTGTACCAACACCATTGAAGCTAGGCCTGGACATGTGAGGAAAATCTGCAATGTGAGATAACATTATTCAATATTGTGATGACGAGATGACATGTGAGATATAAATACTGAAGTGCTTGCATATTAGCTATACAATTCCTATGTCTTTCAATTTAGAACCAGATTACAATTGAATATTTTAAATATAACCGGGCTAAATATTGTTTCTAGAGCAGCAACAATATTGTTTACCACAGCAAATTCACTATACGAACTTATTAACACCTCATGGGAAACAAATCTGCCGTTTTAATACCGGGTTTCGGTAACCCTTAAATGAAATCATTTTTCTTAGTCATTGTATTTCAGACAGTCTTTTGAGATATGTTTATCATGTTCATATTGCTATGAAAATACAATTTATAGGTCAGCACCAACTGAAGCTTACGTAAATGGCCAATATGGTTAAAACACATTCTTAATTATTAGAAATCAGTAATTACTGTTTAATATCTTGCATTGGCTCTTCTCTGCATGACAGCTAAATGGTACAGGAGGGGCTTCAGGGAATCATATTACAATTGTTAATCAAAATATATCAATTATTGTCACATTTCATAAGATGTCACTTTTATTAAATATTTGACAAGATGCCTTGGTAGGTAAGAGCTGTAGTATTTAAAGTTATATACTATAGTAACTGTAGAAGGTACAGCTTTCAAAAACACTGAAATATCTTTGAAACTCATACTGACTTATAATAAAAGCCTCACACAGCACACAGAGTAATGTTTGTTCAGTAGATCAGAAGCTCCTGTGTTAATGTCAAGGTGGCTGTGGTTTAATTTTAGCCCACACATAATGCGTTTTTGTTAACGTCCTCATGTGGCCTCTGAGCTTTACTCCTCTCACACATGCAGTAGACCTCTCACTCTGTTGATAAGGGAGCACATTGCATTGCAACAGCCATCCATGAGGAGCTGCAGTTTCCATGGCAACCAAGGTGCCCAGGCTGTCCGTCATCCAGTGACGTCAAGCGCCAACGCAGATACGGAGGAAATCGGACCAAAATAGCTCCAGCCTTATTGGCTTGTAGCTTTAGTAGCGAGGCACATTGTTATGTGAAACTAACGGACTAAACTGTATTGTTCAGTCTTTTTACAGAGCCAAATGTGACAGAATATATCAATACCCAGAAGTACAGATACCTCACTGCTTCTAATAGATGAACAACAGGCGTAGCAGCTGTCGTGGATTTCTTTAAGAGACATTATTAGAGGTGAAACTTCTAAAGTTGTGGTATAATTACCATGATATTACATCAGTATGTTGCCCAGCCCCTCTCTGTTTTATGCCCAACTCAAAACTTTCTTTAATGAAAGAAAGGATATGAACTTGACCAAGAAACTAGAGTTTGTCTCTAGTTTAACAACTTAAATCCAGACTGTGTGCCTGTAGAGCGCTACAGGAACGAGTCCTAAAACCCAGAAATGAGTTAGCATTTTAGCTTTCCTACTCCTTCGTGTGGAAGTCAATGGGTTTTTAGTTAGATGTCGGAAATACGATCTGCGGTTAACACAAGCTTAAGAGATTTTTGTTCTACAATACAAAATATGTCAGTAAATACCCCACCCGTCTTTAAAGAAGACCGTTGCAAACAAGTGGCTAAATGAGACGGCTGAATGTCTTCATGCCCGCCTTTACAGCTTCATTGTGTATACTCATGCTTATGCGACTGTGGTGTAGTTTGTTAATAGCCTAACGTTAGCTTTCTACTTCTTGTGATTACATTTACAGTTCAAAATCATAAATGTGGTAGAGATGTGGAGATTATCTTGCTGAACAAATTGTTTAAGTATCATAAACGTGTGTTTGCAGAGCTTATTTTCTGTAATGATCCAAAACCCAGTGAAACAATCCCATTGGCTTTTTGTCGAGGGAACCAGGGTGATGCTAACTTCCTGGCTGGCCCATAAAATTACATCATCCCTGGAGCACTCTATTGTTACTGAGCTAAACTCTCTGTAAACACTCTGTTACTACTGCACTGCTAACAGTTAAGATCACATTATGCTGGTTGTGGTTTCCTCAGGAATCAGAAAAGATCATTGCCGAGCTCAATGAAACCTGGGAAGAGAAACTGCGAAAGACGGAGGCAATTCGCATGGAGAGGCGAGTATTGGCTTTTCCACCCTAATCTCTCTGTTAAGGGAGGGAGATGTGTGTCATACGTGTGCCTCCACCCATCCTTCAATTTGTCTGTATCCTGTCACTGCTAGACGACCCCCCCCCCCCCATACCTCTGTCTGTCTTTTTCACCCCTCTGTGCTGTCTGTCTCACTTTCTTCACCTATCTGTCTCATTTCCTCTGCACTCATTCTGTCTATTTCCCTTCCCTTCTCTGTCGTCACACTCTAATGCACAAGCACCCCTCTCGCATCCTTTTCTCCCTCTTTATTCACTCATCTGTGGCTGCAGACATCAGCCATGTTACTGTCTGTCCACTGAGTCTCGCTGGTGCCACAGTCTGTCTGTTTCCACAAATCACTTGTTGTAATGTTGCACACCATCACTTCTCACCCTCTTTCTCTTAGCAACACAAATGCTCTTTACTGGAAATAAATGTACAGAGAAATTCTTTGCAATAAAATATGTGCAGCATGCTGTTTTTTGAGTGTTATTCCTGAGCCTGACATGTTTTTTTCTTTCACTACAGGGAGGCTTTGCTTGCAGAGATGGGTGTGGCAATCCGTGAAGATGGAGGCACCCTGGGGGTCTTCTCTCCTAAAAAGGTAGAGTAGACATGAGACAAAAGCACAGATGTTGATGGCAGAGGACTGTCATATTTCCCATGGGTGGTGTAGTGATGCGCACCCTTCCACCATCACTTCCTCACTTGTGTTTCCCATGTTATCTTTTTTCCACGAGCACCCTCCCTGTACCATCACTGTTTTTTCTCATCTACTCACTTTATCGTGCTGTCTGTTTTTCCACCCTGTTTTTTGCTTCCTTCACATACTCAGCTTAGCCATGAAAGCCTATTTGATGAGCAGCTTGATTGTTTTCCCACCAAGAAGGTTTGTTTAATTGAATTAGCAGACAAAGCACCTTTCCCACACTAGATTTAGTTGTGATTTTCCACCATAAATGCACTCATTTCTATGAGTTTTCCTCATGGTGACTGCACCCGTTGCACAGATCAGCATTTTGAGTAACTACTGTGCATCTACAATTGTGTATGCATGATCTCTAAAATGATGGGCTCGTATTAAGAGTCTTTGAAGTTAAATTTTACACTTGAATCAAGGTTGATCTTTATAATATAATTAGGGTTCTCAAAGTTACAGCAATACAGCATTAATGCAAATTTGTTTTAATGCCACAAATTACTTTAACGCATTAATGCAACTTGCAATTTTTAGGTTGTAGCTGGCTCAGTTTTGAAGCGAGAGTGAAGATATGGTGTCATATCATATGAAACTACAAAGCACAATGAATCCATTGGTACCAACCATGTCATACTGGCATAAACAAAGGAGGCTAAATAACACTCCAAACATCCAAAATGGCTTCTATGGGTACCCACTGACATGCCCACTTTATGATAATCACAGTCAGTTTGGATCAAGTCATAGTCAAGTCAGCACACTGACACACTGACAGCTGTTGTTGCCTGTTTGGCTCGAGTTATGGTTTGAGCATATTTTTATGCTAAATGCAGTAGCTGTGATGACAATGCTTGTCACTGTTTTATGTTGTTGATTGATATCCAATAATAAATATAAACATACATTTAAATAAAGCAGCATATTTGCCCACTTCCATGTTGAAAAGAGTATTAAATACTTGACAAGTCTCCCTTTTAAAGTACTTTTTGAACTGATAAAAAATGTGCTATTAATTTGCAATTGATCATGATTTACTACTTGACTCTGAATACATTATTCAAACTTTTCCTTTACGTGTCTAGATCTATTAGTGCTGTCATGAGGCTTATTAGATTACAGGCAATGGTACATATCCCTCACTCTCCTTACATCTACAGCATCTTCCAGTACAGGAACAGCAACATAAAGACCAGTAGATTTGTTAGTATATGCTTGTCAGAAGACGCCAGAGAGATTTGATATCTTTTAATCACTGGCTGTTCAGTGCTAGCTGTCACTAGATTAGCTGTGGTTTTCAGAAAATCTCCCTCTGAAATGAATCCTTTAGGCATGTTTAGACCCCCTCCTTCGCTGCTAATTTATGTGTTTCAGTTTTTTCCTCTTCATATCCATTTGTCTTCCATTAATTTTCTTTCTCTCCTTTCACTCACTGCCGCTCCATGGGTTAGCATTTCGTTGAGAAGCCTTGTGATCTTTATGCAGACTTTAATGGGGTGTTTTCCCCCAAAAAGGTTGGTGGATTGGCAGAGTAGCTGCTAGCATTATTTATAGAGGTACTGTGATGTATCAGACACCACTGTGTCAACACTGTGTCCATGTTCGTGTACTGTCTATCATGTGTCACTGACAGGTCACCAGCAGTGTTTGATGTGAAACTGTGCCCACCTGATTAACATTCTGTTGTTGTATACTTTCAGCACTGCTGAATATAGATGAAAGTAGTGAAATCCTAGCAGTGTTTTTGTGGTAAACAGTCAACCTCTTTTATGTTTCATCTGTAGACTCCACACTTGGTTAACCTGAACGAGGATCCTCTCATGTCAGAGTGTCTGCTCTACTACATCAAAGACGGTATTACAAGGTAACCAAAAGCCGAATGATGACACTGAAATCCTGCAGAGGATGGAGAACGGTTATGAATTTCTCCCAGGCTGTATCTCTGAATGAGTTTCTACCTGCTTAACATCACAAAAAGGAAAAATGAATTACAGAGTCTGAGAGGAAACTGGCTAAAAATCTGCCACTGATCACAACAAAGTTTTGCTGTCTAAAGTTACCCCCCTTTGTCCTCTTGGCCCCCTCAGCGGACTAATCCTGTTGAGTATTGTGTTACAGTCACGCCTCAGTAAGAGATGACAGACGCAGAGATACAAAACGAAGCTGTGGTGCTTCAGAGATGTTGCCTCCTAAAAGAAATGGTTTCAATGTTCCACTTAACCTCTGCTGCTGACTTTTTGAGCAAATGGCTGCCAATACAATGAGAGGGCAGTGTTCACTCTCTCAAAATGGCCTCTGTGATTATTTCAGGGTGGGTCAGGCTGACGCTGAAAGACGACAAGACATCGTTTTAAGTGGCGCTCACATCAAGGAAGAACACTGCATCTTCCGCAGCGAGAGGAATGCCAATGGAAATGGTGAGGCGCTGTACTATGAGTTTGCTTTTGTGTTGTGTACCTGGATTATTTTGAATGAAGCAGAGCTGCTAAATATTTTTTCTGCTCTAATAGCCACTAAATTCCTGCAAAAGCAAACCGTGGCCGGTGGAAGACATTGGTGCATAAATATAGACCATCTTCTGGTCCTAATGGAAACATTATGTCCTTAATGTCAGTAGTAATCACTACGTACACTGGATTAGATATTTGTCCTTTACCATTTAACAATGAATGATAAAGAGCTTTTCAGAATGACTCACTAATGATTGGTTAATGTGTTTTTGCTGAAGTCATCGTCATGCTGGTACCCTGCGAGGGATCAGAAACCTATGTCAACGGCAAGCGTGTTGAGGATTCAATCCAGCTTCGTTCAGGTACATATCGCATTTTGTAAATAATCTGTAAATTTGGCATTTATATTACCTCTGTAGGTCAATACGAGATGACTGATTTCTGAATAACGATAGATAACTGAATTCATATAATGAGTTTTTTCCAAGGGCTTCATAACTCATAGTTGTATACAGTAGCACCCTTGTGATGCTCTAACTTTTCTCTCCACGCTTATTCCTGCCCCATTTTCTTTCAGGTAACCGTATCATTATGGGAAAAAACCACGTGTTCCGGTTCAACCACCCAGAACAGGCCCGAGCTGAAAGGGAGAAGACGCCAACTGCTGAAACCCCCGTGGAGCCGGTGGATTGGACCTTTGCTCAGCGAGAGCTCCTGGAGAAGCAGGGCATCGACATGAAGCAGGAGATGGAGAAAAGGTATGCAATCCATCCTGTTAGCTACATTTAAATTAACTTCTGATTTGTTTTTTATATTGAATTTGATGAATTATGTGACGTATTTCACAACATATTATACTCTTTTATGTAGGCTCACTGAGATGGAAATCTTGTACAAGAAGGAAAAGGAGGAAGCAGACCAACTTCTGGAGCAACAGCGACTGGTGAGTTAAGATACTTAACTGTGAATTTTATTTTTTGTTTTTTAATTTTAATTTTAATTTTTGACGTTTTTGTAATCATCATGTCAGAAATTTATGGCCCTATGATTTCTGCGCTGCAGAAAACAGATATAATCACAGAATTTGATATTAATAATGGAATCAGCTGTAAATGTGGACTATAGTGGAATTTGCCAAAATGTGGATGAACTTTATAAAATTCTGGGTTTTCCCTGCAATTATAAGCAATTTTTTTTGTTTTGTTTTTACAGCCGAGTGAACAGAAAAAAAACTGTTAGTGTCATTTATGGGCATGCTGCTCTCCGTATGATTCAAGACACTTTATGATGATGAAATTTGCTTGAATCTTAACATACATAATTCATTGAAACTGAGACGGAAAACTCAGAATTTGTGAAAACATAAATCGGAATCTGGAGAAAATTAAAGGGACTCAACGTAAGAATCAGAAAATGGTTGTTAACGGCGACACCTGAGGCTGTAAAGTCGTCAGTCAGCGTCCTGTTGATCGTGATCACACTACGTAGACGTAAGCGAGCATCGTTCAAAACAGTGAAGCGACACACACAAGACCGAAGTCATTGACAGGCGTCATGTTGATTAATGTGAGCAACATAAGCAGCTAAAACCACTATATCACTATATATTGTATTTCACATGCTTGGCAGTAGCTGACAAAAACGAAGGTCCCTCCATGAACCGATGTTGATCCTTGTGTTAAATTTTCCTGCTTCAGCCTCTCGACCATGGTCAGAAAACACTGGCGAGACACCGTAGTCTTGGTGTCCTGGGCCGGAGTCGGTAACAATAACTCGCTCTGGACTTAACCCCGTCACGTCACTCAGCAGCAGGGAAACATGACACAGAAAACCTCTTTTGATCTTGAGAAGCTGCAGCGTTTATTTTGGCACAAACTGCAGCTTCGGTTGATATTCTCAGAGCTAGCACTAACTCTCTTCTACTCCGCCACTCGTTTTCTCACACATTCGCCGCCGCTCTCTCTCTCTTGCCTCACCACTCACTTCCATGTGCACACACATTCCCTCAACACTAGTTTTCACCCGACGTTGGTCACATTCCTGTTTTGCCAGATGGGCTTCATTAGATATAACTAACTGTTGTTCTGTGGAGTTTGTGTTAGAGGTTGAGTTGTAGTGGGGGGCTGGTCGTTTGTTAGCATTAGCAGTCTCCATTTCTAACCAACCGTTAGCTATCATTAGCTATACTGTAGCTGCGCTGCACACGCAATCGCGCATGACGTCACATCCACTTGGACACCGACCTGAGTCGTTCACATAAAAAGCAATCGACAGGCTGATAAAGGAAACACAGAAAGTCATGAAAGGTCTTATTTTTTTTAGGTTAGGTTACAACCTGTCCTCTCAATGCAATAGATTGCAATAAAAACCGATTCATATGTGTAAAAAGTTGCCTACCGTCTCTGTACAACAGATTTCATAGGGCCCTAAAAGTTGAAGACAAGTAAGTAGTGCAGTGGGTTAATTAGATATAACGTATTTCATGCTTTTTGCTAGATAAGTTATAATTAAAGGCAGCTTCTTCAGTGATTCAGCTAGTTTGTGATATTTTGTGTGTGATTTTTGAGTGAAATGTATATATATATATATATATATATATATATATATATATATATATATATATATATATATATATATATATATATATATATATATATAATATAGCATTGTTTTTCTCAGGTCTAATACAATTGGAAGGCTAGTTTTTGCCTTTTGGATGATAGTTTCACTCGATCCATTTAAATCTGACTAGTACTAATTCTCACTCTGAGCTCTGACACTTTTGAGATTTGTGTGTGTGCGTTTTATTCCTAGCGCATGTCTGTTCTTCTTGCATGGAAGGTTTCCTGGTTTGAGACAGACGAGCTTTTTCTTCCTCTTGAGTTTAACTGATTTTTTTTCTGTAGCAATTTGAGATTTTGAGATTTTGTAAGAATTAGATTGTAAAGCTTTCCCCTTTCCAAATCCCTGTTTTCACTTTTCTCGTGTCTTCTATAGTGGATCTGAATCTTGCAAAACAGCAACTTACAGCCAAAGTTGATCTGATGTTAAGATCAAAATTTATTTAAAACTGATTGTCAGTAATGCACTGAAACACATCGCCTTGTTTTTATAAAGTGACGCTGCTTTTGCATGGTTCATGTTAATAGCATGTTTTCTTAACTCCTTCAGTACTGGTTCTGGACTAAGTTGCAGTGTTTGCCGTTGAGCTGGTCAGCTTTGAAGTGGCTGTTGATTTGCTTGGATTAGACTTCTACTTCTAGTTTTCTTGCTCTGTTTTATCCTGAGTTTCATCTCTCCAATGCAGTTGCTGACACATACAATGCATTGCGATAACAACAATTCCTGCTGTAGTTTTTTGACAGATAGTGACAATGTGGTTTCTCATTGACTTCTTTGGCTACCTCCCTTTGCTAGCCTTACCTGGCATCTGTGTAGCACACTGAGGGCACGGCTCAACAACAGTTGAATCAGTGAATCACAGACCTCTTCCATACTCTGGTGGTTTTATGTGCAGAGCTACAGGCATAGGGGTTCAGGCTCCCAGCGACATAACACGTCCAATTCTAGCCACAGATACAGTATCATACACAAGACCTGGATTATCTGTACCAAATGGTTGTGATCTGTAATGTACTTTGTCTACCAAAAAATGAGAAACTGCATTTTTTTTTCCAACTAACATCTTTCTTGTAGTGGATTAACACTTACCCTCACTCCCGCCTCTCCTCTCTCTACTGGCTTTCTGATCAACTGCAAGAACACTCTGTCTTCTAACTCACTGCTAACACTAAAGCCACTCAAAGCTTCTGGACTAAAGGGAGAAAGCTCCAAAATTCATCTACATGCATGCCTCTGTAGCATGTTTGGGATCCAGCTTTCAAATTGCCAATTAAGAAGAGGAATATCACAAAACAATACCGAAGTACTCCAATCAGCAACTATCATCTATTGATATTTCTTTTCTAATCATGATAGACATGCTTTACCTTTACTTTTAATATCAATGTGCAACATTGGGAACAATAGTGTTAAAGCTGATACATCTAATTTGGGATATGACAAGCCTGGTTTTACAACATTTAAGGAGTTTATTTATATCTTATTAGCATTTCACTAGAGAAAATCTGAGAAACTGACAAGCAAGAAAGTCAATGGAAGCCACTATTTCATTTCTTTTATATCTTTATTTCGAACATAATTCTGGATGGATGGATACTGCATGTTGTCATACATCTTGTACAGTAATGATGTATGCACAATATTTAGATACTATTATTATAGTGTAATTATCATTGGTAAATATCCAAAATTTCATAATTCTGAGCTGCAAAATTCTGTCTGAGCTGATGTATTCTGATTTAACTCTACTTATGGTTGACGTTCCCATGTTGCATATTCATACCTATTTATTCATTCTTTTGTTAAAAAGCCATCTTTTCATCCTCTCTTTGATTTCCCATTTTAATTTCTCCTTTTTTGGGAACCCTTTGGTTTGTTTCCTGTGTTGTTTTCTCAAGGATGGAGACTCTGATAGTGGGGATGACTCAGATAAGAGGTCTTGTGAAGAGAGCTGGAGACTGATCACCTCCTTGAGGGAAAAGCTGCCGCCCAGCAAGCTACAAACCATAGTGAAAAAGTGTGGATTACCCAGCAGTGGGAAGATACGAGAGCCAGTTAAAATGTACCAGATCCCTCAGAGGCGTCGCATCACCAAAGACTCCAAGTGGGTGACCATCTCTGACCTGAAGATCCAGGCAGTCAAGGAAATTTGTTATGAAGTGGCGCTCAATGACTTCCGCCAAACACGGCAGGAAATTGAGGCACTGGCCATAGTGAAGATGAAGGAGCTTTGTGCCAGCTATAGCAAGAAGGACCCCAACGAGCGGGACTCGTGGAGGGCGGTGGCTCGGGATGTTTGGGACACTGTAGGAGTGGGCGATGAGCGCATTGAGGATGTCATCACCAATGGGCCTCGAGCAGGAGCGGTCGTTATGGACGACCTAAAGGTGCACATTGATAAACTTGAGGACATCCTGCACGAGGTGAAGAAACAAAACAATATGAAGGATGAGGAGATCCGTGCTCTCAGGAACAAGATGGTCAAAATGGAAAAGGTCCTTCCACTCATCACCACAGAGAGCCAAGAAAAGCTTCCTTCTTCCACTAGCGCTGCCACAACTCCAGGCCCTCGAGAAGGAAAACCTCCTTTGCCTGAAAAACCTGATGGAGAGGAGGTAGATTCACAAAGTACAGGAGATGACTCGACCCTAAAGCGAGGCCACATGCGCTGGATGCGTCAAGAGCAGCTACGCCTCAAGAGCCTTCAGCAGCAAGAGATCTCCAAACAGCTCCGCCGGCAAACCGGACCACACCGCTTTATTCCCCCAGAGGACCGGAAGCTGCGCTTCCCCTTCAAAAGCAACCCGAAGCACCGCAACTCATGGAGCCCCGGTACTCATATCATAATCACAGATCAGCAGGTTATTGAGCTGAAGGTGCCTAAAGAAGCTGTAGAGGAAGAAGAGGGAGAAAGCCAAGCCGGAGATGGACTGCAGTCTAGGGAAATAATGGCTGCTTCACTCATCCAAGTCAGTCCCCCATTGTCAAGCCCATCAGTCCAGCGCAGGGGCAAAGAGTCGGAGCAAGGTTTAAGCCAGGGTCACAGACATAACTATAGGAACAACCCGAACCAGCCGCCCCACGAACGAGGTCGCAGCAACTCTTTTAATCACCGCCAGCGGCCGTCTGGCTCCATGGAGTCACTGCAGCAGTCTGAAAGCAACAGGAGGCACACGCAAGCTTTCTACCAGCCCCGCCAGCATCAGGGCCAGCCAGCACATCCTCAGCCCCACCATCAACAGCAGCCCTGCCACTATGATAGCATGGTGTACACAGACGGCAGATACAATGGCTACCAGCAGTACCATCACACTGACCACGCTAACCATCCAATCAGCTTTCAGGCACCTCCGCGAATGCGCAGGCAAATGTCTGCTCCGAATCTAAAAGCCAGCAGAGAGACGGCAGTCTGAGGGACTGAGAGGAACTAGTTTATAAACTTTTAGTAGGTAAACACATTACAGATCACAACAGCTCACAATCGTGTGAGTCAAACAGCTCAAACCGACTGTGGCTTTTGCACTTGATTGGTGTTATTGGTTGATCCAAAAGTATTGTTATGTATTATAAGAAGACATTTTATCATCGTCATCATCATAATATATGCCGTTTTATCAGTTTTTGCTGCATTGTGTGCATCACTAGCATTGGGAGAGCTGTCATAAGGAATTGAAGCCAACAGATGATGAGGGGACTGTTTTTTTTTTTTTTTTTAATTTTTCATGAGACACGCTATGCCTACTCTGCTCATTTTTCAGCATGTGTGACATTCATCAGTCATGCTTTGATTTGCCAAAATTATCTTTATGGTTGAATTTCTGAGTTTACATCTTCGCCATTTTAGTATTGATTTATTGTGAATGTTTTAGCCACTACAGCATGATCACACTGAAGTGTTTTCATCAAGACTTTTGTTGATATTGTAGCGCAAATTACGAACCTACACCCTGTATTTCTTTATCTCTATTTCTATGTGACTGAATGTTAGGATGGAAGAATCAGTTCTCGTTGCCGTTTAGTACCTCATAAATCACCATTGCCCTAGATGTGGGAAAAAAAAAGACCAGCATGTTAGACATTTGAAAATTGATTATGGAATAACTTCATGCACTAGTTGATTATGTGACTGCCTTTTTAAATGGACTGAAATAGTGGCCAACGAAAGTGGTATTCAAAAGGTGCCTTTTTAATGCACTAACCATATTAATCCTGCTGTGCATTTAAAATTCAGTCGTTCCTTTTCCTTCTTTTTAATTCAGTACTCATGCAAAACTGGTAGAGAGGTGACCGATTCAATCCAATATCTGGATCAGGTTCTGATTCTGACATAATTCGCGTAACGGACTGAGGTTACTGATCCATATAAATGTCAATTTGCCATTACACTCCTCTTTGAAATAGTCGTATTACTTCTGACTTTATTAGTCGTGCAGAAATCTACAAGTAGGTTTGCTGGGCACTTGATTATGAGTATGTGAAGCCTACTTAACCTACAATTCAAATAAGCTTATATACTATATAAGCTTAAATATGCTTTGGAATACATTTACTTGGGCTGTCATAGTGAACGCGATAACAACATGTTAATGCAAATTTGTTTTAATGACACTAATTACTCAATGCATTTCTGGACAATATCTGTCATTGCTTTGTGTAATTAATTGATTTCCAATTATATATAGCATATTCACCCATGTTGATAAGAGTATTAAATACTTGACAAATCTCCCTTTAAGGTACATTTTCAACAGATAAGTGCATTGATCATGATTAGCTATGGACAATCATGCAATTAATCATGATTGAATGTTTTAACCAACAGTCCTACATTTTACACTTTAATGCAAATTTGCAGTGCAAATTTTATGCAAAAACAGCTCTGATATTGAATATATATCGGTATTGGCAGATTCAGGTATCGTAATCGGATCAGAACTAAAAAAAAAAATTGGATTGGTGCATCTCTAAAAATTAACAAAGGAAACTTGATAACTTACCTAACCAAACTAACATTTTAGTAATAACATGCTGATTTATTTAAACTCTTAGTAAGCCACTTGATCCCTAACATTTTTCTTTCTTTTTTGATTTATTTCAAATATTTAACTGCTACCTATTTACACTTTGCACTTCCTCAAGTCATAGATAATTAATTAGTGAAGACACTAAATTTAATGTTAGGCAATAAGTTCTTAAAGCTGTATTTTTTTAAACATATGGACTACACACATTTTATATATTGGTATATTTCTCTTTAGGATGTGTTCATAATTTGTTCTTTCTGAATCCTGGAGTTTACTAAAGACCTGAACAAATGTAAGAGCAACTATGGACCTACTGTCACTGTAAGATAAGTGCCACTAAATGATCTATTTTAAAGTTTCACTGCGACCAGTCCAGACAGTAATCTCTCGTCTCTCCCCTGTATAAAACACACATCATGAACTGATCTCTGATTTCCGTTTCATGCGATCTGAAAATTACATTTTGGGTTTGTGGTTAACTGAGTGAGCACAGAGTTCCCTGTGTTTCCATTGGACGTCCTGCACAGTGTTGTCATGGCTCCCAAAGACTCGCCTTAAAGAAATGTTGGAGGGAGGACAAAGACTTAAAGTGTTTGCATAATGTTGTTTGGGAGATTTTGAGGACTGGCTTGTTTTAGCCGCTGCATCAAACGCACATCCTCATGTATCAGAGTGATGAAATCAATCCCGTTTTTTTTTTTTTTTTTTTTTTTTTATCTCTCTCTGCTGTAGCTGATGCTTATTTGAATTAGCAGCCTGCCAATCTGCCTTTTCCTCACTGTGTTTTGTAGCTTTAAAAGAACCCATTCATTATAACATTTATGTACCGGATGGCCTTGAAATCATTTTAGAGAAACTTTGACACTCAGCAGCATGGGAGAGACCTTTGAGGACTATCAAGACGTTAAACTTCAGTTCAGGATGACGAAATGATTTTCTGTGTTCGTAGTTTTGACAGTATATATTCTGCCTACTATGCTATAACAAAAACCAAATGATATAATGACATATGCAAGTCTAGTCTCTCCACCGTACGCCTCATGTCTTTGACTATCTTTGCATGCTCACATTTCTTCATCCATAATAAATGCTCCATTAAAGAATGTTATTTTATGTATGCACTGGTTCTGATGTGCGACCAGGTAAGTTGGAAAGTAATATCAAATGGACAGCGTACTGTTCCTTCTGAAATATACATAGTTATATGTCTGTGTTAGGTCTCTACTCAAAGTGTCTGTTGAGTGGTGTACATCTGCTTTTTGAGTCTGCAGTATCAAGTGCCTGGTTGTGGCTGCGTACTAAGTTGTGTTGCTCCTTAATCAAGCATTTTGTGCAAACATACAGTCTGTGCATATGTGAACAAAGTAAGGATATACTGAATCCCTGTGTTGCTGGAGGATTTTCAAAGTATGACTGAAATAAAATGACATGCTCCAAGTGTTTTTATTTGATATATATGTTTTTCACTGCCAATAAACCAGTTTAGGAACAGAAGCAGATCTCTGCAACACATAGGAGTGACCATGTGAGACACCTCAGGTCAGATTAAAGGCTTTGAAATGTTTGAATTAATATACAGTTTAAATTTCTAAAACATTCAGTTGGAAGCTATCATCTATTATCTACAGACTTGTATCCTTATAAGTTGCAAAAAGCCTTATTATTAGCCATTCTTATTGCCATAATCATTTAAAGGGATGTTTTAGATTTTTTTTGCGGCACTTATCAATTGTCAGCGTGTTACCTACAGTCGATGACAGTCGGCATGCCTCCAGTTTAGAGAAGCAGACAGGAATTACAGCAAGGAACCAACGCAAACGCTGTTTTTGAATATTTTCACTGGTTTATCTTGCTGTCAGACGGCCTTTTCCGACAGGAAACTGAAGCTGTTGTACCCATGATTGCTTTTGCCAAAGCCAGCAGACTCCATTGAGAAAAAAAAATGAAATTTTACCTCATAGAACACGTGATATTGCTGGTCTGCTGCTGCAGTCTGTTTTGTTTGTTTGCGTTATTGTGTGACTTTGGTGAATCTAAACCAACTAAAGTCACACAGTAACACAAACTAACTGATGGAAGCAGCAGCAGACCAGCAGTACCGCATGTTCTGCAAAGTAAAATGACTGTCTGGTTGCTTTAGTGAGAGCACAGATAACAGCTTCAGTAACTCATCAGAAACCTCGACCGTAAAGCTGTCTCAGGCCAAGGTAAACCAGTGAAAATATTCTAAATATAGTGTACACTTGAATGGATATTGATTTCTTTAAGTGGCTAAAATATGATTTGCTGTCCGTCCACAGCAGTACAGCGGTTTGATTCTGTGTGGTAACTTCTGTGTGTTTCTCCAAACTGCGGTCGTGCCGACTGTTGTCTGCTACCTCATACAACCCCACTTCAAAACACCCAAACTATCCCGTCAATACTACATCATGACAATGTCCCACATGCAACATTGGGGTGGGTGTAAAAAATTGGATTAGTTGGCATTTACCTGATTTCATCAACATGACTGTAGATACTACATTTAGACTTTGCCGTCTTGTGAATTTAAATATTCGCATGCTACATTAAAGTACACGTGTTAGTATAGCAGCTTCATGCAGATGACTACATTGAGTTAAACTTTCTCAGTGGTTGTTTTTTGAATGAAGAGAATCCAGCTTTTAGCTTGTTGGCAGTATTTCAGCAGTGAGGAGGTTAATGACAAGTGGAAAGGCTGCATTGTCTCCCCGAAGACACTGAACAAACAGGATGAGGTCATTGGGACCACACGCCTGTCCCGCTCTGATGATGATGATGGCGCCCCTCATTGGATTACAGTTGACTCAGCTTCTACCAGCAGCACCTCTCCTCTTCTATTCCAGCTATTTCACTCCAAATATAACACGATATTTCATTGTCTCATCAAGTTTTATTCTCAGAGCATTGTGTACTAATTTCAGGAAAAAAAAAATCATTCATTGCATTGGCTCAAGAATTGGGTATCCCATGTTATTTTTATAAAAAGTAGAAATTGCAATAATTAAACCCGCAGTCGTTGTATAGCGCTCCGTCTGTTCGTCCTTCCGTCTGCTGTCGTTTACAGAACAGAAACTATTCGACTTGGGAACAGATTTGGTTCGATGGTTAACAGTGTGGTATACTTGTCCAGGGTGCTCCAAATTTTTTAAATTTTGGCCAAAAACTGTGATTTTTTTTTTTTCACCTTTAATTTTGTTTCCGGAGCAGAACTTGAAAACAGTTTGACGTAGGTGCATCAAATGTAAGATTATGGTTGACAGTTTGGTCTAGTTGTGCAATTTTGGGGTTAGAAGTCCAGGGTGCTCAAATTTTTTTTTTTAAATTTTGGCCAAAAATCTTCTGGAGCAGAAATCAAACTATGTGACTTATGAACTTCAAATTTGGTTTGATGGTTGACAGATGGTTAGATGTCCATGGTGCCCCAATTTTTTTGAAATTTTGGCCAAAAATGTGATTCTTTTATTTTAGTTTTTTTTTATTTATTTATTTATTTATTTATTTATTTATTTTCCAATTTCGTTTCCTGAGCAGAACTCACACTATTTAACTTAGGAACTTCAAATCGAATTGGTTTGATGGTTGACAATATGGTGTAGTTGGGCCTTTTTGGGGTTAGAAGATCAGGGTGGCCAAAAACTGTAGTTTATTTTTCAACTGTCTGGAGCAGAACTCGGAAACTACTTAACTAAGGAGCTTCAAAGTTGATTTGATGGTTGACAGTGTTGCGGGAGCCGGGTGAGCAGGGATATGTGAGCCATGCTCACTTTTTTGACCAGAATTCTCCAGTTATTTCTGATTTTAAGTTGTGGATTATGTTTCATGTATTCTCACACACAGTAGACATGTGATAATTGATTGTTTGATTAATATTTCATCCTCTCAGATCTTCCAAAACTGTCCCTACTAGTATTTTTATACAGTTCATGATATATATCATATACGATGATATGATATATACATCATATATAAAAACTAATATGTAATCTTTTGCTACAGGTCTGAAAATGTGCAGTTTAAGGAAAAACTGTCAAATTACACATTTTATGTAATTGTAAACCCACTTTCATGTCACATTGCTTTGTTTCCACATCCAGCCACATGTATCCAGTAACCAAAGGTCTGACAGACTGAGTAATCCCGAGATAACACTGTGTATTCTTGGTTGAAATTTGGTGCACATGGCTCGCTAAATTCACCGGTTGTTTGCAGCTGATGGAGAACTGTCCCCGTTGTGTTTCCTCGTACCTGTGTGTCGCTGTCCAGGTGTACGAGAGCAAATTGCAGGAACTTCAGAAACAGGTGGAGACTATTTCTCTGGTGGCTGAGACACCTGATGAAGAAGAGTTGGAGGAGGAGGAGGAAGAGGAAGGTGTGTACTGTAAATCTTCAATCTTGCAGATATTTCTTTACGTTATGTATTTAACCACAAAATATATATATAAAAAATGCATGTGTGTTTTCTTCCACATTTCTGTCCAGAGCCTAAACTTGTGGGATGTGCGTATAGTATTTCCTGTTTTATGATGAGAATAATGTAATATCAGCTTCATTCAGATTAATTAAATGTGTTGATATTGCCATACTAATTACTCATTCAAGATATTAAGTCAAACTACTCCATAATTAAAATATCATCTAATTCCTTTGAATAAAATATACTACTAATAAATAAATAAATAAATAAAAGCATTTTACTTTTAGTCTAAAGGACCATACTAACAGTTTTTCATGTTTTAGTCCACTTACAAATTGCATATAAATTCCTGGGAAGCAGTCTCTCAGTATAAATGTATTTCTCTACTTTCCAGGCAGCTCAGCACATTTTGACTGAAGGACAAATAAACTTTTTGTCCGTGTCTGACTTGAGTTATGATAAAGTCCTAATTTACTCCTGTGTCTACAAACATGCGCGATTTCTAGTGCTGCCCCTCTTAATTAGTAGACTAATCAGTCGTTCTGGTCTTAGTCCTCTAAGATTTCTGTAGATGATTAGTCGTTTTTTATGCTTTTTTCATGCCGAATGACTTATGAACAGATCTCCTATAAAAACAAGATTTAAAGTGGTGATTCTTTCTAATCAATTACTCGACAAAATTGATTGTGTGTTAGTCAACTAATATTTTCTGTGGTTGAGGACCGACCTACAAACCTTTAATGAATGATTAACTCAGACTCTTAGAGTCATCTCAACCATCAAGGTGATGTTTAGGTAAAACAAAACTATTCACTTTTAAATTGTTGGTAATCAAGATGAGAGTAAAAGCAGTTTCTAATCCTATGTTTAAACTTAATAGAAATAGAAAATAGTGACTTAGCATAAAGGTGACGACATATTCCACGTGCTGGAGTAAAGTCCACAGGGTTTGTAGTTGGGCTGAAACAAGTAAAATCACTGGTATGGTCCTTTTTGGTTTGATGTGTATTCACATTGTATGTATGTGCATGTTAACATCACCCACATCTCCTGCCTCCCTGCAGTGCCGTGGACTCAGCATGAGTTTGAGTTGGCTCAGTGGGCCTTCAGGAAGTGGAGGTACCATCAGTTCACCTCCCTCCGTGACCAGCTGTGGGGAAACGCCGTCTACCTGAAGGAGGCCAACGCCATTAGTGTGGAGCTAAAGAAGAAAGTAAGCAAAATATAGAAGTTTACATTATCATACGTTAGCAACTTTGAGAGTAAAGAATGAGTGATAAACTTAATTTGTGCACCATAAAACAGTTTAACTGGTTTACTGAAATGCTTAAAATCAAAATATTAAAATGCAATACAAAAAAATGACCTTCTAAAGTAGTGATGTTAAAAGCTGAATAAAACTTGTGCGTAAAGGATGATCTAAATCGGTGATACTAAGTAAGGGTGGGTGATATGGCCAAAATCTTGTTACAGTATATGTGATTTCATGTCATACTAACGATATATATGATAGATATATGTAAGTTCAAGAAAAAATGGTGTAAAATAGCCATGCTGTGCTTCATTACATTTGCTTAATTTCTTCTTTTATATGGAACCAACTTTCATACAAATAAATACAGCTGCCTCACGAGACAACACAGAAAACAGTAGAACTAAAATCTTTTTAAAATTGAATCTTTAAGGATCCTGTGAACAGTAATTTTAAGTGAAAATAAATACCAGCCTGACTTTAGTCAGTGCGATATAAAAAATAACACTGATTTGTATTTTAGAGTATACCAAAAGAAAAAAAAGATTTGACTTTCGCTGCAGAATTTGCTCATCTTTCATTAGCAACAAAATAAACTGCAGTGAGCAAATGCGTGGTGTTCCTGTATTCAGGGTTGGTTGGGATGCCTCCTCCTGCTCTCTATTTACAACTTCACACTCCCACTGCTTAATGTGTGTTTGTGCAGAAGGCAATCCTTCACGTCACCCAAAGCGCGGTGTCGTCACATAGAGAAATTAAATTAGTTAAGAATCAAGAGCTGGTCTGGGATGGTTCACCTTCCCATCAGGAGACCGGTTTGATTTATGTTCTCGTCCAGTTCTAGGCGCTACGTGATTGATAACAGAGACGGGTTGTCTTTCACAAAGAGCATTTTTATTTATCTTTGGGTTTCTGTCTGTAATTTATATTCAGTTTTATTAATTGGTTTAGCATTTTGCCCCCAGAGGATGCTGGGAAGAGAGAGGCCACAAAATGGAGGGTGGTTTTGTTTTACCTTTCAACCTTGGTATTTCTGAGCGCTGCATGTCTCCTGAGTCATTTAATTGACAAGAAATCTTGAATAAAGGTTCAGAGCTAAAAGTCAGGTAGAGTGGCGGCTCATGCTTTGTTTTTGTCTTTGTTTTTTTCTTGGTGTTTTTTTAACCTCTCCATTTACTCTTCCCCCTCTCTCCCATCCTTCAGGTCCAGTTCCAGTTTGTGCTGCTGACAGACACTCTGTACTCTCCGCTGCCCCCTGAGCTCCTGTCGCCAGAGCCGGAGAAGGAGCGCGACTCCCGGCCGTTCCCTCGCACCGTGGTGGCCGTAGAAGTTCAGGACCTGAAGAACGGAGCCACGCACTACTGGTCCCTCGATAAACTCAAGTTAGACCCTTTCCAGACTTTAAACCAGTCCTTGTTTTAGTTAGATATGTTTGAAATTTAAATGCTCAGCCAGCACAAGTGCAACATGTCATCTAGAATACACAGTTAGCTTTTTGTCTGAACATTTTTCATGCCTTCAGCACCAGAAAAGATAGTACAAAACATACAGTGAATTATAAGACAGACGTGTGTACATCTCATCCATTAGGTGAGCTGTATATTCTCTTTCTGGCTCTCATTAATGGTAAGTGCACTCTGTCGTCATTGGCAGGCAGCGGCTGGACCAGATGAGAGAGATGTATGACCGAGCTGGAGAAATGGCCTCCGCAAACCAGGAGGACGGTGAGGGCGGTCTGACAGGAAATGACCCCTTTTATGACCGCTTCCACTGGTTTAAACTTGTGGGGAGGTACGTAACGACAGCACATACTGCACGTTTCTGTAGTTAATCAGTACACATCCTGTTTGAATACTGTTTCTTTCCTGATTGAGTTCTAAGTGACAGGTTTTATTTTTGTAGCTTCACTTAACGAGCTTTTGTGATCCATTTACTAAAAGGTCTTATTGGTAACATTTTTATGAGACAAATTTCATCCACAGAGCCTTTAGAAAGGTGTCAAATCAAAATATGTCTCTCCCTAAAAAACAGTTATTATGATTGTGGATTTTAAAGATTTTGACGGGTCAAAATGAATGTTTTGTTAATCTCTGTGGAAGATATCTGACATTTGGCTTCCGCTTTTTAAATGGGTTGTGAGCCAATAGTAGAACGACGCTGGTGTCATTTATGATAAGATAAGATAAGATATTCCTTTATTGGTCCCACAGTGGAGAAATTCACAATATTAAACATATAATATATAATAAATATAATAATAAAAAAATAATAATAAATATAAAACACTTTGGTATCAGGGTCGTTAGTTAGTGTGGAAAAAAGCAGATTAACGGCTGTAATTGACGATAAGTGCCTGGCAACGACTTGTTGTGAAGTGAAAGCAGTGGAACGGAGGAAGGAGAATGCAGCATCTAGTGGCTGAGTGTTATCAGTGTTATCAATAGCACCTTTAAAATGGATCTATGCATTTACTTCCATTCTGTTTTTCATTTTCATGGTCAAATGCAGTTACACAGATTTATTTTCTGTCATTAGACTCGTGTATGAGTGATATCACATGTTTTGGCTTCATTTATGTCTTGAGTTTTATAAATTTTTCATTGTATTTTTTTATGTTGTCATGTTTATAAGTTGATGTTACATTAGTGATTGTGTTTGATTTCATGCCTCTTATCAATATTCCTTTGTGTATTTATTCATTTTATTTTACATCACATTTTGAATTGTATTTATTTATTTTATTTTATTTTATTTTTTACCATAAATGGTGTCATTTCCATTTATCCGTTTTGTTGTGTCTGTTGCCATTCTCATGTTGAAATCCCTTCCAGTTCATACAAAAGCTTAGTGGATTTGGGTGAAGTGGAAATTTGTGGTATTTTATCCTCTTTCAGGCAGCATACATTAGAAGATTTCTATGTTAATCCTTTCAAAGTGGCATTTCATTTTGCTATAAAATAGACATTTTTCTATAAATTGCTGTGACGCCTTGAAGCTTCTTGTAATACCTGCTCTTTATTAAATGAATCCTCCTGTTGCGTTGGCAGTCGATTTAGAAAAAAAAAGGTTTTCATTTGGTTTAGCTGATCGTCAGATTACCACTATAGGTAAAGATAAAAAGTAAGATGTAAGTGTTTGACTACTATAAGTGGTTAACTTCTTTGCAGTTCAAATGAAACAAAAACATGCTTATCTTTTTCATTTTAGGACATGATTTTCTGTTATTTGTTGTAGGAAAATACCAAACAGCAAACTAAAAGTGGCCTGTTTAACTTTTGTATTACTCCATTGTTACTTTTCCTTGGTTCTTGCCACTGTTCCCAAACTACCAACCCGCTCAGCTCCCCCATCTTCCAAGGATGCGTTAACGAGCGCCTGGCCGACCGCACGCCCTCGCCCACCTTCTCCACCACTGACTCGGAGATCACCGAGCTGGCGGACGAGCGCCAGAGCGAGATGTCCGACTTGATTGACGACGAGGCTTTTGTGGACGACACCAGCTCGGACGCCGGCACCGAAGAGGGCTCGGACATCTTCAGCGACGGCCAGGACCCCTTCTACGACCGCTCCCCCTGGTTCATCCTGGTGGGAAGGTTGGTGACTGGCAGTGACGTTTCCACGTCCTCCACACACAGGCTGGGGCAAGAGTTTGGGTGGATGATGGCTTGGTTTAGTGTGGAGCTGCAGCAGTTAATCAATGAGTTGTCAATCAATCTTTTCTGATCCATTTACTAAAAAGTCCTATTGATAACATTTTTATGTAGACTATTTTTGTTAAAAAAAAAATATATATCCACAGAGCCTTTAGAAAGGTGCCAAATAGAAATATGTCTTTTCCTGAAAAAAAGTTATTATGATTGTGAATTTTAAAGGTTTTGGCGGGTCCAAAATGAATGTTTTGTTTATCTTTGTGGAGGATATCTGATGTTTGGTTCCCACTTTTAACAAGGGTTGTGAGCCAATAGTAAAATGACAATTAGTTGTCAACCATTAAATTAATCGCCAACTATTATAATAATCAATTCAGTCGATTTGTGTCATTGTTTTTAAAGAAAAAATCTAAATATGGGCATATTTTATGTTTTCGTTACTCCTCTTTGACAGTAAACTCAATATATTTGAGTTGTTGACAAAACACATCATCTTGGGCTTTGGGAAACACTGAATGATATTTTATCGACCAAACAGCTAATCGATTGATTGAGAAAATAATGGATTAGATTAGTTGACAGTGAAAATAGTCGTTAATTGCAGCCCTAGCTAAATGTAGTTTATTTTTAATAACACAGATGTATAGTGAAACAAAAAGGGGGAAGACGTATGTATAAAATATGGTGAAAAATACATGCAAATGATAATTAACATTTTATAAAACAGATTTCATGGATCATGTGCAGTGTATGTCTATTTAGATGTTGTAATAGATGATGGACCGACCTAACAACAGTGTTCAACAGATGTTTAAGTATATAGGATATGTAAAGATATAATTTTACGTATTATTTTGGTAACTGGCAAATCATAATCTTAAAGCGAATACTAGAAGTGTATCCTTTATTAATTATCAGTAAAGCCCTCCCTGGTGAAAGAATAATTTCAGAATTAAATCGTGTATTCATAGCAGCTTTTGTAGAGATAACTTGGACCAGTTTTGAATTTAATGTGATTAGTCATGCTTCTGTGCTCACAGGCCTGCTTTCTATGAGTTACTTTTAATTTCTCAAAAATTGAAAAGCCGCCATCCTTTTCTCTCTGCCTCCTCCCAGCGTGATGTCTCATCCCCCGCCACCATCGCAGCGCTGACTTATTAACTCCCATCTGTGTGTGAACTACATGTATTTGCTGTGTCTAAGTTGATTAGCTGTCTGTCATTTTATTTTTTAATCCATGAAACCTTGTTTGATGTTTTTTTTTTTTTTTGTTATTTATTTATCACGTAAACATTTGTTTTTATAATCTTGTTTGTTTTAACATTGCTCTCTGGATGTATCGTAGATAATAACTCACAGGTAGTTCACATAATCTTGCTTATTTGTGTTTTAATTTATTGTCAGGATGAAATAATATGCTGCAACAGCATTTGAAATCACAGCACACATTGTACCGAGGCTGTTGCAGTCAGCGGCATAAACGTCATAGCTGAGTAACAAACAGTGTGTGCCACCAGTCTTAGATCAATGGCGGCTTCACGCCAAGCAGACTCTGTAACAGCCGAGTCTCAGCTACCTCGTCATTGTGACTTCACAGATTATACAGATTGATATCTCTCCTCCGCCTTGGCCTTGAGTCTCCCAGCAGAGGGAGGAAGAGGAGGGAGAGGAGAAAGAGTAGGTCACCAGGGGTGCAGCAAAACAAATCAAGCCCCACAAAACAAAATGTCAGTGAGCGTGTGAGTTAGAGACCAACACGGCCATAATACGACACAATAAAGCAGCATGTACTGCTGCATCCCTGGCGATCTGTCATCACCTCGTCACGCAGGTTAAAAATAAAGTGGATGGTTTAAACTGCTGTTGATTTCAGTGCCCTGGAGCAATTATAATTTTATGTTCATGTTTTTTCCTTTTTTTCATTTTGGTTGTGCTCATTTCTTAACATAATTGTCACTAATATTTTACTGTATGTTCTAGTAGTTATTAATATATGCTGAAAATGTTTGTGCTCATTATTATAATCATTGGGAAGACATTCATTAGTCTGCAGATAATGTGGAGCTCTTAGAAAAGTGGATATCTAATTTGCTTTTAATAGGCTTGATTAAACACAACAGATGGCTGTTATATTGTATATATGTTTATATGTTTTTTTTTTTATATATATATATATATATATATATATATATATATAAACATCATGAATACAGTTTTAATGTCTGCTGAAAGGACTGCAGTTGCTCCACACTGCACCAGAATCAGGTTTTCACATCTCTCTCCTCCTTTTTTTTTTTTTTTTTTTTTAAACTCTCAGAGCGTTCGTGTACCTGAGCAACCTGCTGTACCCTGTACCACTGGTGCACCGTGTTGCCATAGTAACGGAGAAGGGCGAGGTGCGTGGTTTCCTGCGTGTGGGGGTCCAGGCTATAGCTGGTGAGTAATGAATGAGATTATTAATGAGCAAGACTGTGTGGATCATCATGCACAGGCTGTATCCTGCTAATCGCTCATTCAAAATTCACTAATTCAATCACTAATTCAAGATTCACTTTAATGTCCCACTCAGTACTTTGGATTGAGCTTCCACCCATGCTGCATCCATCAGAACCAGGGCTGTCAATCAACTGAAATATTTTATTGTGATTACTTACATGATTGTCCATAGTTAATCATGATTAATTGCAAATTGATTGCACATTTATCTGTCAATAGCACAACTTAGGGCTTGAGTGAAGTTACAGATATCATATGAAACTAGAAAATTTAAGGAATCCACTGGTCCCAACCACGTCATGCTAACATTTCGGGAAGGAGGCTAATTTCTGCTAAATTTTAGAGAGGAAAAGTGAAACGGCCATTTTCAAAGGGGTCCCTTGACCTCTGACCTTAAAATATGTGAGTGAAAATGGGTTCTCTGGGTACACACGAGTCTCCCCTTTACAGACATGCCCACTTTATGATAATCACATGCATTGACCATAGACCATTTTTTGAAATGTGACTTCACTGTATAAAATGACCTGTGGTGACCTCTAGGTTAATCACAGACTTGACAGCCACAAACTAGAGACCTGGAACATTCAGAGGATGGATGGCTTTCCTAGCTAGATTGACAATAAGGTGGTTTCTGAACAGTTTACAAAACAGAGGAGCTCGCCATCCGATCGCCAATTCCTGTAGAAATCTCAAAATGTCAAAAGCTTTTGATATCAAATCATAGCATGGCTTTTTCTGAGGTGTTCCTCAAGGTCTTGGTGTAATAATGTAATATTGTGGAGGCATTACTGATAATTTTTATCAATCCCAGTCCAACTTTCAGATGATGCACACCACTTCTGTGTGACATCTACTGCTGACCTGCTATCTGCCTAAACAGGTTTATTGTGGGTCTCAGAGGGTTAATACTCTTATCAACATGGGAGTTGGCAAATATGCTTCCTTTATGCAAATGCATGTATATATCTATTGTTGGAACTCAAACAGCACAAAACAATGACAAATATTATCCAGAAACCCTCACAGGTACTGCAGTTAGCATGAAAAATATGGTGAAATCATAACATGATTATCATAAAGTGGGCATGTCTGTAAAGGGGAGACTGGTGGGTACCCATAGAAACCATTTACATTCACATATCTCAGAATCAGAGGTCAAGGGACCCCTTCAGAAATGGCAGTTTTTCTTTGCCAAAATTTGGAGTTTGGAGCATTATTTAGTTTCTTTCACAACAAGCAGTATGACATTGACATTAGTGGCATTAAAATTAACTTCCATTGACATTATTATCACGTTAGTAATAAAAACATTCCACATACATAAAATGACAAAGTTAAAATCGGTTACAGGAACAAGAAACATATCTAAGAGTGTCCTAATAAAAACATACACTGATGCTGAATACATTTGTATGAGATTGTCTTTGTGAGGCAGGCGGTTTATTTTCGTTTCCCTTAACGTTCAGAGAAATAAAATGTTCATGTGTAGAAGAGTACTTATTGCCACTTGCTGTGTTCATGCGTTTGGCAAACTGGTGGCAAACTGAAGATTTTCTCAGATTGTCTGTGTTTTCCTTTTTGATTTGCTTCCTTTGATGGTTTAAGTCGACTGTGTGATTGTGATAAAAGTACGGTTTGTCTCTATAGCTGACGAGGAGGCCCCAGACTACGGGTCAGGAGTCAGACAGTCGGGAACTGCCAAGATTTCCTTTGATGACGAGTACTTCAAAAAGGTAAAGCCCTGAGTCACATGAGAGAGGTTTTAAACTTGAAGACACACTTTCTCTCAGTGTGAGAGAGTGGGTGTTTAATATTTGAGTTAGAAGGTAAAGTCAGCAGAGCAAGTTGTTTTTCAAGTTTTATATTGTTTCATTTTCTAAGCCTTAAATGGTAAATTCAGTATTTTTTCAACCCACTTTTCCCATGTTTTGTGTCTAACTGACTACTTGGGACAACAATTGGTCCAGTATTGAAGGAGAGCGCTGTCGACGGCAGCTGCTCACGAGCTGCAGTATGGTGCTATTGAGGCAAGCTGGCATCATTATTTACATTCACTAAAAGTGCTTGTTTTTGCCATGACAGACTCTGATTGTTATTATATGTGTCATTATGGCATTATCGATAATGTCTCTCATTATCATCCATAATAAGCGACATTATGGAGAGAGTGTCGCTAGCGGAGAAGTCTCGTTCGGCAATCTGGTGAGGTGACGTGTTGCTGGAAGATGGTGGAATCGTGGGATACATCTATGGAAAAGAAAGTTTGTTGTGTTTGAGTACAGAAATTATAGTTTAATGTTCTCTAAAAGATATTTCGATGTCACGGCTGAATATTTAGATGCTTTCCTCAGTGTGGATGAGGTCTTTCAATTCGATGGCCACCCGAATTATTTGAGCCAGCGTATACACATATTTACATTTTACTACAAGACCTCCGTGAGCGGGATTTGGACAGAATAACAAACAGACTGGATCCAGGGAAAGACAAGAAAAATGTTTTATTCCTCTGTTGGGTCCTTTCTGTAATGTTATCAGACACTTATAATAACAATCTGAGCCTGTCAGTGGGAAAAACAAGCACCTTTAGTGAAGTTAACATTACAGTTATGCTGCTCACTTGACCTGGCAGTTTGTTGTGCAGCTGCCAGTTACAGCGTTCTCCTTTTGTACTGGAATGATTTCAAAAATTGTCATCTCCATTAGTCACTTAGATACAAAAATGTGTGAAAACAGGGTTCAGGTTTAAAAATACAGTAGTTACCCTTTAATCCTTACTCATCTAGCGTTGCACATTATATAGAAATGCATTCGCACAGGTGGAGATTTATTTATTCCTTTTCTCGCTACCAGCTTACTCTCATTCATGCATCTGTTTCCTTTTTGTCCAATCAGAATGACTTTCCCTCCACGGTAATGACCCGCTCCGGCTTGTCCCTGGAAGAGCTGCGCATTGTGGAGGGTCAGGGCCAGAGTTCAGAGGTCATCACACCCTCAGAGGAGCTCAACAGAATCAATGACATGGGTACGGCTGCCAGACCTCCACCTCTCTGCTCGTAAATTTTGACCTCTCAGCCCAAGGGGAAAACACACTTAGCAGATGGTCCTGTTGAATGCAAAGAAGGGGTTTTCATGCGTATAGTCATGGAAATGAGACTGATGCCGTTTTTCTTACTTTGTGAAGGAATGTTTCTACAAATCACAAGCTTGATAATGTGCAGAAACCAGTCTGATTGTATTGTGGCAGAGCATAGAATTCATATGCAGATTACAGATTTACAGGTGCAGCTCTTTTTCAATAAATCACAAGTCCTCCTGACCTTCCCCTGTGGCTTTCTCCAGACCTCAAGCTGGGTAACATCGCAGACACCAAGCTGAGTTGTGGCGACGGTCTGGCAGGTCAGCTGGAGGTGGGCAGCATCTTTACCTTCCGTGTTACAGTGCTCCAGGCCAGTGGCGTCCCGCCGGAGTACGCAGACATCTTCTGCCAGTTCAAGTGAGTCCACAGTCCTGAAAGACAGTCTGTGTCCGATAGTGGATTTTTAAAGGCCGATATAATAATGATAGCTTGGAGCAGGAAAAATGTTAGCAGAGTAATCAGCGATACAGTTTGTGGGGAGAAAATAAACTGAAAATTAAAAATAAAATCAGTTGTTCCTGTCAGGTTGTAGCACACATTTTCTAACCCTCTCACCAGAATAATGCAGTTTTATTTATGGAGTGGAGAATAGCTTTTTGAAAAAAAAAAAATTTTCAGACTATCTAAATATCTTAAAATTAATTCAATGTTTGCCTGCATTTCTGTCTGGAGTGCACGGGGAGTTTCATGGGGTCTTTAACAGTTATATAGATTATTATGAGGAGATAATTACATGCAGGTAGATATTTTTGGTGTATTTGAAACAGTGAACATTCCTGTGACTGGTGGTGGCTGCGCTGCCATCGGCCAATATCAAAACGTTGATTTTTCAGCAAAAATGATTAATCGGTCGACTTCTAATTAAAACTAAACTTTAATATTAAAGCTGTACAGTAAAAAACAGCTTCACTGAGGGAGAAACTAATCCAAATAGCAATAATACTAAATAAAATACATTTGCATGAAATTTTGTGAAAGTTGTTTGATTTTCGTTCACAAATCAAATCAAAATCAGTAAAATTGTTGATACAGCTTTAGCTTTAAGATGTAAAGAAACACCCACCATGCCAGTAGAGAACAGCAAGAACAATGAAATTGTAGCTAAATCCTAAACGTTGACATTTAGATTTTTATGTTTTATGTTTTTATTTTGCACACAAATAAAACTTTACTAAATTCAGACAAAAGAAATGTGACAGGAAAGGTCAGGCTTGTACAGCAGACCTCCTTCAGCGTAAGAAAGAAAAGCAAACAATAATAAAATATGGTCCATATTTTCTTCTTCTAGAAGAGGCTGCTGTGGGTGAATAACCACTCTGTTTCTCCTTTACACTTCTTGCCAGAGACTCAGTGTATTGCGCCCTCGAGTGTACTGCACGATGAGCAGCTCTGCAGCCTCATTTGTGACCTCCCTGACCTCGTTTCCCTGTCTCTCCTTCCAGTCTCTCTCACACATGTGTCCTGTCATTGGCTATTTACTATATTTATTTTATGCCTGTCTTTTGTTTGTATGTTTGTTCTATCTGAATAATGTTTGGAAAATCATAAATAAAATATAAAATATGGAAAAAATGAAAACTAAGCTAACATTATTGGAAATAATAAATAATTCCCAACAAAATATGCAGAAAAACTAACCAATCAGTAGACATCAATCCAATAAAAACAAATAACTACATGGAAAAAACAAACAACAACAAAAAACAAGGAATAGAAAATATATACATACTGTATGTATACTGTATATACCTATACACATATAGTATACATACATGCATGCATTCAAATACATGACAAGAAAATTAAATACGATGACGATCTCCTTTTTAATATTTTCTAAGGACACAGCACTCTTGATAATGTGTAATCTGACAATATCTGATGGAGTACTAGCCGTCTTCTGTAATACAAGAAATAAAAGTGACCTACCGACTCTGATTTATGTTTCTTTAGTTTCCTGCATCGTCATGATGAGGCTTTTTCTACTGAGCCTCTGAAGAACACCGGCAAAGGATCTCCTCTGGGCTTTTACCACGTGCAGAACGTGAGTGCACACACACACTCATACATGCTATAGTTTAATGACTCTGTGTTCATTAATTTTGACAGCCCCTTTTTTTTCCCAATGTTGGGACAGATATCTGTTGAGGTCACAGAGTCCTTCATCGAGTACATCAAGAGCAAGCCCATCGTGTTTGAAGTGTTCGGCCACTACCAGCAGCACCCGCTGCATCTTCACGGCCAAGACCTGATCAGGTTGGTGCCGTTATTAGAGCGCTGCAGGAATGAGTGGGACTAATAAAGGAATATCTTATCTTATCTTATCTTAAAACCTGGAAATGAGTTAGCATTTTAGCACCTCTGATTCCCTTGTCTGAAAGTCAATTGGTTTTTAGTTAGATGCCTGAAATGTTTTGCTCTGTGACATGAAGTACATCAATAAATATCCCAGTTGTGAATTTTAAGCCTGTATGTGTCTTTAAAAGGTGGTTGCTAACAAGTCATTAAAGGAGACTACTAAGTGTCATCACACTGATTCGTCCACCAGTACAGCCTTGTTGCATATACTGTGGTGTAGTTTGTCTATAGCTTCATGTTAGTGTTTTACTTCTGGTGATTGTATTTACGCTTCGAAATCATAAAAGTGGTGTTAAATTGTTAAGATTATCTTAAAGGTGTAAGCGTTTGTTTGCCACAAAGCTTATTTTCTGCAATAATCCCAAAGCCAATGGAACAATCCCATTGGGTTTTTGTTGAGGGAACCAGGTTGATTAACTTCCTGTTAAGTCATCCCTGGAGCTCTATATAAAGACATTCTTCTGTAGAGATGCTGTGCTACTTTTAAACAGTGTTTTCTGTTGCTATAATTATTTATATGTGGTTCACAGATCTATTTCCAATTGGTTTCTTTATTTTATGTTAATTGGATGTTTATTTCAACAGTCCTCCAACACCATCAAGGAAATACTACCCTATCCCCATGCCTCTGTCTAAACCAGGTAAGGATTTTATACTATAACAGCAACTGTCATCCTCATTTCAGCACATTTCTTCTGTTTGTTCTGGTTATGCCAGCATGCCTCATATTTCCTTCCATTTCTCTTTCATTTCTCGCTTCCTTTGGATTTTTTCTCTTATTTAATCACATCTGTAATCCTCTTACGCCACTTTGTCCTCCCTCTTCCACATCTCCCTTTTTCACACGTCCCCCATCCAAACCTTTGTACAAAATCATACATTGAAACCCCAGACCATACCCGTAAGATAGAGCTGGTCCGCTACCTGATGAGTGGCTATGTGAACGGCAAAGTGCTGGACACGCTGTCCGAGCACGCCAACGCCCTGGCCTCCTCAGCCGTGGCCAGTCTTGAGGATGAAGCTGACCAGCTCTCACACTTCATCTTCCTCCCGGTGCCCAATGACCCTGTTCTAATTGTGCCCAGGCACCATGGTTGGTACTGCAGACGCTGTCGTAACTGAAGCATTAGATGCACCTGTGTTGTAGTGATTAGACTAGTGCTGTGCTTTGCTAGTGTGGCTCTCTGACTGCAGGCAGCGGCACTACAAAGCTCTGCAGTGGTTATGTGTGCTGCTGCATCTCGCTGCAGGTCTATTTAGGTCCAGTCAGCTCCCCTGTCGCTTAGACTGACCTGAGCTGACACTGTCAGGTAAATCTGCTGCACACGCTGAATCTTGAGCCAAATAATAAAATGAGTATTTATCATCATCATAGAGGATCACTGACACAGCATTCACAGCAGCTTAAGCCTTTTTAGGTTCAGCTGCAGTCCAATTACGGTAGTTTTCATAATGGAATAATGTTCATTTCAACCATATTGAACACCGATGAATGTAGCTGTGTGCCTCTGAGATTAGCCCGTTTCAACAGGAACATAATCCTGATGTGTCAGACAGCAGGGTGTAGTGTAATCTGTGATTTAGCTCCTCATAGCATCTCAGTATGTGCAGCTGTTGGGTTTGAATATATTATGTTATATTGCCTGTTTTCTGTGTCCAGCTTAGTTCAGTAACAATAGACTTTATGATAAACACGCCCTTTGAATATTGGTATTACAGTGAATGTGTGGACTGATGGCTCAGTCCAGAATCACACATCCAGATTCCATTTATTAATCTAATTTACATATATAGCTAATCTCTATATCTCTGTGTGTGTGTTTGTGTTTGTTTGTGTGTGTCAGTTCCTGCCACCAAGTTGAACACCATCACCAAGTCCAACCTGGGTCAGTGTGTCAGCAAGTACGACCTGCTGGTCTGGTTTGAAATCAGCGAGCTGGAGCCTACCGGAGAGTGAGTGTCTGCACATTCATCTTATACAGTACCTTCACACAGCAGCAAATAAAAGGTTATCAAATACTTTATTACTTTATGTCCACGTGTCATTTTACCAAAGACACGCAATGTGACATTTCAAAGTGCTCTTAAGCAGCAATACTTTCAACTTAATACAGTTTTGCTGTGTTTCTGTTAAATAAATAGATATTCTTCAGAAAAGATAATGCATTATAATGGGTTAGGAATATTTGAAGACAATTAAAAGGCAATATGATGAAATACCATATATAGATTAACACATTAAAGATGTACAATTTCAACAAAGGTCATATTTAGCCAAATAGCCCCTGTAAAATATATCCCAGTACCTACTCGATATGAGCCATGATAGGGCCACAAACACAATAAAAACCTTATATGACAGGTACATAAAAAACAAAGTTATTGTGAGTTTATTAAGCATCAGAAGAGTTGAGAGAGTCTGGATCTCAAGGCTCTACTAGGGCACAGTAAGGCACTGATTATTTTCACTGTTGATTAATCTGTCAATTATTATGCAATTAGTTTGATTTGTAAAATGTCAGTGGTGAAAAATGTTGATCAGTGTTTCCCAAAGCCCAAGATAACGTCCTCAAATGTCTTGTTTTGTCCACAACTCAAAGATATTCAGTTTACTGTCATAGAAAAGTAAAGAAACCAGAAAATATTCACATTTAAGAAGCTGCAATCAGATAATTTTGGCTTTTCTTTCTTAAAAAATTACTCAAACCGCTTCTGTGATTATCAAAAGAGTTGCCAATTAATTCAGTAGTTGACAGCTTATTGATTAATCGTTGCAGCTCTAGACTCCATGAAAAAAAAAAGGTTTGGCTTTGGACTGGAATAGTTTCTCTCTGTTTTTTGAATGCAACTCATCAGATACTCCTACATAAAACCAAGATGAGATATGTTATTTGAAGTGTCGCAGGGCTGAGTATGACCTCCCTCCTTCCAGGTACATCCCGGCTGTAGTGGATCACAGCGGAGGACTGCCCTGCAACGGCACCTACCTGCTGCACCAGGTACTGGAGATCGCGTCCAAAATCCCAAACTTCCATGCTATTTAGTACGCTAATACGATATGTGAGATATTGAAGTATGTATGAAACAAAGTGTGTGCACTGCATACTGTTTCTGGTAAAATATTACAATACGCAAATGCCGGACACTGCGGCAGCATAAATATCCCACAATGCAATGTGGTAGCAACAACAACATTCATCACAGATGTTGGCAGACAGCTCTGTAACGTAAATAACCGTTCAATTTAAGTGTGAGTATAAGATTCCAGTTTGCGAGGCGTAATTTTAAATTAGTTCAGATTTTTATGATTCTCATAAATCATCGTTAGGTCGCACACAGGTTGGTGCAGGTTACCATGGTTACGCCAGCCAACCGGCAAAGATGCTGCCAGTCACGTTGAAATTACAGTTCATTGCATCTGAAAAGATACATACTGCTGTTTATTCACACAAAAGTAATGTTGAGCGATACGACACATTGAGTGTGTAACGCATAGTTATGGGATTTTGGACGCAGCCCTACACACTGATTTTAGTCAGTCAGTTGCATTTCACACACTGTTAATGTACAAACGCAAAGGGAACATGATATTTCCTTTCTTGTGAACCAGTAAATGATATCTCTTCTTTACGAGAAGCTTAATTTAGTTCCAGCTATGTGTACTCTGATCCTAAGCTGCTGTCATGTGTGCTGCAGGGGATCCAGCGGAGGATCACAGTGACTCTCATCCACGAGAAGGGAAGCGAGCTCCACTGGAAGGATGTTCGCGAGCTGGTCGTGGGTGAGCAGCCTTCCTTCAGGGATCACAAGTTCTACCTTTTTAAAGCAAGCACCAGAGACACAAATCTCGGCTGTATTACGGTGAAGAGAGGATGATTGTTTCCTCATTCACACAGCAGAATCAGTCTCTCAAAGGAGGCTTAGTTTGTGAGGCAGCACTGAAAATGTCTCATATTTCATAACTCTAGTTGTGTGTTTCACCTCAGGCCACCTCTTTCCGCAAGTAGTTTATACTGTAGCTGTAGCTGATGGACAAAATAATTACATTTCACATTTTGAGGTGCTGACATTTTTATCCAGAGAGGTTCATGAGTGAACAGGCACAGAATGAGTCCTAAAACCTGGAAATGAGTTAGCATTTTAGCACTTCTGGTTCCCTCGTCTGGAAGGCAAGCTCTAGATAAGGTCTTTGGTTAACACAAGCTTGTTTTACAGAATAAAACGTGTAAGTATCATAAATATTTGTTTGCAACAGATCTGATTTTCTGCAATAATCCAAAACCCAGTGGAAAAATCCCATTGGCTTTTTGTTGAGGGAATCCAGAGTGATGCTAACCTCCCGGTTGGCCTACAAAAATATGTAATTTCTGGAGCACTCTATGTGGCT